>OZ012611.1:6111915-6830212 GCA_963942555.1 Aleiodes leptofemur
TAGCCTTTATAAAGGCTAGAATTTCATTTTAGCCTTTATAAAGGCTAGAATTTCATTTTAGCCTTTATAAAGGCTAGAATTTCATTTTAGCCTTTATAAAGGCTAGAATTTCAGTTTTAGCCTTTATAAAGGCTAGAATTTCATTTTAGCCTTTATAAAGGCTAGAATTTCAGTTTTAGCCTTTATAAAGGCTAGAATTTCATTTTAGCCTTTATAAAGGCTAGAATTTCAGTTTTAGCCTTTATAAAGGCTAGAATTTCATTTTAGCCTTTATAAAGGCTAGAATTTCAGTTTTAGCCTTTATAAAGGCTAGAATTTCAGTTTTAGCCTTTATAAAGGCTAGAATTTCATTTTAGCCTTTATAAAGGCTAGAATTTCAGTTTTAGCCTTTATAAAGGCTAGAATTTCATTTTAGCCTTTATAAAGGCTAGAATTTCAGTTTCAGCCTTAATAAAGGCTAGAATTTCATTTAGCCTTTATAAAAGCTAGAATTTCAGTTTTAGCCTTTATAAAGGCTAGAATTTCATTTTAGCCTTTATAAAGGCTAGAATTTCAGTTTTAGCTTTTATAAAGGCTAGAATTTCATTTTAGCCTTTATAAAGGCTAGAATTTCAGTTTTAGCTTTTATAAAGGCTAGAATTTCATTTTAGCCTTTATAAAGGCTAGAATTTCAGTTTTAGCCTTTATAAAGGCTAGAATTTCAGTTTTAGCCTTTATAAAGGCTAGAATTTCAGTTTTAGCCTTTATAAAGGCTAGAATTTCATTTTAGCCTTTATAAAGGCTAGAATTTCAGTTTTAGCCTTAATAAAGGCTAGAATTTCAGTTTTAGCCTTTATAATGGCTAGAATTTCATTGTAGCCTTTATAAAGGCTAGAATTTCAGTTTTAGCCTTTATATAGGCTAGAATTTCATTTTAGCCTTTATAAAGGCTAGAATTTGGGTTTTAGCCTCTATAAAGGCTAGAATTTCAGTTTTAGCCTTGATAAAGACTAGAATTTCATTTTAGCCTTTATAAAGGCTAGAATTTCATTTTAGCTTTTATAAAGGCTAGAATTTCAGTTTTAGCCTTTAGAAGTGCTAGAATTTCAGTTTTAGCCTTTATAATGGCTAGAATTTCATTGTAGCCTTTATGAAGGCTAGAATTTCAGTTTTAGCCTTTATATAGGCTAGAATTTCATTTTAGCCTTTATAAAGGCTAGAATTTGGGTTTTAGCCTCTATAAAGGCTAGAATTTCAGTTTTAGCCTTTATAAAGGCTAGAATTTCATTTTAGCCTTTATAAAGGCTAGAATTTCAGTTTTAGCCTTTATAAAGGCTAGAATTTCATTTTAGCCTTTATAAAGGCTAGAATTTCAGTTTTAGCCTTTATAAAGGCTAGAATTTCATTTTAGCCTTTATAAAGGCTAGAATTTCAGTTTTAGCCTTTATAAAGGCTAGAATTTCATTTTAGCCTTTATAAAGGCTAGAATTTCAGTTTTAGCCTTTATAAAGGCTAGAATTTCATTTTAGCCTTTATAAAGGCTAGAATTTCAGTTTTAGCCTTTATAAAGGCTACAATTTCAGTTTTAGCCTTTATAAAGGCTAGAATTTCATTTTAGCCTTTATAAAGGCTAGAATTTCAGTTTAGCCTTTATAAAGGCTAGAATTTCAGTTTTAGCCTTAATAAAGGCTAGAATTTCATTTTAGCCTTTATAAAGGCTAGAATTTCAGTTTTAGCCTTTATAAAGGCTAGAATTTCATTTTAGCCTTTATAAAGGCTAGAATTTCAGTTTTAGCCTTTATAAAGGCTAGAATTTCATTTTAGCCTTTATAAAGGCTAGAATTTCAGTTTTAGCCTTTATAAAGGCTAGAATTTCATTTTAGCCTTTATAAAGGCTAGAATTTCAGTTTTAGCCTTTATAAAGGCTAGAATTTCATTTTAGCCTTTATAAAGGCTAGAATTTCAGTTTCAGCCTTAATAAAGGCTAGAATTTCATTTTAGCCTTTATAAAGGCTAGAATTTCAGTTTTAGCCTTAATAAAGGCTAGAATTTCATTTTAGCTTTTATAAAGGCTAGAATTTCATTTTAGCCTTTATAAAGGCTAGAATTTCAGTTTTAGCCTTAATAAAGGCTAGAATTTCATTTTAGCCTTTATAAAGGCTAGAATTTCATTTTAGCCTTCATAAAGGCTAGAATTTCATTTTAGCCTTTATAAAGGCTAGAATTTCATTTTAGCCTTTATAAACGCTAGAATTTCAGTTTTAGCCTCTATAAAGGCTAGAATTTCAGTTTTAGCCTTTATAAAGGCTAGAATTTCATTTTAGCCTTTATAAAGGCTAGAATTTCAGTTTTAGCCTTTATAAAAGCTAGAATTTCATTTTAGCCTTTATAAAGGCTAGAATTTCAGTTTTAGCCTTTATAAAGGCTAGAATTTCAGTTTTAGCCTTTATAAAGGCTAGAATTTCATTTTAGCCGTTATAAAGGCTAGAATTTCAGTTTTAGCCTTAATAAAGGCTAGAATTTCATTTTAGCCATTATAAAGGCTAGAATTTCATTTTAGCCTTTATAAAGGCTAGAATTTCAGTTTTAGCCTTTATAAAGGCTAGAATTTCAGTTTTAGCCTTTATAAAGACTAGAATTTCATTTTAGCCTTTATAAAGGCTAGAATTTCAGTTTTAGCCTTTATAAAGGCTAGAATTTCAGTTTTAGCCTTAACAAAGGCTAGAATTTCATTTTAGCCTTTATAAAGGCTAGAATTTCATTTTAGCCTTTATAAAGGCTAGAATTTCATTTTAGCCTTTATAAAGGCTAGAATTTCATTTTAGCCTTTATAAACGCTAGAATTTCAGTTTTAGCCTCTATAAAGGCTAGAATTTCAGTTTTAGCCTTTATAAAGGCTAGAATTTCATTTTAGCCTTTATAAAGGCTAGAATTTCAGTTTTAGCCTTTATAAAAGCTAGAATTTCATTTTAGCCTTTATAAAGGCTAGAATTTCAGTTTTAGCCTTTATATAGGCTAGAATTTCATTTTAGCCTTTATGAAGGCTAGAATTTCATTTTAGCCTTTATAAAGGCTAGAATTTCAGTTTTAGCCTTTATAAAGGCTAGAATTTCATTTTAGCCTTTATAAAGGCTAGAATTTCAGTTTTAGCCTTTATAAAGGCTAGAATTTCATTTTAGCCTTTATAAAGGCTAGAATTTCAGTTTTAGCCTTTATAAAGGCTAGAATTTCATTTTAGCCTTTATATAGGCTAGAATTTCATTTTAGCCTTTATAAAGGCTAGAATTTCAGTTTTAGCCTTTATAAAGGCTAGAATTTCATTTTAGCCTTTATAAAGGCTAGAATTTCAGTTTTAGCCTTTATAAAGGCTAGAATTTCATTTTAGCCTTTATAAAGGCTAGAATTTCAGTTTTAGCCTTTATAAAGGCTAGAATTTCAGTTTTAGCCTTTATAAAGGCTAGAATTTCAGTTTTAGCCTTTATAAAGGCTAGAATTTCATTTTAGCCGTTATAAAGGCTAGAATTTCAGTTTTAGCCTTAATAAAGGCTAGAATTTCATTTTAGCCATTATAAAGGCTAGAATTTCATTTTAGCCTTTATAAAGGCTAGAATTTCATTTTAGCCTTTATAAAGGCTAGAATTTCAGTTTTAGCCTTTATAAAGGCTAGAATTTCATTTTAGCCTTTATATAGGCTAGAATTTCATTTTAGCCTTTATAAAGGCTAGAATTTCAGTTTTAGCCTTTATAAAGGCTAGAATTTCATTTTAGCCTTTATAAAGGCTAGAATTTCAGTTTTAGCCTTTATAAAGGCTAGAATTTCATTTTAGCCTTTATAAAGGCTAGAATTTCAGTTTTAGCCTTTATGAAGGCTAGAATTTCATTTTAGCCTTTATAAAGGCTAGAATTTCATTTTAGCCTTTATAAACGCTAGAATTTCAGTTTTAGCCTCTATAAAGGCTAGAATTTCAGTTTTAGCCTTTATAAAGGCTAGAATTTCATTTTAGCCTTTATAAAGGCTAGAATTTCAGTTTTAGCCTTTATAAAAGCTAGAATTTCATTTTAGCCTTTATAAAGGCTAGAATTTCAGTTTTAGCCTTTATAAAGGCTAGAATTTCAGTTTTAGCCTTTATAAAGGCTAGAATTTCATTTTAGCCGTTATAAAGGCTAGAATTTCAGTTTTAGCCTTAATAAAGGCTAGAATTTCATTTTAGCCATTATAAAGGCTAGAATTTCATTTTAGCCTTTATAAAGGCTAGAATTTCAGTTTTAGCCTTTATAAAGGCTAGAATTTCAGTTTTAGCCTTTATAAAGACTAGAATTTCATTTTAGCCTTTATAAAGGCTAGAATTTCAGTTTTAGCCTTTATAAAGGCTAGAATTTCAGTTTTAGCCTTAACAAAGGCTAGAATTTCATTTTAGCCTTTATAAAGGCTAGAATTTCATTTTAGCCTTTATAAAGGCTAGAATTTCATTTTAGCCTTTATAAAGGCTAGAATTTCATTTTAGCCTTTATAAACGCTAGAATTTCAGTTTTAGCCTCTATAAAGGCTAGAATTTCAGTTTTAGCCTTTATAAAGGCTAGAATTTCATTTTAGCCTTTATAAAGGCTAGAATTTCAGTTTTAGCCTTTATAAAAGCTAGAATTTCATTTTAGCCTTTATAAAGGCTAGAATTTCAGTTTTAGCCTTTATATAGGCTAGAATTTCATTTTAGCCTTTATGAAGGCTAGAATTTCATTTTAGCCTTTATAAAGGCTAGAATTTCAGTTTTAGCCTTTATAAAGGCTAGAATTTCATTTTAGCCTTTATAAAGGCTAGAATTTCAGTTTTAGCCTTTATAAAGGCTAGAATTTCATTTTAGCCTTTATAAAGGCTAGAATTTCAGTTTTAGCCTTTATAAAGGCTAGAATTTCATTTTAGCCTTTATATAGGCTAGAATTTCATTTTAGCCTTTATAAAGGCTAGAATTTCAGTTTTAGCCTTTATAAAGGCTAGAATTTCATTTTAGCCTTTATAAAGGCTAGAATTTCAGTTTTAGCCTTTATAAAGGCTAGAATTTCATTTTAGCCTTTATAAAGGCTAGAATTTCATTTTAGCCTTTATAAAGGCTAGAATTTCAGTTTTAGCCTTTATAAAGGCTAGAATTTCATTTTAGCCTTTATAAAGGCTAGAATTTCAGTTTTAGCCTTTAAAAAGGCTAGAATTTCATTTTTGCCTTTATAAAGGCTGGAATTTCATTTTAGCCTTTATAAAGGCTAGAATTTCATTTTAGCCTTTATAAAGGCTAGAATTTCAGTTTTAGCCTTTAGAAGTGCTAGAATTTCAGTTTTAGCCTTTATAAAGGCTAGAATTTCAGTTTTAGCCTTTATATAGGCTAGAATTTCATTTTAGCCTTTATAAAGGCTAGAATTTGGGTTTTAGCCTTTATAAAGGCTAGAATTTGGGTTTTAGCCTCTATAAAGGCTAGAATTTCAGTTCTAGCCTTGATAAAGACTAGAATTTCATTTTAGCCTTTATAAAGGCTAGAATTTCATTTTAGCCTTTATAAAGGCTAGAATTTCAGTTTTAGCCTTTATAAAGGCTAGAATTTCAGTTTTAGCCTTTATAAAGGCTAGAATTTCATTTTAGCCTTTATAAAGGCTAGAATTTCAGTTTTAGCCTTTATAAAGGCTAGAATTCCAGTTTTAGCCTTTATAAAGGCTAGAATTTCATTTTAGCCTTTATAAAGGCTAGAATTTCAGTTTTAGCCTTTATAAAGGCTAGAATTTCATTTTAGCCTTTATAAAGGCTAGAATTTCAGTTTTAGCCTTTATAAAGGCTAGAATTTCATTTTAGCCTTTATAAAGGCTAGAATTTCAGTTTTAGCCTTAATAAAGGCTAGAATTTCAGTTTTAGCCTTTATAAAGGCTAGAATTTCATTTTAGCCTTTATAAAGGCTAGAATTTCAGTTTTAGCTTTTATAAAGGCTAGAATTTCATTTTAGCCTTTATAAAGGCTAGAATTTCAGTTTTAGCCTTTATAAAGGCTAGAATTTCAGTTTTAGCCTTTATAAAGGCTAGAATTTCAGTTTTAGCCTTTATAAAGGCTAGAATTTCATTTTAGCCTTTATAAAGGCTAGAATTTCAGTTTTAGCCTTAATAAAGGCTAGAATTTCAGTTTTAGCCTTTATAATGGCTAGAATTTCATTGTAGCCTTTATAAAGGCTAGAATTTCAGTTTTAGCCTTTATATAGGCTAGAATTTCATTTTAGCCTTTATAAAGGCTAGAATTTGGGTTTTAGCCTCTATAAAGGCTAGAATTTCAGTTTTAGCCTTGATAAAGACTAGAATTTCATTTTAGCCTTTATAAAGGCTAGAATTTCATTTTAGCTTTTATAAAGGCTAGAATTTCAGTTTTAGCCTTTAGAAGTGCTAGAATTTCAGTTTTAGCCTTTATAATGGCTAGAATTTCATTGTAGCCTTTATAAAGGCTCGAATTTCAGTTTTAGCCTTTATATAGGCTAGAATTTCATTTTAGCCTTTATAAAGGCTAGAATTTGGGTTTTAGCCTCTATAAAGGCTAGAATTTCAGTTTTAGCCTTTATAAAGGCTAGAATTTCATTTTAGCCTTTATAAAGGCTAGAATTTCAGTTTTAGCCTTTATAAAGGCTAGAATTTCATTTTAGCCTTTATAAAGGCTAGAATTTCAGTTTTAGCCTTTATAAAGGCTAGAATTTCATTTTAGCCTTTACAAAGGCTAGAATTTCAGTTTTAGCCTTTATAAAGGCTAGAATTTCAATTTAGCCTTTATAAAGGCTAGAATTTCAGTTTCAGCCTTAATAAAGGCTAGAATTTCATTTTAGCCTTTATAAAGGCTAGAATTTCAGTTTTAGCCTTTATAAAGGCTAGAATTTCATTTTAGCCTTTATAAAGGCTAGAATTTCATTTTAGCCTTTATAAAGGCTAGAATTTCAGTTTCAGCCTTAATAAAGGCTAGAATTTCATTTTAGCCTTTATAAAGGCTAGAATTTCAGTTTTAGCCTTTATAAAGGCTAGAATTTCATTTTAGCCTTTATAAAGGCTAGAATTTCAGTTTTAGCCTTTATAAAGGCTAGAATTTCATTTTAGCCTTTATAAAGGCTAGAATTTCAGTTTTAGCCTTTATAAAGGCTAGAATTTCATTTTAGCCTTTACAAAGGCTAGAATTTCAGTTTTAGCCTTTATAAAGGCTAGAATTTCAATTTAGCCTTTATAAAGGCTAGAATTTCAGTTTCAGCCTTAATAAAGGCTAGAATTTCATTTTAGCCTTTATAAAGGCTAGAATTTCAGTTTTAGCCTTTATAAAGGCTAGAATTTCATTTTAGCCTTTATAAAGGCTAGAATTTCATTTTAGCCTTTATAAAGGCTAGAATTTCAGTTTCAGCCTTAATAAAGGCTAGAATTTCATTTTAGCCTTTATAAAGGCTAGAATTTCAGTTTTAGCCTTTATAAAGGCTAGAATTTCATTTTAGCCTTTATAAAGGCTAGAATTTCAGTTTTAGCCTTTATAAAGGCTAGAATTTCATTTTAGCCTTTATAAAGGCTAGAATTTCATTTTAGCCTTTATAAAGGCTAGAATTTCAGTTTCAGCCTTAATAAAGGCTAGAATTTCATTTTAGCCTTTATAAAGGCTAGAATTTCAGTTTTAGCCTTTATAAAGGCTAGAATTTCAGTTTTAGCCTTCATAAAGGCTAGAATTCCAGTTTTAGCCTTTATAAAGGCTAGAATTTCATTTTAGCCTTTATAAAGGCTAGAATTTCAGTTTTAGCCTTTATAAAGGCTAGAATTTCATTTTAGCCTTTATAAAGGCTAGAATTTCAGTTTTAGCCTTTATAAAGGCTAGAATTTTAGTTTCAGCCTTTATATAGGCTAGAATTCCATTTTAGCCTTTATAAAGGCTAGAATTTCAGTTTTAGCCTCTATAAAGGCTAGAATTTCAGTTTTAGCCTTTATAAAGGCTAGAATTTCATTTTAGCCTTTATAAAGGCTAGAATTTCAGTTTTAGCCTTTATAAAGGCTAGAATTTCATTTTAGCCTTTATAAAGGCTAGAATTTCAGTTTTAGCCTTTAGAAGTGCTAGAATTTCAGTTTTAGCCTTTATAATGGCTAGAATTTCATTGTAGCCTTTATAAAGGCTAGAATTTCAGTTTTAGCCTTTATAAAGGCTAGAATTTCATTTTAGCCTTTATACAGGCTAGAATTTCAGTTTTAGCCTTTATAAACGCTAGAATTTCATTTTAGCCTTTATAAAGGCTAGAATTTCAGTTTTAGCCTTTATAAAGGCTAGAATTTCAGTTTTAGGCTTTATAAAGGCTAGAATTCCAGTTTTAGCCTTTATAAAGGCTAGAATTTCATTTTAGCCTTTATAAAGGCTAGAATTTCAGTTTTAGCCTTTATAAAGGCTAGAATTTCATTTTAGCCTTTATAAAGGCTAGAATTTCAGTTTTAGCCTTTATAAAGGCTAGAATTTCATTTTAGCCTTTATAAAGGCTAGAATTTCAGTTTTAGCCTTTATAAAGGCTAGAATTTTAGTTTCAGCCTTTATATAGGCTAGAATTCCATTTTAGCCTTTATAAAGGCTAGAATTTAAGTTTTAGCCTCTATAAAGGCTAGAATTTCAGTTTTAGCCTTTATAAAGGCTAGAATTTCATTTTAGCCTTTATAAAGGCTAGAATTTCAGTTTTAGCCTTTATAAAGGCTAGAATTTCATTTTAGCCTTTATAAAGGCTAGAATTTCAGTTTTAGCCTTTATAAAGGCTAGAATTTCAGTTTTAGCCTTTATATAGGCTAGAATTTCATTTTAGCCTTTATAAAGGCTAGAATTTCAGTTTTAGCCTTTGTAAAGGCTAGAACTTCATTTTAGCCTTTATAAAGGCTAGAATTTCATTTTAGCTTTTATAAAGACTAGAATTTCATTTTAGCCTTTATAAAGGCTAGAATTTCAGTTTTAGCCTTTAGAAGTGCTAGAATTTCAGTTTTAGCCTTTATAATGGCTAGAATTTCATTGTAGCCTTTATAAAGGCTAGAATTTCAGTTTTAGCCTTTATATAGGCTAGAATTTCATTTTAGCCTTTATAAAGGCTAGAATTTCAGTTTTAGCCTCTATAAAGGCTAGAATTTCAGTTTTAGCCTTTATAAAGGCTAGAATTTCATTTTAGCCTTTATAAAGGCTAGAATTTCAGTTTTAGCCTTTATAAAGGCTAGAATTTCATTTTAGCCTTTATAAAGGCTAGAATTTCAGTTTTAGCCTTTAGAAGTGCTAGAATTTCAGTTTTAGCCTTTATAATGGCTAGAATTTCATTGTAGCCTTTATAAAGGCTAGAATTTCAGTTTTAGGCTTTATAAAGGCTAGAATTCCAGTTTTAGCCTTTATAAAGGCTAGAATTTCATTTTAGCCTTTATAAAGGCTAGAATTTCAGTTTTAGCCTTTATAAAGGCTAGAATTTCATTTTAGCCTTTATAAAGGCTAGAATTTCAGTTTTAGCCTTTATAAAGGCTAGAATTTCATTTTAGCCTTTATAAAGGCTAGAATTTCAGTTTTAGCCTTTATAAAGGCTAGAATTTTAGTTTCAGCCTTTATATAGGCTAGAATTCCATTTTAGCCTTTATAAAGGCTAGAATTTAAGTTTTAGCCTCTATAAAGGCTAGAATTTCAGTTTTAGCCTTTATAAAGGCTAGAATTTCATTTTAGCCTTTATAAAGGCTAGAATTTCAGTTTTAGCCTTTATAAAGGCTAGAATTTCATTTTAGCCTTTATAAAGGCTAGAATTTCAGTTTTAGCCTTTATAAAGGCTAGAATTTCAGTTTTAGCCTTTATATAGGCTAGAATTTCATTTTAGCCTTTATTATGGCTAGAATTTCAGTTTTAGCCTTTGTAAAGGCTAGAACTTCATTTTAGCCTTTATAAAGGCTAGAATTTCATTTTAGCTTTTATAAAGACTAGAATTTCATTTTAGCCTTTATAAAGGCTAGAATTTCAGTTTTAGCCTTTAGAAGTGCTAGAATTTCAGTTTTAGCCTTTATAATGGCTAGAATTTCATTGTAGCCTTTATAAAGGCTAGAATTTCAGTTTTAGCCTTTATATAGGCTAGAATTTCATTTTAGCCTTTATAAAGGCTAGAATTTCAGTTTTAGCCTCTATAAAGGCTAGAATTTCAGTTTTAGCCTTTATAAAGGCTAGAATTTCATTTTAGCCTTTATAAAGGCTAGAATTTCATTTTAGCCTTTATAGAGGCTAGAATTTCAGTTTTAGCCTTTATAAAGGCTAGAATTTCAGTTTTAGCCTTTATAAAGGCTAGAATTTCATTTTAGCCTTTATAAAGGCTAAAATTTCAGTTTTAGCCTTTATAAAGGCTAGAATTTCATTTTAGCCTTTATAAAGGCTAGAATTTCAGTTTTAGCCTTTATAAACGCTAGAATTTCATTTTAGCCTTTATAAAGGCTAGAATTTCAGTTTTAGCCTTTATAAAGGCTAGAATTTCAGTTTTAGCCTTTATAAAGGCTAGAATTTCAGTTTTAGCCTTTATAAAGGCTAGAATTTCATTTTAGCCTTTATAAAGTCTAGAATTTCAGTTTTAGCCTTTATAAAGGCTAGAATTTTAGTTTCAGCCTTTATATAGGCTAGAATTCCATTTTAGCCTTTATAAAGGCTAGAATTTCAGTTTTAGCCTCTATAAAGGCTAGAATTTCAGTTTTAGCCTTTATAAAGGCTAGAATTTCATTTTAGCCTCTATAAAGGCTAGAATTTCAGTTTTAGCCTTTATAAAGGCTAGAATTTCATTTTAGCCTTTATAAAGGCTAGAATTTCAGTTTTAGCCTTTATAAAGGCTAGAATTTCATTTTAGCCTTTATAAAGGCTAGAATTTCAGTTTTAGCCTTTATAAAGGCTAGAATTTCATTTTAGCCTTTATAAAGGCTAGAATTTCAGTTTTAGCCTTTATAAAGGCTAGAATTTCATTTTAGCCTTTACAAAGGCTAGAATTTCAGTTTTAGCCTTTATAAAGGCTAGAATTTCAATTTAGCCTTTATAAAGGCTAGAATTTCAGTTTCAGCCTTAATAAAGGCTAGAATTTCATTTTAGCCTTTATAAAGGCTAGAATTTCAGTTTTAGCCTTTATAAAGGCTAGAATTTCATTTTAGCCTTTATAAAGGCTAGAATTTCATTTTAGCCTTTATAAAGGCTAGAATTTCAGTTTCAGCCTTAATAAAGGCTAGAATTTCATTTTAGCCTTTATAAAGGCTAGAATTTCAGTTTTAGCCTTTATAAAGGCTAGAATTTCATTTTAGCCTTTATAAAGGCTAGAATTTCAGTTTTAGCCTTTATAAAGGCTAGAATTTCATTTTAGCCTTTATAAAGGCTAGAATTTCATTTTAGCCTTTATAAAGGCTAGAATTTCAGTTTCAGCCTTAATAAAGGCTAGAATTTCATTTTAGCCTTTATAAAGGCTAGAATTTCAGTTTTAGCCTTTATAAAGGCTAGAATTTCAGTTTTAGCCTTCATAAAGGCTAGAATTCCAGTTTTAGCCTTTATAAAGGCTAGAATTTCATTTTAGCCTTTATAAAGGCTAGAATTTCAGTTTTAGCCTTTATAAAGGCTAGAATTTCATTTTAGCCTTTATAAAGGCTAGAATTTCAGTTTTAGCCTTTATAAAGGCTAGAATTTTAGTTTCAGCCTTTATATAGGCTAGAATTCCATTTTAGCCTTTATAAAGGCTAGAATTTCAGTTTTAGCCTCTATAAAGGCTAGAATTTCAGTTTTAGCCTTTATAAAGGCTAGAATTTCATTTTAGCCTTTATAAAGGCTAGAATTTCAGTTTTAGCCTTTATAAAGGCTAGAATTTCATTTTAGCCTTTATAAAGGCTAGAATTTCAGTTTTAGCCTTTAGAAGTGCTAGAATTTCAGTTTTAGCCTTTATAATGGCTAGAATTTCATTGTAGCCTTTATAAAGGCTAGAATTTCAGTTTTAGCCTTTATAAAGGCTAGAATTTCATTTTAGCCTTTATAAAGGCTAGAATTTCATTTTAGCTTTTATAAAGGCTAAAATTTCAGTTTTAGCCTTTATAAACGCTAGAATTTCATTTTAGCCTTTATAAAGGCTAGAATTTCAGTTTTAGCCTTTATAAACGCTAGAATTTCATTTTAGCCTTTATAAAGGCTAGAATTTCAGTTTTAGCCTTTATAAAGGCTAGAATTTCAGTTTTAGGCTTTATAAAGGCTAGAATTCCAGTTTTAGCCTTTATAAAGGCTAGAATTTCATTTTAGCCTTTATAAAGGCTAGAATTTCAGTTTTAGCCTTTATAAAGGCTAGAATTTCATTTTAGCCTTTATAAAGGCTAGAATTTCAGTTTTAGCCTTTATAAAGGCTAGAATTTCATTTTAGCCTTTATAAAGGCTAGAATTTCAGTTTTAGCCTTTATAAAGGCTAGAATTTTAGTTTCAGCCTTTATATAGGCTAGAATTCCATTTTAGCCTTTATAAAGGCTAGAATTTAAGTTTTAGCCTCTATAAAGGCTAGAATTTCAGTTTTAGCCTTTATAAAGGCTAGAATTTCATTTTAGCCTTTATAAAGGCTAGAATTTCAGTTTTAGCCTTTATAAAGGCTAGAATTTCATTTTAGCCTTTATACAGGCTAGAATTTCAGTTTTAGCCTTTATAAACGCTAGAATTTCATTTTAGCCTTTATAAAGGCTAGAATTTCAGTTTTAGCCTTTATAAAGGCTAGAATTTCAGTTTTAGGCTTTATAAAGGCTAGAATTCCAGTTTTAGCCTTTATAAAGGCTAGAATTTCATTTTAGCCTTTATAAAGGCTAGAATTTCAGTTTTAGCCTTTATAAAGGCTAGAATTTCATTTTAGCCTTTATAAAGGCTAGAATTTCAGTTTTAGCCTTTATAAAGGCTAGAATTTCATTTTAGCCTTTATAAAGGCTAGAATTTCAGTTTTAGCCTTTATAAAGGCTAGAATTTTAGTTTCAGCCTTTATATAGGCTAGAATTCCATTTTAGCCTTTATAAAGGCTAGAATTTAAGTTTTAGCCTCTATAAAGGCTAGAATTTCAGTTTTAGCCTTTATAAAGGCTAGAATTTCATTTTAGCCTTTATAAAGGCTAGAATTTCAGTTTTAGCCTTTATAAAGGCTAGAATTTCATTTTAGCCTTTATAAAGGCTAGAATTTCAGTTTTAGCCTTTATAAAGGCTAGAATTTCAGTTTTAGCCTTTATATAGGCTAGAATTTCATTTTAGCCTTTATAAAGGCTAGAATTTCAGTTTTAGCCTTTGTAAAGGCTAGAACTTCATTTTAGCCTTTATAAAGGCTAGAATTTCATTTTAGCTTTTATAAAGACTAGAATTTCATTTTAGCCTTTATAAAGGCTAGAATTTCAGTTTTAGCCTTTAGAAGTGCTAGAATTTCAGTTTTAGCCTTTATAATGGCTAGAATTTCATTGTAGCCTTTATAAAGGCTAGAATTTCAGTTTTAGCCTTTATATAGGCTAGAATTTCATTTTAGCCTTTATAAAGGCTAGAATTTCAGTTTTAGCCTCTATAAAGGCTAGAATTTCAGTTTTAGCCTTTATAAAGGCTAGAATTTCATTTTAGCCTTTATAAAGGCTAGAATTTCAGTTTTAGCCTTTATAAAGGCTAGAATTTCATTTTAGCCTTTATAAAGGCTAGAATTTCAGTTTTAGCCTTTAGAAGTGCTAGAATTTCAGTTTTAGCCTTTATAATGGCTAGAATTTCATTGTAGCCTTTATAAAGGCTAGAATTTCAGTTTTAGCCTTTATAAAGGCTAGAATTTCATTTTAGCCTTTATAAAGGCTAGAATTTCATTTTAGCCTTTATAAAGGCTAAAATTTCAGTTTTAGCCTTTATAAACGCTAGAATTTCATTTTAGCCTTTATAAAGGCTAGAATTTCAGTTTTAGCCTTTATAAACGCTAGAATTTCATTTTAGCCTTTATAAAGGCTAGAATTTCAGTTTTAGCCTTTATAAAGGCTAGAATTTCAGTTTTAGGCTTTATAAAGGCTAGAATTCCAGTTTTAGCCTTTATAAAGGCTAGAATTTCATTTTAGCCTTTATAAAGGCTAGAATTTCAGTTTTAGCCTTTATAAAGGCTAGAATTTCATTTTAGCCTTTATAAAGGCTAGAATTTCAGTTTTAGCCTTTATAAAGGCTAGAATTTTAGTTTCAGCCTTTATATAGGCTAGAATTCCATTTTAGCCTTTATAAAGGCTAGAATTTAAGTTTTAGCCTCTATAAAGGCTAGAATTTCAGTTTTAGCCTTTATAAAGGCTAGAATTTCATTTTAGCCTTTATAAAGGCTAGAATTTCAGTTTTAGCCTTTATAAAGGCTAGAATTTCATTTTAGCCTTTATACAGGCTAGAATTTCAGTTTTAGCCTTTATAAACGCTAGAATTTCATTTTAGCCTTTATAAAGGCTAGAATTTCAGTTTTAGCCTTTATAAAGGCTAGAATTTCAGTTTTAGGCTTTATAAAGGCTAGAATTCCAGTTTTAGCCTTTATAAAGGCTAGAATTTCATTTTAGCCTTTATAAAGGCTAGAATTTCAGTTTTAGCCTTTATAAAGGCTAGAATTTCATTTTAGCCTTTATAAAGGCTAGAATTTCAGTTTTAGCCTTTATAAAGGCTAGAATTTCATTTTAGCCTTTATAAAGGCTAGAATTTCAGTTTTAGCCTTTATAAAGGCTAGAATTTTAGTTTCAGCCTTTATATAGGCTAGAATTCCATTTTAGCCTTTATAAAGGCTAGAATTTAAGTTTTAGCCTCTATAAAGGCTAGAATTTCAGTTTTAGCCTTTATAAAGGCTAGAATTTCATTTTAGCCTTTATAAAGGCTAGAATTTCAGTTTTAGCCTTTATAAAGGCTAGAATTTCATTTTAGCCTTTATAAAGGCTAGAATTTCAGTTTTAGCCTTTATAAAGGCTAGAATTTCAGTTTTAGCCTTTATATAGGCTAGAATTTCATTTTAGCCTTTATAAAGGCTAGAATTTCAGTTTTAGCCTTTGTAAAGGCTAGAACTTCATTTTAGCCTTTATAAAGGCTAGAATTTCATTTTAGCTTTTATAAAGACTAGAATTTCATTTTAGCCTTTATAAAGGCTAGAATTTCAGTTTTAGCCTTTAGAAGTGCTAGAATTTCAGTTTTAGCCTTTATAATGGCTAGAATTTCATTGTAGCCTTTATAAAGGCTAGAATTTCAGTTTTAGCCTTTATATAGGCTAGAATTTCATTTTAGCCTTTATAAAGGCTAGAATTTCAGTTTTAGCCTCTATAAAGGCTAGAATTTCAGTTTTAGCCTTTATAAAGGCTAGAATTTCATTTTAGCCTTTATAAAGGCTAGAATTTCAGTTTTAGCCTTTATAAAGGCTAGAATTTCATTTTAGCCTTTATAAAGGCTAGAATTTCAGTTTTAGCCTTTAGAAGTGCTAGAATTTCAGTTTTAGCCTTTATAATGGCTAGAATTTCATTGTAGCCTTTATAAAGGCTAGAATTTCAGTTTTAGCCTTTATAAAGGCTAGAATTTCATTTTAGCCTTTATAAAGGCTAGAATTTCATTTTAGCCTTTATAAAGGCTAAAATTTCAGTTTTAGCCTTTATAAACGCTAGAATTTCATTTTAGCCTTTATAAAGGCTAGAATTTCAGTTTTAGCCTTTATAAACGCTAGAATTTCATTTTAGCCTTTATAAAGGCTAGAATTTCAGTTTTAGCCTTTATAAAGGCTAGAATTTCAGTTTTAGGCTTTATAAAGGCTAGAATTCCAGTTTTAGCCTTTATAAAGGCTAGAATTTCATTTTAGCCTTTATAAAGGCTAGAATTTCAGTTTTAGCCTTTATAAAGGCTAGAATTTCATTTTAGCCTTTATAAAGGCTAGAATTTCAGTTTTAGCCTTTATAAAGGCTAGAATTTCATTTTAGCCTTTATAAAGGCTAGAATTTCAGTTTTAGCCTTTATAAAGGCTAGAATTTTAGTTTCAGCCTTTATATAGGCTAGAATTCCATTTTAGCCTTTATAAAGGCTAGAATTTAAGTTTTAGCCTCTATAAAGGCTAGAATTTCAGTTTTAGCCTTTATAAAGGCTAGAATTTCATTTTAGCCTTTATAAAGGCTAGAATTTCAGTTTTAGCCTTTATAAAGGCTAGAATTTCATTTTAGCCTTTATAAAGGCTAGAATTTCAGTTTTAGCCTTTATAAAGGCTAGAATTCCAGTTTTAGCCTTTATATAGGCTAGAATTTCATTTTAGCCTTCATTATGGCTAGAATTTCAGTTTTAGCCTTTGTAAAGGCTAGAACTTCATTTTAGCCTTTATAAAGGCTAGAATTTCATTTTAGCTTTTATAAAGACTAGAATTTCATTTTAGCCTTTATAAAGGCTAGAATTTCAGTTTTAGCCTTTAGAAGTGCTAGAATTTCAGTTTTAGCCTTTATAATGGCTAGAATTTCATTGTAGCCTTTATAAAGGCTAGAATTTCAGTTTTAGCCTTTATATAGGCTAGAATTTCATTTTAGCCTTTATAAAGGCTAGAATTTCAGTTTTAGCCTCTATAAAGGCTAGAATTTCAGTTTTAGCCTTTATAAAGGCTAGAATTTCATTTTAGCCTTTATAAAGGCTAGAATTTCATTTTAGCCTTTATAGAGGCTAGAATTTCAGTTTTAGCCTTTATAAAGGCTAGAATTTCAGTTTTAGCCTTTATAAAGGCTAGAATTTCATTTTAGCCTTTATAAAGGCTAAAATTTCAGTTTTAGCCTTTATAAAGGCTAGAATTTCATTTTAGCCTTTATAAAGGCTAGAATTTCAGTTTTAGCCTTTATAAACGCTAGAATTTCATTTTAGCCTTTATAAAGGCTAGAATTTCAGTTTTAGCCTTTATAAAGGCTAGAATTTCAGTTTTAGCCTTTATAAAGGCTAGAATTTCAGTTTTAGCCTTTATAAAGGCTAGAATTTCATTTTAGCCTTTATAAAGTCTAGAATTTCAGTTTTAGCCTTTATAAAGGCTAGAATTTTAGTTTCAGCCTTTATATAGGCTAGAATTCCATTTTAGCCTTTATAAAGGCTAGAATTTCAGTTTTAGCCTCTATAAAGGCTAGAATTTCAGTTTTAGCCTTTATAAAGGCTAGAATTTCATTTTAGCCTCTATAAAGGCTAGAATTTCAGTTTTAGCCTTTATAAAGGCTAGAATTTCATTTTAGCCTTTATAAAGGCTAGAATTTCAGTTTTAGCCTTTATAAAGGCTAGAATTTCAGTTTTAGCCTTTATATAGGCTAGAATTTCATTTTAGCCTTTATAAAGGCTAGAATTTCAGTTTTAGCCTCTATAAAGGCTAGAATTTCATTTTGGTGAAGGGGGAATTTTGCTAAATTACCTCGCTGTCCATATCGTCCTATACATAAGTTCCAACTTTGATAATCATTTTCGTTTATTATTCGGTGGTGGAAAAATCCGAAAAGATTATGGTATATTCTGTATTACTTAATGAACTTGTCCTTAAAGTTTCATAAAAACGTAAGCGTTTTTGGTTTTAGGACGAAAGCTGATGTTCCTCCTCAAGGGTAAAATATCGGGAGAATTCTTCTCTAGCTCTCAAAATTCTCTATAAAGAGATTATCTCTTTATAGTTCACTTGAAATCACCTCAATTCAGTGATATTGTTTTTTTGCCAATAATTCTTTGAGAATAGCGCAAAACTAAGCAGGATAACGCGATTGGTCCTTATCCTTCTTCGTAGCTCTTGAAATTTTTTTACAACAAAATCCGCGAAAACTGTACTCCTCTACTTAGCTTGCGGGACATTCTCCAAAAAAAAATGACGAAGAGAATCCATCTTGTCTCACACCATTGAGGAATCTCCTATATAAATCTTGGAATTGTAAATGTGCAGAATAGCGCCCATTTTAAAATTTCAATAATTATCAAAGTCAAATCTTCGGAAGAAATATGGAAAGCGCAAGCGAGGTTTGATCTCACTATCATCCGATTACATGTCTGGTGCTCTACCAATTGAGCTATTGCGAGTTCTGATATTTCCCTTTAAATTTGCGACTCCGATATATTACATCATTTTCACCACCTCCCATCCTGAAGTAAATTTGAATTAATTTAAATTAATTTCTATTTTGGGCTCTATTTTACACCATAATCCTCCGAGTTGATAGCATGTAGAAAAATTATGAAGAGACCTTTTTTTTATAGCTAATAACATTATCACAAAGGATATATGATATAAGAACTGAATAATGAACGCGCTATCAAATGAGATTGAGAGACAAGTGATATCGGCAGGTCTGTTGACTGTATTGGTGCAATGTAATGATCGAATGGGCGAGTGTAACTTTGTAACTTGTAGTTTGGTAGAATGTGATTGGATGGTTATCATAATCCATATTAAATATAGTTATTAAAGGATGAAATTAACTAGAGAAAACAAACATATTTCCACAATGGCTGTAAGATATCGCGTGACTAGAAGCAAAAGGTCGTATGTGCCAAATTATCGGTTTACGTGGTTTCTAATGGCAAAAGGTCGTATGTGCACTCATAATCGTTGTAATCAGGTGCAAAAATGGAATAAATGATGAAAACACCATGGTAACACGTACCCCTGGCTTTTCATCATAGAGTGGATATACTACCTTTTGTTTTCACATGATATCTCCTAAGAAGGAATTTTTTTTCAAATCAAAAGGTCGTTGTAGAAAAATCTGTCAATTTTTTTCTTTTTGGGTATTTTTTAGGAGTAAAATAGCCTTTTGATTTCTGTGAAAATTCATTTTTTTTTAAATATCTCCGATTCCATTATTCGTAGTGATCTGAGATAGTTTTCAAATGAAAAGTAACATTACTTCTCATCGATTTATGAGATTTTGAATCCAAAAATATTGATTCTCCAAATAGCTATGGGTACTTTCGTAAAAAAAATGTTATCATCGGCTTTTGCCCTATAACTCTATGAAAAATCGACATTTTTAAGTGCAAAACTTCTTAAATCCATGGGAAATGATCTCATCTTCCATTTAAAATTGGTTTCAGATCGCTACGACTGATACAACCAAAAATATTTCAAAAAAACTGGATTTTCACGAGAATTGAGAGGCCTTTTTACCCCTAAAAAGAGCTCAAAAAAATCAAATTCTCAAAGAATTCAACAAAAAAAACTTCTGACACTTGTTTCCCGCCTGGAATTCTCTCAGCTTTACACCGGAATCTTCGAGAAAAAATCTATTTCAAATATTGTTATACATTTCAAATGTCAAGAGGTCTTTTTCATGAAGAATTGAATTCTTCACAAAAATGACCTAATAGAATTTTTCTCTAACTCCAATTGCTTCGAAGATATTCAAAAAAATGAAAAAAAAACAAAAAAAATGAGGGTAGCCACTTTACCCCTCTTTTCTCAATGGGGGGCCAGCCTTGTCGATACAAAGTCATATTTTCGGTGTATTGCCATTATTTGCACGAATGAAGATATATTTCATTATTTTTGCGTCAAAATAACAGTATAAAAGAGACCGGGTTGAGAAAAAAATAAATTCAATTTTAAAAAATTGATAGTGGATATACGACCTTTTCGTTTTAAATGAAACCATCGTGTGAGGTAAGTTCCTGAAAGGAAAAAGGTCGTATATGCCAAAAAATCTTAAAACTGGAGATACGACCTTTTGCCTGGCATGACCCTTTCTGGCATTTACGACCTTTTGCATTTAGACACGCGATATTGATAATACTTTGTAGAATGCAGATAGTGTAAATAAATAAATAAATGGATAACTAATTGTAATACAAAATTCATTTTGAACTTCAGATATTTAACTCTGGATGCATCGAGATATCATTCGAATTTCGAAAATGTTTATTTTTGGCTACGTTTCTAACGAATTAAAGCCAGTTCGCATGATCCTCGAGTCCAGCGAATTGACTAGTGTCCCCAGCCTGGATATCTAGTAACCTTCGGTGCTCTTCTCTGATTCGTCGAAACTTAAATTCTGCCCGAGTGGGCGCGGGGAGGAGAAAATGGTGAGTTGAAAACGACCGTTTGATGTGCTGCAGTTGTCAAATTTCTAAATTAAAATTTAAAAAATAATAATAGGAAAGTTTAAAAAAAAAAATAAGCGAAGAGCAATTTTTATTGCTCATTAGTGTCAATGGATATTTAATTTATAAAAAATGTCTATTAGCGTTACTGTCAATGGTAATCCCATGTGCATTAGCAAAAGAGTTGTACTCTCTGATTTGGAGCAAATCAAGAAGAATGAACGTGAACGAAGGAGAAGGCTGCGATTGGAGCAGGTGATAACCGATATTTTCAAATTTCTCTAACCACTTTTTTTTTCACGTTTTGCGTGAAATTAAATTTGTAAACTCATTATTTTTTCATATTTTTTGGAGGTCAAATTTTCATTAAAAATTGGGGTTAAAAAATGTAAACACAGAAATAGCTATTTCTATTTGCCTTCTGTAAAAATTTGAAATGTTCAAAGAAATAATTGAAAATTGAATGCGTTTTTTGATCGAATTGTCAATTATTGAACCAGAGTTACTAGCACTATGACATTTTTAGTTGGAATTTTTTAGGATCATCAATAAAATTGACGATATTCTGAAAATCCATCAACTTCTTTGGCTATTAACGAAATATTGAGTTAAAATATTTAAAGAAGTATTTAAAAAAAAATTTTTTTTTTCACTGTTAAACTTTTTCATACATGTCTTTGATGATTTTATATCACCAATGCATCATGATTATTGCGAAATTTAATAGAAAAGATATGGTAAAATATGTGAACAGCCTACCTACCCACCTTATTCAATTGGAAAGAAATTACTTTTCAGAATATGGTTCTATCATGGTGGCCTCAGTTTCTGACACTTCAGAGCTAGTTTCTGACAGCATAAATCAAAGGCATTAACTATTTGCTCATTGAATGTAATTCAATTATATCAAATTACAGCAATTGAATATTAAACAATATGTTATGCATTTAGGTAAATATGCAGATTAGCAACCTGTCAAAATAAAATTAATTCAAAATTGCCTCAGGAAGGGAGGTGGAGAAAATAAGATAATATATCGAAATCAAAAATTCGAAGATAAATAGTGGAACTCGCAGTAGCTTAAATGGTAGAACATCAGACTGGTAATTTGAAGAATGTGGGTTCAAACCTTGCTTGCACATTCCCCTTTTTTTTCCGAACTTTGATTCTGAGATTATCAAATTTCATTAAAATAGGCCCCTAATATGCATAATTACCTACATTTGAATATAACTAAGGAATTTTAAAAAATTGTCCGTTACTGGGACATTGTCAGAATCCAAATGCACTACGGTATTTCTTTGAGCCATTTAGGAAACAGACTTTAAGACTTTGGGAAACTGAGAGAGCGAATATTATTTTAGATCATTTTCTTTAATATTTAGAAATCTGAACGGAATGGAACAATTTTTTAAATGACTTTTCGTATTATTTTTCAAGAACTTAAATTAAATTATCAATTCAAATAGGTCCGCCAGCAATCCAAGGAAATTTCGAGTAAGCTTCTGGACAGAGCAAAAAATATTGCAAAAAAAACAATAAACGATTTGGAGAATGGCAAAGACTCAGAGCTCAAGCGAATGCACGATAAAAAAATATCAGAAATTCGACAAAAATATCAGGAGGACATGGAGGATATTGGCTTGGCACACATATCAGCTGCAGCACAACCTGATGTTGATATTATAATAGAGAATGAGAGATGTAAGAATCAAGTGGCAGCTGCTGAAAGAGGGAAAGAAGCAGTGCAACGTCTCAAAAAGACGGCCATGGTAAATTACAAAAAAGTAGACATTAATATCGTTTTCTAGAGTATTTTGAAATATTTTTTCTTGTAGCAAAGAAAATATCTATCAAAATTCCCCTAACTCTCTTTTCTTCGGCAGAATTACCTGCAAAAATCCTCATAAAAAAATTATCTTTTTCTAGCAAGAAGATTCGATGACAAGGCAGCAGGACCGTATCCGTCAAGTCCGTGAAGTTGAGAACGTTCGTTCTACAATGATAGCAAACCTATCAAAAAAAAAGCCCTCAAAATCTAAAAAATCTCCTTTCCCACCCCCTCCTCCTCCATCCTCCATGAATCAATCCATCATTCCTCCTCCTACCGATGAGCCTCACAAAGTGCCTAGAACTTCCCCAAAAGACGGGAAACGTCCTAAATCCTTAGAAAAACCAAAATCTCCCATCAAAGTGTCTGCACCCTCCCTAAAACCATCAAAGACTGTTAGAAAATCCCCTCCACCTCAACATGTCGTTGTTCAAGTTGACCAGGAAAAACCACCGGACAAGCCCCAGCCCAAACCCAAAAAGCCAACATCCCTCGACAAAATCCAACAAATTCCGCACTACAATCCATCCGATTATCAACAAGAATCATCAACTCCATCAATAAGTGACGACTCATCATATTTTTCTGATCCAGCAAGTGCTATCCACGATTCCGATCCTCGCCAAGTTCCGCCCAAGCCTCAAAGCTTACCATCATCAAGTAAAATCCAATTCTACGACTACTCAACGCGCCAAAAAAAGACCTACGATAAACCAAAGGGTCTTGTCGAGCGTTCCCACCATCATTCATCGCCTGATGCTATAGAATTGGCACGTAGAACCTCAACTGAACAGAGTAAATCATCATCATCCGTTGATAATCAACGACTAAAAGCACAACAGCGTGGAACAAATGCAGCACTTCGAGAAAAAGTAAAGAAAGATTATCAAAATTTGTTGAAGAATCTTGATCACTTGTCGCGCGAGGAGCAAAAGCTGAAGGCATGTCGCTCTAATCGCTTGATCGTTAGTAAAGATCGAAGACAGCAGAGAAACAATGCTAAACAAGCAGAAATGAATAAAGCTTATGAGTCAGGAATGGATCGAATTGACAGGATCATAACGATCAACAATAACGAAGAAAAATCAGAGTCTTCCTCTCCGGATTCTCTCTATGAACAATCTGATGATTCACCAACGGACACACGAACAGATGTACCGTCACGAAACGAGCAAATATTGGAGATGCTGAAGAAAGTTGAAAGACAGAAGCGCCTATTGTTGGAGGAATTCGGTGCTAATCTACCGGACAATATTTTCAATGCAAGTGCATCAAGATTGTTTGATGAACGAAAATCCGAGCCTGCAGCATCACCTGAGATCAAAATAATCAAAGTAGTTGATGAGAAAAAGGCGCAGAGGACTGAAACCGCAGTTCAAACGAGTGAAATGACTGAGCTGAATGACAAAAGTGTTCAAGTTGAGTTTGTTGATTCAGGTGTCTCGGAAAAGAGGGAAAAGAGTTCAGTCGAACTCGAGTATGTTGAGCCAATTGTTACGATACTGAGGCCAGAAGTTGTAGCCAGTAGCAGTGACTCGAGTCCAGGGATTAAGATTGATTTTAGGAAGCAACAGGTGAAAGTGACTCCAACAAAATGGAAGAGCAAGAGGAAGAGTGTTAAATCCTTGCCGGCAAGTGAAAAAACATCACCTGTTAAGAGGTCAATTGACACGCAAAAATTAGCACCAGGTTCAGCTTCATCTGCTCCAACATCCAGAGTGAGTAGTCCACAGGAAGTTGATGAGGACAGTAGAAAAGAGTTTAAATTACCGGTGAAAAACGTTCGAGTTAGTGTTGATACAAGCACTGATGTTTCCTTTGATCCAAGTCGACGTCCTGATGATAGAAGACGAAAAAAATCGTATGTTAGAGTTAGACAGCCAATTCTAAAAAGAATTTGTGCTAATAATTCTGATACATCAACTTCTTATGCTAGTTTACCAGCTGTTCAACCGGGTTCGTCTTATTTGGAGCCAATTACCTCCAATGTAACGCCAATTCTTCAAATGCTAGACTCATCAGCCAATGAGAGTGTTATTAGAAGATTTAGGGAGAGAGAAGTGAGTCCAGTTTCAACGCCGGAAACACCTTCGCCGCGGATTATGCGAGTACCATCAAATATTCCGGATGTTGAGAAAATTACGAGGATCCTTCGGTTTGACGATGAGCATGGAGACAGAGAAAGAAAGAGGGAGAGAACGCGCGAGAGACAAATTTCTGGAGAAGAGAGCGTGAAGAATAATGAGGTAATTTGTGAATGTAGTAATTCAGCTTGCAGGTTGATTCACAGAGAGAAGAGCAAGATGAGGGAAGATATCAAAGTTGGAAATAATCCAGAGACTATGAAGAGGTATGATGAACTGCAGGATATTTGCGCTGAGAGAATTGCTTCGTTGAATGCACTCATCAAGCAGGTTCGAGATGAACAACAAGGTAATTATAGCTTCTTTCTTTTGAAAATTGTCTACGGACGTCTTTTTAGAAAACATGTGAAACTGAAAATAGCAGATATCTGAGAATTTTTCTGTCTTTTTCTCTTGTGGAAAATAAATTATTTAAAAAAATGAAAAATATGCACAAGCAGCAAATTTCGAAAATTATGAGTGCAATTTTTTCATTTTTTTTCTACAATAATTGGTTCATTTTCAAAAATTCAAACAATTTTCAGATGTATGTTAGCTTCATTATCATGAATATATCTGAAGCACGGAGAATTATCTTTGCAAAAACTTTCAGACTCATTAGTTTATAAATAATCAGAATAATAAATGTGTATAATCAAATCACGTTATTTATCGTCCTTCTTTCCGATCTTCTAGGAGACTACTTATTAACAGCACCGAGTGACGATACAAGTCTCATGCAGTTGCCAGATCCTCGTCCCCGAAACGACCTCTACAGTGTTCAAAAACTGGTAGAAAGTATCGAGGCAATTCACTCTAGACTGGCTAAAACCCTTCAAGAATCCCAAAAGATAATAACCGGGAGTTTGAACACATCAAGGCGAAGTGCATCACCAAGAATCGAACTGAGAGAGGTGTTGACTCCAAAAATTGACGAATCACCAAGATCTCCAAAATCTCCAAGATCTCCAAAATCCTCGAGATCTCCAAAATCTCCAAAACCTTCTGATAAATCCGTCTCATCAGAAACCCGAAGAAAGCCGAAGATAATGAGCGAAGAAACCGTGAAGTTGGATCTTCAACGTTTCAAATCATCAGCTCCCTCAAAACCCCCAAAGTCGTCTAACCACGATCAAATCGTGGAAAAATTGTCCCAGGAGATTCTCGAGCAGAGTAGATCAGTAGAGAAGCCAAGTCCACCGCTAGAAAAGGAGCCAGGTTCCCCGAGAAAATCCAAGTCACCGCCTCCAATGAGAGAACCCCCGAAGGAGTCATTTACTCCTTTATTAGCAGGAATACCGCGAGTAGCCAAAGCTTTGCCAGCTGTTCCTCCATCAAATGGTCGACGTCGACCCCCACCAGTTAGTCAGTACATCGAGGCATTATCGCCACCTCACGAATTATCAACTATAGCGGAATTCGACACGCCAGACACCGTAAATCGTAGTCAAATGAGTACGAAAAGTCCTGCAAAATCGCGAAAAGCCCTGCCACTTTGTTCTTCACTAAAGGAAAAAGAAATTCCCGAGGAAGTCTCCGGAAAAACAGGAGATGAAGAGGCGGAGGTGAAGAAGGAGGTGAATGATTCTGGAAAATCTGACAATATTTTAGACAAAATCAACAGAATAACATCGAGTAGTTCAAATAGTTTTTCTGGATTATCCGGTATTTCTGAAATTTTGAGTACACCAACATCCGACATTGCACATTGGGCATCATCACCACCAGAACACATGGAGGATCATTTACGAAAATTAGGATTATTATGGGCAATTCCAATTCTAAGAAAAACAAGACAAGCTAGTGCACTGAGTTCATCGTCAAATTCTGATATAACACTTGTTGCAACAATGAGAAAGACCAAGTCACCAGTTAGAAAAAATGATAATAGTTCACAGTGCTTAGGTCTTCCTGACTTTAGCGATGTATCATCTATATCGATTAGAGAAGCTAGCAAAAGTACGGAGAGAGCTGTATTGATGAAAGCAAGAACATCAACTCCGAATATTCAAAATTTACACTCGAGCAGTGAAAAGTCAACGGATACAACAACCTCTGGTAATCATCAGGATAATAACGACAGTATTAATTTTTCATTTAAAAAGCGATGATGAATTTGAAATTTTCAGATTCCAATGATATTATGTAGCTCATTTCTATTGAGCGTGCATTATTCTGATCTCGCAATTTTGCGCGAATTCTCGGAAGTTGAAGTCAATTGTGGATGGAAGAATATTGTTTTCTTCAAGAATTGATGGAAGGTAGACAATAAAACTTCTTTCTCATTAAGTTTCATGATGTAGGAGGAAGCTCATCGTAATTGAATAAATAATCTCTTTCTCACTTGATGAATATGTTAGAGAGTAGTGGATAACTCAGCAGAAGAACTATTTTGTAGACTGGATAATATTCTTTATAAAAATGATGTGACTAATTTTGATATAACTACTTGTTTTGAGGATATTTTTAAAATGTTATCATTACTATCAGAATATATGAATTTTCATTAATAAAATCGATGTAAATTTTACTAAAAACCAAATTATGACAATTATTTATCAGTACTTATCATAAATTTTTTCGTTTTTTTTACTCTAGTGATTTTGATAATTCATTAAATAAAAAAATTTAACTCAAAATTTCAGTTTCTTAATTAATCCCTTCAATTGCATTCAAGCATCTTTTTCATCGCTTTAAAAATTACAAAGGGTTGACGTTTTTATTGACTGTCAGCTTGAATTTGAAACAGTTAACACGTATTCGCATCTGAAGGCAACCCATCAGCCTAGTCAAAATGATACACCAATATCGCAGCCCTATGAATGTATAATGGGCAACGAATTGTGCCACCTTCTAGCTTTCCTGTTTTTTTTTCTTCATATTTATCAAATTGATGTATAGGGAAGAAAAAGTTCGAAGCTGAAGAATCAGGCTAAACGACAATTTCAAGCGTATTTATCGTCAGTACAGCGTAAGCTGGAAGCTAAAGTATGAGTGGTTTACACAGTACCAGTACACAAAATATGTACTAATTGTACTTATTATTTTTTTTGTTTAATGACCATGGCATTGGTTAAGCCGGAAAAACATTTGAGTTCTTCGATCATTTTGATTTTTCTTTTTCTTCGATTATTTTCTTTTTTGTGCTGTAAGTGATGCCCAAACGAAATTTTCATCTCAAGATTCAAAAACTAGATATTTTAAGCTTCAAAATTCTTTCTTTTGTATCTCGATACGATCGTTGTTCCCGAAACGACAGTCATTCCCTAAAAATACTGGAAAAAAATTCCTGTTCCTTTAATTCCTTTGTTGAGGGCACATTATTTTCTTCGATTAATGTTCAAAGTTACAGCTTCAGGACGATGAAATAGAATTATTAGGAGTACTAATAATACTTGCGGCACTAATGGCAGCAGTAATACGAATGGCATTATATAGCATTATAGTAATACTAATGGCACTGATCCTACTAATTACACTAATACATTAGTGCACGAGAATACTATTCAGTGGTGTTCCATTAGTGATTCATAAGTATTGTTCCGCAAAGGCATATCTTTAAGTTATTTGGTAATTCCAATTGTTGACAACGAGATCCAAACTTGAATCTAAAAAAAAATTAAACATATTGAGGAGGTTTAATCGCTGTCCACGTCAAATATGAAATATTCGATAGTAATGAAAACAATTTTCTTCATAATAGTCCACGTTTTTACCTACACTATCACGCAATTCCGATTAAACTTACTGTGTAGAGTATTGAGAATCGAATTTTTAAAAATACAAATTTTTATATGGACTCTTATGGGAAATCAGAATCTTGGCACTTACCTTGGAATTATACTACTATTTGTCGATTAAAATCTAATCATCAGATGATACTAAAAAAGAACTACAAATTAGCTTTCAGAAATATACAAATTCTATTTTTGCAATAAAATATTTAACTTACCGTGAAATTTACTGAATTCATGAAAAGGAATCACATGGAGTTCTAGATGAACCTGCATTACAATGAACTTGGAACCTTTAATGAAATTATCTTCAACTATTTAAAAAAAATAATGTTCATTAAGGTACTTCCGCAGTAAGTAAAGGGGAATAGATCCGAATGTGCCTTAGCTTTGAGACTTTGAGGATATATCCTTCTCATAAGTAGAAATATATCTGAAAGTTTCATAACGATCGACCACGTAGTTTTTTTTTATTAATTATTAAAATAATTAATTTACACAGGCCCTAATGATACGTACTTATATTTAAAAATCATCGACAATGTGCTGCAGTCTTACCCGCGCGCGAAATCATTTCCCATATTATTTATAAATATAACTTGATAATTTTTTTGATATTTTACCACGTAATTATTGAGAAATATCAATTAATCCGTGTGTCGCCACCATTGAGGAGCCGTGTGTCACCACCATTTTACCATATCTTCATAATTATTTTATGGATTAATTGATATTTCTCAATAATTACGTAAATTAATTATTGTAATAATTAATTTAAAAAAACTACGTGGTCGATCGTTATGAAACTTTCAGATATATTTCTACTTATGAGAAAAATATATTCTCAAAGTTTCAAATCTGTGGCACACTCGGATCTATTCCTCTTTACTTACTGCGGAAGTACCTTAAATATGATCAACATTATTTAATGATATTGACAATATTTAATAATCATCTTATTTTTTATTAATATTTCAATTTAATTCGTCAAATTTTGGGTACACTTCAATTGATCCATGCGCAGCGATTGGATCTCTTCAAATATTTTGCCGCTAAGACCCGTAGAGTGCCTCCGAATGGGACATTATGAATAGCGAATCATAATCTCTTATGGAACGGAATTAGGATTCCATCAGTAAATTTTTCAGAGTCGTCCAAAGCACCAAGTAGGTTTTTGAATGATATTGTCAGATGACTCCGGAACAATTAGCTGGACGATTTTATCACGTCAATATTTTCTAATTGAATTAGGAGCAGCAATAAACACGTGCGAATCGTCTGAATCTGGCTTTCAACGATTACAACGAATTTCAACGATTACATGATGAAACAACAAAATGTGAAAATTAGATTTTGTATCAACTGGTCTTACTTCCTCTTCCAATTCTAAGATAGCAATGAAAATAGTCTGACATAATAGAAAGAAAAAAGATTGATTCTCATTGGGGAGAGTCGTTTTTCTGAAATGAGTCAGGAACTATCGGACTGATTTCTTCTAGATTCAATACAGTTCATGAGAACCATTAGCATTAACATCCCGTCAAATTGGAGTGCTTCATCTCAATCCGTTCTCGAGTTATCCTGTACACAAGGATTTTGGAAATTATTCAAGCGATGCTCAAAAATAGCAGTTGAAAAGGGAACCTGAGGGACGAAATATAGATTTTCTTTTTTATTAATACGAAATATAAATACTATTGATCCAAAACTCCTTGAATAATGTGGCTGTGATTCCTCATGGAGAATTCATGGTATATTCAGGGTCAGGATCTGAATCAGAATATGAATTAGGATTTGAATCAGAATCATAATCAGGATCAGGATCATGATATATAGGATATTTTTTTTTAAGTCCCATCAATAATCCACCAATAATTTTTTAAAAAATTCATTATTCCTCAAAATTGTTCGGCTGCTTGACTTGAAATGTTCAAATGATCGAGGAACAAATCTGCGACTTTCTAGGAAACTACGAAGATATGAACAGTCATTTGCATACTGCACATATGGTCCTGTCTAGTTATTAGGCATCTGATGAAAAGTATATCCTATAAATTGTAAATAAATTGTAATCACACTTTAGCTCCATCGTGTCAGCATCTCACAGTAGAAGTCGACAATGTAATTACTTCAACTATCATTATCATGTTTCAACCCTTGCAATTTTACCTTTTTTGTAAACGCTGTTGCAGATCCACGATGCTGGAGCATCCAGATTCTAAATTATTGATATTAGAACTTCCTGCTGTTCTTTCGAAACTAACATGCAGTGAATGCATTTTCAAGCCTTTTAAAGTTCGAGAATTCAAGTATTTACCATATTTCATATTACGATAATTCCTTTTTCATGTAATTCTTGGCAAAGATAATTGTATAATCACCTTAGAAACAAAGTGGTGTATGTCCTATGTTCATACATAACACTTACGCCTCTCTGTTTCTGAAGTGATGATATTATTGCAGTTCAACATTGTTGATTGATTCTAATAATCCGTTAGAGCATGTTTTTTATTTTTATAAAGTGAAAAAGGAAGTCATATATTGAGTCATTAATTTGAAATAATGTTCAATGTAATTTTCAGTCTTGATAATGCATTTTTTATGGTTTTAGTTTGCTTCAAAAATAAATTCACCGCATTTACTGGCACCGTTGCAAAGATTTCTTCTATTTCCTCTATTCCAGACATTCTCGATCGTAATAATTGACATCAAGCCAAAAAATCGACATCTCTCACACTGAAAATCTTCAGCATTGACTTTTAAACCCATGGAATGAAACAAAAAACTTTCAAAAAAATGAGAAAAAAAAATGAATCAAAATTAGTTCAAGAATTTGTAATAACATATATTCTGAATAACATGATACTTGTATAAGTATATATTTTATATATATATAGGTTATGTATATATGTATATATAATAATAACCATAATAATAATTAATAAAATATAATGTTAAATGTTAATCAATATATAGTCTACCGATTTTTTTTTTCATGTTCATCGTGATGTTTTGTGATGCATAATGCATCTTCCATTTACTTATGTAATTTATTGTTTTATTTCAGCTTTTTTGTTTTTTTTTGTGTTGAATTTCCTTTTTTCAAATTTCACCGATGTGCCTTATATCGTCTCGTCGTTCATTCATCAATGGATCATCTATTATTCATTTATTTATTGATAAAACAATATTTTATTACATTTTCTCTTTTTTTCTTTTTTTTTTTTATATATATAAAATTATTTATCACCATTGTTAATTATATTTATTTTTAAAAAATTCATTAGATGGTCAGTTTTCATATTCTTGGGAAGAAACCAGAGTTTTCTTTTTTTCCCCTGTTTTTTCATTTTTTTTTTTTATTGATAATGATATTAATGCCAGAATATGAAGAATTGGATTTTCTCATTTTTTTTTTCAATCTGTTTTCATTATTTATTGTAATTTTTTTTCTTCTGAAAAATAATAATTATTCTCTCTATATTTTTTTTGTTCTTTTGCCCCAAAAGAATAAGATAATAATTATGACGAAGAGACGACAATACTGCGCAATTATTTCATATATATGTGGAAATTTGTAATCAGGAGCAATGAAAGAAATTCTCAAAAACATATAATAATAATATTAATAATAATAATAGTCATAATAATAATAATAATAAAATAATCATCATTTTAAATATAACTTTGAGTAAATGGTGTAGCAATATGTGCATGCTGCGAAACGAAAAAAAAAGGTTTAGGGGAAAAAGAAAAAAAGAAAAAAAATTCTAATCAATGTTTTTCTTCATTTGCTATTAGACTTCGAGATATTTTGAGAAAAATTCATCACCATGTCAAAATCACTTGATTTGTTCTTGAGCTTTTGCTTTTTTTTTCAAAATATCTCGAAATCTATGGGAGATTGGAAATTTTCGACGAAAACTTTTTTTTGTAAAGAAACTGAACAAAAAAAAGTTTTTTAACGAAAAAATTTTCTATCTCTCTTGACCATCAAGATTCTCTTGAAAAATTAATTTCAAGGACAAATTGAATTATTTCATGTCCAAAGGGAATTTGCAAAAAAAAATTCATCAAAAAAATGGTAATAATAAGAAGAATGAGAGTGGTTGCATTTTAATTATGGCATAACAAATGATTTTAATGTAGTTGCATTTTAAAAAAATTACATTTTCCTTAAAATCCTTTGTATTTTGCTATCTTTCTTTCATTTTTCCCTCTCAATTTGAACTATTTATATATGTATATAGATATTGTAGATTTTTTTTTGTTTCGCTCACAAGCTTATAACAAATATATATTGCCCTTATCCATTTTCTTTCTCATTTTATCTATTACATTTAAGAAATTACAGCTACTTAGATAATTATAGTTTATAATAATTCTCATAAAGTTTTGTGAGAATTGAACGCAAAAAAAAAATAATAATAATAATTAATAGTTAATAGTTAATGAGGACTCTTCATTTTCATTTTCGTGAGTCAGCTTCGCATTATCTAACGTTTAAAATACGCTTTCTTTATTTATTTATTTATTCTTTCATTTATTCTATTATTATTTTTTTTCAAATCAATTTATCTAAATTATCTATACCAATATAATTTATTATGCATGCGTGTGCTCACAATGACGGATCCCTTTTACTTTAATTTATTAATTTGTGTTTTATTTTTTTTTACAGATTTTTCATTCAGAATAATATGATTGGAGATTTTTCATTCATTAATTTATCTTTCTATGTTTTCTTAACTAGAAAAAAAAATAAAAATTCTTCTTAAAGAACAAGCAAGTGAGATCCACAGAGCATAGATTAATTTTCTTTCTTTCGTTTATTCTCTTGTAGTTTTTCCCTTTTTTAATATTATTAAAATCTCAGTCGCGGTATAAATCCGGAAGAACCCAAAGAAAAATATACTTTGCGTGTGTATTGCTTACTTTTTTTTTCTTTCATTTTAATTTGATTTTCAAAGTATAAACGCAATAATTAGCACAACAAGCATCGTTTTTTTCTCTGCGAAATTTGCTTTTTCGGTAGTGATAACACGATTGTGTCTCCGGTATTCCAAAAAAGAATTGGAGTTTATTTTTTAAAATTGAATAAGCAGTCAAGGGGTGAGATGATAGAATTTGAGTTGATTTTGAGTTTTATCGTTTTCTGAAAATATCTCGAATTCTGGACGAAATATGAGAATTTTTATAAACACTTCTTTTTAAATCTAATTGTGCTCTAGAAAGATCTCTTCAATAAATGAAATCTCTATTTATTATAGATTCCCAAATATATCGTCACCTCAGAAACAAAGTGGCGCAAGTGTTTTGCAAAAGCATGGGACTTACGCCCCTTTGTTTTTCAGGCGACAATATTCAAAAAAACTAGAGGGAAAATAAACGTTGGAGTGTAAATTAATTTTAGTGAGAATTTTTTTCAAAGTATTGTAGAAATTAATGGAGATATCAAAATTAAAACTTAAAAAAAAAACTGTGTTCCATATGAAAGTTTTCCAAGGAAATTTTACTATCTTCCATAGTTTCCAAAAAAATCAACGAAAAAACTCTAAATCAACTCATTTCCATTACTCACTTCACTATCAAATTTCGTTCAGTTTCAATTATTAAATTACAAACAACTTCGATGTTTAGCGGTGTGCAGTCAGATAAAGGTAATTATATAATTCAATAATTCATCAATTTTTATTAAAATTAAATAATTAAATTGTTTTTTTCTTTTCATCAATTGAAAAGAATCACATTAAATAATTTGACAAAATTTGTTCATTTTTTCTCATCACTTTTTTTCTTGTATGAATGAAGAATTTATAAGAATGCACACATATAATTCAATAATTTTAATTTAAAAAAAAAAGTATAATTGGAATACCGAGGAAAAATTCATGTAATCGAAAGAAATAAAATAAAATTGACCTAAAACGATTCCATAATCCTGCATAATTTGTCTTCAATTTAAAACATTACAATGCAATCTATGCATATTATTATCGAAAAAAAAAAAAAAAAAAAAAACATACTTGATGACAATGAATTATGAAAAATAATGATAATTCAATTAATCAATTATTACACTGATCAATCGATGAAAAAAAAAGAAAATGGCAATAAATGACAATACTTAACAATGAGATTAAAAATTCCTATTATTAAAAAGATTTTTTTTTCTTATTTAATGAATTAATGAATATGTCTTCGTCATTTAATTACGTGAGCGTGAGTGTGCTCGTGTCCCAAAATTATTTTTTTAAACTAATTTTTATATCTTTAAATCGAAACTTAATTTTTCATTTTTTTTTTTTTACAAGAACACAAATATTGTCATTTTTTCCCTAATTTCCCACCCAATTAATGGATAATTTTTATCCATTCTTCAATTTTTTTAAAAATTAATTACGTTACAATGAATCAGTCCTAATTAGCGAGCAAATAGTTGCGGGACACTGCATTGCTGCGACGTAATTTTTTTTTTTTTTTAACAATTCAAAATTGCATTCATTTTTCTTTCATTTTTTCATTATAATCGATATGAGATCGTTTTGGTATGATTTATCCCGGCCATAAGATATTAACGGCTTAATTATAATTAGACTAATGATTATTTGATTAATTTTCATTTATTTACCGCCTTAACGTTGAAAGCCACAATGTTTTGTTGTCATTTTAATAAATTTCTCCTTATAATTCTTTTTTTTAAATTTCCCAATATTTCTCTTTTTTTTTTTGTACGTTGAATTCAATCAATTGAAAATATTTTCGTGACATCAATATGTTCGTTTAGATCATTAATTTTCCATGCTCTATTTTTTTTTACTTCAATAATTATTATTTAGTCTTGAAATTTTCATCATCAAAATACAGAAAAAAATCGCTTTTTACGTCTTAAACTTGAATACTTTTTACTCAAAATTTCAATTGTTAAATAACCAATTGGAAGAAAAAAACCCTCAGGAGGCACTGCTAATAGCCATAATATTTTTCCATTTCTTAATGGTCACAATTAATTTATTCATTAAAAATATACGCAATTGATGCAGTAGCAAAGTTGGAAAATGAGATAAATTCTCTTTTTTTTTTTTTTTTTCTTTTTTTGGAGTTTTTATGAAATATCTCGGAATCTGAGAGAGATTAGGAAATTATAGCGGAAAAATTTTCCGTAGACTGTAAAATTTTCTATAAAAAAGATTTTTCTATACAATTTTTCTCTGAACCCCAATAGTTCATAAAATATTTGTGAAAAACATGAAAACATAATTTTTGGACTTCGCCTTTTCTTTTTCATCACAATACCCCATTTCATTATATTCCATTTCGTAAATACCTCGAAAATTATGTTTAGCAAAACAAATCATCAAGAATATTTTCTCGCAGATTACAAAATTCTTTGAAAAAAAGGTCTTTTCGTTTCTCTTTTCTTTTCTAAACTCACTTACTTCAAAGATACACGCAGAACAATAAAAACATAATATTTAAATCCATTTTTCTACCCTCAGTTTCCTTTTTCACATTAATTCAGTGCTCTCCGAGGAACTCTGTGTGTTCAATTATCATCAAATTTTCATGCATATTATTCATTTTCCCTTCGTTTTCATCCACTCAATAACTCCACTTTTCGCAAAAAAAAACTCGAATTGTGTTCACGTTTCTACATAATTAAAAAAAAAAATGAAAAAATCGTTTCATTGAAAAAATTCATTTTTTTTCTCCTCAAAATGATGAGAAAACTTTCTTTATATTTTTATATCATATAATTATTTTTCATTGGACGGTCATTGTGTTTGTTATGTCATCATTAATGCATAGTCCATCTTCTAATACTATCAATTTTACCAATGAATTTTTTTTTTTTTGCAGATTGTTCCAATAAAATGAACCGATTAAAAAAATATCAATGAGGTCAGAGTTAACATGAAAACGAATATGGGATTATTATTATTATTCATATTGTTTCTCTTTATGAGGGATCTTTTCAGATTTTATTTGAAAAATTTGAACGCACTTCCTACACTTCCGGGTTTCATCATACCTCTCGGCGTCATAATTATTATTAAAAAGAAAAAAAAAAAAAAGAAAAGAAAACATTCACTCATTAATATTTTTTATCATTAATTTTTTTCGTAGACACTTCGGAGAGCTTCATACTTCCATATTTTGTGTGTCATATAATTTTGAATTGAAAATGTTTTCTATTTTCTTCTTTTTTTTTTTTAAATCATAGCTTTTTCTCTTTTCTTAAAATTCAACTAGTCATCGATATATTTACAATTTAATTACTAATATACAATTCTACGAGTTGAAGAATTTATCCACATTTCTTTTTCTGCTTTAATAATTTAATTAATTATTAAAATTGTGTTAAATCGTTAATTCCCTTCTTTCTTTTTATTTATTTATTCATTTTTTTTTTTCATTTTTTTCATCGATTTTCATAATTAAATTATCGTGTGCGCCGATGAATTTTTAGCATTCTTTTAATATCATTTTAATAATAACAATGAATTTTTCGGGTCAATTTTTTGCCGGGAAATTTTCAAAAGAACTCGCTCATTTTTTCATCTCGTATGATTTTCTTCGTCTCTGGCAGTATTGTTTTTATTGGTGTATATAATTTATGTTTTTCATTTTCCTTTTTTTTTAATTGAAACTTTTTTAATTAAATTTAGTTTTTTTTCTTTCTATTCAAACCTCGTCGAGTTTATTCCTCCCATTTTCAAGAGTTTGCACTTTTTTTTATATTTTTTTTTCATCTTTTTTCAGTTTTTTTTTTCAACACAAAATCTCAATTTAGATTAAAATATCACAATTTTGGCTCCAATTTTGTTTTTTTTTTCAACTGTGAAAAAATACGATCAAGTAATTTTTCCTACGCTTTTTTTCTTTTTTTTTTTAGTCATTTATCTTCTCTCGACAAGGAGTACACACTTTTTCGCAAAGAGCCGAGCAAGTTTACGTGTTAATCATCGTATTTGTTAATGAAACAAATGATTTTTTTTAACACTTGAGTCCAAATATGGTCGACTCTTTGCAATTTATTAATTTTCCCCAATTTCATGATGTTTTATTTTTTCCCCCTTTTTTTTTTAAATTTACAAAAACACAATTTGATTTTTATTCTTAAACTGCTTGAGCTGTTTTGCCATTATGACATGTGATAGCCAGGTGAGTAGTTGTAGTTTCGTAGCATTGGGCAGGGGGGAGGGGCGGGCTATCCGTCATGGGATTTGTATTTAAATTCAATAGAGCAAAAATCTCATAATTAATTCTTCATGTTTTTATTCTCCATTGAATTTTTTCATTTTATTATTGCAATTGTTGTTGGCAGTTGATGCGATGGTTAGCTTCAATCATCTTTTTTTTTTTTTTTTTCATTTTTTTTTTCTTTTTATTTAATTAATTCACACATTAAACTGGCAAACTTTGGGATTGACTCGGCGAGGATAAGTGCCCGCGACGACGTCGGGCTAAAAATTTGTCCTATTCACCAAAACGACTGCAGGCCTTTTTCCATTTGCACTGGGTACACCATAAATCACGATTATCCATACCATATATTTTACGGCATTTCTTTGTTTCACCACGTACTTTACGTGGTGATGATGGTATTTTACCACCAGTTGTTACTGTTAATAGACCAATATTTTGTTGGCACATTTGACGTGGTGAAAATTTAATGTGTTTCATTGGTGTTCCCTGCGAACAAAAAAGAAAGAAAATTTTTCATCAATTTAATTGTTTCTTTTTTTTCTGAAATAGATCATTACATATTTTTGACTTATTACCATTGACCTTTTTTTATAATTTTAGATTATGTGTAAAAATCAAATAAAGCAGGTTCCAGCTGTTTCAGGTCAGCTAAGAGCGATAATAATTTTTAGCTTCAAAAATATATTGTGTTCATCTCGATCAATTTTTTACCCTAAATTTTGATCCTAGGGAGATGATAATTTCTATTTAGGATGACAAACGAAAAAAAGTTATGGTCGGAATTTTTTTTTTTGTTCGAACCATATCAACGATTAAATGATAGGAAAACGTATGAACTGTGTATATGCATATAAGATAGGTTTTTCTGTTATTGAGCTATCGATATGAATATGATAGAATTACATAATATTTTTCAATATTTGGAGGTCTTGATACCTCCTAACTAGAAAAGATTCATTTTCTCACAATAGCTAATGTTGTATCCCAAAAATTGCGATAAAAGTATTCCTCATATACATAAGATAATTTTTAGATATGAAAATAGTATACTATATCGGCTAAGATCCAAAACTTTCTTAATTTGAACTATGAAGCCATGACATAGATAAGATCCTGACAAATAATTATGATTTTTTCATAGGAATAAAAGTTGCAGACGGAAATTCGGAGGAATTAAATTTTTTGGGATGAAATGTGAAGTCATAAATCATTGTACTATTATTTTATCATGAGCCTAATAGAATTCAATAGAGGAATGAGGATTAGGATGTAGGGATTGAAGAGATTTTCCCGTTTTTCTTGCAACATAGAGGAGAAATTTTAATGTGATATATTTAGAAATAAGAACAATTTTTCATCATTCTCTTCTGGATCAGAATTATCGATTGAGAAACGCATATATCTTAAGAAAATCAGTTTTTGGACGATATTTCCCTGAATTTTCTTCGAAAATCGTTGCAAAATCAGTGTCATCAATGAAGAAATATCATCAGCTTTAATTTGCAGACATCAAAAATCATCTTTAATAATAAAAATCACAAATGTTTTCAAAAATAGGAAATTCTGAAAATTTCGATTTCGAATAGAAATTTCGTTTTTCCTGAATGTATTTTTCAAAAAACATTGAAGTTATCATGAGAATTAGAGGTCATGGTCCGGATCTCATTCGAAGGAATCATAAAAAAAAATCATAATACAACAACGAGTCATTGTCATTAAAGTCGTAGTAGGTAAATAAAGATAATTCCGTGGTCTTAGAGTCAAGGTAGCATAAGTACTATGCTCGTACACTCTGTTTGCTATTTTATTTCTAAAGTGACTATTTGAGTTCATATTGAAGTGAATTTTTGAATAATATCTGAGAATTTGAGTGAGAAACGGAATTTTTTATAAAGACTTCGTGTAGAACAGAATGAGACCTGCACAAAAAGCCCCATATATTGCAGAAAAAGTGAACTTCAATGAAACTCAGGTGAAAGTAAGGCAAAATGAACATTCCAATGAAACAGACTGAGCTGCATTTTTTTCAAGTTCTTTCTCTTTCCATTTTTCAATAAAATCAAAAATCCTATCTCCAACATTCTTTGCTTGTTTCAATGGATTTTTATGATCCACAATGTTCGAATTTCAACTGAAACCCAATCTGTTCATTCTGTACCCCCTATGTCCATTTGACCCCATCCTCCCCTATATCATTTGACTTCACTATTCCTAAAATAATTCAGCTCAAACATTGAATGTTGCTTATTCAGGTTAATGAATAAGAGGGAATTCTTGAGAAATAAATATGAAGATTAGCTGCCTTTAAAAATAAAATTAATTTAAAATTGCCTCAGAAAGGAAGGTGGAGAAAATAAGGTATATTCCGATATATCGGAATTAAAAATTGGAAAGTAAATAGTAGAGCTCGCAGTAGCTCAATTGGTGGAGCATCAAAATTAGCTTTTTTCGTTACCAAATTTTTAAAGCTACAAACCCTCTGGAAGTAAATATAGAGTAAGAAGTCGAAAAACTTGACTTCAAGAAAAAATAGAAAAAGAGAGTATCTTCAAAGAGTATTGGATAATGATAAACAAGAGCCATAATTTAAAGCGTCTAGGCCGTTAATCCAAACGTGAATTTAATAAATAAGATTACGTAGATTTAATGTGTTAACTAGTTAAAAGAAATATGTAAAAGAACAAAATTTGGTCAATAAACGCATTTTCGAAAAAAAAAATAGTAGAGCATCAGACTGGTAATTTGAAGGATGCGAGTTCAAACCTCGTTTGCACATTCCCTATTTTTTCCGAAATTTGATTCTGAGATTATCAAATTTTATAAAAATAGACCCCAAATGAACATAATTACCCTTATTCATCTATAAATTTAAAGATTTGTCAGTAATTTACCGGTGATGGTGATTGTGAAAATCCAAAATTGAATATTCTCTCTTTATTTGTTGTCGTAGTTGAAATAGTTGTATTTGTTGGATTAATTGCTAGTGGATCAACAGTGCTGCCAGCTACTGGTGCTGCTTCTAATCTCAGTTGTTTTTGATATTCAGGATCCTCATGTGGCGGCCTTGCCATGTCTCTATGTGACATCGTTGGTGGTGAACTCATGTGGTCAACTGCTACTTCTTGATAATAAAATTCCTCTTCGTGTACAGTCATTTCACAGTCTTCGCCATCCTCTTCCATTTCACGTTGCATCTTCGGCCTGAGAAACAACATGATAAGAATAATGTTAATCTTTATGTTAATCCCTCCTTTCTTTCTTTCACAATTGCATTAGAAATCATTTTGGTTCATTCATGAACATTTTTTTTCTAGATCTGAATGTCTTCTACAAAATTAATCTGATAAAATATCCCAAATCACATAATAATCTGAGATATTTGCAATTCAATTTAGTAATCGAGTTCTGAACGAAAATTAGTTAGAAATTAACATTTTGATGAACTTGAAAATACCACAAAAGCTAATGAACTTTGGGAATTTGTTAGAAGCTGTTTTGTAGAGAAAAATGAGAGCTAAAGAGAAGATTATGAACCAAATTTCTCTAGCTTAATTTCATTCAATTTTCGAAATACATATTTTATAAAAATGACATTTAATTGAATTTATTCATTTTTTCTGTTTTGTTAGTGATCTTGATATACATTTTATGAAAACTCACCCAAGATGCGTTTCTCGTACGTGTTGCTCTATTTTTTCGCATGTTTCCCTTATCTCCAGGCATCCTTTCCAAGTACATTGGAATACAACCTTTGGAGCAGTGTTCTAGAACAAGAAAAAGAAATCGTCATTCATAAAATGTTCAAATTCATCGTCATGAAAGGAAAGAAAAGTGTGATAAAAATTAGCAAATTTTCTGTAAATTCAAAAATAAATAAATACAAAAAAAATCAATGATTTATGTATACAAGAGAAACCCCCAAAATCAACCAGGATAATTATCATGGAGTTTAATAGGAATTTTTTTCCAAATTTTCAACCGAAAAAATTCCAATTTAATAAAAATACTTAACGATAAAAATAGATGATAAAATGGTTGAAATAAGAGCGAGAGTAAGCGTAGGTTTTTGATGTGGCGTGCGCACATTTCTTTGTTTACATCGAGCACGCTGGCATTACAGTTGCCACTCTCTCTCTATATATCTATATAGTAAAAAACGTTTTGTTAGTATGATGCACTTTCAAAGAATCATATCTACCCTACAGTCCACGTGTTGTATTGACTAATATCCACGTTAAATTACTATCAATCACGCTTATTAACTCGAAATAAAGCCGAGAAATAGAATATATTCTACCTACCACAAAAAAAAATGTAAAAGAATCCATTAGAAATCGTAAAAAACATAAAATTTAACGCATTTTTTCTTCATCTCTTTTCATTTTTCTTCGTTTATTCCTCTTTCGTAGCCGGTTGTGCTGAGCACACTGGGGTCAGGGACCTTCCATGCCGGCTGGTAGAGGCCCCGGAGAGTCTTTTCTACCCCTCCCCCTTCCTCCCCTCCTTATACCTCTCCCCTCATTCTTATTTCTTCGATCCAACCTTAATACTTTCGAGCATCAGGTCAGTATCAATTCCACTTAATTTTCCATTTCTTTCTATTTCTTATCAATATATTACAAAGAAGAATTGACAGAAAGAGAAAGAAAATCATGATAAAAAAGAAAATGAAAATGAAAAGTTTTGGATTGTTGGCTACATTGTTACAACTGATGTTTAAGATTCTTTTGTTTCCTTTGCTTCAATAAATACAGGTATGAAGGAGGGTTGTGTGTTGTTTATGTGTGTGTGTGTGTGTGTGTGTGTACGTGGTAGAAGTTAAACAGGGTTGCCACCTTACTCGTGGGGCTCCAATTCGTGCAGTGCCAGTGTTGCCAAATGTCTTTTGAAGGCAGATGCATCGAATGGAAAAAATAAAAATAAATAAAACAATGCAAACGACAAATTGTTTGTCAATCAGTGTTTACGTTTATTACCTTGAATTACAAAATCCAGAAGGACTAAAAAAACGATTGTCTTTTATTTCTTCTTTTCAAGTATGAAAAAAAACAATAATATTGTATGCTTCTTAATTCGAAAATATATAAATAAATTATTTCATCAGAAGATTCGACGTAAACAAGGAAGTTTATTAACTTATAATGAGGAGGAAAAATCATATTTTTTTATCTTGCTTTTTTGAATTTATGTTTATCAATGTTTACCAAATAGTTTGGCTTTTTAGCTTCTTTTTTTCATACTTTGGGTGTTTTGGAGCATCGTTATTGGACACACGAAAAAGCTGGTAAGTGAGTAGGGGGGGAGAGAGGATGGAAGAAGGGAATTGTGGTCATCGATGAAGAGGAAAATGCGAAAAATCGACAGGGGGATAGAGATGAGAGAGGGATGAGGGGGGAGTATAGGATATCCCAACCGGTGGACACAGGGGGTAACGCCCGGAGAACCAAAACAAACCGGCGCGAGTCGGCGTTGTGCGGGCGCGCGCGTTCGTTCCATGCTTTGCGCGTGGTATGGTGTGTGAGGGTCGGACGTTGACCTTTCCTTATAGTTTGCTGTCTCACACACACATACAAACACATACACAGAGAAACGAACACATCATTTACTACACACCATGCAATTTAGGGTCATACTTGAAGCTTCTATCGCTATATATATATACATATATATATCTATATGTATATATTATATCGTCAGCTTAGGATCAAAGGGGCGAAAGTGTTATACTTATACACAGCACTCGTGCCCCTTTATTTCTAGAGTTACGATTCATTAAAAAACCCGAAATTTAAAAAAATTCATATCTTTAAAGTGGCTGGATAAAAAAATTCGAAAAAATCACGGAAAACCTTTTTCGAAGGGTACAAAGAGATGCCCAAGTTTCTGCCAAATCGGAGATGCAAAGTCAATTGTTAGGATGAGTTGGCATGGAATGATGCTCCACTCCAGTTGAACTTAGGTTTGGTTCTTTAATTCCTAGGTTAGAAAATTCGAATTCGAATTTTGACGGTGGGAGTTTTTTTTTAATCGTATTTCTATTTGTACAAAAAAAGGACAAGGTCCGATAAGATAATAAAGAAAATGTATATTTGTCTTGCTCCATCCTGACGCCTGAATTTTTTTTGTAAATGTGTACATATGAGACACATATCGTTGGAGGGCGTTGTGGTCTCTGTGCCATGTGAATGGCTCCTAAGGGTTGTTGTCTATTATAGCCTAAGTACAGCCAATGTCTACGTGCATTTGGGCATAGACACAATCGCATGGAATTGTAAATGCGTTCATTGTATATTCATTCGACTATGTATTTATTAATAAATAAACCAGAGATACTGTACATTAAAATATAAATCTATGATTGGTACGCCTCCCACTTCTCTTCTCACCCCAAGTATATATCACACACATCATCAATGTTAACTGCTCAGACTGGGGAAAAACAGCTGGGGCAATATGGAGCTAGAACCGTGTTTATACACTTCACGTTCCTATGCAGGAAAAGAGGGATATATTGTGTATAGGAGAAGCGCGCACAGCTGCTGTAACAGGCTACACACATATATATATACAAGTAAAAAAGATAGAGCAAGAGACAGATAGAGAAGGGAAAAAAATGGAAAATGTGAAGAAACCACCGCGTGACAATGTGCTAGAAACTCGACTCAGGGAACAAAGCCATAAGGGTGCATGTGCGCGCGCGCACGTCGTCTCACTGCGTAGTTTCCCACAGACCACGAAAAAAAAAAAAAAAAGGAAAATACGTTCAGCCTAGCGGGAGAAATGGACAACGCGTTCTTCGCGGCAACAAAGGAGAAATCTTCGTGCTCGTATAATAAATACAAACCAGCATTTTTCTTTTTTTTTTCCTCTCTTTTTCTTTTCTACTCGAGTGAGCTCAATGGAAAAATGATGAAATTTCATGTAACAATTATTCTCATTTTTTTTCATCCAATTGCATTGAGTTTTTTTTCACTGCAAGTGAAAATAAAAAATTATTTAGAAAAACAAAATAATAGTTGGTAATGGTTTTCTTCTTCTTCTTCTTTTTTTTTTTTCCTATCTCAGGGTATATGCAGGTCGATGACACGCAGAGCCTGAAAACCGAACGACACGAAGGAGCGACACAGTGTATATATACTACATAAAAGGGGCGAAGGAAGGAAAGGGAAATAGGAGAGGGATAAAGAGTGAAAAAGAGTGAGTCACGAAGTTGCTACGGGCAGTTACAGGAGAGTAGCAACTATAAAGAGGAGGAGGGAGCAACAGCAACAGCAGCAAAGGGGACTTCATATACCTTCTTTTATACTTGGCGAAGGACACACTTCTTGAGAGGAGGCTTGTGTGTTAAAATCCAAGGCTCTATATCTTTCTCTGTCTATCTATATTTTTTTTTTTTTTTTTTTTACCACCAAGTACCCAGTAAAGATCAACCAACTTGAGTAAAAGGGGAACACATTGGAGACTTTAAAATACCTTGGGCTTCTCTCTTTCAAGACGTTGGAATACATGATAATAGTTGAAGAGGAAAGGGCAGGTCTCTTCTCTCTTGTGCAGATATATCTTCGAAGGACTTGAACGATCGCGCAATCATCCTTGCGTACAAACCCGTTCAGTTATTATCCTTATTTCAGTAGGTAATTTTTCATATTTTTCTTGTGAAGCTAATTGCGGACATTAGTTTTAAACTACGCGGTTAAATTTTTTTTTTCTCTATTTTTTCTTCTTTTTTAGGTTACACACAAATGTTTGAAGGGAAGAAATTATCAAAGATTATCTCAAAATTTTCACGATAATTCTTTGGTAAATGAGAGGATGATAATTATATTCTGGAAAATAGGTGGAAATATGTGAATTGTCATGAACTTTTTGTTCCATCGTGATGAAAAAAATAATTGAGATTTTTGGAATTTTTTAAGTCCTAAAATTCAATGTCTTTCAAAACATATGAATTTATTTTTTACATTTTTTTTCTCTGCTACAGAATAATATTTTATTGAATAAATTCAAATCTGGCATTTATTAATTGCGCCGTTGACATTGAAAGATATAAAAATATAAAGAGAGTGGAAAAATAATCATATTTACACTGTCGATGACGATGATACGTCAAGAAGAGATAAAAAAATCTCATTATCACCGAAAAACTCAATTGTTAATGATAATTTATAAAAATATCAAAACACTTATCGGTCAAATCTTTCATTTTCCCCATTTTTCCCCTCCTTTTATAATTATTAATTTAAATAAATGATAACAAAAAAAAAAAAATTTATAATTTCTTCCGGATTAGTCGAAATATCGATTGGAAATTGTATTTTTGTTTAGTCTGCACTCTGACCCTATCTTATCGTTCAACGTAGAAAAGAACTAAAACCACTGATATCGAAGACAAAGGAGAATTTTTTTTTCTTCTTTTGTCATAATCTTCTTTAATGAAACTTCTCTTTTTTTTTCTCACTTGAGTTTCCTTGGCTGCGGACGGTTTTATCGACCGTTAGATTTGCTGGCAAGTTCGTGTACGGGAGGTTCGAGTCAAGGTCGTGGGCTTGCGAATTTTGCTGCTGCTGCTGAGCGAAAGAGAGAAAGAGAGAGAGATGTATATATATATAGAGTGGGCGGATTCCACCTACCGGTGGTATTAACCAATGAGAGCCCAGACATTGTTTTGGGTTGAGGTAGTAGGGGATTATTGGTGTGTTTGCGAACGTCTGCAAAGGATCAAGCGTTACCCTAGGGCAGGACTATCTTTATAATTCATCTAGAGTTATATATCTTTTTCATTTCTAATACTGAAAGAAAAAAAATTTCAATTAATTTTTTTTTCTAAATTTCTTCATTGATTTATTCAGATATATTCAGATCACTAATGTTCAAGATTTAGGTCACGTGAAAGGACACAACAGCCATATTGAATATCTAAAGCTTAGATTATAAGTGTTATTTATACAGGTATAGATAATTCTATATTTTTTTTTACTTCTTTTTTCCAACTAGTTGAGAGCACAGAGAGAAAGTCACCTGCAGGCGTTTACACGCGCCTGTTGCTTTTATGTCGAAACTGTACTTGCGTAACGGCGCATACAGCACTCAGCGCGTGAGCGCACTCTATGTGCGCTTTAAGGATGTGAAATGACGGTCATTTTGAAAAATTGTCATGTAACGTATTTATGACCGTCATATGACAGTCATGTGACGTCAAGCCTTATTCGGGTCAGAATTTCTGTCATGATCATCAAATGTGCCACATATCATGTTATTAGATGTAAAATGACCGTCATACTTTTATTTCGTCACAATTTTGTCATATTCAATCTGATTTTTCCAATCATGATTATTTCAATACTGGTCAGGCGTCATCTATTTAGATGTAAAATGACGGTCAGTGTTCCTTTTTGTCACAGTTTTGTCGCAATCTGCAATTGTCATTGATAATTCGATATGACATATTGTTTAATAAATTAAGGAAACATGTGAATTTTATCAGCAACAGATTTTTTAATGAGTTCTTGTGAATGTTACATTAACTTTTAGTAAAAGCTTTCTCTTAGGGAACTTAGCGAAATTCCCGTCATCAAATTTATGAGGCAAAGGCGCATCATTTACTTAGATGTAATCTGACCATCAGTTGATAATTCGGTCAGAATTTGGTCATATGACAAAAACGGTCAGAATTAAACTCCGTCATGTGACGATCACTGACGTGTCAGATTTTTTGGTGACATCCCTAGTGTGCTTATTTGGGCACTCTCTAAGGATGGGCGATATTAATCGATTCATCAAATTTTTCGATTATTTTTCATTTGAATGATCGATTTTTTTGCTCAATTTTTTTTGTCACCGATTCATCGATATTCAATGTTTTTCCACTCAGCATTGATGAAATTTTTAAATCTCAAAAATTCAGTGTCAAATCATTATTTTTTTAATTATTATTATTGGGGTATGATTAATCATAAAAAGTAAAATAGAATGTATGAGATGAATAAATAAGTACAAGACATCATTGTTTCTTCTGTAAATAATTCGAATTTCATGCATGATAAAGTATAGAACGAGTCTACGAATTGGTGGTCAATCAATATTGTTCATTTGACACTGATTTTCTTGAGATTTGAGAATTTCGTCGATGTTGAGTGAAAAATATTGAACATCGATGAATCGGTGACAAAAAAACATCGAATGTAAAAATCGATTATTTAAAAAAAAATAATCGAAAAATTCGATGAATCGATTAAAATCACCCATCCTTATTCAACAGAGAGAGATTAGATTGTCGAAAGTTATGTTTGGCCACTTCAAATAGCAACGATAATAATAAAGAAATGATGGAATTAAAAAAAAAATGAAATTCTTTGTAAGAATTTCAATTTTTTTTTTGTTATTGCACATATGGAATTAAAAAGATAACCAAAATGTTTCCATGATCCATGCATTCTTGTTCAAACAGATTTAATAATGAAATTAATAAAGAGAAAAAAAAGACTGAAATTTGTGGCATTATCTTTAAGAACAATTTTATTTTTTTATTTATCTCATTTCTCCTTGAAAAATTTCCAATTATAAAATAAATATTTCAATTAATGCCTCTATTTCTCTCATTTAATTACATTAAATTTTTTCTTCATTTATTATTTGATGAAAAAATTAGTACACACTCAATTTGATTTAAATATTTCAACTGACTGATTCTTTTACTTCTTTTTACGTCAAGAGAATACCGTTATGAACAACGGACAATGTTAACCGCTTCGGTTAAATGCAAGAGGGCGTGTAAGTAGCCTAGGACAAGTATAATATGTTTAAGAATATTTTTTTTTCTTTTTACTAAATACACATTCAAGTGAAAGAGATAAATAAGTGTTTCCTTTTTGTAATATAATAACGACACAAGGTGAATGATATATACATTTACAAAATGAGACACAACACGTACACACGTAATGTCCTTGACTTTCGCTGGCGGAGTTCGACCACAGAGCGAGAGCGAGAGAGCAAGAGAGAGAGAGAGAGAGAAAGAAGTTTTGTGATATCTGGCTGCATAAACCTGGCCGTGGGTCGATCGATGCTACCAAGGACGCACACAGTCTCTTCACCTATCCAATTATTAGGGACTTTTATTTTCTGAACAATTTACTCACTGTTTCATACTATTTATGGTGTTTCCATTCTAAATTGTTTGATTCTTGTGTTTTTACCATCTTCTATGGCACAATGACGTAGGAACACGCTGATTTGTCGAAATTGATGGATTTTGACGCACATTGATCGATATTTATCGATCCGATCTATTGCCTGTACTGTTATGACATCACAATAATCTGTGGATTTCCAGCTGGGGTTGATTTCATGGAAAAATTCTGTGTCAGTATTGGAATCCATTGTTAAATGGAGTTGTTGAACGGTAAGCAATGTTGCCATAAACTCGATAAACGCGCCAGGGCAGTGTAGAGGGGATTCGACAACGTCGCAACCAAAATAACATGACGGGGAATCCCCCAATATCATTGGCTTGATAGACATATGACTAAAGGCCAGTTGTGCGCAAGCGCAACACAACAAAGAACAAGAAAAAGGGGAATCCCTCAGCGTCTGACCATAGCAGTTCCCACCTAGTGGTGTAATTTGGAATCAAATAAAAATTATTAAAATTAGGTGCATATTCCCTAGAAGGAGTCTAGCCATGAAGGATTGAAAAGAAGAAGACCATAGCAGTTAGGTCGCTTAGGATGACCAGTCTCAAATTTTTCGAACCCATTGTTTAGCAATAATCATCATTTTTGTCATGAAATAACAAAAGCATCGACTCTCTAATTGCCGTCATCAGTCGCTTACAGCCTTTATTGAGCAAGAAATGAACGAATATCATCAAAAAAGTCTTTGAAAATGCGAGAAAACTCTCAAGACCTTCCATTATCCCTGAACCAATGAAAACATGCCTTTAGTATTTTGCTGTCCATGATGTGAGGCGTGTTCACAAATGACTGTAACGATTTTCACCAAAATTCAATAATTCAAATATTTTTTTCTATCTGAGTATCGAAATGAAGAAGTTATTTCATGATATTTTATCGTTATCTTTTGGTAATTTTGAACCATAGAATGATTGCTTAATCCAAGGGGGTATGTCAGTAATATAGAAATGCAAAATTATTGATCGAAAAATTTCCAGATATTCTTGGATTGATTTCAAAGTTATTTACGAATTTTCCAAAAAATTCATTTTCCCAATTTTCAGAAATCAATTTTCGAAGTTTACTATCCATTACGAGTCTTTATGGTTTCTATTTTTATGTTTAACCCTCATGCTTTTGAGATGGAAAGAGCATATCAAGTTCTCTACCCAATAGATTTCCAAATAAGTTCACTCGTCCATCCAGGACCTTTTTCTTCTTCTTGATTGTGCTGCGATTGTTCGCAGCTGGCCTTCAACCACTAGGTTATACAGCCAACTTCACCGTCCAGGACCTCTTGTTGAAGTTTCTCTTTCGGTCTTGTCCCTACTCTAACGTAGATCATTCTCCTCTGCGCAGTTCATTGCGCCGTGGAGTATTCACCTATATGGAGTTCAATGCACAGAAGTCCAAAACATCCAAAAGTACATTTGAAATGCCGCGCTTCTAAACTCAATTCTGATTGGCCCAGTATAGAATCAGAGTGGGGGAGCCAACGAGAAACTCTAATGGAAGAATCCTGAGAACTTTAAGGAAAGAGGAACTTTAATGGAAGAGTCCTGAGAACTTTAACGAAAGAGGAACTTTTATGGGTGGAACTTGATTGAAACATTTGATGGAACATTCTCAGTCATTTTTTTTAAATTGTGAATCATTCTATTCCCCTTCTCCCCCTCCCTCGCCCTTTTCTTCACCCGCTAGTAATGCAATCAACGTGGCTGATGTGTTCCCTTTTGAAATTTCATTGGATCTATTGAAAATCATTTCCAATCATCTATACAATCATATATTTATATATAACTATATCATGCCACATATTGTAGGTGTGTAGGGCAATGAACGAATAAGCGAGTCGTTGGCCGTATTCATCCCCACTACTTCACTTACATACACACTAATGAAAAGAAAACATATTGTGTATGTTTTATACGTCAGGAATACGGCATTTACGTCTCTCTCTCTCTATCTCTATGTCTATCTTTCTCATCGTCGAATAAAATAGGTATGTGCGCACACACACACAATCTGTCCAAACGTTTTGAGAAATTTTCGCCGGTTGGCGTCCTTGACTTTTGTGTGTGAGAGAGCAAGAGATTTGGAGTGAAGAGACGAAAAAGAAAAAAAAAAGGCAATATTCTAGTCTCGTCGCCGCCGATTTCGGAGGCGTAGGTCGTGGATGTTTTTAGACTTGCTGGCTATAAAGCCAGGGGAGCTGTTACGAACACTCGATTCGTTCCGCTCAATGACGTAATATGCGCAAATATACACGCACACATACACACATATAAAGAGACAGATACTAAAAGGATGACATAATAATTCGTTATCGTTAAAATAGATTGAAAATATTTTGGCAACTCACGCGATAGTACTATTAAAACGCGAAGAAAAAAAATGAAATTTGAAATAATATTTAATTTTGAAGAAAAAAAAGAGGAAAAAAAAATGCGAAGGAGTAAAAATTGCATAATCAATGCGTAATGATCGATATCTACTTCTGTGGCTATTAATTGACGTAATAAAGAGTACCAGGGAGAGAAATATTAATGATACATGTGACATGTTAGATGAATAAATTTAGATGAATTATGAAAAAATAAAGACGGAACATAGGAAACACATGGCTATATCTTATTTGTCAGTAACTAAGTACAAGCTTGTGGGTTTTTTTTATTATTATTATTTTTTTCTTTTTTTTTTGCTCACTTCAGATATCAGTTGAGTTACGTAAAAGAAGGTTGAAGCTACCGGCAAAGCTCAGCGGCCATGAAACGCGCATGTGCGTCATATGAAATACGTGTATATATGTTGTGATGATAATTTCCATTGTGAAGAAACAAAAACGGAAAAAAAAAGGAGTTGATCAATCGAGAAATATGTTTATCAAGAATATCTCGATATCTGGGGGAAACAAAGAAATTTTTGTTGGAATTTCGTTTTTTTGTTGAAAAAAATCAAAAACATTAAGAAGGAGTTCACCAAAATTATCCTACTTCATAAAGTTTAGGATGTTCTACAAAAAAGTAGAATTAGAAGTAAAAAATTGAAGAAATGAAAAAACTGTCTATATCTACATCAAACATATAGACAATTGAAAACTAAGAATTTCGAATTATGCAGGTTTTTCTAATCCTTCATTCAACAAAAGACGATTTTCATGACTTTTTTATCCAAGGTTCCCAAAAAAAAATCTCCTATCTTTCCCAACTTCTGAATTATTTTACAAACAACCATTTTAAATGAACATCGCTCGACTTAATTCAAAGAAGAAAAAAAATGTCGATGATTTAGGTAAAACGTTGAAAGCGGAACTGACAAATAAATTTAATAACATTGAGCAGTAATACTCTGCTGCACATACACGCGACTACAATCTATCATATGAAATCCAAATGTACACGGGCGCACAGAAATATATGGAATTCATCGTGCACATGAATTTACTTAGCGTATAGTATACATATATATACATAATGTACATATATATGCATTACGGACATTTATTCGCGCGCTCGTGCAGTCAGGGCCGCTGTGACCTTAAAATCCTCCTCCTCCACCTCTGTACCCTTCCCACTTAGCTAGTAGAAACGTCCTCGTGTTACCCACCAGCTCAACTAGTTATATACTTCAATAGTAATGCCGCCGACCACTGCAAGCTGCCTCATCGTAAAGAGGCGACACGTGCCACCAATGACGTCACATCTCTATGCACCGTACACAAGACTGTAATGTGCATTGTACTATGACCTACCATTTCTAGATTTTTCTTCTCTTAATTTTACCAAATTTAGTTATCAGCTGTATTACCAAAGAATACGACATTGATGAAACAAATTTTGGAATCAGAAATGCAATGAACTTCCAAATTATTCATGATTTCATTGGCCAGAGCTGAAAATTTCCAATGGAAAATGCTAGAACATTGATCCTTTTTGGTTAACTAATTTCCGAGATAATTCTGAACTAGTTGGTTCGAAGGTTTCCTAATCAACATGAATTAACATGAATAAAAGGAAAGACAATAGGAATATTCACAACTCTTACTAATAGTTAACAATATACTTAGGTTCAGTCTATAAGCTTTCACATATCGATAGCTATGTAACAGAAAGGACTATTTCTATAAGAAAATCCATAGCACTTACGTGATTCTATAAACTTAGCTATCGACATATTTAAGTGATGATTTGGTGATTTGCAATATTAGTGTTGGCATGAAAGCCTGTAAGTAGAAGAATAGGGAAAAGAGTTACTATTACTGTTAGAAACCTTCTAACAATTAAAATGATTGACTAACAATTTGAATTATAGTTTTTCAGAAGAATGTTCATTGTCTTAGAAACTATTGCTTCAGATAAGATTCTATTTTAGTATTATTTTCAGTACAAATTTGCCCTTCTTTTTGATGGAATTGAAAAAAAATCGAAAATCGATCAACGTTGTTATTATAAATTTCTATATTTTTTCCTACTTTAAGGAGAAATCTTAATTTAAGTATGAAGATTCTTTTTTTTTTTGACGCCACTACATTTTGAGGTCATCCACGTGCATGCGCTAGATGAAATTCCGTTACTGTGTCGTGAATTTTTATCTGTGTGTGTGTATACGGTTGCATTCGTGTTTGTTAACGTAGGAAAACTCGTGAGGGTCATCCACGTGCATCGTACTATATAGGTATAGAGTAATACGTTGTACCTAATTTCTTTAAAACAAGGCTGTTCATCGATGAAGGCTTTTCTCGACTGTCTAGGGGATTTCATTGATCCGAAATGCGTTTTTATATTATCATGTACAGACTGTGACAATGAATTACTGGATTTGTGTGTTTAGCCTTGATTTACCAATTAAACTATTTCTAGGATGTTGATTTTTTTTGATTATTCATTTCATTTAACAGTTTAGATTTCATTCAAGTTTGTGTATTAATATTCCGGGAAATATTGGGTTTGTGAGAATTCATCAAGAGAACTTGTTTGTAGATCATTAAATTTTTTACAAAGACGATCACTTGAAGATTTTCTGATAAACCCACTCGTTTCAGAGATATTAACAAAGTAAGGCATTTAAGTCTTTTTTATTCATTGCGATTTCAATTTGTATGAAATGCATCGGAATCTATGAGTTTTAACACTAAGAAAAAAAATCATGGTAAAAACTATCAAAAATTGATACCATTGGTTCTTAGCAAATTTTTTTTTGTTAAATAATGAAAAAACTTGTTGAATTTAATGAATTCAGGAAATTCAACAGCTTCTTCATTTATTTAAAAAAAATGCTTGCTAAGGAGCAATAGCATTAATATTTGATAGTTTTTACCACTTTTTTTTTTCTTGGTGTACGGAGAAAAATATGGAATGACATTTTTTCTGTAGTGAAAAATGAGACTTACAAAAGTGGTCTTTGTCAAATTTTTTCTGTCTCCTTTTGTTTTCGAGATAATTCAAAAAAACAATTTCAATATCACTAATGGGTGAAAATTGATGCCAAGCTTGTACTCACTCGATTGCAGTTCACAAAATTGTATCCATTAACAGTTTCCAAGATGTCACGATTTGATCTGGCTCGACTCTGGAAAAATAGGAAGGAGAAAATCCAATGAAACATCATAAAAGTTCCTAATTTTTGGATCATATTGCATCCATATCCATTTCAAAACTCAACATCTAATCTTCATGATTCTTAGAATTTTATAGCCAAGTCCTGTAGTGCCATTATGTGAGCCAAAATTAAAGAATATATAAGTGCAATAATATCTCGAGGCTCATTATGAAATACTTGTCTTGTTGTTTGTGTCATATACTCTTTTCAACATCAATTTTAGTTATTTAGAAGTGACGTAAAGTGTCAATAAGAGGTTTCGCTGTCAAGCGATGAATGCAAATAAATATATTTTATGTGAATAATCTCCAAGATAATTATTGAAGAATAGGAAATGGAGAATAATTTAGTAGTTTTTTTTAATGGAATTAAATTATTATTATTTTTTTTAAATTGAGACAGAATGTTGATTTTTTTAAAATAATTACTTTGTAATAGATAGAAATGAATGAATGTCATGCCGGAAATAATTATAAGTATTGATTCGAATTTGTAGAGCTATCATTGATAACGAAGATATTTGTATAATAATATTGTAAGCCGATAGGGGATACAATTTAGTGTATAATGTAATTTGATTTCGCACTAGTAACTCTATTCACAGTTCGATAACATAATGGAGAATGTTCAAGGATAGAAAATTTAAAAATGAGGGTTCTTCTTTTGCAATGCATTTTGATCAATTATCTCGGAAAATATGAGAGATAAGAAAATTTCGAACAGACATTTATTGTAGAAAACAATTGGAGCAACAAAAGAAGTATTAACGAAAACTTCTTTATCTCCCTTAGACTCCGAGATATTTTCAAAGACTTGAAAATGAAAAGTGTAATGAGAAACCTCTAAAAAACTTAAGTAATATTACTTGAAAATTTCATTTTTTTTGCGAAATAAAATGAACTGAAATGATTTTCATGCTCTCAAAAGCCAACGATACGCCGAGAGCAAAGAAAATTGACATAAATAATGAATGAGTTATGTGCATATATATACAAAAACTCATACATCCTGGAAATTGATAATTACAATCTTTATTTTCTACATGGCTGCAAAAGTAATCAACAAACCTTCTTTTTTCTTGGATGCATGTCTTCCCAGTAATCAGACCATATACCTTCGTCCAATGTACCAGTTGATCCTGGTGTACTACCGTAAGACGAACCGGAAGCCATATATGTAGGTGAATGATGTTCATTATTTGTTGTGCTTTGATTGTTAACAACATTAACAGTATTTGGCCATACTGATATTGCTGATGATGGTCCACCCTCTTCACTCAATGGCGGTGATGGTGTACCACTTCTCCATGATGCACCACTACTACTGCTACCACTGTTTGATGTACCACCAATGCCTGGTGAACCGATGATAACTGTACCATTGCTACTATTGCCAACAGTTCTACCTTCCCACGAACCTGTTTCATCAATTTATTTAGATTAATTCATTATTAAATATCCTTTCTTTTCAAAAAATCTTAGTAAGGTAAAGTGCCCAGTACCTGCTCACTCCACGTATTTGTATATCTATATTTATAAATTATTCATAAATATAGGTATATAAATGCGTGAGTGAGCAGCTGTTAGGTCCTTTACCTTAATGGTTTATTTTGAAATATCTCATAAACTAATGGAGATAGGGACGCTCTTGCTGTGATCTTGTTTGTAAAGGAAGGAAAGAGCTACAAGAAAAATAATCGTAAGAATTTTTTCAATCTTCTTTAGATTCTTCAATCTTCTTTAGAATGTTATATTATCGATTTTTATAGAATTTCTTGAAATTCTTAAAAAAATATTCTTACAAAAATTTCCTAATGTCTCATTGATTTTTAGATACTTCATAAAACCTCAGCTCAAAATCTATTTAACTGGTCAACTTAATAACAAGCTATATGTTTTTTTTTAATTTTCACTTTGTTTTTGTTTTCATTTTTTTTTTAATTGGTGAAAGGAAAGCAAAATTGACGGAGAGATATTCCAACAGTTGGTTGCGCCCATACAGAAGCGAAAGTGTTTTGAAAATGGCGGCCATGTGCTATGTAACTCGAGCAAGTGTCTTGATTTTTATTTTTTTTTCAATCTTTGAATAATCATTTATCATAGAGAGAACTGGCAAGAGACGAAGGTTAATTTTCCACGTTTCACGGATCATTGACTAAATTATATAGAGGGTAACCCGTTCTATGCTTTAATTTTTCTTTTGTTGATAAAGTGAATGAAAAAAAAAAAATGGTCAATTATCTGTTCACTAGAACTGCATTTCATAACTTCAAAGAGTTCCTTCCGTTTTTATCAAGAAAATTGTATTTAATGGTTATATGAAATATTATATACTGAGATAACTGTTCAACAATGTACAAAAAATCGCGAATTTCTTGAACGAACGGATTCAGATATTATTTCGAATATTTTGTAGAGTAGGTTGATAGAAATTTTTTCTAAAACTTATTGTGTGAGAATTTGATCTTTTTTCAGAATAAATTATCTGGTAAATTTCCATAAACCTGATAGTTTCAGAGATATTCGTAAAGTGATTTTCTGATAAATTGATTCGAAACATCCAATTTTGATCCAATTTTCAGAATATCACATAACTTATGAGGTTTAGGAAAATTCATCAGACATCTTCTTCACGTACCAAAAAAATTTCTACCAATCATTATCAAGTGATTCAGGAAATAATCAGCATACAATAATCGAGCTTATTTTCTTCCATCACTTAACTACATGATTTATGCAATGTGAAAGTTAAAATTTATGCAAGTATGAATATCTTCGATTTCCAAGCAATTGACACTTGCTACGTGTGTAATTCGGTGAAGTTGTTTCGATTCATGACAAGATTTCCCTAATGAAGGGGTAAGAAGAGAAAAATCAAGAACATTTCCTGTATTTTCTTTTTCCAAATATCTTGGCAGTGAAAGGTTTTAGAGAAAATGATCAAAATATCTTTTTTATAGATCATTTTATGATCTCTAAAAGAGGCCATTTGATAAATTCTCCAGAGCCCAATATCCGCCGAGATATCTATCAAAAAAAAAAGATACAAATTACCATTTGATCAAATTTACGTAACGTGAAAGTTTTGAAATTCAATCAAGTTTGAAACATCATGAATTTCCAAATGATTGAGAGTTGCCAAGTAACTGTAATACATTTTGATAAATTTGAAGATTTTAGAGTTTTCTGAAGTCGATAGGGAAGTGGTAAAAGAGGATGAAAACGATTTCATGCATCATTGCGTAGATATCTTCAGAATGGGCTACTTAACGAGAATTCATCAAGAAATCATTTTCTGTAAAGACATTAATTCTCTACGAAAAAAGGCTTCCTTCATGGAATTCCGGATGGAAGCTTTGTTTTCATTCAACATTTGATTATTTTTTCAATATTAAAAAGAATTATATATAAACCAACCGTAGTTAGGTTGGCAGTGAAATGGCAGAGGATGATTAGGGCTGTGAGGTGAGCAAGACAGCGACATTAGTACTAGGGCTGCTGTGCATTCGTCCATACAATCACCACGTTCATTAGTACGGCAGCCTTCACGACCGCACCCATGGCCCTGTTTCATATTGTTGTTACTATTACTGTTACTATTGTTGGTGTCTACCCATCCACCGTTGTAAGAACGTTCTGAATCGTTGCTCGAACTTGGCCGTCTTTTTCTTGATCTGAAACAAAGGAAAAGAGAAAAAAAAAAGATGAATAAAATAATTAGAAAAATTGGAGAAAAAAAAAATACAGACTGAAAAATTACTGTCTACAATAAATTCTTGGAAAAAACACTGTGAAATTACAAACTATGTTTTTACGAGTTGGGTCGTAAAAGTACGGGTACTCGGTTTATCATGAGAGAACAGAAAATCGTCGTTTTCCGTTTACCGATACGTTTTTTTTTTTTTAACAACTACGAGAAGAATAAGGAACAAAGGGAATAAGAGAAGAAAACTATGTTTTGCATGTACCGTTAGCTCCTTTTTTTCCTTCTTCTAATAATTTTTAGAAACGTATTTCATATGAAGAAAAGGAAGACAGTTCAGTCATGAAGTGCAATCGACACAAATCCATTTGCATTGAATATTTCACAATGTAAAGAAAAATAGACAAATTTTTGATTGAAAACTTGTTTGTAGCTCTAATTTTTGATCTACAAAAAAGATTTCCAAAGAAAAATTCCCTATCTTTCATACATTTTGAGATAGTTCATGTAGAAGTAAATGGTCCTCACTACTTCACTACTGAAATAATGAATTCTCCTTTCTCCACTTCGCTTTTCTATGCTGCCCTATATTCCTTGGATACTGTGAACTGTATAACACAGCACATACCAGAGTGCACCCTGGAGCCTCGGGAAATAGGTCGGTGAAAATACATGCCACTGCCATTTACTCCCCTCTTCTCTGTACATTCTCTCCTGTCGTTGGAATTCCCGGGGGAGAGAGTGACCACGCAGGCGCAATTTGAGCCATGTAAACCGTTTGAAAATTGGGTCAACTCGTATTATCCATAGATATATATATGAATTCATATAAAATAGAATTGGGTCATTTTATAAATAAACCAATGCGTTTAATCAACTTCAGTAAACAATGAAATGAGAGATTGTGTTTGATTTATTATCAATTTTATTTCGTATCAAATTCAATATAAAAGTTTGAGATGAGCATATTCTTCTTCCTCTTTAATCAATTTAAAGCGAAAAATACATCTGACTGAATTACAAACATTTGGGAAACAATTGGAATTAATGAATTATTCGATTAATCTAATATGCGTCATTGCTTTGCTAAAATAGAATAATAACTTATATCTAATCATTATAATTTTTTTTCTTCCATACTAGTGCATTGGAAATATGTTCATGATACTATGATTTCATTCTCTTTAATTTATTTCATTTAATTTTTTGAGAAATTTTTGAGTGATTTGTCTGGGTAATTCATAATTCTTCAAGTTATTATAGTAATATTATGCTAAAAATTTTAATGGAAATAATGAAGTGGCAGTAACTTCATGTTTGAAATCATGAGTGTAAAGTTTTGTAGGATAATTTTATTGTTTAATGGTTCTGTTCAAACATCGAGTATTCATTATGAAGAGTTTTAGTGGAGTTTCGAGTGCATTACACTCGAAGAATTATTGTGGTGTAATTAATGTTTTGACCAGACATTGATTTATCGCTTATCAAATTTATAAATATTCCTCCAAATTATCTCCAAGTGGTTCAATGAAATGATCACTTTGAAGTGAGTTTTTGGACAATACCTTGAGAACTAAAGGCAATGGAAAAATTTTGTGGGCAAGTGTTTCTTTTATCAATGATTAGGGCAACAGAAAAGGGTTCGTATTAAATTTTCTCTAATGTTCTTGGTTTTCGAGAGAAGCAGATTATGCAATGAAACAAAGGAATGATTCAACAATGAAAATATGGAACAATACAAATAAATCTATCTTAGTCATCATTGTTAAAGCGAATGAAAAGAGACAAACGCAGAAATACATCGGATAATTACATACCAACGCAATAATACAATTTACATAATTATTAATGCATAATGGCAGCCTAGATTTTAATGTATACATTATTATATAGAGCAAATAACGATCTAGTGGAGCATTGACCTAGTTGAAACTAGAAACGTAAGGACAATGCTGACTGGGCAAGGGGTAGGAGTTTTCGGTGGCTCTGAGACCCAGAAATCAGGATATCAAAATGGGAGACTAGGTCGGCCTGGATCGAGCGTTCCAATTCGTCGCTTGGCTCGACCCCTGGATAACCTGGCGACCCGTTTTCACGTATATAACAAACATGTAATGTCCCAATTTCATGACCTATCTTCTGCGAATACGGTCAGATCCAGGGAGTGTATCATGGGTTTTTTTTTGTGGATAACTTTTTTGTAGAAATGAATCGAGGGTACAAATGAAATCTTATCACGAACATTTATTCTATCTCTTTTAGTTTTCAAGATATTGTGTAAAAAACCTATTCTTGAATGAGAAGAATGAGGCAGTGGTGAAGTACGTAGAAGTTCACTTGACTTCCTTCTCATGGAATATTCCGATATTGAAGGGCAATAGAAAAAAGCTTCTCTGGGACATTTTTTGAAGAGAGGAGCAATAGTAGCTAAAAGGAGGTTATTAAGAAAATTCTTCTATCTAACTCTAAGATATTTGAAGAAAATTGATTTTAAAATAAATCGACTCATTTCTCTACTTCATAACTGACGCAAACATTCATTCATTGATTCAGTCTGTGAATGAATGTTCTCATTGGACTTCGATCGACTAACAGAAACACAAGTCTGGGTATTGAAATGACCCTCTCGAATTTAAATGAGATAACAAAGAAATCTTCTATTTGAATTTTTGAGATATTTTGAACCTTTTTGTCAGGGTCTTGATAACAGCAATCATAGTTTGAGTTTGAACTGATGAATCCTCTAGAATCAACAACAAATGAGTCATTATGAATGAGTGAACTTATTTACGAGATTTATCATTTTTTAGGGACCTTTCGAATTTACAAAACGAGATATTGTCAAAATAATCTTCCTGGTATCATCCAACTCATGCACTTTCATTTCACTACTGAAGAAACCAAAAAATCCAAATATTTTCTCTATTTAAAATTCGAAACGCCTGGAATAGATTGATTTTCAAACTAAAATAGGATACAATATTAGCACCTTTCTCAGAAGAAAAATGAAAGAAATCAAGGAAATCTCACTCTTTTAATTTATAAAGCATTAAATTCTTAACTAGAAAAACTTGTCACCAGCATAAATATTTGTTCACTTATGTTGGATTCAACTACGAAGGAAATGATAAAACTTGTGCGCATAACGTTGATAAACAGCGATGTTCATAAGAAATACAAAAATGCAGTAAGAAAATAGTGATGACAAAAAATAAAAAGCAAGATAGTTGTGGATGGTTCACACGTACAGTGGCCCACGTGCCACGACTGAGGCGGTAGTATTGCACGTGTGTCTGTACACGTGCCGGTAACAGTGAGGCAGCTACGGTGGGCTAGGCATGCATTGCTGCAGTATCTATACAACTTCATACGCTATATAACAACACTTGCACTCGACCCATTGTCCTAGTTACTGGCTTTACCAGCGCTCATGTCGCCGACTACGATTCCACCTTCAACCGCACCACCCACTGAGGCCAACCCTGGATTTCAAGAGCCAAGCAACTCTTCAACCCTCTATTTTTTTGCCACCCCCTCTTCTCTCTACCTTTCTCCTCTTCTATCTTATCTCAGAGCACGTAAATGCTATAGAATGTACTTCATGAACTTCAAGTTCTTTTTTTTTAATCACTGAACTTCGCCTCGTTAGAAGTATGTACTGTTCTCTTGTGAGGGAAAATAGTTATTTTCAACATTATTAATTCATTCGAAATGAAAAGGAAAATTAAATGAAGCAAGACTTTGAGAATGGAGGGGTGAATTTATATTTGAGGTACTTTTGGAGTATTTTGGAACTATTCCGGAATGGCTACATGGCTTAGAGTGTTTTAGACATTTTTTTAATGGGAAAAAATTCCCTAAAAAAAAAGTATATTTCCAAATTTTTCTAAAATTATCAATTTTCAAGTTATGCTCAAAAATATCTCAAAATAGAGCTTTTAAATTATTTATTTTCATTCTAGTTCAATGCACTATATCCCTGGAACTATTGATTAATTTTCAGATTCATATTTGTTCCATTATTTCTGTAAGAATTAAATTCATGATGAAAGGTTTTTGTGTCCTATAAAATCATCAGTTTTACTCAGTTTCAACTAATTAAGCTTGAAGAATGATGATTGAAAGTTCCCATTCCCTTTTTCTTTTTCAATATTTAATTAACTGAATTTCATAATGATAATTTTCTCCTTATAGAAATCTTACGAATTGTTTGTAAGTGAAAGAAAAATGTACACATAACAGTCATCCAGTCCATGTCGTAACAATTAACTTAAAATTTTTCTGTCATCATTTTCTACAGTCAAATTTGTATTAAATAATTGTTATTTCGACAAAAATGAATTGAAGCTCTTATTTCGTGAAGAGCCATCAATTTACTAGATAGGAGGAAAACTCAAATCATATGCAATAAATTTGATTCTCAAGTGAGAGCTTAAGAATAATTAGATTGACTCCCACGTTCTTGAAAATATCTCAGAATCTCGGGGAGTTCGAAATTTTTTCTATCAAAACCTTTTTTTGTCATGGAATATCGGAGTTTGTAGCAAACACTAGATACAATTACTACAAAAATAATATTCTCCCATGCCATTAAAAAAAATGAAATATAATCCCCCCTTCTCTTCAATATTAATAAATAGAAAGAAGAAAAGCTGAAATAGATCAACGCGACCTATTTACGCTATGGGACTGGAGGTCTACGAGTACATATATATATATACATATACATATATATCTATATGAAGTGAGAGGGGTTGCGTGTAACGTTATAACATAGCTGCATCGATCGACCTCGATCCGTTGGCCCAGCCTGGCACTGTTCGACCCCATAATTTGTCACTCCCACAGCCAAAGTTGAACTAATCCGTGCGTATAGAGAGTCACTCAACAGATAGAATTTGAAAGAGAAATGAAAGGACAAAATTTAGAAAAAAATTCAAGTTAAGAGGTAACACCACAGTAAAATTTTCAAAAAATCGATTTTTTTTTCTTGTTTTAAAAATTACTTTGGGCCTTCCAGAATACTGGCAAGAAAAGTTATCACGTAAAACCCATTATTTCACATGAAATTTTGAATTTTCCCCAAGGCATTTCTTCATACTCATAGCCTAAGTCAAAACTTCAATCGTGTTTTTCTCGAAACATGATTTTTCAAATTCGCACGCAGCATAACTCCAATAATTTTCATTATTTTCATTTGAATTTCCCACAGCATCTTGAAAACAATATTTCGAACCGAAATACGTAGGGAATTTTCAAAAAATTGATTTGCACATTTTTTATTGATTAAAAAATTGTTGGTTTTTCGGCCGGAATTTGAAGTTTTTCATTCAAATGGTCACCAATCCCACAAAAAACAATATTTTTGAAATCTCCTACGTATTTCTGTAGCTATGTGTATCTAGATTGAGCTAATTTTTTTTTTTTTTATGAAATTTGCACCAGTTACACTGCGTGACACAGAGTGTTTTAAATTCGAGGAGCAAGAATGGCTCTTGTGTCGTCATTTTTTTTCTTCTGAAGACTCAAATATATGCTCAATCACTCCCTCAGATATCATTATTTTATTGTCACTTTTTCTATAGAAAAAAAATAGCCAAAAGACGCCTTTTTCTAGACTTTTACAGTGGTTTTACCCCTTAATTAAAAATTCTATGAGAACTCTTCCAAGAGAGAAAGAAGGAGATGAGAGAAAAATTGAAGGCAAAAAAAATCAAAATGAATGAAAAATAAAGAGCTAACCATTTGCACCTATATACCTACTTTTTCTCGCAATGACGATGGCAAGGCTAGCGGTGTAGAGCGTGTCTAGGTCGTAGCAGCATTCGGGCCACTTCTCTCCCACCACCCACCACCCATCGCCAGTTTTTTTAGTTTTTTCTCTATATTTGCTCAGTTGTATAGATATATATATATATATAGGTATATGTCCATCATAGCTCGGTATTTACGCATCGTCTCTCACTTATGTCGCGTGTGTTTCGCCGTTACGCCCCGTACTTTCAAGGATTTTTGCACGCCGAGTTTGGCGGATTGGGCTAGGTCGGTTTCACTCTGTGTACAGTAGTTACGCAACTATCCAATGGGTTAATTTTTTTTTTTTTTAAAGCGAATCCCAAGGATTGCTGGTTTTAGTCATGGCTTTGTCTATCACGTTTACTGTTATTTTTTTTTTTTTTCTTTATTTTCATTTGAAGGATGGAATGAAATCGTGTTGGTACTCATTTCTCCTTTTTTTTTCCTTTTCTTTCCTTTTGGTGAGAAGCCAGGGAATATTTCGTTCACTTTCTGTTTCTTCCATTGTGGCGAATGAAACGTTCTTTTCGGTTGAGTTGTGATGGAATTTATGAAATTATCGTCTGTTATTTAATATGATGAAAATCGTGAAAAATTTCATTTTTCGTTCTATTTTTAAAGAATTTAAAAGGTTGACGTGACGTTTAAAAAACGTTACATGCACGTTTCTATAAAGTGTATCGACGACTTTAGATCGATTGAAGGGATTTGAATTGGTAATAGGGACATTGTTGTGTCTCGATTGCCACGAGACGTAATAATTCTCAAAATATATTGTAGTTTTATCGAAATTCTGAACTACTTGCTTGAAATTTCAAAGAATCGTTCAGCTTCTCATAACATTAAGACGTTACACACGTGTGTATTGGCTTGGTGGAACAATTGTGGACCAATGGGAGCATTGCGTACATGATTTTGACCAATGTGAACCCCCTATACTCGAAACTGCGACGTTGCAACGTCTTGATTACTCCAAAATCGAATTAATTTCAAGAAATCTTCCAATTTTATCTTTGAATGAATTAGAGTGTCAAAAAAAAAATACAAATTTCGTTGCATCCATCAAATTCATTTGGCGAACATTGAAGAGAATCTCATGAAATGTATCAGAGAGGAACTCTATTTCACCGATAGGGTCACACGACCAATAGATGGACACTGACCAAAAGATGGACGATTTCTATCATCGAGGACTTTCATGAATAAATGAATGATTCTTATACTTTTCACTTCAATTCCTGATGATCACATTCATATAGATTTATAAACTATTTATTACATACCGATTGATCGAGATTTAAAATCATAGCACTGTAAATATGCAACTGTCCATCTATTGGGGGTTTGAGTTATTTTCCAGTTCTTCCTTGATTTGCTTTAATTATTTCTACATTATTCAAGTTCAATTGATTTTTAATCGATTCACTGTATATTTTTCTGTACATCATTCTTTTCTTCAACTTTTTAACGTGATTTGTCTATTTCATATGAATTAATGAAATCTAATATTCCCTCAACCGTCCATCTGTTGGTCATGTTACCCTAATTCAATAAAAAAAATACTGAAAAATTTGGAAATCTCCAACTGAGTAGAATTTGGGTCGTACACTTTCAGCGCGAGAACCCGGAACGCGGCCTTAGCCCCGTTGTTTGTTCGCAATCATGACGCGTGCAGTGTATACATATACACATACCCACGATATATGCAATGTTTTTAATTGAGAAATGAATACAATTGCACATGAGTACATTCGTGGATGTATACTTACATTTATGAAATTTATTGTATGTTTGAGTAATTTGATTTTTTTTCTCTTCTTTCCCATTTTTTTTTATTTCAATTGAATAATAATTAATGAAGAAATCAGAAATGAGATATAAAGGTAGGTGGTAGGGCGGTGCCATCAGAAATTCCACGAGGTTTACACGGAGGCGAATATGTGTGTGTATATATATATACGAATCCAGCCAACTTTGTGGTCGTACTGCACCTGACCCATTTCACTTCAACATGTATTGATTGACCCAATTCCATGAAGCCGGCCGGCTACGAGTATTTTTCTTCTCGAGTAATTTACTACATACAAAGAAATGTTCTATCATCAAAAAAAAAAAAGGCAAACCGTTATTGTTGCTTACTTAACATTACGAAATACTGTGTTATTGGATGACACACATTTCAATCACTTTTCTTTCTCTCTTACTCTTTTGCTTCTGCCGAACTCTGTGCGTGAATACTCTCTCAAGTGTTTTCATGTTTGACCTATTTTCTTTTTTTATTCATTTTTATTTGGAAGTTTTTTTGTTTTTACTGTTTTTTTTCTTCATCTGAAGAACAGTGATTTATGAAAGTTACTTCGAAATAGGTAATTGAATTCTTTGGTAGATAAGTTTTTGTCATTTTTTTGTGTTCGTCATGGTTCGAAAACAGTCATCCTGCTGAATATCGTGTGGAAAAATATTGTAGTATTTTTAGTGATTGCTTTTCAGTGAAATGAATGAAGAGTTCTTGACTGCAGCTTTTTAGGAAGTACAGAAAATTTTAGGACCTTTTTAGGTGAAGAAAAATCATAAGTATGAGAACGGTTATCACGAGAATTTTTCTGACTGCTTCAACCGATTCTTAGTCATTTCGTCACCTGAGAACCAAAAAGGCGTAAGTGCTCTGTGCTTATACCCAACACTTATGCCTTTTTGTTCCTAAGGCAACGATTTGATCAACGTAACACCGCTTTTTCCTTATTCGAATGCTTTGTTTATAACTTTAAGGATCATACAGAAATCAATTAGGAAGATTCTAATATTTGATCAAAATCTCTTTGATTCCTCTGGAGGTGTAAATTCCCTCGGAAAACTAGTTGGAGTTTGCTGAAAAAGAAGAACTGTAAGAATAAAATCGGAAAGTGGCGCAGCGCCTCCTGGTGCGAGTGAGTTCAGAGCCAAAGCCTGGAATGCGCTGTTGTCTTTTTCTCTTCCTCTTTCTTTGTGCTGTAACCAATGGATACACAGCTGGCCTTTACTGCGCTGTTGTCAGCTCCAGCTACTGATTTAAGCTTACATACACTATTATGTACTACGCGTACTATGCTACTATGTACTATGCGATTAATTAAGGCCGGTGAATTGATGCAACCAACGAAGGTTTAAATTTCAAACATTTCGAAAAAATCAATTCCAGAATAGAATACTCAACCGAGTGAATCTGAATTCTCACATTTTTTGATAATCTTAGTTTTGATTCTTCTGAATGAAGAGAGATTTGTTCAAAAAAAAGTGTTTTTTCTTCTTAGGTTTTGAGATACTAAACAACAATTGGGCTCGAACAATGCAACGGTTCTCATTGGCTGAGGTCCTATTTTTCAACCAATGAGGGCTGAGATTCTCCAGCCGAGTACTACCAGCACCATCTATGGAACAAGTGCAGTCACATAACGTGCTAGTTGATGGTGAAAAATATACAAATCCGGCTTTTTATCAATTCCGAAAAATCTCAAAGTTTTTTTCAAAAAATTATTTGGAACCTTCCTGAAATAATAACTAGCTTTTAATTTAAATGCAGCACGTAGATACTCCTCGTAAGTTTCTCTGGGTTAGGGCAGGTCGAAACCATATTCCCATATGACTACCAGGTGCGCAGTGGCTCAGGTAACCGACCTAACTTGCCACCAAATATCAACGGGACATTGCTCTTTTTTTTTATTGACCCCTCTCTCTCCCTCCTGATATTGTTTTCTCACAAAGAAGTCTGGGACCCAGGCAGTGTCGTCGCTAAATGTCGTATCAGACAAAATTTTATGTGCCCCCTTCTTCTTTCCCTCATCGTTGCTTCTTACCTTTTTCCCACATATTTTTCTCAATTTCAAAGGTTTAATGTATCCAAAGTGAGCAGGTGCATGGAAGCAGAGAAGATTTTTTTGAGGCTCAACGGATTTTCGTTGAGAAAAGAAGAAAAGAGAGAAAAAAAAAGAAGAAGAACGTGAGTTTAGAAATGCCAACAGGCAGAGAGCCGTACTCGAGCCAATGGCGCACCTCCCCTCAATTCTCCCTTCTCTCTTACCTAGCAACAGCGTTGTTGGCAAGGGCATCTAAACTTTTATACTCACGCACCTATGACCAACCTAAAATTCAAGCATTGAAAATATTCCCTCTCTTGTATGCTGGCCCGTCTCTTTACGATTTTTTCCATCTTCCATCTTCCTCATCTTTTCAAAAAAATAGTACTTTCGATTTCTATGTTTAACTGCATTTTATTCGCTAAGCTTCCTCTGACGAATAAAATTTGAACAAAAAATATTCAAGATGAAACCAATTCTTCAGTTTCTAAACAGATTTTATGTTTCAGACGGACAAGTCCTAGAAAAAAGAGAGCCTATCGAAAACCAAAACGACTGCACCTGACGAAAAATTCGTTGAAACATGAGAAACACTGTTGCTTCTCTTGAGAAACACTGAGGTCTCAACCCCAGAGAAATTTCCTACAAAAAAGGGTGGATTTGGGTTCCAGATGCAGTCGAATTTCTATATTTTGAACATTAACACAAAAACTCGGTATTTAACGTGAACACTCTTTTTCGCATTTCAACCCTTCAGCACTCACTTTGAAGCATAGTTGAACATTACTACCGTCATGAGAAGAAGTCTCACGCTTTTGTATATGCATGATACCCCAAAACTTTCAAGTTAATAATAAATTAATCAATAAAATAGATTGAAGTTATTCAGCCCGTGAAAACGTATATATTTCATGACTTCAGATTCCCAATAAATAAAAAACATTGATCACAAATTTATCAGTGATTGCACATGTAACAGCTCTCAGAGAATGGCTTCGAATGTCGGAACCTCCGGAGATGCCCGAGCTTAACCGAATCCCTCGGATTTTCACTTCCTACGTTATTTTCGTGATCAGAAAAAATGTCACAGCTTTCCAAAAGAAAAAAATGTTGGTTCTGGAAAGACGCACGATTTATGCCTTCACTTTTTTTTCTGTCTTGTCGAATATTTCTCGCGGTATTGGAAATATAGGATGAAATGAGTGACAATCAGAGGAGATTATTGAAAATTAGAAGAAAGGAACTTACCCAGGAACGTGTGGAACGTCGATCGAATGTGAAGATGCACGTTTACGATCACCAGCCATATCTGCTAGTCTCGCAAAGTCTGTGTCTTGGTCAGCTAATCGTGCACTCTTGCGGGACTCAAGAAGACGTACTTCGTCTAGCCGTTTTGTCAGACTCATTGTACCCTGAAAGCAATTATTAAACATCAGAAACATTAATCGTTGGTCTCCGAAGAGATATTTATAAGGAAAAGTGGGGTAAAATGGGTATTTTAATGGAACAGACTAATATAAATTCTATTCTTTCAATGGGAAACTAGTCTTACTAAGTATTTTTGATAATTAGACTGCTTTCGGGTCATCGATAGTCAGCACAATAAAGCAGAAACCATCTCGAATTTCAGCTATTTTCCTTTTGATCAGGGTATTTTTGAATTAGTCTTGACAATATATAGATTTTTATGGAAGAACTTATGGATTCATGAAGAATTATGAAATAAATGTTCAATAGCATCAAAATCGCTAACAAATGAACTCATCTAGAAGCTCATCTTTTATTCCATCCACTATGACAATTGAAACTATTCGCAGTGACTGAACATTTTCAGCAATAGAAAGACCCTCAATTTTTGGACAGAAGGTAAGTTTTCCTAAATAAAAAAGAAATCAATACTGACTCATTTTTTCCAAGGGAAATGTTCCCAGTTTCAGTAATCAAACAAATAATCCCCTCTCAACTACTCTCACTCCTTTCAAGCGATTTCCATAACATTTCAAAGGAATCGTTTCTACAATCACCTTTGATATAATATCTTAGGTAATAATGCAAGGACTTTTTTCTTGTGAATTTTGCTTATTTCCATTTACAGCACCATTACCTAATATCTGCATAGCTAAAGAGGATAGTGGAATGTTAATGATGATCTTATGTGTAGAAAAAGAGGATCTATAACAAAAGTGTTCAATCAATCATGAACATTTCCCTTCAATTCTGAGATATTCGATGTCGTTTCCCAACTGAATTCCCTAGTGATTTCCTAAAATAAATTGCGACACCTGTCATGAATGAAATTGAAAGGATAATAATAAAATGCATGTAGATGTAGGAGAGACAGTATTTATGGTGGAAAGAAGGCTACAATACGAGTAAACTTTCACCGACTTTCAAATTTCCCCGCTACACTGTGATTATATGTATGTGTTTATATGTTGTGTAGAATGGAAAACGTGAATTTTTTTTAATGTAAAATATTTTATGCGAAATCACTTGAATTATCTTGGCATAAATTAATTCAATCAGATAGTTTCAATAAATCAATACTATCGAAACTATCGGATTTCATTATTTCGAAGATCATCAATAAAAAAACGTAAATGTTATTAGATTCATTTAGCAATTTTCCCCTGTATTTAATAAAATAGGAATCGCAATTTAATTTATCAACACATCAGAAATATTTGCGATCATTAATCGATAAAGAGTTACTCCTTGAAAAATTTAAATCACCGGATTGAAAGATTATACATTTTGAACATATGGTTTCCCTGTGCGCATGAATGTTACTACCAAGCGAATACAGGTGAAAGTGCATTTGTTGATTTCATAAGTTGGATAGCAACAAAATATATATATATATATATATTCATTAGTTATTTCACCAATAATATGATTTCAACGTTGCAACAGCATTGAAAACTTCTGTACTTGGTTCAAGGATCGGTGAATAAATATTTTTTCAAATCGTCATTGCCATTCATTGTATACAATGATCGATGAATCAGCTGATCATTGCCAGCATGTGAACAATTAATGCAGCTCTAAATTACACATTGAATTCTATTTGAATTGTTTTCTCTATCAAGTAAATGATCCAGGGATTTAATGCAAGGTCAGTTTTTAGAGACTATTAACAATGTCCATAAAAGATAGTGAATTTTTAGCATTGGCCTTTGTTCTTTAATTTAAAAAAAGCGTAAGATCTTTTTCTTTCTAGACAAAAGATTACTACACAAAAAATATCACAAAGATTGAGAAAAAAAATGATGTAACGATTATTTTTTTTAATTTTTCAGTTAAAAGGAATATTGAATTATTACTTTTTTGAAAATGAAAGGGGGATAGAAGGAATTTTAGCAGAACTTTTTTTCTAATAAAAATTCTGATCTACAAAAAAACTAATTTTCAAAAATTTCCTCTATTCGTCATATATTCTGAGGTATTTTATGAAAATAAACAAGAAATATCTTTTTGAGTACTCTGAATCTCAGAAACTCTCCAAGAATTTCGTTAAAAGAAAAGTGCAGATAAAATATTTCTATAAGCCTTCCACTTAACACAATTGACCTAAATTGTTCAATACGGAAAAGGAACTAAACTGCCTGTTAATTGTCAATAAAATATATATTTTTTTTGTTGCAATTCTCGTATAAAATACCATGAGATTGTTACGGTCTTTCAAGGATCCCTTTGTTCTTTTGTGAGCTAACGATAATACGTGACTTATTTTTTGACAATACTATTGCAGCTTTGAAACACCTGAACATGAGTAATCGGCAAATATCTTAATGATTACAATTTCTCTATTGAGTAGAAAATTATATCCTAAAGGGTAATAGGAGGTACTGTGTTTGTTCACTTATAGTCATTTATTCTTCGTAAGAACAAAAGTGGCTTCATTATAATATTGAGCAGCTCTCACAACTCTTGTTTTCTCGACAAATTAGTAACTAAGAGCGAACAATCAATTTACGATTTCAAAATATCTCCCTTCATCCTTCAAGTGTGTCTTAGTAAACTGAGAGAAAAATGTTGATAAAAAATACCGAATATTTGTTTCAAAAGAAATTTTGTTCCTTCAAACAGATCAACTATTTGAATGACTATTATTTTTGAATTTTTATCATTTTGAAGGGAACAATGATCATACAATCAATTTCACAGTTTAAAAAAAATCGGTCGAGCAAGTTTTCTATTTTCTTTTGTAGATTCATGAATCTTCATAGATCTAAATATCAAAGAGCATTGATTATATCTCAACGAGAGAGGCACTATAACCGCTTTTGATCATTAACAGAATTATCGCAAATACCTAAATACTACATAATTTATACAATACATAAACGCATAGAATAGTTAATTATGTAAATAATTCATTATATGAATATGACTAGAAGTGCAGAATTAGCAGTTGTGCATTGTACTAAGTCAGTCCCTATAGATGAGGCAGAATTCGATAATTAACTTTCAAGAATTGCTCTTGCGTCACAATGAAGTCAACGATTTCTTGAAATTCCGATGAGTTTGTTCAACAGGTGAAGAAATTTGTTACTGGAAAATGAGATGATAAGAGAATCAAGAATGAATAAACAAATTCTTCGAGCTACTATTCTTCCCTATTTCTCTCCTCAAGTGCATTTCACACTGATTTTATAAAAACTAATTGCAAACTTGAATTAAATATAGCTGAAGTTTAAGAATCTAGGTTCACAAAAATCATGTTAACTTTGAAAATATATTGCTACCTATAATTATTATTCATGTTAATGAAATCTTTGATCAATCCAATATTTTATTATGTTGTTTTGCAAAATAAATTTTCCACGCCTTTCAATATCATTGCCGAAAGTTTGAAAAACCATAAACTTTACTTATTTCTGCGTAATTTTTATTTACTATTTTGCTTTTGGTGTTATCACAATACGGGACACATGAATCTGAATGTATAGATATAGCACACTATGAAAGATAAGATTATGTTGCTCAATGTATATCCACATTACGTAATTTTTAAAAGTACAGAGTAAAGGAGATCAATTGAGATTTGGTGCATCAAGCAGAAATATCATGTGAGTTCCAGATACCCTATGATATATTTTTTGTCGAGAAGAATAAGATGTAGCAAAAAAATTGAATAATTGCTAGTCATTGACGTCTAGAATCTTCAGTACTATGTTCTGGATATCTACGACGTTTTTTTCGCAAAATAAACTTTATTTGTTTGGAATTCTATTTCGCTTGTGTACTTCAATGATCTACTTGAGGGCATTCGACCTCAATTGTTCACTCTTTCTTTTTCTTCAATCGTATTGATTTATTTTTTAAAAAAATTTCTTATTTTTCCAATGAAGCGTTTTGCATTCATTTTGAAATTCATGAAATTAAAACGACATACATCACAAATTGGTACCTGATGCATTTATCGATATCAATAATAGTCAATTGGATGTGGAATCTTTTGCGACTGATACTATCGTTGAGCGATTCGAGCTTGAGATTCACATTCAATTTGAGAGAAATATTAGCTGCAAATAATAACCATTACTTATCTTCTCATTAGGGAAATTCAAGTTTATCTACTTCTTTCTCAAAAATATTTTTCCTATCTATTTTCAAGGGAATATTGATATTGATTACTGTACTGATATCACCAAAATCTTCCCTAGATAATTAGCTTTCCTTTATGTCGAATGAGGTACATTTTTCAGCTATTTTTTTAGAAGAAAATATTCTGAGAAGCATCTTAATAACAATAGGCTGACAGTCAAAAGCAGCTGTCGAGGGTGAACATGATTATCACTAGAATAGCTCTAACTTTATTAGACTTGAAACTCATTTTCGAGAAATTATTTCATAACAAAAATTTATTCCTCATAAAAACAACAGCAAATAACATGAAAGCATTGAATCATTAGAAAATAGAAAATGGTTGAGCTACGAAATCTCAAGTTACATAGAGTAAGTGTACGGTATTAAAGACATTGGTAAGATGAATGGGGTCATTAATTGGGCTTAAGCTCTGGCAATCTGCAGCTCAACCAGATGCCTCATCTTTCTGGTCAGTTCGTGTCTCTTTGTCTGCATCATCCGCCCAGTACAGAATTAAGAGAGAGAATGTGATGAGGAGAAAAAAAAGAGGCCAATCTAGTCATTGTATCGAGTGGTGCAGTGAAGCTAGTCACTAATAGTGAATATCTATTCGTACATGGTGGCCGCAGTGGTATATATATGTATTATATCACACATCAACTTGGCATGCTAGGTTGCGTAAACCTTGCTGCCTAGCCTTCCCAGCTGTCTGGCACGCTCGTTTAGTATATAACACTCGTAGTTAGCCCCTTTTTTTTGCAAACCATATCCTCTTTCGTACTTACACTACATAAAATTTAGTGTTTCAACTTGAGTTTTTTCTTGCGAACTTTTATCTCAACAATTTTACAATTTAATCTTTTTTTTAATAATTTGCAAGAAGATAACTCGAAATCTCCCTTATTTCGAACAGAGCTTCAAAGTTCATTTTTTTGATTAATTGTAATCTAATTGGACGCAACTTCATAGAGTGAAAAGCGAGTTCTTATTGGTTGGAGGAATTACTCGTCGACCAATGAGCATCGTCTACAGGATGAATAGCGACATTTAGATGACGTCATCAAAACATTCATTTTCAGTTGATAATGGAATAGATTGAATTCGTTTATTTTAAGAATTTCAATGTGAGAACCGAAAATTTCTATTGTTAAATGCTATAAAACAATCGATTGTAGTCAAGATGTTTTTGAAATTATGAGAGAAAAATATGAAATAACAGCCAATAAGGTTTCCCAGATAATTTGAAAATTACAACTGGAACTGATTATTTCGCATCATTCTTCTAAAGCCAATTACCTATTCTTCTCATTGAATTTTCCGAAGTTCGAAAACTTAGGAACTGAAAAGAAAGGATTGAATATCATGATCTATCTAGACGATCTACTCTGATCTTTTGGAGAAAGCAGTGAACGAATTATTTTTACATATATTCATATGGAATATATAATTCTACATTTTTGCGTGGAAAATTCTTATAGAATATAATTATAACTTCTGTGAAAGCGAATGAAATCTCCAAGAGAAAGGAATAATAAAAGAGTTTATTCTGTACTACCATCTCACTCCTCGTTTTACCCGTATCCATAGATTGTGATACGAGAAGAAATATCACGTATGAGAAACCAGTTGTTTTTATAATAAGTGTCTTGTGATGCAGGTTATTTTCTTAAGCATCATCGCACTTCAGTAATGGAAAAAAATCATGTTATGCAATTTAAAAACCATTTTTCTTGCAGAATCTCAGAAATCAACAGCTTGATATACAAGATATTTTTTCGAGTTTTTCATTTTTTGGATTTTTCAAGCGAGATCAATTTTTTTCAGTAATTTCTATGGATTATATCGAAATCATTGAGGCATAGAGTAATTTTAAGTGATCCATTTCCTGCACAGAAAAATTGAAGCTAAAAAGATTAACGAAATTCATGGTCATGAAATTAGCACACATCTGACAATATTGAAGATTTTTTTTAACAAATTACTTATAGTAAAAAAAATATTTGAAAAATTTGCATTTTTAGTTTTTCAAATTCTTCAAATGTGCATAGTTTTTATTCTTCTTGAAATAATTTATTTGTATAATGTCTGTTATTTTGAGAGTCATTGAAATTCCCCTATCTCCCTAATTCATGGAAATATTCAATGAAAACTGATAACAAACTTAATTCCTTTTATGGAATTCCCTCGAATCTATGGGAAATGGCTGAACTTTGTGATGACCTCGCGTGGGATTTCTACAAAAATTCTACATACTTAAATTGTTAACCAAAATATTTCATAAAAGCTCATGCATATGAAATTGACTAATCATGTTATTAGTAAGAATTCTGTTTTTGAATTTGCCATCAATGCAAACAATTTATTATTATTGCTTCAATTCTTTTTATATCACAGGTGTAGTTTTACCTTGGCGCTGACAAGGCCACTGATTACCATCACAATCGCACATTAGTAGCATCAATGTTGATTTTCCTTATCGTTTTTCATAAAAATAAGAGAAAAGTATAGAGAAAAAAAAAGGCAAAAAGAAAGAATCTTTGCTGTATTCGATTTTACAGGTTCTGTTGCTGTTGATGGCATGTAAATTCTACTTCCGGGCATCATACTCTTCCGTCATGTATATTTTCATGACGAAACACCGGAAACGGCCATTCATGAACCAGGGCGCATACGTGAGTGCGCGCATTATCTTTTTTATTGTAACGTTGCATTGTATACATAACAATTTTTTATTTAAACTCCTGCATTAATTCGTGATTTTAATTGAATTTATTAAAAATAATTAAACTGTAAACGTGGCAAATTGAGTTGTGTTTTTGAAAAATGGATGAGTAAAATTGCTATTATTTTGTTTTTTCAATTGAAAACAGAAGTTGTGTCGTTATTTTTCCGAGTTTTTTTTTCCTGGGAATAACCAACAACAAGAGAGTTGCCTGTTGCGGCACTTTGGCGCATGCGCACGCATACAAAATGCCGGAATGCCACTAGTGGAGAGTGGCTTAAGAGTACACTTCCCTTCAAAATGTAGAAACAGGTCATTTGAAAATATAGAAAGAGAAAATCTATGAAATTCGAGGAAATTACGATTTTTTTCCCACACTTGTGTGTGTGGGTGTTTGTAATTTTATGGTAATATATTTTTTTTTTAGAATATACTTTGGAAACTATTTAGGAGGACTTTGGAAAGACTTTTTTTAAAGGTCCCATTTTTCATTACAAAACAGATACAAAACGTTATATTACGAGAATATCCCTATTCGGTTATAAATTACGAGATATTCAATAAAAAATGACGTGAAAATCGAAAAATTTCCATTGGATTCGCTTATCTCATTATCCAATCAATAATTATTTAAAAACAAAGGAGAATAAACAAAATTTTTCAAAGAAATTTTGCTTAAATTTCATTCTCCTCTCCAAAAATTTCTCTATCTGTACTTTTTTTTTATTATCTTAGGAACCAGATAATAAAAAATAATAAACCTCTTTTTTTCATATCAACGATGACTTCAATCACTCAGATTAAAAATGAATTTTCTCTCTGTGTGCAACTGAGTGGACAAAAGTACCTGGTTCTTATACCTGGTTTTTAGAAAAACCTCTACTGTGTCCTTTTCTATTGAAGAAATTTAACAGCCGCACCAAAGTTGTAAAAGCCTTCAGAACCATAGAAAATGTGACGCACACATAATTTGCCCTTTATCCCCACCAACCGAACCCAACTTTCTATGGAATTTCAAGAGACGAAAAGAAAAAAAAATAAAATTCACTCCACGTGATTCAACATTTCATAAGACATTGAGTGGAAAATAGTTCGAGAAATTTTTTTTAAAAAAAGACTGATGATACCAACTTACAATTGATATTATCAATGAATTATTTTCATATTATGTTTAATAACTGAAGGTCATAGAAATTCCACGTTTTTAGATGATTATAGTATGACTACCGGTATAAGATGACACGTGTTTTCCCCAGAACTTTGAAAATGACAAGATAAAAAGAAAAAAAAATCACAAATTTTCGAATTCGTTACAATTTTAAAAGAAAACGGTAATTCTTCATACTTTATCCATTGAAGCCATTGAATTCCTCAAATTCTCCGAACTTCGTGTTTATCTATCCAAGAAAAATTCTCAACTACGTAAAAAAAAAGAAAAAAAAAATCCTGCCAATCGTCAACAAATATTTTCGACTCACGCTGACGTCACAACAGCTTGGAAAGACCAACTATTGACAAAAACACGTGTCTAAACTGTAGGAACAATAAATCGTACGTTATTGAAAGACGCACGAGCAACAAGTAACAGTAAAAATGAATAAAAACGTTGAAGCAGCGGAAAAAGAAAAAGAATAGAAGAAGAAAAAAAAAATCATCATTCACCCGGAAGTTGTGGGGTATTGGACATTGGTGTGTGCGCCTGAAGTTTTTTTTTTTTTTTTTATTTTTTTCCCCTCTATGAGAGAAGGCCAGAGGCCAATGCGTAGTGAAGTGTGAGGAAAGAGAGAACCATAACTGATACTGCCTTAGCATTGGGATGTTGAAAGAGTGGAAGTGGAGTGAGGAAGAGTAAAATAAACGAGTGTTAAATGACGTCACTATCAACTTGGCTTGTGTGTTGATGTCGTAGTTAGCTTGTGTTTAGTGTGCGTTTTACTGTACGTGTATGTGTTTAGTCATCACTAACATGTACAGATATCTATATATGTGTTTTTAAACGATGGTTAATGCCGATTATTCTCGGTTGATATCGTAACACACGTACGAACAGTAGGCGTTGCAGAATTGAGGTTAGGAAATACACCAAGTTGGCGCAGTGGATACATTGAGAATGGATGCCGGCCGGCCGGCTCTATCTTTGGATTTGTGCTGAATTACAGAGCAACATAATACTTTAAACTTCTTTTTTTTCTTCGTGATTTTTAGATGTTTCGTTTAATTGAATTGCTCTGTGGGTAGATACTTATCATGAGATTTCAATTGAAATCATTCATTGAAATTTTCATTTTTATATTTTATTTTTGATCAATTGTAGCTCTTGAAATTCTGTACAACATGAGATTAGGGTGAAAAGGGCGTATCTCCATGAGTTACCGATGTATTCCCATGATAAAAATGATGGAACTTTTTCAAATTTCTCTTTTTCTCATCAATTTTTATCATTATTTCTTTTTGGATATCTCGGTAAATAGTGGAGATACGCTTTCGATGCCCTACAATACTATCTTGTGGCAAAAAGGACGTAACTCCATTATTTACCGAGATATTCTCAAAAAATTAGTGAAGAAAAGGTAAAAAAATTCCTAAATTTTCTTTGAATATCTCAGAAATGAATGGAGATACGTCATTTTTCAACCGATATCGACATCTGGTTTTTCGAAAATTAGGTTTTTCAAAAAAAGGCAAAGTTGGGAATTTTTAGAAAAAAAATTTAGTAGATTATCAAGAAAATTTTAACTTAAAAGCAATCGCTTTTGGCTATTAATTTAGTGACATAGTAAGATAATTAGAACTAAACAAACAGATCATTTTCGAAATAACTCATAAACTATTGATTCAACATGAATGATTTTATGACTTTTCATTGAAAATTTCTTTCATTGATCGTTTTTTTTTCATTAATAACTGAATCATACGTTATACGCATACACCGACTAATGAATCTCGAAATAACTATGCGTGTAACGGTGAAAAAATTAAAAATAAAAAAAAATAAATAAATAAACAGGGAGGAAAGTGTACGAGAAGGGTAAAACCAGGGCTCCCGTCATCAAGTTCGTGTTTCTGTACATGCGCAATGCCTAAATAGGCCAACTGACTAGCCGTACAGTACTATACACGCATTTAGGAACGAGGTCACGAGAATAATATTTCCCATCCAACAGTAAAGATGCGTCAAGATTTAGTAATACTTTGAGAAACTTTTCTTTTTTTTTCATTTTTTTCTTTCCTGTTGAGAAAGAGAAAATCATAATCTTCATGAAGATAAATGCATTATGATTTTCTCTTGTTTATTTTTTATTTTTATCTTTGTAGTGCAAGAAACAAACAGAAAATTGGAACGGTAGTATGGTAGCAAATATATAGTGGTGAGGAGGGGAGGGGGGGGGGGGGGGACACAGACTTCCGTTTAGAATGGTAGGTTTGCCGGGCATTGGCTTGCTCAGGGAGGTGCATCCGGCTGAGCTTGTGGAAGATACAAAACTTTTGTATAGTTCACTAAAAAAACATGTTTTCTTGATTTTCTATTATTTTTTTCATTGTTCATTATCAAGTGTAAACAGGATATATTTTTGCAGAAGATTAATGATAATGGTATTGTTTTTCCATTGGTCAAGACTCATTATTAATCAATGCTTTAGTAAAATTGTGGAGAATGACGTTTTTCAAATCGATTTCATGCTTGTATCAGTTTTTTAAAAAGAAATATCTCAGAATCTATGGAGGATAGAGGAACTTCCTTAATTAGCCTTCTTATTATTCTTTTTTTTTCCTCATATCCTTAAATATAACGGAAAGGCACTTCTTTTTCCTCAGATTCCAAGATGAATTTAAAAAAAAAATGATTTGAAAAAATAAAAAAAACTTACTTCTTGGCCATTGGTCAGTGATATTTTAACTTCAACTTCATCCTGTTGTTCTTTGTGTTGTGTTACTTCAGCTTGTATTTCTCTTCCATTATAAGTTAGAAATACTTTTTGTCCTTGTACAAGACGTGCACCAGTAACTGAACCAAAACCAGGTCCAATTAATTGACGATCAAAGTATTCAGTAGTTGGTGATGGTGGCCTACCACCAGTAACAGCATCAAAACGTACAGAATAACGTGTTTTTGGTGTTATACTTAAGCCAGCCTCAGTAGCAGCTGGACCTGGTGTTTTAACAGCATGTATAACACCACTGTAATATTTACCATCAATACCGGGTGCACATACCCGTGTACCAATAATACTACGTTTAGCTAAACGTTTACCAGTCGACATTTTTATTGCCAATTAATTGAAAAATCAGTCTCAAAATTTTTTTTTTTAAACATTCACAGAATTTTTCTTACGAAATAAGTACAATCAATTTTTTTAGCCCAATTTTTTTTTTCTCAGTAGAATATTTTTATTTTTTACTTTTTTTTTTGTTTTGTTTTTCAATCGGTCAACCAGCCAAATATGAAAAAACACCAAAACATGTCAACTGCTCGTTGATAAACTCAATCATCAAAACTTCCTTCATCATCAGAAAATTTCAATTTTAATTTTTCTTCTTCTTTTTTCACATAAAAATTCTCACTTTCACACGTAACTGCTACGGTTTACGTCACATTTATCACTTCAGGTCATAATTAAAGGTAAAGATAAAAAGGAAAAAAAAAAACAAACTTTGTAATTTTTAGGATTTCAAAAAAATTAAAAATATATTTTTATTAAATGTTTCTATTTTTTTTGTTGTATATTTCAAAGCGACAAATTAAAGCGTGGTGGCCTACGATGTCTGGGTGGGAGTACAAATGTATGTTCACCGTTACGACAACGTGATACCTCTACTAGCTTCGTCACGCCGCCCTTCTTAGCATTCTCAATAATTTCCGTTAAAACGGATTTTTTTAAAATATCAGGTTCTAACATAAACTTCACCATAATATGTTCTAAAACTTGAATAATTATCTAAAAAAAAAAAAAAAGTCGTTGAATATAATTCTGTGTATTCCACTTGATTGAAATGAAAAATTTGACCGGTTAGAATTGAAGAATTTGTGTGTAAAATTCTTCCCAAAGAAAAGTAAAAATGAAAAAAAAAATGTTAACTTGGCACGTTACACATTAATGAATTGTTTCGTTCGAAAAAAAAAACAATATATATGAAACCTTTCGACACTTTACCAATAAAAATTCACAAAAAAAAAGAACTATTTCAAATCACTTGTGTAAAATTCAATTGCGCCAATAATACAGAAGAGCACGTAGTTTTTCCATTCGTTATTATATATATATTCGATCACAAAGTTTTATTTTTTTTTTCACTGTATATATTACAAGCAAGCAGCACTGAGAGAACCAATGGTTATTTGAGTTTTTATGGTGGTGGCAATGGCGATAGAATAGCCAATGCCAATGACCAACTAGCCAATACTAAAAATGAAGTATTTTTATTTAAAAATTCTCTCTCGCTCTTTATTTTTTCTCTTTTCTTTTACACTATTATACACTATTAAACACAGTGTATACACTACTGTAAATAACTGTTTCAATGAATTGAACAATGAAAATAAAATAACCTGTATTATATTATTTCATTTATAAATAGAAAATGAAAAAATTTGTAAAGAAAAAAAAAAAAATAATCAAACACCAGAACTTTGGGGGGACTTTCGTTCGTTAATACACACAAGTAAAATCCGACATGTGATGCACAGCTGAGCAGACCGGGTGGGACTGGAAAAGAGACGCACACGCTACAACTGAAGCGGGGGCTTTCACTGGGGCTGTGCTTGCTTGCTGCCGGCCGGCTGTGTGTTTCATTCGCCCGCGCTTATTTCTCAACACCCTCTCTCTCTCTTCCCCTCATTCCTCTGCTTCTCTCTCTCTCTTTGTGCGCTATGCGCGCGCCGCCCGGGCATTCGTGAAAACAGCTGATAGATAACAACAAACCCACGTGATCAAGTATTCCTGTATTCTCATTGGTCAATAATTCTGACCTACTTAGTCTCATTGGCTGCTTGAATTTATTCTCGAGGACGAAATAAAATAAAAAATAGAAATAAAATAGGAATATAACAGAGAGAAGCGAGAAACCTACCGAGGATCATAGCCAAACAGAGAGAGAGAGAGAGAGAGCTCTTTACACGTACCTACATACCAAGCTACACACACACACACACATACTGTTCCCTTTCGGCTCTCTCTCACTCTATATGAACACTATGCGTCTCTCTTTGTTTCGCTAGTTTTACCCCCTCTTCTCTTTCTCATGGACACACAACCATGCCCCCCCTCCCCTCCTTTCCCCTTCGTCCTACTCCCTTTTATCCTTCATCCTCTCCTTTACTATGTTTTTCCCCTCGAACGCCTGGATTCCTTATATTGCCGACACAAAACGCCGGGCGAGAGAATTCTCGACTGAAGAAAAACTTGATAAAAATTACACTACAAAAAGAAATAAAGTTGACTACGTCAACAAAAAATTAACGATAATGCATGAAAAATGTGTGACGCATTCCCTTTATTGTGTGTTCCTTGTATTCCTCCTACTTTGTTACTTATCTTCCATTCTTTGTTAATACTTTTTTTTTTCTCTTATTTATATTTCATTTATATTCCTATATAAATACTTTTGATTATCTCTGACATTATTAGCCTTTGTGTGAAACACACAATTACGATGTTCAACTTTATTGTGCATTTTTTTTCTTTCATTCCCAAATTAAATTCATTGTGAAATATAAAGGAACGAATAAAAAATAAGATTGTTCACCAATTGCTGGCAGACATCTTGTAATCATGTGAAAATCAAGGTTTAATTAATGTTTAATTGTAAATAAAAAAAATCAAGTTGAATATTTTAATTGAACATTAGTCATGATTAACTAACAAAGAATGTAAAAAAAAAATGCTCAATTTATGTCTTTGTCTTTAAATTGTAATAAAAAAATGTAAACAATAAAGAAAAAGTTGTTTTTACTCAATAAAATAGTAATAATTCGATTTCAAATGTATTGTGTAATGTTTTTGGCTAGAAATAACAATAAATAAAACCTTTAAAAACTGTGATTTTATACAAAACAGCTGTGTCGATTGTATATGCGGGTGCGGCACTTTTCAGCTTTATATTTCAGTGTGCGTTTTCAAGAGAAAGAAGTTATTCTCGTTTGGTAACTGTCAGTGAATGGCGGCCATTTTGCTATCAGCTGAGGGCGTTCGAGTGACGACATCATGAGAGTGGAGTATCTTTGTAAGTAACTTACAAACATACGAGAGTGCAACGAGAAGCCGGCTATGCTCTGCTTGTAAGCCTACCACCAAAGCCCCATTTGTCTATCTATCTCTCTTTTTTTTCTCTTTCTCTCTTTTTTTTCTCGTTTTTCTATTGGTACGTATAATTTTTCTCTCAGTATTTTTATCGTAATTATTCCTCCAGGCACACTATTTTTCAGAAGAAAGAGACCTAGAATCGCCTCAAGAGAAAGAAAACTAATAAACATTAGAGCTCACAGATTTCTGCGGCATCATTAAAATATCATCAAGTACAAATGTTGTTTATGTTAATTTAATGCGTCGTACAATTTGTTATTTATCATGATTATATTGTTGTTAGTTCATTTATTTTATTATTTTAGGTTATTATTGTAGTTAATTATTAGTTAATATTAGTTAACATCTTCTCTGTTGGATATCCATAAAACTTTTTTTTTTCTTCAACTTTTTTTTTTAAATATGGCCTCATGAGAGTTCGTGTCAGCTGGAAACTACCAATGACGAAATCAAATACTTTGGAATATCTTCGACAGCTCAACTGCAACGAGCTGCCTTCCCCTCTATCTATCTATCTTTCTCTGTAATCATTCTCTCTCACTCTATTTGGTTCGCTTCAACGGACCTTTCTTCACTGCAAAGAATTATTATTGACAAATATGCGTTGGTTGGATATTATACTCGATATTTCATTATTTTATGATTAATGTGGTTGGTGGTGATGATACAATGGAAAATTATTCTACTTACTATGATAATATAGTTTGTGGATTTTTCATTGAAGTAATCCATGAAAATCCATTGAAAAATAGTATTAGTATGGAATTAGAAATTGTTAATAATTAATTTTAGGGATGAAAATGTACAAAAATAAAAATAAAAAAAAATCGTTGGTTGTACCAAAATCGAGCATTTTCTCCATCTTTACAATTTTAAGAAAAGTAGAGAATTTGAGGAGGATAATGTCAAATATTTTTGTGTAATTTTAATGGAAATCGAATTACATTTATGACGTGGCTTCCTTTATTCTCTTCTTGTGGTATATATGAATATATATATCGTCACCTTAGAATAAAAAAAGCGCAAGTGTTATTCTTATACACAAGACATACGCCTCTTTGGTTCTAAGGTGACGTTATATACATATTGTTGGCTTAGAGTTAAAGGGGCGTAAGTCCTACGCTTATACACAGCACTTACGCCTCTTTGTTCCTAAGGAGACGATATATAAAGAGTAGACTGGGGCAAAATGGACCCTTGATGTAAGATGATTTAGGAAATTTTTTCGGAGTGTAAGACTCCACTGAAAAATCTGGAAAAATTTGAGAAGATGCTCCAACATATCTACACTGTGGTCGTTTTTTTCCAAAAAGTTTTCGTAGAGGTCTTCATCTCAAAAAAAAAACCTCAGTCATTTTGCCCCGGAGGTCTATTCTGCCCCCATCACTCCTATATATATCACTTTAGAGTCAGAGGGGCGTAAGTGCTATCTTTATATACAGCACTTACGCCCCTTTGAATCTAAGGTAACGATATATTTTCACGGTGAAGATTAAATTGACTGTAAAACAGAGGATAGAATTAGTACAATGATGTCCAAATAGCAAATACATTGAAATCGACACGGGTAAATTTTCCCCCCAGTAACTATATAGTAGCCTATCCTAGATTTATTTCCGTGGATGCGTTGCGCAATAGACTATACGTGACAGAATGGAGGCAATATACCAGTGTGTCCGGTTTTTTTTGTTGTTGAGATTTTACACATCTCATAAACACAATTAACATATGTAAAACTCCTTGAATTTTTTTGTTCTATCTTGTTTATTTGTGTTTAGTCAAAGAAAACAATTCATACATCGAGACTAATGGACAATTTTCAACACATAATTTCAGTACAGTAATGTGATACGATAACATGAATTGAATAATTGGTCGTGGTAAATTCTGAAAATCTTTTTAATTACATATTTATAATATGCAGAGAGGTAATACAGCAACTTCCGCTAAGAATACATGTAACAGCCTCCTTTAATACGACTCGGTATACGCCTTTATTTTTTTTATAACTTTGTGGAATTTAAATTGCACGAAACCTACTTTACCGTTACATAGAGGCGAGTTAACCCCTTCTCGTGTTATGATAATAGTTAAGTGTCACAGTTATTTTGTTCAGAACTTTGTAATTTTTTCATTAATTTTCATTTATTTGAAATGACCCTAAATGTTAATTTCTTACAAAATGTACTTTATGATTATTGTGAACAAATTTATGTTTTTTTCCCGTAAATTTCCACTTTTGATTGCATTTTTTAGGAAATACGGTGGATATTATGGGCAATCATTTATTTTATTACTCCTTTGAGCGATAAAATATCTTTACATCCATTAAGTTCTCCTCATTTCTTAATAAATATGAAAGGAATGAAAGCGTTACGATAATTCCTGTCTACTATAGTTGTACCAGCGAGTGCATCGACATCGGCTTTCTTCGGCTCCAATGCCCCAGCATGTAAATTTTCGCTTCGGCACACTTCGGATGTCGATTCTTTCGTTAGCACGACAATACATGGCAATGGAGCAGTTCGGTAAGGTGTATCATAACATGCTATTGGAGCTGCTAAAAAGAGGGGCAGGTGGCGCCCTCTGTAGGCAATGGTAAGGAAGCAGAGGGCTTTATTGATTTTCCATGAATCCAATCATTTCCTTTGTTTTCCATCCTGTGAATTCGCCATAACGAAACACAGGGAGAAATGTGAATGCCTATGCTTCCTAGCTCCTTCTGTAAGGAATATGGATTGATTTCATTTCGAAACTTTGTTCGAAATGTTTTTTTCATTCATTACCTTTGTTTTTCAATGTTTGCGTGATATCTTTCAAATTGATTTTTAATTTAAAAAATTCATAAATTTCGTAACTATCAATTTGTAGAATATTCTACAAATTAATAGTTACGACATTTATGATTTTTTTTAACATTAGAATCGAGTAGGGAAGGGGTTTCCTAACCGGGGAACAGTTTTTAACATGTTGCTGGCATACATTATAACTATGAATAGGAATGTTAGAAAATGTTCACCTGCCAGGTCATGAATCAAATGTTTACTTAAAAAAATGAATTTTTAGATAATTAAAGAAAAATAAAACAAATGAAAGTAAACAATAAAAAAAACAGAAGAAAATGTTTTCGTATCAGATCATGAATTGAGTTTTACTCTAAAAAAATAATTTTTTTGATGATTAAAGAAAAACGAAATGGATAAAAATGAAAAATAAAAAAAATTGAAGAAAATTTGACTTTTTTTTGCCCTCAATTTTCCTGATTGTTCAAAAAAAATTGATTAATTACAGAATTTGAAATATAATTAGTACACATCTCACAATTATTTGCATTTTTTAAAACAAAAAATAAATCATTGTAAAAAAAAATATTTGAAAAAATTGTACTTATAGTTTTAGGAATTTACTACATGTGTGTATATTTTTTCATTTTTTCAAGCAATTTATCTGTTAATAAAGAAAATATAAACGAAAAATTGTCAGATATCTGTTATTTTCAGTTGAATTTCGAAAATTTAACTCTCAGAAAATTAAAAATTTCAAGAATTTTGAATCTCAAGAAAAGTAAAAATTATAATGGTACTCATGAAATTCAAAAGTACCTCGTTTTTATTCAGGTAAAAAGCGCCTGACATATTGGATGACTAAAATTCAAGAAGATAAGATTACGATTGGCTATGCCCACAAATGTACAACGCTAACGCAGTCTAGTTTTATCAAATCACGCAATGTCTATTAGTCGTAAGAAACCACCAAGAAATATAGAAAAAGAATCAATAATTCTCTTGGTTTTAGTTTTACCTGTAATACCTAGTGATTCATTGTTATTAGCAGGTAAAAATGAAGTTTGTCCATCATTCTGCAGCTGCTACACTTGGTATAATCTTAAATGGGCATCATGCTCAGGTCAACATCTTGACAGTATACATACTGGTGTGTCTCATATTGTTCAAGCATTGGATATTTCAAACAATTCAATATCCATTGTCGCTGACTTTGAGTTTCAGGTAAAAATTTACAGGAAAAAATTTTCATAAAGATACTTTTGTGAGTCATTAACACTGAATCGGTATCGTTTTTACTAGTATTCTTGTCAACAGATACTCTCTACGTCATTTATGTTTTTGTAGTACTTGATTGATGATTGTTCCTTTTATTTGCTGAATGAATGAGTAAATGACAAAGTAGTTAAGTATGATTCTAAAAATTGCATGTGAATTAATATTACAATATCTTAGAAATTATAAGGTTTATTAGAAAAACTCATCAGAATACTTTTTTTAAGAGAAATTTTGTTATCTAAAAAAGATTGTAATATATCAAAATCCTTACTTATAACTAGTTCTTGGACTTGAAAGAGGGAATGAGAAATGAAAAGGCAGAACACAAAATTTGAAGAGAAAATCAAATTATTTATTCAATTTATTTAACGGTACATACAAAAAAAATTAGTACATATGTAAACGGGAAATGAATACATATATATATTTGGGAAAGTGTGGGTGTGCGTGGGTGGAAATGAATGAAATGTGAGTACTATACATGAATTATCAATGGAAACTTATACCAAGTAAATAACGTTTATGTGGAAAACCAAATTATTTTTGACTGAGTACATGAAAATTAGATTGGGTTTTTATTTATTCGTTCTTATCCATTTCAATTTATTAATTCTTAGAAATTCAATAATCGTCTGGGATTAGAAATAGCCCTCAGGATCGCGAAGATCCGTTACAAGATGTTCCTGGAAATATGAGTACAGTAGTTCTTTAAAGTGCCAAAAGAAGCGTAAAAAACATTATTTTCACTGTTGCGCAAATATCTCAGAAACTAGGAAGAAGATGACATAATTTGCGAGGGGGTAATCACTCTTAAAATCCGCTTACGCTTCGCGGAATTTCCATCGGATTTCTTTAGTTTGTAAGTGATTTCAAGACTTCTTTCCAGATTTTATGAGATTCCAAAAATTCCAAAATTTCAGAAATCTTCAAAAGAACTCTGGAACTTTTGTAAGATTTCTGATTTGAATGTACACTAGATTTCACAAGTGATTATTCCCATGATAATTTGTCCAGAGTTTTTTTAGCTGAAGGCAATTGCATGATTCGCAGAAAAAGATCTCTCAATAGGATTTTTCCATACCTGATCGATTGTGAAATATGCACAAACTCATCCAAAAGTTTGAATCATCAAAAGTGATGAATGAAGAATAAAATTTTAAGAAAATAATGATTTGCTTTATTTGAAAACCATTTTTGGAACACGTGAACTAAGGAAGAATTTCTGAAAGATATTATTTTGTGAAAATATTCATGATTTTTTTTCCGACCATGTATTTGATCTAAAATTTAGAGGAAGACGGTCATTCTGGTCCCTCTAAAAGGCTTTCGGAGTAACCAGAATGGCCGTTTCCCTCTAAATTCTGAATATTCATGATCTTCGAAGAAAGTTTTCTGATGAATTCTTTTGAACTCAATAGCCCCCTAGATATCTTTGAAATAATCAATGTAGAATTTCATGATTCTTTTGATTCTACTTTTGATTTCCCCATTGTAATAATGTCAATTTTTAATAAAATATTGAATAATTTTGCAGAAACTTGGATTGGTACAACTAAAGTATCTGAATCTCTCAGACAACACTATCAGCGAGATTGGTTTGTCTGGTTTCATTGGTCTCCCTGAACTCATCGTTCTCGACCTATCCAGGAATCATTTGAACTACCTGCTACCAAATACATTTGTGGAGAATAAAAATTTGAGGATTTTGAGATTGGCAGGAAATAATTTCAATCAGCATGTTCCTTTCTTGGAGAATCCTTCAATTACGGTATGTTAAATGTCGAGATGAGTGAGGTAAAGCAGGTATGTTAACTCCACTAAAGAAATTTGAGGCACTTTTTTTGCTTAATCAAGTCTCGAAAATCTGAGAAAAGTTCATGTTTTTTCTTATATGACACATTTGAAGAGAGCAGCAGACAGTTCACGATCTTTTGATCAGGACTACCGAATGAAGCCGAAATGTAGGAACTTTCTGTATTCTATTACATCATTCTTGTAATTAAATTTTCTTATTGAAAGCCTTATTTTCGATTTCTTGCTTCTAAAATCTGATCAGAAATTTTATGTTGAATTTTATAATGAATAGTATGATGAAAACCATGATCTGCAGTTGTATAGTTGATATTGTAATTCAAATTAATAATTTGAATTATAATCAATGATTGAATGAATTTTATTATTGATATTATAAGAAGAATTATATCCTTCATTTTATAATATTAATTACAATACAAAACTATCCTTTTTCTACATAAAGAAGTACATGAAACTTTTTTGTTACCGATTCATTATAAAATTTATAAAAAGAAGATAGAAAATAGTAGCAACGAACTTCTTTTATTTTAATTAGAAGGGACTTCATTTTGAATAGAAGAATCAACCTGCAAACATCAAAAGCCTTCTTGTGTGAATAAATCGCCCATTACTTTATTGGAGTTTGTTATTATTCAAAGAAAAGTTCCAGTATATATGTAGGGGGAATCGGGGCAAAATAGACCTCCTGGGTCCATATCTCCCTTATTGAGTAATTCTTTTCAAAAATTTTCGTAGAGCCTTTCACTCTCTAGAAAAATGCTGGATCATTTTCCCCTGCAGGTCCATTTTGCCCCGGTCTCCCCTACTGTAATAGAATAACATCTTTCTTCTATTACGTATATATAATATAATGAGAGATGAGAATCCTTGAATCTTGAAGGGGAAAACCTGGAAAATACAAAATATGAACGTCCTTGGCATTTTCATTCATTCATAACAATGTTTGAAAGAAGAATTCAATTCAATTACCCCAAGTGATTCTGCTTCATTCAATTGTTTTCTCTCCTAAACTAATTCCACATACGTATGGTTCAAATATGCCTAAACACAGATTAATACACGCATATAGCGTGCGTTTCATTTCTTGTCCTGTGAATATAATTAAATGGCAAAATGTTATATATCTTGAAATTGTTTTTTTTTCATAATCTAACATATATCGTCGCCTTAGAAACAAAGTGGCGTAAGTGCTATGCTTATACATAGCACTTACGCCACTTTGTTCCTAAGGTGATATATATATATATATCACTTCAGAATATATTCGTAGCTGCATTTCAAAATTCGATGTTTTCTGTTGGGGTAAAAAGAACTCATAAGAATTGATTGATAGAAGGAAAAAAGATAATAACTATACCGCAAATGAAAATGAACAATATTTCTCTTTTAAGGAACTCAATTTAGCATCGTGTCGGCTGAGTCATTTGCCCCATGGTACTTTTAAAGGACTCAAACAACTACGAACCCTCGATCTATCCGAAAACTCGATGATTCAACTGGACGAAGCAACGCTACGAGCTCTGCCCTTCCTGAGGATTCTATCCATTCACAAGTAAGTTATTCTGAAATTTTTGGATATTTTATTTTTATCATAATATCTCAGAAATGAACAGGTTTACGGAAATTAAAAGGGAGATTTTTTTTAGAGGATTCTACAGCTTTTTGATGAACTTTCCCGAAGTCTCATTGTTTTGAAAATATCTCATGAAAGATGAAAAAGTAGAAAAGTTTAGGAAAATCATGTGGAGTATTTTACGATTATCTTTAGAATGATTACAATTATTAAAATTGATGACGTAATCTTTTTTATTGAATAAAACTGATTTTTAAAATGTATATGGGCAAAGAGAAGTTGCCGGAGTTTAATGTGAGAAAATATCAGAAAAAATTTAGAAAAAAATTTCATAAAAATTTCGAAAATTCTGAAAAATCTCGAAGATTAGAATAAAACTGTTTTTTAAAATGAATATTTCATATTCACCAAAGATTTGACTTGTAAATCCTCTCTCTTCCCTTCTCATACAACTTCATACTAATTTCCCCATTTATTCAATTTTTTTTCAGTAATCCTTGGACCTGCAATACTCGAGAGATGCAGATTCTCCAGCGTTACCTCATCACCAGAAATATTTGGTCTGAGTCATCAGTGTGTCCATCGAAAAATTCCCCCAAAAAATCAACAATGTTCTTCCAAAGAATGAGAATGAGTGCAAAATCACTGCCGGATCTAAAAAATTCAACAGAAATTATACTGCCAGTAAATAAGAAGAGTGGGAGTGATTGGGTGAATGTAAAAACTCGTACCATTGTTAACAAATTGCCTGAGAATTTAATCAAAGCTGAAGATTCAATGAGTGATGTATGGTTTTTATGTGGCATAGGCTACATAGTAGGATTAGCTACTGGAATTGTTTTCACTTATTTAGCATTGACCCTGAAGTCTTCTTCATCGTGTTACGTTAATAGTCTTATTAATCGTGCTAATCCAAGAAGACAGAGCAGGAGTGGAAGTCTTGAATACACAAATTTAGCTGTTCAGCGAATTTCATTGTTGAGAAATATTTGGGGAGGCAGTGACGATGAATTATCCAGTTTTCGGAGAATTCCAATGTGTCCTGGTACACCACCACCACCTTATCACGATGTCATTCTGCATGCTGATCGGTATCCTGTTAGATAAAATATAAAATTAGTTTTATTCCTTCATTATTTATGAATTTCACTCTGAGATTAATTATATGGAGACACTTTTCGTTGCAATTCTTGTGAATTACAAAAGTGTTCTCTTGAAGAATTTTGATGAATACACTAGTTTCAAGGATTTTTGCGAAGTACTCTACAGATTTCTTTTCCATTTCAATTTGTATGACATTCGTGCTGCATTATTTCGTGACTTCTTTCTTAACCCTCGGAGTACACACCTCTGAACAGAACTTCGGAGCACACACGGGGTCAAATTGACCCCACTCCAATTTCTGAGTGCTGTATCTCAAAAACTATGCATTTGTTCGGAATTTATGTTATGACGTTTTTTGTAGATGAAACAATGTATTTTCGAATACAATCATCATTGGTTTGATTTATCTTTTTTTTGATGGTGAAAAAATCAATCGAAATCGGACCTCTTTCCTAAAGTCGGCTAATTTGAATGAAAAAGCTTATAAGCGTCGGAGCCGAGTATTTCGAATATTTTTATTCATTTCATCATATTTTAGGGCAGAAAAATTTTTGGGGTCAAAATGACCCCCAGTGTACTCCGAGGGTTAAAAATTATTGAGCTTATAATAGTTTATAAAGAAATCTTCATATTAGGAGGAAAAAAACAGGGCTACCGAAGAAATTACTTCGAGAATTACAGTCGACTCTCTGAAATTGTCTACTCGTGGGGCTGTAGGGAAATATATTTTTGAAAATTGCAGTTCTTGTTCTACTATAAATCGTCGCCTTGGAACGAGAGTGGCGTAAGTGCTATGCTGACATATAACATTTATACCACTTTGAATCTAAAGCGGCAATATGTAACAAAGATTACATCTGTTAAGATACTGAAAATAACAAACATTCGATGATTTTTAGTTAAAAAAAAATAATACTTGTGTTAAAAAAAAGTTCGCAACTGCAAAGAATCCAGAAGACTATAAATTCAGATTTTTTAAATATCCTTCTTATAATAATTCATTTGTTCAAAAAAATCCAAAAACTTGTCAGATGTGAGTGAATTTTATTATTATCATTTGTTGCCATTTTTATCTACCCTTCAACTCTAGCAACTAGCTCAACTAACCCCCTAGGAACTATGGAAATTTCAGATCACGATATTCTAAATCAATTATAAAATATACCAAATAGCGAATTTTTTGAAGGTCCACGTAAATATTTCCCTCTTTCTCTCCAAATCTTAAGAGAGTTTACTAGTTTGTTAGAGTCATTTCATATTTTGTAGTTAAATGACTCACAGATTTTTTCTCCTTTGATTTAATAATAAATTCTCTTTAATTAGTCACTTACTTTTAAAATGATTATCATTACTTTTTTATGAATACGTTATTTTATATTTACTAGCGAATAGATCTAGTGAAGGTTCATAAATCAGTCTTTAACCGTTTGTGATACTAACGATGCATAAAAGATGAAAAAGAGAATGTATTCATACAACTATATACATAGCACAGAAATATCAATATTTTTGATATATCCAAAACAATTGTAAGATTCAAATTAATTTTAAAAAATCAAAATAGATTTAAATTTATTTATTTATAATATAATAAGTGTGATAATTGAACATCATCATTTTAATTATTTTCCAGCCTTGTTCACTCATATTGATCCATTTATTTATCACATAAACATCTTGATTTATAAACGACTCAACTATTCTTTACATTGAATGATTTGAATTTTTGCGGTCATTCAAAGTGAATGAGACTTTTTTTGTTATGAAAAAAATCCAAAAAATATGGAAAAAACTATGTTTTTTTTCTTTTTCATTGATAAGAAGCTATCCCACCGTCCAAATTAGTGGAATGAGCACTTTCAGAGTAGTTGCCTTCAGAATGTCGACTGTATCTATTGTACAGTAAAAAACAATTGACTCAGTATTCCATTGACTCATTCATTCATGCTTTTCACGATCGGATGACCAAATGGTCTGAGCCATAATAAAGAAGAAGAAGATTCATGCTTTTCTCCGCAGAGACTGTGAGAATGCATTACGGAAATTAATTATATTATCTCTCGAAGGCCATAAGGAGTCAATTGGACCCCCTTAGCCATTAAACAAATAAATTTATTAATAAATTAATTTTTATTAATAATTTTTTTTTTTTTTTTTTTTTTTTTTTTTTTTTAAGAGAATCAAATTTCGGAAAAAATAAAAAGAAAATTTTTGCCCTAAATTATGATGAAATGGATAGAACTATTCGAAATACTCGGCTCCGAGGGCTATAGAGTTTTTCATTCAAATTACCCTCACTTTAGAAGAGAGGTCCAATTTTAATTAATTTTTCCACTATCAAAAACTAGTTAATTCGAACCAACGATGATTATATTCAAAAGTACACAGGGTGGAGATCGACCTGGAAAACCTGGAATAGTCAGGGAATTTAAAATTTCTAGAATAGTCAGGTAAAAGTCAGGGAATTTCAATCTTAGTCAGGGAAATTTGTAGTTTACTTTTCATTATCTCCATATTTTTAAAAATTATAGATATTTGATCGAAAAAAATTGAACTTTTCGATTAGTCGGAAATGTGGAAAACGGTTAACAGGAAATCACAGTTCTGAAAATTCAACGTAGTTTCGGGTATTATTGTTAAATTCTCATAAAAAAATTATTTTCCGGAATAACTAAGTACTTTAACGTGTACTCGAATAATTTTTCTTTTTTAAGTCGTGGAATTTTGTTTATAGTCAGGGAGAAGTCATGGAAAAGTTAAGAAATTTTGACATTAGTTTTCAGTCACCACCCTGAGTACATTGTTTTACCAACAAAAAACCTCATAACATAAATTCCGAACATATACTCCGAGAGTTAATGAGAATATTAATGATTACCGCAGATACTCCGTATGAAAAATAATTTTGATATAATTGATACATATCTATTTTCATTTTTTTTGACCTTCTTGGAGTGGATTTCGAAAGAGGCAAAATACTGTGATAATAGATTATTCACTTGTAATGAAACTATTAAAATGAAATTCAGAAATTCAAAAGTTATTGAACTCGTTACTTTTTAGGATTCAATCAACTGTGAAAGTGAGCTTCATTATTTTTACCAGTGTGCAATTATTTGTAAAACATTTGAAAGTTCTCCAAAATATTAATTCTATTCAATAGAAAAAGACAAATCGATCAAATTGGCCCATTCGTGTTTCGAGAATATCTTAAAAACTGATGGAAATAGAATTTCTGTAGAGATTTTTCATGTTTTCTATTTCCCATTTCCGGAATATTTACAGAATATTTGCAAACAGTGATTGTCACAAATGATAATCACGAAGTCAATGATTCTGGATGAATTGACTTCAGGTTCATCACTCGCAAAGAATGAAGAATACAACCGTTTTGTAGAAAAGAAAGAAGCTAATCTTTTAAAAAGATTAGCTTCTGATTATGCTTACAGGCTTCTAAAAAGGAGCATGTAAGCGTGAATCATGCGATTGATGCTATTGATTAGTGAATTATGAAGCAAATGCATTCAATTGATAAAGAGCAGACCTTAAAAGCCTTCGTGGGAGGTATAATGAGGAAAGATGATCGAATAAAGTGAAAAAATCAGGGACATGAGCACAACACGCTGAGACAATTATCACGAATCGTGTTTAAAAAATCGCGCATGCAACGAGTGGTCTCATGCGCTGATTAGTTGCGTAATCAGACTGTTCTGGGAGATATTGCTGCGCATTAATATGGGAAAAGCTCGAAGCGCCAGATAGCTTGAGCATATATCAAGCTCATGAGGGTATATGTCAAGATGGCTGTATAGTCAGGAGACTAAAGGCCAGCTGTGCTTCGCGCAGCCCAAAAAAGAAGAAGAAGAAGATGAGGGTATATGTCAGTGGGTGTGCTCGTTTTCCTCCTCATGGAATCTAAGTTGGATTTGCAACATCATTTAATGAATTGTTTTCCAAACATCTCAAAAAATATTACGAATTTTTAAAAAAAGCTTGTTAAGGTGAACCCAGTTTACGGACGTAGCGGCAAAATGTACTAATAATCAATATTTAAGTAACAAGACCTTTAAAAAAAAGGCCAGATTTTCCAATTAATGTAAAACGTCAAAATAAAAATCAACTGAATTGTTTAATTCACTTGAGTGAAATTTTTTATCATTTAAATAATTTAATTCTCACTGTTCGGATACTAGTGTCATTCCCTTAACTGTCCGAAAACTGGTGCCTTCATGGTATATCAATTTGAACAAACTGATATAATTCCGCGTAAATTAACCGTTTTCTCTGACCAATAATAATTAATAACGTAATAGTCATATCACAGTGTCTTATGCGCCAATGCTAGATTTTAGGCTTTTTAGAAAGACAGAAGATTAAAATTTGAAAAATCTTCAAATGTTGAAAAATAGGAAAAAGAACGAAAATTCAGGATCCATTATCAAAATTATTGAAAGTATAATGATTTAGTAATGAGCAATTATTGTTGATGTATTACCACAACATGCTATTATTTGTAAAAAATCACAATTGACAAAAAAATAACTAATATAAATCACAAATTCTTCTTCGAATTCTCCTTTAATGTCAGGAAAAAGGTTTTAAATTATGAATAATAATTTGTTGATATTTGTATCGTTCCTTTTTTCCTAGACATTTAATGAGTGAACTGTCTTTCAGCCATAATACTTTGAATTTCAAGATATTATTTAAGAAAAAAAAAGATAACAACATTAAAATAACGTTCCTATTCTATTAATTAAGTGGAATTTTGAAGATGGAAAATTATTCAGAATTCAACTGATAATGAGTTCTTTAATTATTATTCAACAAACAGAAAGTATGTGCGAAGCAAGAAAACTAGTATTACAGAATATGAAAAAGTTAAAAAAAAATTAAATCGTGAAATTATTAAGTTTGGAATATTTCAGTTAACAAACAAAAAAGAAACAAATGAGACTCAGTCTCAGTTAATAAACAAAAAAAACGAAAAATGAGACTCATTAAGTAATTAATGAGGATCCTCAAGAATATTATTTGGTCATTGAGTTGCTGCTATGTTACTCATGTTAGCACTATCGGTAGAATTCAATGACACACTGGTACAACCAAGAGCCTGGATGATTTTATCAGTGAATTCGTGATCGTATTCAGCACCAAGTAGATGAGTTATCACACTCGCATCTTGATTGGCTGAATTGTTGATGACATTTGGTGGTAAACTTAATTTAATGTCGTCAACAATCCCATTGACGACTTTCAAAGTTAATTTCAGCTCATGGAATGGTCCATTTGGTGAATTTTTTGAATCAGCTGGTACTCGAAGGTGTCTGGTGACTGTGAATTTTGGACATCTACCATAATTCCACTGCCATGATGCAAATTCATCTCTCAATTTATTCAGTCCTGGAATGAAAAAAAAAAATTCATTAATTAATCGATATAACTACATTTTAATGTTGAGTTTTAATGGATATCTTTGAATTTAAGGGAAAAAGAGACATTTTTGCAGGAACCTTTTTTGCAGGCAATTTGATCATTAATAAAACAAGTCGCCTCTCAAATTCCCGCAAATTTAACAATTTTGGAGATAATTGCAGAATAATTGAATAGTAATGAAGGGAATAATTCAAAGTTTTTGTAAATTTTTGCAGAATTTGAAAACTTTTTTTTTGTAGCAAGTTGAATTATTTCCAAAAAAAAAAGTCTCTTGATAAATGTATGTGCACAATATAATACTTCCTAAAATTTCTGCTAATCATCCATGTGTGATATTTCATCACATTTCTTTATTATTTCATTACGAAACTATTAGGTTGAGAGGAATTTATCAAGACATTTTTTTTTCAAGATGATCAAATTCTATACAAAAAAGGTTTCATCATCTTCTGTTCTGAACTCATTCGTTTATAAATTATTTATAGATTTATATAATAACGAAGGACTGTGAGAGCCAAAAAACATTATTCAAAGTATTTCCATGATTTTACATTTTCTTTTAAAAATTAATTTTGAGGAAAATGTCAAAAGACCTTTTTTTGTGAAGATATTAGATATTGATCATTTAAGAAAAGTTCAGCTGAGGAATTCTCCGAAACCTAATATATTCCGAGAATTTTGGCAAACAATTTTTGAAAAAAAAAATGAGTTGAAAAATTACATTGATTTTTCCCAAATATGAGAGAAACTATAACTATAGAATTTTTCAGTGAATTGGAAATTTTTAGTGAATTTTTTCTTATAGAGGAAGAGAAAGAGTCACAGGAGAAATCCCAACAAGAATTTCTCTATTTCCTAGAAATTTCCAATTATCCTGTAAAAATTGAGAAATATATTCGTAGCACTCGGATTACCTGGAAACCAATCTTCAGTTGGATTTATCATTTGAAATCCTTGCTGTTTCTGTACAAGATCATGGCCACCATCCTCCAAAACCAGTGCTTTGGTACGTAAATATTCCCATCCAATAGCACTCATGAGATTGTCAGTATTAATTCTTCCATTAATTTCACTCAAATTTTGAATTGGCGATCTCACTGATTCAGTAGCATTTGATTCGGTTATTCCAGTCTGTAAATACAGAATAAAGAATTAGTAAGATAATAAGAATGCAACTAAATAATAAGATTATTGGATCCTATTTTCCTAATAATCTAGTAATTAAGAGATAAAGATGCAACGACCCAATCCTATTGAATAGCTAAAAATTTGAGGAAGATATCGAGTTTTTACAAATTGAATTTTTTGGAGTCCTAGCTAGTCTCTACAAAAATTTCGCTATTCCTCATAGTTTCCAAGATATTTGAGGGAAATCGATGATAAATTCGAAGCATTTTTTTCTTCCACTCCTCTAAGGGAGTCGAACTATCACTTTTAAGAAAAAAAGAATCGAGAAAAGCTTTCTGTGGAAAATTTTACAATCTTCGGTTTATAAGAAAAGTGCTCTGATAAATAACTTTTTCATTCCTTTAAGAATATCTTAGAAACTATGAAGTTCATAAAGCTTCTATTAGTAGATTACAAAGTCTTCTACAGAAAGTGTCTCTTGCCGAATTGTCTTAAGGCCACTCCTCCCAAAGATATTCACAAAAGAATCGAAATAGAATATTTTCTCAAAAAATTGAGCTTAAATTCTCATTTCAATAAATTGCTATTGAGAAGCAATATATTGAAGGGGGCATAAATAGATAGATATATAGATAATTTATTATTTTCCAGAATCGTTGAACAAAGTCTTAGAGATCTTGTACCAAAGCTGGTAACAAAAGGTAGCTAAAGATCAATTCATTTGTCATCAATTCACTAGTATTCAAATGTTGTTGAGCAACATTATTTATTGATATTTAGTAGAGATAGCGAAAAGAGGGAGAGAGATATTACGATTTATCTTTGACAATTTCAAGAAATAAAGATGTTTCTTGAAAACATGTATATTATACTATGTACAGCATAGAAGATATCAATATTATTGAAGAATACAAAAAAAAAATTGAGTTTATTTTCATATCAAGAATTGCTTGAGAAATTCTCCTACATCGATCTCATTTCAAAGATATCTACCAAATGAATCGAAATTAAAGTTTTTAAATTTACAAGCTTCTATTATTTTACGATCAGAATATCTTGTAAATAGCTTCGAGAAGAATGTCTTTAATTCAGTTCCAAGTGGCAAAAAAAAGTTGCCAGAGCTAGATTTGAAATCTAAGATTTCAGAGAAATTTCGAAAAAATTTCGAAAAATTTACAATTTTACTAAAAACTTCGAAAAATCTTGAGATTTTCAGATTTCTGATTAAATCGTTAATTGTTTAAGATAAACTTGATTAAATTTTCTTTTTTATTGAAAAGACACAATGTCTTTTTATAACTCCAAAAGCTTTTTTTAACAAATTATTGATAAACCAAATATTGACAACGTAATAATCATGTAATTCTTACCTCTCTTCGTTCAAGAGCCATACTCAAATTATTCTTATTGACATCAACCAATAATGTACAGTGATGATAGGCATTTGGTCTACCCAATTTAGCAGCTGTACCAGACACTTTAATATTATTATTAACAACAATATCCTCACGTTCATTGACATTACACTTCATACCCCATTCTCTGTACAATGCTCTACATATTATATCTAAATTATAACGTCTGTTGTAGCAATTTTTTTGTGTAAAAAATGACATATTTAAATTTCCATTATCATGATAAACTGTACCACCACCACTATTACGTCGTGCTAATTTAATATCATTGTCCTCACAATTCTGTACATTAGCCTCGAGCCATGGATTTTGATGACGTCCAATAACAACACATGGTGAATTTTTCCATAGTAATAAAACATGTTTATTATTAAAATTATAATTACGATAAAGCCAATCTTCAAGTGCTAAATTTGTATAAATATCATTAGATTGTGATATTAATACAGATTTTTTAATTTTATCGTAATTATTATTTGAATTTGAAGATAAACCTCTTTTTCCATTGATTAATGTAATTAATTTAACATTATTCAATATCAAAGATCTCCTCATCATTGACATTATTAATTGTTTATTAATTTCTTTTTTAAAAAATCAGTCTTTATAAATTTTCACTAACTTCACACACAAAAAAACAATTTATGAAATTTTTCAATTGACTAGCAATGTTTTTTATTTTTAATAGATTTTTTTTACTCCGTTGAAAAGTCTTTTAATTTTTAGTGATGAGATATTTTTTTTTATTTTTTCCAAGGGATTTTCTTCAATGAAAATTTTTAATAAATACGTCACACTGGCTGGATGTCTTGGAGATGAGATAATCGTGTAATGCAATTGTCTGATGTAACCACTTCCAGGTTTGGTCCAGGGTGTTGATGCGGTATCGGATACCCAAACAGTCTCGACAGTCCTTTTGCATTCCTTCGTGTGCTGACAGATTTATTATTTCAAATTTCAAAATTTTTTTTGTCAAAATCGAAAGGAAAAAAAAAAGAGACAATTAACACTTTGTTAGGTTACCTTATATAATTTGAGACGAAAATAAAGGAGAAAAATGTTTTTTTTTTCTTTCTCTTCTTCTTTGATATTTTTTAATAAAACTTTTCACAATTCAGAGAGAAAATTGAATTACAGTTAATAATGAAACTTTGAACTCGTTTATTGTAAATGATTATTTTCATGGAATCATTTCGTGTTATATACGACTACTTGGGTGGTTTGTTAATAGAACGAGTGGGGAAAAAGGCAAAAGAGTGGAGGTTTCACGAGGTTTCACGAGGTTATCATGAGTGCTACAGCACAAAGTACAGCTGATGGATGCGTGGTTTTATTGAAACACACGCAACACCATTTTCTTTACAAATCATTTTAGATTGTGTGTACTCCTTATCTTCTTTTTTTTCGGCTCCGACAGTTTTAAAATTGAGGGAAACTATAGATGAGGGAAAATTCGGTTATAATGGTGATTTTTTAGCTCTGATTCTCTCCTCTAAGGCAATATAATGTTCCAATGATGATTTACTTATTTTAAATAAATTCCCAGATATTAATAATTATTTCCAGATTTTATTCATATTTTCGAATTAATTTTCAATTTTTTGTATTATAGTTTCCAGAACCTGAGGAAGCCTAAATATAGCAAGCGAAATGTCGTTCATTTAACTATTATTTAGTTTTGTTAAATTAATTTCTTCCAATGTCTCATGATCCTAAAGATAATATTTCCAGATATTCTGAAAAAACTGTGTATTTTTTTTCAGATATTTCTTTCCAGATATTTTTGAAAAACTTTATTTTTATGAATTTTTCGAAAAATTAGGAAAATCAAGCAATTTTTATGGAGTACTTTTTTTTGTAGCTCTTCTTTTTTTCGATAGAATTCTTTCTGCAATTTTCCTTCCCATTCATTCCAATTTCTATGATATTCAAAAAAGAAGTTTTGCAATATTTGAGAATTACTTCGAAAATCAATTTTTTTACTATTTATTATGAATATTATTGATTAACATGATACTGAAAATAGCACACATCTATGATTTATTGAATTTTTTTTTTTTAATAAATGAATTATTATAAAAAAAATATTTGAAAAATTTGCACTTATAGTGTGTCAAATTTTCTACTTGTGCATATTTTTCATTTTTTAAAAAATAATTTATTCGTAAAAAAAAAAATCGAAATTGTCAAATGTCTGCTATTTTCAGCATTATTTAATTGACTTGAAAATTATCTCTAAAGACGAATTTTTCATCAGATCTCTTATTTTTTTCAACGAAAAAAAAGAAGATCCCTGCAAAAATTTCTTCATTTCCATTCAGATTCTGAGATGTTTCATAAAGAATGGGTATGCATTCATTTGTTTCCAGAGCACTTAGACACACAGTGGGTTTGATAAAAGAAAGTAAATAATTCCAATAATTCCTATTGGTCTTCGAACAAACTCATACACATTCGTCGCTTTGGCTTCTTTTTTTTTTTCTTATCAGAGAGACTTTGAGGGGGGCTATTAAGGTCAAACTGATAAGAGCACCCCCACTGACTTTTTTTTTTTTAGTTACTTCTATTCAGAATTCAAAATGTTGCGCATGCAACAATTCAAAAAAAAGTCTGCGTTTTTTTGTTGTTTTTTATATCTTAGTGCCTTTTTTTTTATCGACTTCAATGAATGCGGAAATCGTCATTTTGAGATCATCCATTGACCTTTTTAGCACTTTTTTCTATGATGGGAATCGTTCGATGAATTTACGCAATTTTCGGATTCTTTTGAAAATCATTTGATAGGAAACTAAAAAAAAATTTCTTTGAATTCTCATAAAAATGTCTCTAAGAAAAATTAATTACTGAACTCAATCAATATATTCTTTTGTTTGTAACAAAGTTCAGGAGATGTGAATTGTGCAGAGACATCTATTATAAGTCTGGCAGATGAAATACTTGAAGAGAGAAGCAATTTCACTTGTCGTTCTTTGTTGAATCTGGAAATTGAGCGAAATAGCACAATTTTCATGAAAAAAAGCCTCAATTTTCAATTATCATACAAAAAAGGCCTCTTTCTTATATGATACTGAAAATAGCAGGCATCTGACAATTTTTAGATTCCTTTTTCTCTAAGCAAATAAACTATTTTAAACATTTGTTCCTTTTTCGTTTTCCTTCCTTTTATATAATCTTTTGTATCTTAATTAATTACTATTCTTTAAAATGTAATTTTGAATCCACCTGTCCAAATGATACCATGTATCAATCGGCAGTGAATAAATAAATAACAAATAATAAAATAAACTATTTTCAAGAAATCAAAAATATGCACATGCAGAAAATTCAAAAAAATAAAAGTGCAAATTATTTAACTATTATTTTCAAAATAAATTATTTGTCTAAAAAAATCCAAAACATTATCAAATATCTGCTAATTTCATTATCATCTTCTTTCATAGTCTTGATTCTCCGAAATAAAAAAAGCCTCTGAAAAAATTCTGGAATCTTCTTTGATTTTTTAAATATTCCATGAAAACTTCGACTCCAATCTTTTCGCCATGCCATAAAGACAAAGAATTCCTGAAAAATTCCATAAATATTTTTTAAATTAAAAACAAGATAAAAAGAATATCGTCAGCTTAGAAACAAAGGGGCTTAAATGCTGTGTAAGAGTATATCACTTACGCCCTTTTGTTTCTAAGGCAACGATATGTAAAAATGCTACTCAATAAAGAACACATCGTGTTGTTCATAAAAAATTGAAGAAATTCTATAATTATCTTTTATCAAAATTTACAGAAGAATTTTAGTGACGTTGATTTTCTTTTTTATTTTTCAATGAATAATACGTAGCTACGTTGGCTTTATCTATTTATTCATGTGGCAGTGATAGATGATCGTTGTAACACGTGTAAAATTACTGATACAATCCCTCCAATTCCTTAATTTAATGAATTATCTAGAAATATTGGATTATTGATATTGACTGATAATTATAGCTAGAGTTCATATGAAAAAATGTGAATTTTTTTTTGTATTTTCAAAAATAAAAAAAAAATATGCATTAGATATAAATCAAGAAAGATAACGAAATTTTTATTTTTCACGGTAGAAGATAGGCAATGTTAAAGTTTATTCGTGTATAGAGGAAAGTGGGGTAAAATTGACATTAGATTTCAAATGATATTTGAATATTCTGTGCGATGAAAATCACGCGAAAGAAGTGAGAATTTCGAGCTTACGATATTTTCGAAGATGGCATTGAAGAGCTCGGAAAATTTTCGATAGAAAATATATGTGAAAAGTAATTTTTTGTATTAATTTTCTAAAAATTCGAGTACTCTAGTGAAAACATTCATTAGCGAGGTGGTACATTAAGACGAAAACTAACGGAGCATTTCCGAAAGTCAGCTCATTAATGAAATCATTAGAAATTTGTACCTCAAAACGTCTCATTGGAATGCTCATTTTACCCTTCCACTTTTCCCTATATAGCAGCAAAATACATGAAAAAACATTAACCTGACAGATAGATTGATTAATTATTGATTCTTAATTTATTCATTTTGAGAAATCCAATTTCAGTGTTAGAACGATGAACGATAAAATATCGGTGCTCTCGTCAATCTAGAAAAATAAATAGATGAAGAATAATTAGATTACATCAATCATGATAGTATAATTAGTTCTTTCCAATTTCATCGATTGGTCGAGCATTCTACGAATATCTTGGAAGCTAAGAGAAATAGAGAAATATCCGTAGAAGTCTTTTTCGAAACTCTTAATTGTCTTCACAAAAGGTTTACTGTTTCTCTCAATTTTCGAGATATTTTGATGCCACTGAATTTGTAGAAATTCTACAAATTCAGCAAGTAGACACTTTAGAATATTTAATTCAGTTATTCGTTGAATATTCCACTGTACGTACAAAAACTCAAAAACTAAGAGACATGGAGCGAAATTTGTGATAAATTGTTTGCAGCTCTTATTTTCCTCTATAAAAAATCATCTCTCTTATTTTGCGAGTTAATCTACAAAAATGAAACTCATAAAAACTTCCAATTGATAATGAAAAAAATTTGAGAACTCAGAAACTGAAAGAGATGGAGCGAATTTCGTAATATTGCGAAATATAACAATAATGTGATGAATGATGAAGCCTACAAAAATGGTCTAAACACAAAATTTTTCTCTATATCTCATAGGTTCCAGGATTTTTCATCTCTAAATTAAAATGAAACTTGTAAAAAATACTTACAATTTTTGTTGTTGGCTTTCCATGACCATGTCCAGCTTTGGTTTCAATTCTCACCATCAATGGATTAGTTTGTTGTGGTAATTTTCCAAGTGCATGTTGCAATGTAGCAATGAGCTTCAAGCTGTGAAGTGGTACGACACGATCATCGTGATCAGCAGTAAGTAATAATGTTGCAGGATACTGAGTGCCATTCTCTGGTACTCGAACATTGTGTAGTGGTGAGAATCTTATTAAATTTTCAAAATGTTCTTTATCATCAGAACAGCCGTAGTCGGAGACCCAGGCATAAGCAACCGTGAATTTGTGAAAACGCAGCATATCCATGACTCTGTTAACAAGAATAAACGTTGATTTGTATCAAATTTAGAATAATAAAAAAATCAAGGATAGAAATTCGAGTGAATTCATCAAAATTTCTTCATGAAAGGTTCTTCGTCAAATTCCGCTAAACTCATTCATTTCGGAGATATTCTGTAGAGTAATCTGCATGAAATATTTTCTATTATATCGTCACCTTAGAAATAAAGTGGCGTAAGTCCTATGTATAAGCATAGCACTTACGCCCCTTTGTTTCGGAAGCTACGATATGACTTTACTAATAATCCGGAAACAATGAGGCTGAGAGGAATTTGTAAAGAGACCCTTCTTTTCATTACAAACTTCTCTACAAAGAAAGGCTACAGTTCAACCTGTATGAAAAGAAGTTAAGAGAAAATCCTAGTGCTTTCGCAAAGAAATTCTATTGAAAATTCTATCTATGTTTCGAGAATTCCGCAACCCTTCTATGCATTTTCCTAAATTCTAGACTGGTTAGCATAAACAGAACCACTCTACAGTGTAGATTCTACACAGCACTTTATTAAAAAAACAAATATTGTTTCCTAAACATTTCAGTGGACAAAGTCAAAATTTTATCAAAATTTAGCGCTTTTTTTATTCCTTATTTAAAAAAATGGAAATGTCCATAAGATGAAAAACCAATAGTTATTTATTTATTTCTTTACATGGATTATTCTGTTGAGATTTTTTTCCCAGAAATCGGTCGGCATAATTTTTCAGATATTTTCACTCGGATCAGTTAATTAGAAATTGATAAATACAGTGAAAAAAATTTTAAGAAATTATGCCCAACATCTTTTATAGGAAAAATCTTAATAAGATACATTGGATAAGAAAGTCAAAATTCATTGGTTTTTCATCTATTGAATATTGTTATTTTAAAAAGAACGCAGAAGGTCTGTCTGTAGTTACCAATAGAATCGTCAGGAAACAGAGAAAATTTCCATCAGAGTTCCATTAGCAAATATGATATAATTTTTTCTTGGATGTTCGCATATGTAAATTTTCGACCAAGAAAGTAGATATTCATAAATTTTACAAAAATGAGTTCTGACCCATGTGTTCTACCGAATAGCCTCTCGGCTCTTCGATAAAATCTTCAGTTTACCTCATTTTCTTTCAAATCATCTACGTAATCATTGAAAAACTCACCCAACTTCTGCTATTGCAGCTCCGAATAAATCTGGTCGCTGATTGATACAAGCAGCAATAAGTAACCCACCGTTGCTACCACCTTGAATAGTCAATTTTTTAGATGTGGTATAGCCATTATTGATTAAGTATTCAGCGGCACATTGAAAATCAGTAAATGAGTTTTGTTTGTTTAAGAAACGTCCACCGTTGTGCCATTTTTCGCCATATTCACTACCAACAAGAAAAAAAAAAGGAAATAAATGTATAAGTTTGGATGAAATTACCAGAAATATGATAGTAATATTGATAATTTTATTGGGATATGAAATAATTGAATAGTACCCTCCGCCACGAATATTAGCTACAGCCAGGATACCGTTGCAGTGTTGTATAAATACTAATCGTGTAACGCTAAATGTTGGCTGGATACTGATATTGAAGCCACCATAGCCATATAGTAATGCAGGCATAGACCCATCCAGCTTGGCATTCTGGAGAAAATAAAACTAATATAAGTAATGAATTCAATAGATGGAAAGTGATGAAAAGAGGAGAATCTATTACATGATTTTGTCAATATCTTCAAAATTAATTCAGTAGTGAAGAGGTAAAACAGGATAAATCAACTTGTCTTTGGGATCATTTCGAAGGAAATATTCCGGAAACTAAGCAAGATAAGGTCGTATTATCCATATTTTTCGGTAGAGAATTTCAAGATTTACAAGAGAGGTTCAGGGCAAATTGCTCTATCTCGGTTATTTGTCAAGATATTTCTAAAAAAAAACTAAATGAGAAAAAAAATAGACTTATCTTGTTTTACCTCTTCGTTACTGAATTAATTTAAGCGAAATTGTCAAGAGACTTTTTTTGTAACAAATTATACCATCGACAAAGGAGGTCGATATTTCGTGATATATTCTCGTAAACTTAGTAGTTACCAAAATATTCAACGAAACATATGTCATTGATAGTCAAAGAAAATGTTAGTAAGTTCAATATATCGTTGGCTTAGAAACAAAGGGGGGTAATAATATAAGGAGCTTATTTTTTAGATATCAAGTGAGTGAGTTGATTGATCCAATAATGAAAACGAGTGAGTTGATTAAAAATAGTTACAAAACCTTCTTCTAGAGAATTTAAGTTACAAAGAAGATTTCTTGACGAATTTCCCCAAGTCTCATATTTTCTGAGCTATTACAAAAAAAATAACATATCATCGCCTTAGGAACAAAGGGGCGTAAGTGCTATATATAAGCATAGTACTTACGCCCCTTTAACTCGAAGGCGACGATATCTCTGAATTGAGCACCTCATCACTTGACAGAAGTATTAATTTTATAATTAATTCATTATTTACCGCTTTCATGACAATAAACATGGGAATACGTGTTCCATCTTTGCTAGTGTAGAACACCTGTTGTGCTTTGTAAGCCTTTGGATCGAAATCTTTAACTTCAATTTCGCGGAACACCTACGAATACATAATAATTAAACACAGTTCGTTTATAATTCTCAGTAAATTGAATCATTTTCTTTTGAATTATTAATGAATTATTCACCTGTGGCTCTTCGCCAGTTTTCAGATCAACTCTAAAAATAATTCCAGGTGTTAAAAATGACGTGAATTGATAAAAAAATTCGGAATATTTTTTATTTCCACTGTAACCAACAACAGTACCCAAATCAAGTGGAAATTTCCTCAGGACTTCGCCATTCTTCAAACTGTGCAGTTGTAAAACATGCTGGAAAGAATAAAGTAAATAATTTATGTAATTATAAATTTTATTATTCAATTATTGTTGTTGATTTGGAGAATTAAGTGTTTGAAATGAGATGATTTGAATTTACTTTAATCAGTTTTTCCAAAATATTTCAAAAACTGACAGAGATAGAGAAATACTTGTAAAAGGCCTTGTTGTAGAGGGAAATCATGCCTACAAAAAAGATGATGAAATTAATGCACATCTGTCAATTCTTCCGATTTTTTTAAATAAATAAATTGTTATAGAAAAAAATAGATTGAAAAAATTTGCACTTATAGTTTTTTAAATTTTATACATGTGCATATTTCTTGTTTTTTTCTCTTCTTACAATTTATTCATTTAAAAAAAGGATGCATATAAAAATTGTCAGATGTCTGCAATTTTCAGTATCATCAGAAAAGATCGTCTGAAAAAATCCAATGAACCTCTTCATTCCAAAGATATTTGAAAAGTGATCTATGTAGTACTTTTCGATCCAGTTCTCAATTTTGAATCAAATTCAGTTTTATCCATATATTTGAAATGTGTAGGTTTCTGAAAAATTTTCAAGTGATTTTTTTTTATAAATCCGATCATCCTCTACAACAAATCCCACCTGCTGGGAAAATTTCTCTATCACGTTCAGATCAAAAGACATTTCATAAAATTCATCATCTTCACCACTTCTTTACTGAGTTATCAATGTGTTAAATTCTGAGCTACCTTAACGTCTTCAATGAAGCATACAATCAGCTTGTCATCATCAACTGCTCCAGCCCAATCCAAGACACGCAGTGGATGCTCTGGCAGTAATACTGTCCATTTGGATTCAGCATAATCATTCAAATCAATAGATATTAAACGGTAATTTGGAGCATTTTTATTCGTCCTGAAGATTGCTTTGGCTCCGTCATTCGTAATATACTGGAAAATAAAGATTTTTCTGTATTATTAAGTTACTGGATTATTTTTACTTCCGAATGGAAGCTATGTAATCACCAGAAATTTTGATTGTAATTTTTTTAATAGACGATACTTAAAATAGTCTAAATAGAGAGAAAATGAATTTTTAGCACATGTCTGTGTGTGTGTTCCTGTGTGTGCATAAAAGTCTCAATTTTCAGCAAAACGGTTTAACAGAAAAATTTCATATTTTGTGGAAAACTTCCTCTCGACAAACTTTATTCTTTAAGCTTCATTTGAAGAAAATCTGATCGGTACTTTTTGAGAAATGTCCATTTTTCGAAAATCATTTTTTAATGGAATTTCTGGAAACTATTTAAGTGATGTTATTTATACTCATATATCATCTCGAGAGTTGTATCAATTAGATGCCTGTCAATTTTGAGTTTATTTGCATGATTAGTTCTCAAATTATTGTTGTTTCAATGAATTTTTCAAAATTTGATATTTGGATGATGGTTTGAAAAAAGTTGTATCACTCCCATTCGGAAGCATATTGCTAAAGTATTAGCAGAAAAAGCTATATCAGCTGGAAAGCAATACTATTATCCACTTGTTAGGGCATGCACTGAGGGAATTTTTTCATACTGCCCTGACTATCTGATTATAGTTGTGACAGGATAAATAAAAGAGTCGATTTCCATCGTCATTTGACAATTGATTATCACTATATAACATAGATGACAAAGATCATAGAATTTTCTTAATTCCCGCGTTGTCGTAATGAAGCGCTCAAGTAACAGGGATAGCCCCATAATAAATATCACAATTTCTATTGGCAAATTACGAATACAAAAGAAATCATGCAATCGACGGAAAACAACCGGCTCAAGCCGCCCGCAATTCTCAGAGTAGACACTCCTGTTTCGTAAGCGAACAGTGTCACTTGTGATTTTATTATGAGATTGTCTCAAAGTAATTTTTCTATTGAATTTTTGTTGAATCAAAAAATACTGTACGAAGTAAAAATCCATTAGATTGGACTGAAATCATTAATATAAATTGTGAAACTGTCATTTGAATTAATTTGGATAATCAAATAAATTCGACAACATTGTAAGTACTTTTCTGCATTTCTCGTCTATTTGCCTATTTTCACTTGTATTGTCTCGGGAATTCAATCTTCTTAAGGGTCATTCCAATTGAACCCGAATTTAGTCAATTATAGTCAAATTATTAATGAATATTTTGTTAATTTTATATAAATTGACTGGCACTCAACAAAATGAAATTGTCAACTTTTGAGCCCCAGCAGCCTTTGACCCAGGCCACGCTGGGTGTAGCTTCTTTATTTCATTTTTCCTCAGAGTAAAATAATAAAATCGACAAATTATTTATAATAGAAAAAAGATGCTGTCTCATAGTCAAGGTCAAAATCAACTATTTCAAACTAGTTATCAAGCCCAGAATTATAATGTTAGAGTTACTATTTGAGATCACTGCATTGAATGAAGACGCGCAACATAGTCATTATTATATTTTAGTTCTGTTAGCAATTTCCATATCATAAACCACACTTTATGAAGTATTTGCTCGACTGCAATAGAACAGAATTAATTAAATCATATATGATTTACTAATGATTGAGTAAGTGAAACTTCTATCTGTGTAAATTTGTCATTAGTATCCGATTTTTCTGAAGAGTTTCCTAGCAGAAACAAAATTATAAAAAACTTTGAAAGTTATAAAAAAGGAAAAAATTATAAATTGTGTTCTTTTGGGTATCATAACTAATTTTGTACTACAGCTATGAGAATCAAATTTCACATAACGAAAACCAACAGTTGATTATTATACTTGAAGCTAAAAAATTCATTTTCAGAATAAAAATTGATATTTCTGGTCACAATATTTACCAGCTATATGATTATAGTCAAGGTCTTTTTCTACTATATTTTTTAGTTTGAGACACCGAAAAAATTCTCTCCGTATGTACGAATCTTCCATTATTGTAAGTGAGAATACAAACCTCATAATCCGCTTCAAATTTGTCAACGATTTTAGTTAACTGAAGTTTTCCATCAATTTTCTTGTCTTGCTCTATGGCAGTGAAGTAAAGTAAATTATCACGACAATCCTTCAATGGTGTTACGATGAGCCATTTTCCACACTCAGTTACTTCAGCTCCACTGTGAAGTCAAATAGAATAAATTATTTTTTTTTCTTCATAAAAAGTGAATATATCAATCGAGAAAACTGGAAAAACGAGGAAACCAAAATCCTCGTGCCTATTAATTTTCCGAAAATATTTCGAACTTCGAGCAAGATAGAGAAAATATTGCAAGGACCTTTTTTGCAGCGTTTAATGATTACAAAAATACAACATATAGGCAACGAAAGGACGTGAGACACAAATTCGCGTAGAATCTCAATGGAAAAATAACGTTCTAACTGTCTAAATCTTAAAAATTTCTCTCTTCACGAGTTACGATGGAACAAAATTTCCATTAATCTAACAAGGAAACCTTTTCCAGTATCCTTCTCCGATTTTGATGAAATTTATTTATTTACGTAATTCTGCCTTTTTTATCCTTTGAACAGTCGTATATAAATATTATACAATTTCCTCGCTTTTTCTTCTCTAATTCATTAACAATATGATAGAAAATTTGATTTATTAACATTTAATAATGAATTTACTAATAAATTTCCCAAGTTTCTTTTAAATTGAGATATGTTATTTTTCCTTGAAATCTAAAAAACTGAAAGGGTGAAAAATCATGAAAAATCTTGCTAGTCCCATTTCATTATTTGAACCGCAAATATATGAAACTTTAAAAGCACGCCTTTTAGTCCTAAACTTTGAAAAGTAGTTTCATCCCCCAAAAATATTTTCCACCGATAAAAAAAATGTGTTTTTTAAATGTCAACAATTCTTTGGCTTCACGTTGCAATGACACACGTGTACAATTTTCTTCATTACTCTTCTGTGCATATTTCTTTCACAATAAACGCAATGACAACAAACTAATCAAGTTGTTGATCGCGTTCTTCATTGAGTGTCATTCATTGCTCGAGTACCTCAATGATCACAAGCTCTCATTTTCCACTTACAAAAAAAGGACCTTGCAAAAATTCTCTATATTTCTGGGTTCTCCTTATATTCAGCGAAACAAATGTGTCAATTTCGTTATAGTTCATATAGAATATCCTGGAATCTCAGAGAGATAGAGGAATTTTTCAAGGGAGATTTTTTTTAGCAAAAGCATAGCAGAAGGATAACTGCAAAAAATATTTGTACCAAAATCTCTCTATCCCTCTTAGTTTCTTAGAAACTCATAAATAACTGATGTCAGAGTGATCAATTTTGACTCAGAAAGAATTGTACACCAAAATCATTTTTGAGGATTATCTTGAAATCCAAGAGAAATAAAGAAATTTTCATAGCCATTATTTTTTGTAGGACGGACTTTCCTTCCCAAAAATTCCTCTATCTGCCTTAATTTTTAGGATATTTAATAAAAGAATGTAATCTCGATTTTTTCAATAAAACAAAATCAATATAATTCAAGATTATTAATTTGAGATTAATTCTAATTAAATATCTCTAAAACTGAGGCTAATATGAATTTTTTTCGTAAGAACCTTCTTTTGTTTGTCTAGCACAGCTCTTGAAAAAGAATTTCCCTATAAAAATTTTCCTAATGTCTTTAAATCCCAAGAGATTGCGATAAAAACTTATCTCAAACTACGAATGACTAATTCCATCGTTTTACTCAATTTCTAAGATTAAATAATTTTCATAATGTATTCCAAATTCTTCGAATAACTGAGTCATACATTCTCCACAGTGGTTCTTCGGGAAATTCTACAACAACAACGTCCTCAGATTGTGGTGTTCCTACTAGATGATAACATAATTTTTGATCTCTCGCTCCAAGTGTCTCTGATCCATCAGTTATTCCTTTCTGCTCCAAATAAGTTCCATAGAAGATTCCCAGATTATCGTGTGTCCACGTTAGTGGTGAGTATTTAATTTTTTCGAGTACTTCAGGATATTTCTCTCCTTAAAATTTACAATAATGATAATGATGATGGACTCAAAAATAATTGAAAAATTACTTGCGAATGATCATGCAAATATTTTCAGAACGAGTGGGTTTACCAGATGATAATGAAATTGAAAGATATCTGAAAATTTTGTGCATTTTTTAAAATAAATAAATGATTAGAAAAAAAATATTGAAAAAATTTGCATGTGTATAGATATATTTCTGTTTTTTGAATAATTTATCTTTTACGAGAAAGAAAAAATCTAAAATTGTCAGATGTCCACTTCTTTCAGTATTCATTTTCACGAGAATTTATCAAAAAAGCTTCTCTGTACAGAATTTGATGACGAAAAATGATTTTCTTCAACAAATTCCTCTGAGCCTCATAATTTCGGAGATTTCCACGAAATAACTCAATGATAAAAGGAAATGCTATGACTTTAAAAAAAATTATCGTGGATTATTTGTCTAATATCACTGGACTCAGGAGAATTTGTGAAGAGATCGTTCCTACAGAGAATTTGAGAATTTACAAAAAAAGATCTTATGAATTCTTCTCACAAGCCCACTGCCTCCGAAAATATTCACAAAATACTAAAAGAGCATGAAAAAACGGTTGATATTAATTCACAATTTTATGATAGTCACAGATGTTTTTTTGGTACAAGAAAAATTATGATAAGATATCATCGTAAGTGCAGAAACGCGGATTCGCCTATTTTACTATGAAAAATGTCTGTATTATTCTGGTCAATATTGATTGAGAAATTTGGCGAATCAAACAGTGAACCATTAAAATATTGAAAGGCGGAAAATTGATTTCGAAAAATCGATGGAAAAATTACAGTAATAATTATGATTTGAATTCTCTATGTTCTCTCATGATATCGTCACCTTAAAAACAAAGGGGCATAACGCCTGTGTATAAAGACAGCACTTACGCCACTTTGGCTCTAAGATGAAGATAAAATTCTCATGGAATTAAATTCTCTGTTGGAACTCTTATCTTCATGTCAAGAACTATAAAACTGAAGACTCAATCAACTGAAATCCCATGAATGAACTCTCCTATGACCCATAATCCCCTAAAAAGTGATGTCACGAAATAATAATAAAGATATAGAGCTCATTGGATAGAATGAGCCTATCATTGTAAAAATTTTACATCAATAAAATGAAAATAATAAACGATACAAACCAGTTTTCGTATTGATGAAATGTATTGTACTCCAATCAGAGCCACTGCTTGATAGTCCATAAGCAAATATACTGCCATCCTCGCTGAATTTTGTACTTGTTATTGCAATTGATCCATCATTGGATAACGTATTGGGATCCAAAAATACACGTGCTTCTGAATCCAGCGAATCTTGAACGTATAATACACTGAAAAAAAGAGAAAAAAAAAACAATTTATAGAATATCAGATTCAGTAGCATGGGTTTGCAATACTGCTAATAATATGATGTTTTTTCGTAAATAAACTTTAACAAAAGAGAGAATTTTCGCGGAATATCTTCGAATTCAAAGAAGATAGAGGAATTTTTTTAGGGAATCTTTATCTGATGATCTTATAACGCTCTCAAAAAAAGGTTGTAGAGAAATTTTTTTAAAGAAAATTTCGGAGAAGATATTTCTGTATGTAAAGAATTTTAAAAGTTCCTTCGTTGCATCATTTTCATATGAGATTATATTATAAATATCACTGAAAATATTAAGTTGATCTAAATTTTTGTTGAAACTTTTTTTCAGGGAGTTTTGTGAACTATAAAAGTGGTCATTCAACAAAATTTTTCCGAACCTAATAATTTCGGAGATATTTGCAAAATAACTTTTCAAGTGATGGGATAAGGATGAGTCCCAAATTTTGAAGTTTTTGCGAATGAGATATTTTGGAGATAGTGGGGTTCAGAAAAATTCGAAAAGACCTTTCTCGTAGAGAAAAATACAATTTTCGAATCCCAAATATTCCACGGAAATGAAATTATAACTGAGTCCATTCGTTTCTAAAGTATTCTTCGGAACTCTATACTTTCAGTTTCGATTATAGAAAAAGGGTCTAGGCGTCCTGCTCCCTATAAAAATCTCTTGTAATAAAAACCTCGGAAAGAAATCTCCTTCGAAAAATATCATTTTCCAAAATCCCTCTGAAAAATATCCTCTCAAGATAAAAAATGGATTTTTACAAGGTAAATTACAATATTTTTCATTATAATTTGAATTCATTAGGATCATAATTATCAATAATTCTCTCTAAACCAAACAATGAATCATAGTCTCGTGAATTTTTCTCTTTGCTGGAGGAAGTGCACATTTCGCAGTTTGAAAAAAAAACAATTCAGTGACCTTCTTCAACTTTCAAAACATTGATATATTTCCATAATGAAATATGAGATGCTTCACATTTAGCATTAAAAGCAGAAAATAATCCATCGCCAGAATATTCACGCAAAGTAGCCAAACTTTTTAGAATTATTGACTCAGGAGATTAATGTGATAATAAAAAAAAGGAGGATTTTTCCAAGGAAACTGTTTTTTGAAGAAACTTTTTCCGAGGAGCAAGACTTCATCTACCTAAAAAAAGCATATCAATGAAATTTTTACCTCTGATTTTGTAGACCACTATTTTTGTAGAAATAATACTTATCACCGTGTCTCCTTGGACACGAGTATTTTGGAAAATCCCACAGCTGTTTTAAGCGATCATGAATATCCTGTCTTACTGGACAGGATTTTAAAAATGGCTTTGTTACTGCATTTTGTGCATCAATAAATGCCTTAGTTTCTTCGGATTCTGGATCTTCCAACCATCTGTATGGTTCTTTTATCTATTAAATGAGGAAAAAATGAATGTGAAAAAACAAATAATTCATTAATGTAACATGTGATCGGTCTTTAAGAACGACACTTGAAATAGCACACATCTGACAATTTTTTAGATTTTTCTTCTTTCAACAGATGAATTATTTTAAAAGAATGAAAAATATGCACACATAGAAAATTAAAAAAAAACGAGAGTGCCAATTTTTCAAATAATTATTTATTGATTTTGGAAAATTCGAAAAATTGTGAAATGTGCGCTAATTTCAGGATTATCCTCGATGCATATGAGGCATTCCACGCTATTTCACTTATTTTTTAACTTTTCCCTTCGATTTTGTTCATTTTTCGATATTTTGTTGGAATTGCTTAGGAAAATCATTTCCCATGGGAAGAAAAAAAAAAATCAAAAATTATGACCATTTAAAATTTTGAAAAAACCGTGAAGATGCCCATTTCACTTCAGCTTTGAATGCTCTTATCTCTTTAAATATCAGTTTTACGAAGGAAATATGTATCTCGGAAGCAAAGGGAGGAGAAAATTTTCGCAATTACCTTTTCCGAGTTTTAAATTATTTCTACGAAAAAAACCCCTTGCGTAAAATTTTCTACCTCTATTGAATTTCGAAATAACGTGCAATCTGAGGAAAATAGAGGAATTTTTTAAGGATTTTTTTGTGAGAGCAAGATGAAATTACAAAAAAGGACATTTAGAAGATGAATCCTCCTCTTCCCAAGTTTTTTCTTTGGGAATTCATCAAAAACGAATATTTGTACTGATCGATTTTGACGAAAGACCAAATTTACAACGAAATCATCATGTAAGAAATATTTCAAACTCCAAAAGAGATAAAAAAATGTTTATGAACACTTTTTTTTTGTATCTCTGCCTTGTCTCCGCAAATATTCTCTTATCTCTCTTGACTTCTGAGTTATCCAATGAAAAACGATCTCATAGTGATATTTCCACCTGAAGGAATATATTACATGATACCGAAAATAGCAGACACATGACAATTTATTTCTTTCCTCAACGAATAAGTTATTTGAATAAATATAAAAAAATATGCACATGCAGAAAAATTAGAAAACTATAAGTGCAAATTTTTTAAATTATTTTTTCATAATTATTTTCTTGTTTAAAAAAATTCAAAAAAATATTATATTGTGTTCGAAATTCGTCATCATTATTTTACGATCAATTTTTATTGAATATCACTAAAACTTGAAGCAGAAATTTTTTTTCTAAGATTTTTTATATTTTTGTTAAACATAGGTCTACAGAAAATTCTCAAAAAAAAATTACTCTTTCTAATAAATTCCAAGATATTCATGAAAAACCGAAAAAAACTAAAATTAAACCCATAATCATATTGAAAAAAATTCAAAATAGCAGACATCTGATAATATTTTAGTCTTTTTCATTTTTTGTAAAATGAAATTTTTCAAAAAATAAAAAAAATTCGCACACGTAGAAAATTCAAAAAATTATTTTTGCAAATGTTGAAAAAAAATTTTCACGATAATTTACTTATTTTCAAAAATTCAACAATTGTCAGACGTATGCGAATTTCATTGTCATCGTATTTTTGCAAAACTAACCTCGACTCCATGATAATTTTCCGTTAAATTTTCATCTCTTCTTGCTTCAGGATATTGAAATTTTGCCATTATACTACTGCAATGAAAATCCCTCCGCAAATTCAAAGTTTTCCTACAAATATATTTACGATGGAATAAATGCGATTTATAATTATTAACAAAACAGTTGAACGGCAAAAGCCTCGATAAACTGCCTGTTCGCAGAGTGCACGAAGCCATATCAAGACATTTCTATTAGCAGTAGCGTAGCATTAAATATTAACCCCCACTTTTTTCTGTTTTTTCATTACAAGACGATGAAAAGTCGAAAAATAGGATGATAATAAAAGTAGAACACATTCAACAAATTTTTTGAATTTTTTTTTAGCAAATAAATCATTTTAAAAAAATATTTAAAAAATTCGTACTCGTTTTTTTGAATTTTTTACATGTGCATATTTTTCATTTTTTTTCTGCAAAATTGATTTGTTAAAAGAAATAAAAGGGAAAGGAATCTTAAAATTGTTAGATGTCTGCTATTTTTAATAATATTAAATTATATGATATAAATATTATCATAAAATTTGTTGTGAATTGTTTTTTTCTTGAATATCCTCGGAAAAGAATCGATTTAGAGAAAAATGAGAATCTAGAATTAGATCATGTAAATTGTGGAATGTTGTGGAAAAAAGATGTCTTGATATAGATATAGATATCAAAATAACAAGATTTCCGAAATAATATTCACATATTTTCAGACACATCCCCCGAGATTTCTTCACGCACTGCTGCCAATTTTCTGCATTTGCTGAATTCGAATTTTCAAATTAAAGGGTAACGGAAAATCTAGTACGCATAGAATTTTTAAACCAATTGTTGACAATATTTATAAATATTTTTGTCATAAAAAAGTGACAATGACTGACGAAAGAAATTAGAAAGTCAATGCTTCTGTTATTTCATGATAAAAATCATAATTATTGTTAAACAATGAATTTGAAATTTTGAAATTTAACGGATTTCACCGTTACCCTTTAAATTCAAATTCTCAAGTTAAATTGTCAGTACAAGAAGAAAACTCATAAATCCGTGCGATAAGGATGATTGATAATATTGAAATTAGTACACATGTGAAAATTTTTTGTATTTTTTTCAATTAAATAAATTGTTATGAAAAAAAAATTAAAAAAATTCCGATTTATAGTTCTTTGAATTATCTACATGTATGTATTTTTTATTTTTTTGAATAATTCATTTGTTAAAAATATTAAAAATTCAAAACTGTCAGAAGCCTGCTATTTTCAGTATCATAACGCTTATCATGAAGGATTGAATATTTCAATGACAATGAGCCTTAGATAAATACAGGAAAAATAGAAAATTAAATCTATAAACTTTGGTGTGACTTTATGACTGTAAATAATGTATTATAAACTATTTGCTCTGTTTTTCTTAAAAGTGGAAGATAAGCCACAAAATCCTATGACCCACAATGACCTAATGACGTTTTTCACTCGTTGATAGTGAATAAAGTGACTCCGTTGTCTATATATAAACGGAGTACGCGGTTAATACTTTAGTCCATTTATGTAAAGCATGCTTTAGATGATACATTAATTACTCTTCATCATTTTTGGAGATAAAATATTCACATGAAATTAATGAGCGCATGAATGTTAATCCAGTTGTATATTAATTGTTAGAGTCGATTGAACGAAATATTTCATTCCAGTATTCTTCGAACTTACACGGCAGAATGAATTTTGTGGTGTAATTAATTTTTTTTTGCGGTAAAGGAAAAAAACAACGCATTATGTAAGTATTTCTTATCAGTTTTTTTTTGTAGATTCGCTTAGATAAGTTCGTTTCGACGTGCATAACTAGTCATTTTATATCGTTCGTAGGTTTTTGGAGATATCTCGCAATTTGTGGTTGAATATTTATAAAATCAGAATTTCCCCAAACGATTTTCAATGCGAGCCCATTAATAGCCCAAAAACTCATCGAATTGCAAAAAATTCAACAAAAATTAATAAATTCAATATTTTCTAGTTGGCAGAGCGATAGTTCCAAATTACCGAATTTGTAGACGGAGAAATTTTTGTGAAGACGATTCATTTTTCATAAAAAAACCCTTGGAGTGACAAAAAAAGTTCTTACGAAAATTTCTCGCTCTGTAATTTTCTGAGTTAGTCAGAAAAAATTGATGACAAGTAAAATTGACATTTGTTATTGATTTTTTTTTTCGAAACTTAGCATTTGCAGAATTTCGTAGCTCGGAAAAAAAGTTACAAAAAGAAGGGGAAAGATTGAGATAAAAAAATTAGAAGGAAATCTCAAAATAGTCAATAGAAATTATGTTTGGAACTAGTAGGTTGTTGCTTGCTTGCGAATGTCTTAACTATTGTGGTTCGCTTGCTCTACTCATTCACAACATTTTCATGTAATTCGTCTTATGTGACCACTTTTTACATGGCTAGAAATTGGGTCAAGCAAAACTGTCGTCATACACTCTAAAAAAAAGAATTCCAAATTGAGTATTTCAAGATGTTTACTAGCAAGAAACCCATTTTGGGTTTCTCGAGAAATTTGACTGACCTAAATTGTGTTTCTGTAGATATCAGGATATCTACAAAAACGCAATTCGGGTCTCTTAAGCAAAATAACTTCTCATGGAGCAATTGTTTGAGCCTATAACAAAATACTCAAATTCAGTTCCAAACAGAAACCTGAATCAGGTTTCTTTTAATACTCAATTTGGGATTCTTTCTTTCTAAGTTTGGATAAAGATCAGACCTAAGAAAGGTTGATTTTAGCAGGAATTCCTGATCTGGACTTGAAAGGTGTTACATACAGATCACCGTACTCTTATTAGGGAAATAAAAATTTTCAATAAGATTACACTGATCCGCGAATCATCAAGACTGTATATAGGCCACGTTTAGAATCTTCCCAATTTTGAGTCGATTCTAACCATAGAATTTCGATGCAACTCGCCGAAACCCTCGATGATTTTCACAAGTAGACTGCTTCACCAAAAGAATAAGGATTTGATCGGTTTCTCAGTAATGATTTAACACATGATTTATAAAAATATACTTTTTAATAAATTACGTGACTAGATACACATACTCGAAGATAATGAAGGGATATAAATTGCTTGATGAGAACAAGTGACCACATCCGCTTCTACATGAATAATTTTCGATGTATGATCCTGCTAGATATCAGGTTAGGATGGCCTGATCAAGGAATTTTCCAAAAAGTTCTATGGTCAATCAGACTGTCCTAATGTGATTAGTAAGGCCGTATACCAATCAGAGTATATGAAACGCAGAACGATGTTCTTCCAGTATGAAATTCTTACCACATATAGCCCTGACATTTCCCGGATCTGGATAACCTGATCGAAAATAACGAAAAAAAATACAAGTCTGATCAATTCACTCCGATCTGGAGATGATCAAGGCATTATCAAGTTCCCTGAAGACATATAGTGATCTTAGGAACAAAGAGGCGTGAATGCTATGTTTATACAAAGCACTTACGCTACTTCATTTCTGAGGTGACGATATTTATATATTTATTGTTACTTTTATTTGGATATCCGACCAAACGTTGGTACAAAGTCAATTCAATGTTTTCTTTTTCTTTATAAATTATTTGAGAGCAGCGACCAAAAAGGCCACACACTTCATATATTTATTGTTACTTATATTTGTAGGACAAACTCCTGAGTCATTTCGAAGTTCCTGAAGGCCCATGAAATGCCGAAAATCTATTAATACTTCCGGTACGAGAGGAGCTCACATAGATTATCGGAATGTATAATGTCCTGCGTCTGATTAGAGGTCCTAAAAAATTATATAATCTGCATGTAAATAGAAGCTATGCAACATGATATATCTCGACGTTTAATTTTCATCGGAATATGACTCATGTTGAGGAAATATGTTTTTAGAGAATTTCTGTATGTATCTGTGTGTTGTCATACACATTATCGAATTTCTCTGGAAAATCTGACATACTTAAAAATCGGAAAATTCCACAGTATTTTTCTTAACTGTGCAAAATGCTTTCAGTGAAATTCAATTGAAATCAACTCAATACTTCCCGAGAAAAACGCAATTTTAAAAAAATAATTCACTCGGGTTATCACCGCGAAGCATCAATTCATACCACTTCGTTCGAGCGATGAGATTCATCGCAATTCAACTTGCTATCTTCTCTCGATAAACTTTGCCCTGATCTTTTATTCCATTTGTATTTGGATTACAGTGATTTTTATTCTTAATTTCATTGACATAAATCATCGACGACCATTTCTGAAAGTATGAGAGATTGTTTTCTTGCTATTGGTGGAGAAACGAATCGACGCTTGAGTTAGGAGAACAAACATATTGCGAGCGGACACTTCATGAGCATCGAGTATACAAGAATTTTTCTCTGCTTCGTATTTGTATTCTGATGCACTGGGCTTCAACTTCTCTTTTCCGATAATCCTTCGTTGGTTCTCTGTCATATGTGCAATACACATTGTGTATATATATGACTGAAGTCACGCACCAATAGTGTGCTGGTTAAACGGAGTTTTATCTTCTTTGCATGCAAATAGAAGCCCTAGGTATGGCTAGGATACCAGGAAATTCCATAATTTGCCGTCTGTTTCTAAATTGCAAAAAACATTGATCGATGTTCACGATCAACTGGTTTCTACCAATCTCAAAACGTTCACAAATGAAAAAAACTGATGATGAATCCATTCAATTCTTCGATTGCGAATAATTTTATAAATGAGAACAAAAAATCTCCGTTTTTTTTCGTGGGCTATCTTTCACATGCCTATTAGTTCCATAAATTTTTATTGTGGTGCACAGTAATTTTCACTCTGTAGGTATACTAATGAGCGGAGGGGGAAGTTCTTTCGGGAATATATGCGCTCAGCGCTTGGACCCTTCAACATGTACTTGGCCGATACGCTATCACGTATCTAGATTTTTGGCATTCCTCTCTTTGGTCCCTAGACTGCTGGGAAGGCAAAGTAATTTTTACTGATTTCTCTTTTCCGTGTAAATTTGTCACATCTCTCCGATGACGACTCCCGGTAGCAGCCAAAATGACACAATTTTTTTCACAAATTGCTTCAAAATAAAGCGCATCATTGTTGACTGAAAAGCCATTGTTTTCAATATATATATACGTGAAAACTGTCATATAACATCATTCAAATTTATTCATTCATGCACATAAGTTGATTATGGCATCGTCAACGAGTTTATTGATTCTATTTTTATCCATCATAAATGCCTACATATATTTATTTTTATCCAGAATCTTCCTTCGATTCTGCACATGAAGAACATTACAATAACAGTACAATAATTTCAAATATTTTTGGAATTACGAGTTACCTGGCGACAGTCGAAGAGGAATGTGTCGTCCCTTGCAACGGTTAAAAATTTTTTGCCACGACTGTATAGTATACTGCATGTACAGTCGTCCCAGCCAAAGGAGGATCTTTCGAAGTTCACCCGAAGCTGAAATTTACATGTTGTAGCATAAGAGCCGAAAATTTCCGAGGCTACTTCATTGGCCAGTACGGCTTAAGTACATTAGGCGTCTCTCTTCGTTACTGCGCATGCGCAGCAGCTGCGTTAGTGACTGCGTCGCAGTTGTTCAATATGCGATTGGCCTTCTCGTAAAAATTCTATGTTTTCAGTTTCCATCGGTCCTTGTTCAAGAACAATTCGGTTGGAAAAGTTTGAGAAAAAAAACAAAATTAAGCAACGTTGAAAGCTGAATTTTCAACATAAATATAAACAATTCGAGTAAATCGATGCTTTGACTGAATGATTTAAATAATAAATAATTATTGTGATAAGAAAACGTAAATTTACCGTTTGTTTTAAATTTTAAATTGAAAATAAACTTGTAACCCTAAATCTTTCAGTTGATAAAACTACTAATATTAATTGAATGGAGATACTTACGAAAATGTCTATCGTATCCGTTAATTATCTGCAAAAAGGATACATGCATTTTGAACGTGTGAAAAAGAATAATTTAGGTGAGAAAATGAAATCTGAAGATTTTACCGGTATTTTATTCGGATTGTTTTCTTTAATGAACTTTCTAGAACTTTGCACGAGAATTTTCCGCCCTCTAACAGATGATTCACAACCTTTGATGAATAAATTTGTTATCATTCCTTTTTGCCCGTTTAATTTGGCGCTTTTTCGGAGAATTTTGGGCCATGAAATGTCAATTCATCGAAGAAATGAACGGTTTTTTCTAAGATAATATTTTTTTAATAAGAATTTGACGATTCCTATATTTCCCATATGATGCGATGGTCACAGGCATCTACGCCATCTTTGCTCCATTTACGTGAGTTAGTGTGCAAGGTCGCAGAATTGTCGAACTGGACAAAGAGGGATCTTCCGAAGTTTAAATTCAATGATAATGAAATTAGCAGACATCTGACAATTTTGTGAATTTTTTTAAAGCAATAAATCATGATAACAAAAAATGTTTAAAAAATTTCCACTTGTGGATTTTAAAATTTTCTGCATGCGCATATTTTTCTTTTTCTCATAATTTATCTGTTTAAAAAAAATGTCCAAAAATTGTTAGAAGTCTGCTATTTTCAGTATCATGAAATCAATTAACATGTTATAGCATATGGCACACACTCCCATCCGGAAGTTTAGCTATGACGAAAAAATGTTATAGCATAGGAGCCGAGTATTTCCGAAGATTCCTCTTCGGCTAGCTGGACAATATCGTCGTGATGGATGAAAATATTGTTCGAGGAGAACAATGTTCATTGATATTTATCACGAAACCATCAAACAAAATGCAACGGAAGAGTTATCGCTTTATCTAGACTATCTTAAAATTTCTTAAAAATGAAATTTTATTTGTGATTTTCTTTGTAAAACGGATTTTTCTTTACAAGAAACAAATCATAATTACGAAATAAAATCGATTTGTTTTTGTTCCGAGATATTTCAGGATAACTGATGTTGCACGGAAATCGATTTACCCTCTTTGATCATTTTTCAGTCAATATTCTAAAAACTAGACGAAATCAATGAACTTGTATTGATTTTTATGGCTCAGAACGTTGGAAAACAGCGATTGAAGCGGGTTTAGGAAATTTTTATAGCACTCTTCAGACATCAATATGTTCGAGTCCGGATCAGGATTCGAATATATTCATGGTATATTCATATCGTTGGCTCAGAAACAAAGGGGCGTAAGTACTGTGTATGAGCATAGCACTTATGCCACATTGTTTCTAAGCCTACGATATGATATTTTCAAAATTGTCAGGATCTGAATCTGAATTAGAATCAGAATCTGAATCTGAATTAGAATCAGAATCTGGATGTGAATCAGAATCATGATCAGGATCTAGATATATTCATATCTTTATTTTACCATTTCGATAAGTTCACTACTGGTATAAATGAAGCAATCTTGACCGGATTTGCCCACGTGAAGCAAGAAGAATAGTAGTAATACATGGTCCACTTAGGGTAGAGAATGAAAATTGTCTTAGGTGCACAATATACTATGTTTTTCATGGAGTAGAATGTGCACTACAAGGAAGATTTCTACTGAGATTCCTCTCGTCTAGTTTACGATTCTACAATAAATCTCTGTATTATGTTTCACTGCTTCAATGAATACTTCAAAAATTAAGCGAGATGAAATAATTTTAGTGTTAACGTTTTTTTTATAAAGCGAAATCAGACCTACCAAAAGCGTAATTATGAAAATTATGCTGACTTCTTTTTCTCTCCTGATATTGACATTTCCATCACCTTACTTCTTATTCCATCTGGCTATATCCCCTGGAGGGGCAAGTGTTACATATCACCTTACTCCTAAGTTCCACAGAAGTTGAAATAAATCAGAGTCAGAATATTAATTTTTTTTCTTCTCAATTTTCAGCTGGTGGAATAATGGCGGGAGTGATAACCATCGTGGCTATTGTATGGGTATTATTGCAAACAGGTGGATTTTTTGGGAATTCACATGCAACTGGTGACAGATTTTCTCTTCTCGCTGATAACGAAAAACATGGTAAGATATTTGTGAAGTCTCGAAGAATTTAAGAAGACAAGAATCTAACAAGAGTCATAATAATGAAAGTAGCAAACAGTTGACAATTTGGATTCATTCAAATAAATAAATTATTAGAAAAAAAATATTTTTAAAATTCGCGCTCATTTTTTTTTGAATTTTCTACAAGTGCATTTTTTTCTAATGAATTATATTTCGAAAAAAAATCTAAAAATCGTCAGATGTCTGCTACTTTCAGTATCATCAAGAAACTGAGAGATGTAGTAAATCAATATTGATAGTAATTTTCTGTTTAGGATGGCCTACAGGAAGGAGGAAAATGATACTCGATCCTGATGACTTTGCATCACTCAATCTTCCAAGAATTTCCGCGAGCGCACTCAATGCCTCTATTGAATTCGGAATAACTGTTTCTGATCGTATAGCTAGATTCGAGAATAGTCTAGTCAATTCTGGTATTGGTTTGGCTGATAATACTCCTACGCATACACAGTATTTGTATGCATCACCCAATGAAGATGCTATGGATCTATTCATTGATGCTAAAGTAGTTACGAAAGCTTCAATGTATCTTGTTCAGCATCATTGTCAGAGGTAATGAAGTTTCTAATAATTCAATGATTACTCAATAATTACACACAAAAAAAAAAAGAATTCCAAATTGAGTATTTCAAAATGCCTAATAGCAAGAAACCCACTTTAGATTTCTCGAGAAATTCGATCCTGATATCTACAGAAATGCAATTCAGGTTTCTTCTGAAAATAATCTTTCATGGACTAATTATTTGAGGCTCAACAAAATACTCAAATCGAGTTTCACATAGAAACCTAAATCGCTTTTTTGTCAATATTCAATTTGGGATTTTTTTTTTTTCATACGTAAACGGTTAGGAAAATTCATCAACAGACCTGTTTTTTAGTTTATGATATTATCCACAGAAAAATATTTCTGCTAAATTTTGATAAAGCTCTTCGTTTCGGAAATATTCATCAAACAGTTTCCAATGAAGAAAATGAGATCTATGTTCCTCTATGACTTCACTTTTGGGTTTAGTGAATATTTCAAAAATGATGACGTAAAATTTATGGAGACTCTTTTTTTTGTAGTTTATGGAAACTTCTATACATGAGGTCTCTTGATAAATTATGACAAATCTTTTAGCTTCAGAGATGTTCTCGAAATAATTGCATGATTTCGTTCGATTCGTCTCTATTCCACTCAGTCATTTTATTTGTGAATATCTCGGAGACAGTAGACTTGAGGAGAATTTTGGAAGGCGATTTTTTATTGCAACCTACGAAATGTTCTTTAAAAAATAATTCTCCACAGATATGGACTGAGTGATGAAACTTGTGCACGTTTCATATCAATGCTGAAACTTCATGGTACAAGTGTTGGTAACACATGTGCCGCATTACAAAGAGTATCATGCCCAAAGAACGCTGCTTATCGTACAATTGATGGTACATGCAATAATCCAGATAATCCAAGATGGGGTAGTGCCTTGACTGCTTATTCACGAATTCTCTTTCCTTCTTATTCCGATGGTATGTTTATTCTTACATAAGAATTCGAATTTCCATTGATGACAGGGAAAAAGGAGGGACTAATGATAAATAATCAATGAATTCCACAGAAGTTAAAGAAAAAGAATCATTAGCATTAATTTATCCATTTTCATCTAACCAATCAAGTTTTTCGATCATCGAAATTGAGACAATACTGCAACATGAGGAAGGAAGAGTCACGAATTTTTAATCAATTTTTTTTTCTCCAATTACCTTTAACAAGCCGTAATATCTTATTTGCATTACAGTTTCATTGTGCAATTAATATGTACATTGTACTTAAAAAAAAAAGTGTTGTGTAAGTGAATGTACACAGATTGGGGTTGAGCGTCGTTCGAGATATCATAATCATCAAGCATAGTGTATGTAAAATCAATAAGGATACCTTATATTAATAGAATATAATGTTAATGATTATTCATAATTCGTTAGTGGAGTTGTAAGGTAAAAGATGAGTCTTCCTGTATTATGTTGGGATCAATAGAGTATAAAGAAATTCTTGTAGAGAACTTTTTTGTGACCCTCATTCTTGTCTGTAAAAAAGGGGCCCTAAAAAAATTGCTCTAGAGTAGGAGTACCGTTTGTCCGTACCACTGTACCTATTTTGGGCACTTAACATCGAAATTCGATTATGAATCATTTTGTGAAGTTGTTTATAATTCAAGAGGAACTGATAGGCCCACTCTTTATTCATATTCATGAATGATCATCATGGGAATTGTTCAATGGGAATTTCTTGCTATAGCTGACATCGGAACTTCAAAATTTCTATTTAGTTACTCAGGATAGTTTTAAGAATTTAAGTTTTAGTTTTAAGACTCCTCATTTGATTCTAGGATTATTATGATAAGCGTATTTGGCTAAATTTGAACTTTTTGATAATATGATTAAAAAATATGTTTGAAACAACAGGAATCCAAGGCTTACGAGGTGCATCACGTCGTAGGCAAACGCTACCTGGGGCAAGACTGATCAGCACAAGCTTATCACGCTCGAATGATCAATCTGATGTATCAAAAACTTTGGCTGTCATGCAGTGGAGCCAATTTATTGCAAATGACATGGCCCACACGGCTGTACGTAAAATGGGTAAGTCCCGAATTATCTAGTGAATTACCATAAATTATAAAAGAAATGGATATGTTTCTATCAGGTATTTTCGGGATATCTCGGAAACTATTAGATTGAGGAGATTGTAGCTCACAATGCATTTCTTTAGCACCATTCGTTTTGAAGATATCTTCAAAATGAAGTGGGCGATAATTTAAAAAGTTTTTGATTGAATACAATTGTTTGATTCACTTGAGTAAAATTTTTTTTATCATTTTCATAATTTAACTCTTACTGTCCGGATACTAGTGCCATTCCCTTAACTGTCCGATAACTGGTGCCTTCAAGGTACTTTCGTGAATTACGCAGAAAGTATGAGGCTTGATGGGAGTTCATGGGGATTTTTTTTTAGCCTATGACATCCTCTGGACAACACTTTTCATATTCAATTTCTATAAAACTATCAGATATCCTCAGTAAACTGCTAATAAGTCTGATATCGAGGGCTCTGTAACTACCTTAAAAGCACTTAGACTTAGAAGCCTTCACCAGGAAATCCTTTTTTTTGCAGCTTATAAATTTTATGCAAAGAAGTTTTTCGATGACATTCGATAATCTCGCTAATTTCAGAATAAATTCAAAACAATAGCATAGCTGTTTTTTTTATTCTATCATGATAACATTAGTCTTTCTACATAATTCATTTTGATACAGCTACCACGAAGAAACCGATACTCTGCTGTCGGTCGGATGGAAACTTTCTGAGCCCACGGCACATTCATCCAGACTGTGCTGCAATTCCTGTACCAGAAAATGATCCTGTCTACGGCAAACATCGGATGCGTTGCATGAACTACGTGCGGTCAATTCCTGTTGTTAAGTCCGATTGCAGTTTTGGACCAACTGAACAAGTAAGTTTCAACGTGTCATATTTTTTAAACATTGATTGATAATCATGAGAGAGAGAGAGGCACTAAAAATAATAGACATTGCACTTCACATATTTCAATGAAAATATAAACAAATTTATAGTTAGCAAATGTTTAATTGATCATTTTCATTGTAGATGAATCAAGTGACAGCTTTCCTCGATGGATCAATGATTTATGGTGCTGATAGTGATAGAGCCGAAGACTTACGAACATTCCATGGTGGAAAACTTGAAGTGGATCTAGAAAATGGATACGAATATCTACCAAAACTTGCTAATTATTCCGAAGAAGTTTGCCGATCACCCGACAACTGTTATAAATCAGGTATGTTCAAATCATTTCTTTTTCCCCGAAATGACTCAAAAACTATTGAATTTTGAAGAATTAGTAGAGGAACCTCGCGTTTAGAGTGTTAAATTTCCTATGAAGAAGGCCTCTTGATATTTTCTGCTGAAATCGATAGTTTCTGGAATATTTGCGAATGTTTTCTTTTCTTCTGAATTGTTTTGTCTGAATTGCCATTCCTCCAGAAAGGCGCTAAACCCAATAGTTCTCGAGATATTCTCAAAATTAATTAAACAAATTCCCATTACCAACATTTTCAACATCATTGATTACTTCAAAACACATTGAATCAATTATAATATTTACAGGTGACGATCGTGTGAATTTCGAGCCACATTTGGCACTGATGCACACAGTTTGGTTGCGTGAACACAACAGGATTGCTAGCAAACTGTCCGAAATAAATCCAACATGGTCTGATGAGAAATTGTATCAAGAAACTAGACGAATAGTCATTGCTGAAATGCAACACATAACATACAAAGAATGGTTGCCAATTGTACTTGGTAAAAATTATGCACGTGTACTCGGATTGATATCAAATACAGACGATAAGAGAAGAAATTATAATTTATATGAAGATCCAGCTATTAGTAACGAGGCATCAACGGCAGTTCTCAAGTTCCTCAATTCGCTGAAACAAGAGAAACTGAGGTAAAAGCATTAACATTTAAATTTTCTTAATTATGCAGGAATTGTTTGATTTTCCTGAGAACTAATCAATGATTCAATTTGACAGTATGATTGATGGTGAAAGACGTCAAAATGGATCAATCAGATTATCCGAATATTTTTATAAACCAAAAATTATACAGAATGATGATACTTTTGATAATTTACTTCGCGGTATGACAGCTCAAACATCGAGCAAAATGGATATGGATATTGTTCCTGATGTGAGTTAATTTCATCTTCAATTTGGGAATACTTATCGAAGTGGTAGATTAGATAAATCAATTTTGAGATTACCCTCGGTTTATTACCCATATTTCGAGTTATCAAAGACTTACAGTTACTCAGGGATGAATATTTGAATTTTTGTTGAACAATAATGTCATTTCGAAAAAAATAATTCTTTAAATTTTCCTCTAGATGACCCAACGGCTTTACAGTACTGATGGCAGTCAATTGGGTCTAGATATAATCAGTTTGGATATACAGCGTGGTCGTGATCATGGACTTGCTGGTTACAACCATTATCGTCATTGGTGTGGACTCCCATTGGCCAAAACATTCAACAATTTTCTTGATACTATTCCAAATGAGGTAATTTTATTATTCAATTTTATTATAAAATTGGTTTTCCACGAATATCTCAAAAACTAAGCAAGATAGAGACATTTTTCAAATAATTTGTTCTGTATGTACAGGACAAATTATTCAAAAAATAATCAATCTGTATCGATGGCGAAATGATAAAACAATGTATCTCGTATATTTATACATAGTTAATACGTCCTCTCTTTATTTAGCCATCGATATGTACAAAATAACAAGCAGATGATATATACATAGATAAATATTTACAGTAGCAGATATTCCGATGTGATATTATTCCTGATTGAAAAAGATCGAATAGATTTGAACTATATTTTCCTTTTGATGTTTTATTAAATTGATTTCGTTTAACCAGATGGTAAGGAAGCTGGAGAAACTTTATGATCATCCAAATGACGTTGATCTCATTGTTGGTGGTATGGTTGAAAAGCCAGTTGATGACAGTCTTCTGGGACCAACATTCAGATGTTTATTGTCTGAGCAATTCTTCAGAACCCGTTGGACTGATCGTTACTTTTATGACTTATTGCTTCAGCCTCATCCTTTCACCGATGGTAACAATCATTATTGAAATGAAAAATCTTCATCTCCTCCTGCGTTGATATGTTAATTGTTTAAAATTGTTTTTTTTTTATTTCACAGAACAATTGAATCAGATACGTCGTGTGACATTGGCCAGAATTTTATGTGATAATAGTAATAGTATACTACGAATGCAGCCCAACGTTTTTCTTCGCGTCAAAGCTGGGTAAGTTTCTATTGACACCTGTTTTTTTTTAAACAAATCTAGTTGCATTAATAGGATGAAAAATTAGATAATTTCAACTAGATCAGCTTGTGAACGTCTTGATCATTAGTAGATTCAGGACAATTTGTAATCGAATTTCTATTACACGGTGAAAAATGAATAGAAAATTTGTTTTTGAAGTTAATTTTGCAAATATTCTGAAAATGATTGAATTTACAAGGATTTAGGAAATTGTATTCCGATTAAGAAACGAGAGGCCTATAAAGAAGATCTCTTGATGAATTTTCCGGAACTTAATAATTTCCAAGATAGTCACGAATCAATCCGTCATTGATTCGATAAATTCTAATAATAATAATATTTGAAATCGTCGAAAAATCATTTTCGAATTAATAACTCTTTATTCATTCCAAATTACAGAAATGAATTGGCATCATGCGAAGACTTTGAGGCGATACCGAGCGTTGATTTGTATGCTTGGACTGAGAAGAATAAAGCCTATCGTTGAAAAATCATACGCTTTTTAATTATAACTTGAAATGAAGTGTAGAATGGCTCGTCCAGGAGGATTGGGCCAGTTTTTTTTTCAAAGAAGGTGATCAATTTTTGGAAGCGCGGGATTATTCAGCATGCTGCACAGCTCCACATTAAATCCTGGTTTTTCTTGATGCACGTAATTGTTCAAGTTCTTTAAAGGAACCAAGAATTAAACAGGAGGCGAAGATGAATAATCATATTAGTGACAGACTCATGACTTTCTGTATTCTCATTGTGATGAATACCTATGACGAACGATAAAGTGAAAGTGAAATATTAACATTAGTTGGTGCAACTTGAATTGAAAAAAAAAAAAAATTACTGTGGGACCTGCACTTCATCGAAATAATGACATTGATATCAGTTATTATTTGAGTGATGCTCTTTATAATTAATAATAATTCTAGAATAAAATTTTTGTTAATAAAACAAAAGAAGATTGAATTATTTTACTACAAAGTTTTTTTTTCAGTAATTCATTAGATTTCCATGAATGGATGTCATTATCTTAGAAACGAAGGATCGTGAGTGCTATGCTTACACCCCTTTGTGTCTCAGGTGACGACATGTCTGTCTACTGTACATATTATGTACACAGTAGACGAAAATGAGCCATTTTGCCGCGATATTTTTGTAGCTATGAATATTCTCCACATACTTGGCAGAGAAGTTGAAAATAGTTGGGCGTCGGTGAATCTAATTCCCTTTCAAGATTGATTCCCTGGAATATCTTAGAATCGGAGTGACATGAAGTCGTACTGGCCACGGTAGGTGACGTTTCTCAACCGCAGGGCCTTATTAAATCGGATATGGCGCCTTCCCTCCCTCTGTTTTTGATTTTCTCCCTTAAAATCGATTGATTTGCCTCCTTCGGAATCCGGACTTGCATGCCTGGAGTGGAAACTATGATCCGGGGTGATTTTATATGCAACGTTCGATGGATATGGAGACTGGACCACTGTAGGTGACATTTCTCAGCCATAGGGCCTTATTATATCGGATATGGAGCCTTCCCTCTCTCTGTTTTTGACTTTCTCCCTCAAAATCGATTGATTTGCCTTCTTCGGGTTCCGGACTTGCATGCCTGGACTGGGAACTATGATCCGGGGTGATTTTTTATGCAACGTTTGATGGATATGAAGACTGGACCACTGTAGGTGACGTTTCTCAGCCGTACACGTATGAAAATAATAATTGCGGCCGCCATGGAATTCTCCATGGAGGCTGCCATAACCAAGTCCATGAACTATGTCATGACACCTGCCATCAGTATTTCGAAGAAAAACCATGGACGGTGCCATCGACAAATCGTCACACTATTGTTTCATCACCAGAGATTGTCCATGGCAAATCTGCCATGGATAAAGTCGGATTTACCATGATTTCTTTATCTATCGATTCTCGCCATAGCGATCGTCCATGGAGAAGTTGCAACGGATGAACCATGATTCACCATGGTTTTTTTCCCTATTTGAAATACCCTCGTGGCAATCGTCCATGGACGATTTGCCATGAATAAATAAGGATTTACCATGATATTTTTTTAAATAAATTTTCGTCATCGTGATCATCCATGGCGAGTGTGCCATGGATAAAGAAGAATTTACCATGGTTTTTTTCAATATCTAAATTTTCGTCATGGCCAATGTCCATGGAGTATTTACAATGGATGAACGAGATTTGCTATGGTTTCTTGTTTATATAAGTTTTCGTGACCGCGATCGTCCATGACGCATTTGCCATGGATAGAGGAGAATTTACCATGGTTTCCCTATTTATAAATTTTCGTGATTGGAAATGTCTATGGAGTATCTGCCATGGATAAACGGCAACCTTTCTTTGCCCGTATGCGTAATACCTAAAGAATTTCTCTATGAAAAAGGATTCGAGCAGAATCGCTATATCTTGCTTAGTTTCCGAGATATTCTTAAAGAAATGAATCCCCTGAAAGAGTGAAATTGGACGTGCGTTGGAATTTTTGGGAAATTCTGGCTGGGCGTAACTGATTGGGGGACGTCAGCCTCGGCAACACTGTTCTCCCTCCTATGACGCAGGAGGGGGGAGACAAGTCCCAGCAGGCTCAGAGGTTTCACTCGGCGTCCAACTGCCAAACCTAACGATCACTTTGTGTGCAAACGTTTTAAAACAAATTTTCATTTTACTGTCTGAACACTTTATGAACTTCATCTGAAATCAAATGTTTCTATATTCGATTTATCGATTGATTGACATATTCTCCTTGTGTGTGTTGAACGAACTATACTTCATGTTATAAGAAACTGCCCGAGCTCGGCCTCAAGAAACTGCCCGAGCTCGGGCATAAGAAACTGCCCGAGCTCGGGCATAAGAAACTGCCCTAGCTGGAGCATAGAAAACTGCCCCAGCTCGGGCATAAGAAACTGCCCGAGCTCGGGCATAAGGAATTGCCCTAGCTGGGGCATAGAAAACTGCCCGAGCTCGGGCATAAGAAACTGCCCGAGCTCGGGCATAAGAAACTGCCCGAGCTCGGGCATAAGGAATTGCCCTAGCTGGGGCATAGAAAACTGCCCCAGCTCGGGCATAAGAAACTGCCCGAGCTCGGGCATAAGGAACTGCCCCATCTCGGGCATAAGAAACTGCCCGAGCTCGGGCATGAGGAACTGCCCCAGCTCGGGCATAAGAAACTGCCCTAGCTCGGGCATAAGAAACTGCCCTAGCTGGGGCATAAGAAACTGCCCTAGCTGGGGCATAAGGAACTGCCCGAGCTCGGGCATAAGGAACTGCCCCAGCTCGGGCATAAGAAACTGCCCGAGCTCGGGCATAAGGAACTGCCCCAGCTCGGGCATAGGAAACCGCCCTAGCTCGGGCATAAGAAACTGCCCGAGCTCGGGCATAAGAAACTGCCCTAGCTCGGGCATAAGAAACTGCCCTAGCTGGGGCATAAGAAACTGCCCTAGCTGGGGCATAAGGAACTGCCCGAGCTCGGGCATAAGGAACTGCCCCAGCTCGGGCATAAGAAACTGCCCGAGCTCGGGCATAAGGAACTGCCCCAGCTCGGGCATAGGAAACCGCCCTAGCTCGGGCATAAGAAACTGCCCGAGCTCGGGCATAAGAAACTGCCCTAGCTCGGGCATAAGAAACTGCCCTAGCTGGGGCATAAGAAACTGCCCTAGCTGGGGCATAAGGAACTGCCCGAGCTCGGGCATAAGGAACTGCCCCAGCTCGGGCATAAGAAACTGCCCGAGCTCGGGCATAAGGAACTGCCCCAGCTCGGGCATAGGAAACCGCCCTAGCTCGGGCATAAGAAACTGCCCGAGCTCGGGCATAAGAAACTGCCCGAGCTCGGGCACAAGGAATTGCCCTAGCTGGGGCATAGACAACTGCCCCAGCTCGGGCATAAGAAACTGCCCGAGCTCGGGCATAAGAAACTGCCCGAGCTCGGGCATAAGGAATTGCCCTAGCTCGGGCATAAGAAACTGCCCTAGCTGGAGCATAGAAAACTGCCCCAGCTCGGGCATAAGAAACTGCCCGAGCTCGGGCATAAGGAATTGCCCTAGCTGGGGCATAGAAAACTGCCCGAGCTCGGGCATAAGAAACTGCCCGAGCTCGGGCATAAGAAACTGCCCGAGCTCGGGCATAAGGAATTGCCCTAGCTGGGGCATAGAAAACTGCCCCAGCTCGGGCATAAGAAACTGCCCGAGCTCGGGCATAAGGAACTGCCCCATCTCGGGCATAAGAAACTGCCCGAGCTCGGGCATGAGGAACTGCCCCAGCTCGGGCATAAGAAACTGCCCTAGCTCGGGCATAAGAAACTGCCCGAGCTCGGGCATAAGGAACTGCCCGAGCTCGGGCATAAGAAACTGCCCGAGCTCGGGCATGAGGAACTGCCCCAGCTCGGGCATAAGAAACTGCCCTAGCTCGGCCTCAAGAAACTGCCCGAGCTCGGGCATAAGGAACTGCCCCAGCTCGGGCATAAGAAACTGCCCTAGCTCGGGCATAAGAAACTGCCCGAGCTCGGGCATAAGAAACTGCCCTAGCTGGGGCATAAGAAACTGCCCTAGCTGGGGCATAAGGAACTGCCCGAGCTCGGGCATAAGGAACTGCCCCAGCTCGGGCATAAGAAACTGCCCGAGCTCGGGCATAAGGAACTGGGGAGAGATTCCGCGCGTTATAAGGTACTGCGTTATAACGTAAAAGCGTTAGCTTTGTGTTATATTTTATTTAATTACAATTAACCAATTAACTCTTAAACGATTTTAACAGCACTACAATCACTCGCGAACGAAATACTAACGTTTCAGTAAGTGCAATTATAAATAATTCAAAATTAAAAAAAAAAAAAGGCTAATTGGATACTGCTTATAACGCGCGGAATCTCTCCCCTGCCCCAGCTCGGGCATAGGAAACTGCCCTAGCTCGGGCATAAGAAACTGCCCGAGCTCGGGCATAAGAAACTGCCCGAGCTCGGGCACAAGGAATTGCCCTAGCTGGGGCATAGACAACTGCCCCAGCTCGGGCATAAGAAACTGCCCGAGCTCGGGCATAAGAAACTGCCCGAGCTCGGGCATAAGGAATTGCCCTAGCTGGGGCATAGAAAACTGCCCCAGCTCGGGCATAAGAAACTGCCCGAGCTCGGGCATAAGGAACTGCCCTAGCTCGGGCATAACCCTCTAAGGCCGAATCCGTAGTAATCCGTAGTGCGGCACCTAGAGTGGGGGGCTAACCAATGGGCGCGCGATATGCTACGAACGCAGACTCGGATGTCTTCGGTCGAATTCGCATACTGGCCATAGGAACGTACCAAATGGATATTGCGGGCGTCACAGGGCCCTCGTGGAATTTTCTCTAGGCTACTCGGTTTATTTACAAAGCAAAATTCAGTTTATACTCGTTGAACAAAATTATTCAGTGTTCTTATATCATATATAAATTCATTTTTTCAAAGTTTCTATTACAAAATGCTGCTATTCAGTGGTGGCTTTTATGTCATGTGGTTGATAAAAATAGAATTCGAACCGGATTAAAAATTGACAGTGTGGAGAATACATTCGTGAAAAACAATATAGTGCAATAAATAACTCAACTTAGCTCTCTTGTTAGTGTTTTTAATATTGATCAATGCACGGAATGCCAAATTCCATTATATAGAGAAAATTGCTTCCTCAAATTCCATACTGTATAAAATGAGAAATAAAAATGAACCTATATGGAGTTGTGAAAACTAAAAAAGAAATTTAGTATTTTGTTCCCTCATTATTCTTCAATTACCTTCATCTATTTGAATTCACTCAATGAAAAACAATAATAATTTAATTGATACCGTTCTCCTCCTTTTGACTTGATGCGGCTAATGCATACGGCCCTGTGCTACGCAATGTTTCAAGCAGCCCGCGCGCCCCCCACTCCATGACATGAGCGGCCGGCCGTGGAGTGGGGAAACCGAAATCGGCCTCAGAGGGATAAGAAACTGCCCGAGCTCGAGCATAAGAAACTGCCCCAGCTAGGGCGTAAGGAATCGCCCGAGCTTGGGCAGAAGGAATCGCCCTAGCTCGGGCATAAAAAATCGCCCTAACTCAGGCATAAGAAACTGCCCGAGCTCGGGCAGAAGAAATTGCCCGAGCTTGGGCATAACGAATTGCCCGGGCTCGCGCACTAGGAATTGCCCGAGCTCGGGCAGAAGAAATCGCCCGAGCTCGGGCACCAGGAATTGCCCGAGCTCGAGCACAAGGAATTGCCTCAGCTCGGGCATAAGAAATCGCGGTAAATGGGCAGTATAGCTCTGCCAACTAAAAATTAGTGTTTTTGTTGTTTTCTTTGCAATTTTTTTCATCCGTCGGGTTCAGTGCGCCTATTCTAGGCTCGCATTGAGGTTGATTTCTGAAAATTTTGATTACAAAAATTTTTTCTACAAAATAAGTGGAGTTGTGAATTTTGAGTCAAAAAACTTGAATTTTATTCATTGTGTTCAACAACTCAATGAATATAACATTCTTGCTCTATCAAATTTTATTCTAGAGTATTATAGAAAAATATCAAATTTAATAGAGAATAGAGTTCATTGTTTTGATTCGGTGTGGGAGAGGGGGCATGATGAAAGGTGAGGTAGTCGTGAAATAATCGATTTCTTCCTGACAAAGACAGTTGGTATGAAAACACAATGATAAACAGAGACCAATGGTCTCAAGAGAACTGCAAATTTGGTAATTCAACCAAATGAGCTTTTTCTAGACCAGTATGATTTTGGTCCCTGCAGTGAAACATCAAAACTGTGTGTTTTGTATTAAAAGTTAGTTGCCACCACTGCGAGTGATTTTTTTCTGGAAAATCGAAATTTCAGATGAGTATTTCGAAGTTTCATTTAATCCGTATTAAATTTATCGAGGTTTTTTCTTCCGCTTTTTTTCGTCTCAATTAGCATGAGGTATTTTTTGATTGATATTGTTCCACGCGATGTGTACAAGTTATTGACAAAAGGAAAAGCTATGTACTTGTTTTCTTAATAAGTTAAAAAATTAAAATTTTTAATGCTCAATGAAGGTGAGCGGTGTTTGAGTCAATAAATTTCTTCATCTAAATCCCGAGTGTCGTATAGGATAGGTCGTGATAGGTTTCTTCGAGGCCTATGCACTACTACGTCCCCGTCGTGGCCTTGGGTTACGCAAAACGTGGTGATAATTTCAATTTCATTTAATTGTCTTTTTTTTGAAAAAATTGGTTATTGACTTCCAACAAAAGTTCGGTGTCTTTGGTAAAAACTTTAATTAGGATTTTGTCTGCTCGCCTCGAAATCTTGCCACCGATGTTCCTCATTGAAATACTTCAAGTCAATTGAAAAAAATTTGGTAAAATCATTTAAATTCTCAATTTTTGGCAGAGTGAAACTCACCATTTACCAAAAGTTCTCTATGAAAAAGGATTTAAGCAAAATCGCTCTATCTTGCTTAGTTCCCGAGATATTGATAAAAAAATTATTCCAGTGAAGGAGTAAAATTGGATATGCGTTGGAATTCTCGAGAGATTCGGGTTGGGCGTAACTGATCGGGTGACGTCAGCCTCGGCAACACTGTTCTCCCTCCTGTGACGCAGGAGGGGGGAGACAAGTCCCTGCAGGCTCAACGGGCTTCACTCAGTGTCCAACTGCCAAACCTAACGGTCACTTCGCGTGCAAATGTTTCAAAAAAAATTTTCATTTCACTGTCTGAACACTGTATGAACTTTATCTGAATTCAAATATTTCTATATTCGATTTATCGATTAATTGACAGATTTTCCTTGTATGTGTTGAACGAATAATATTTCATGTTATCAATTATCGAGTTAAATAATTGATCTGAGAGTGTTACTAAGGAATTAATTCTATACTGAAAAGAACGTATCTCTAAAAATATTTACTACGGATGGATCGCTATTTTCATTTGATTATTTTTGATAATATCTCGAAAAATAAGCGAGATAGAGCGATTCCAACCTCAACTCGTATTTTAGCTCTTGAATTTTTTAATGAAAAAATTTCAGGCAAAATTGCTTCATCTCGCTCAGTTTCCGAGATATTTATACAAAAATCAATCCAGTAAAAAAGTAAAATTGAATAAATCGATTTTTCATTTTAATTGTTGTTGAGAATATCTCGAAAATTGAGCGAGATAGAGCGATTTCACTTCATCTTGGTTTGTAGCTTCTGAAATTCTCTACAAAAAAGGATTCGGCTGAATTCGCTCTATTTCACTCAGTTTCCGAGATACTCATAAAAAATCAATCCAATGCAAAAGTGAAATTGAATAAAACGATTTTTCATTTTAATTTTTTCTGAAAATATCTCAAAAACTGAGCGAAATAAAGCTATTCAACTCCCATCTTGTTTTGTATCTCTTGAGATTCTCTACAAAACGGGATTAGGATGAGACTGCTCTATTTCGCTTAGTTTCCATGATATTTATAAAAACATTAATCCAGTGGAAAAGTAGAATTGGATGAATAGATTTTTTCTTTTAAGGGGGGACCACGGTGAAATTCAAAAGTCTTTGGTTGATGGAGGGATTCATCGAGTGACATTTGGCACACGATGGGGAGTATCAAAAAACCTAAAAAATTTTGAACGCAAACCATTTTGCCCCGTATTTCAAGATCGAACATCATTATTCGGCTTTATTTGAATAATGCCCCATGGACCACAATTTTGATCCGATTGGAATTTTTTTTTTTTACAAATATTTGTTAGCCTTTCGAGAATGAAATTGGGTATCCATTCCATATTACAGATCATAGATCACTAGAAAATGAGTTTTTCTCAATTCAACGAATTTTTTTCAATTGAAAAAATTTCGAGCAAAGAATGAGTGAATGGAAAAAATTTATTTTCTCGTGATCTATAATCTGTAATGTAGAACGGATACCCAATTTTATCCTCGAAAGGCTAACGAATATTTGAAAAAAATGAAAATCTGAATCGGATCAAATTTGTGGTCCATGGGGTATTATTAAGATGAAGCCGAAGAATAACGTTTTATCTTGAAATACGGGGCAAAATGGATTGTGTTCAACATTTTTTAGCTTTCTTGACACACCCCATCGTGTTCCAAATGTCACTCGATGGATCCCTCCATCAACCAAAGACTTTTGAATTTCACCGTGGTCCCCCCTTAATGGTTTTCGGAAATATCTCCAAAACCGAGCGAGGTAATGTGATTTCAGCCTCAATTTTTTTGTGACTCTTGAAATTTTTTACAAAAAAAATCGGGCAAAATTGCTCTATCTCGCTTAGTTTTCGAGATACTTCTCTTTCCTACTAACGATAAACTATCGCGGTGACGAAAATTTACACAAAAAAAAACATGGCAAATCTCGTTCGTCCATGGTAAATACTCCATGGACATTCGCCATGACGGAAATTTATATATAGGAAAACCCTGGTAAATCCACCTTTATCCATGGCATATGCGCCATGGACGATCGCCGTGACGAAAATTTACATGATCAAAAACCCATGGCAAACTTCGTTCATCCATGGTAAATACTCCATGGACATCCGCCATGACGAAATTTATATATAGAAAAACCATGGTTCGTCCTCCTTTATCCATGGCAAATGCGCCATGGACGATCGCGGTGACGAAAATATTATATAAAAAAACCATAGTAAATTCTTCTTTATCCATGGCACATTCACCATGGACGATCGCGATGACGAAAGTTTATATAAAAAAATATCATGGTAAATTCTTATTTATTCATGGCAAATCGTCCATGGACGATCGCCACGAGGATATTTTAAATAGGGAAAAAAACCATGGTGAATCATCGTTCATTCATGGCAACTACTCCATGGACAATCGCTATGGCGAGAATTTATAGATAAAAAAATCATGGTCAATCCGACTTTATCCATGGCAGATTTGCCATGGACAATCTCCGGTCGTGAAACAATTGTTTGACGATTTGTCCGTGGGAACGTCCATGGTTTTTCTTCGAAATACTGATGGCAGGTGCCATGACATAGTCCATGGACTTGGTCATGGCAGCTTCCATGGAGAATTCCATGGCGACTGCAATGAAAATTTTCATAGGTGTAGGGCCTTATTATATCGGATATAGAGCCTTCCCTCTTTCTGTTTTTGACTCGCTCCCTCAAAATCGATTGATTTGCCTCCTTCGGGTTCCGTTATCGATGGATATGGAGACTGGACCACTGTAGGTGACATTTCTCAGCCGTAGGGCCTTATTATATTGGATATGGAGCCTTCCCTCTCTCCGTTTTTGATTTTCTCCCTTAAAATCGATTAGTTTGCCCTGTTTGAGATCCGGACTTGCATGCCTGGAGTGGAAACTATGATCCGGGGTGATTTTTTATGCAACGGTCAATGGATAGAGAGCCTAGACCACTGTAGGTGACATTTCTACACCGTAGGGCCTTATTACATCGGATATGAAGCAGTCCTGATCTACGTTTCAAACACACGTACAGATATTCCTTAAAATCAGTAGTTCTCGACGTTTTGGGTCATTTGCCGTCATATTACGACAAAATCTCAAAATCAAAAAAAGATCACGATTACAAAGTTTCCATTTGAAAGCAAAACAACATAAATTGATCATCATAACTCCTTTGAATATAAAAATAGAATGGCTCTAGAATGGAGCTCATTACTTGATCAAAGTGAGTACCAAGGCAAGTTCACGTGATTCTAATACATTGAATATTCAACAAATACATGAATAATAAAGTAAAAAAAGATTCCTCAATACTAGTTTCATTGAAATTCTTTTCGATAGTAGTCACAGTACTTGAAAGAAAAAAAAAAAAGAAATCAAAAAATCCTAAAGACGTACCTCTCACGCGAGGGTGAAATACTTTAGTTTGGCCTCCTTCAATCTAGGCATCACGTGTACGTATGCACTATATTTTCCTTCAACGTATCGATTGGTAATTACAAAATACTCGAAGAACTCAGGATGAGTATGGGTCAAGTCTCACATGTAAATTTTCAACTTTACATTCTTGAACAATCAAAACTTCTCACTGATCTATGTCGACGAGGGCAGAAGTATGCTTCAGAATATTTTCCTTCAAATTCAACTTGTATAACAATAAATAAAAAATGTGAGAAATGTCATTACTTTTAAAAATAAGGGAATCCGGTGCAAAATGGACCCTCGGATCTCTATGATTCGTAATTTTTTTTCGGAGTGAAGGCCACTACAATAACATTTGAAAAAATTCACCTATTAAGTTGACATGTTAGAGCATCTTCTCAAATTTTTTCAGATTTTTCAGCAAATTCTGTCACTCCGAAAAAAAATCGTAAATCATTTCGACGTGGGGGTTCGTTTTAATACCTGCAAATTTCATCTCCATAACATGACTTTCTTCTTCCCCATTCGATCAATTTCTTGAGCAGAATTTCGGATAAAATGATTGGCACAAATGTTATAATATAGCACGAAAGTTATAACTATGCATAAATTTTTTTCTTCTATTCACTCAAACTGCTTTAGTATTCATCTACAAGTAAGAACATTAGTTAATCGGTGATAGCTGTTCAACTGTGTTTGGGTATAGAGTAGAACTATTTGAGGGGAGTAAAAACAATCCTGAGCTTGCGCGCTCTTCATCAGAAATATATTCAACGTTTCTTTTTTCCTACTTCTTTACGCTCTTGCTGCTGGTAGTAGCCTCCGTAACAGTTAGTTGCAGTTGCAGCGTTAAGCCTCAAGCCATAATCACAGTCTTGAATTTCATCCACTGTAAAGGGATAATTACTGCAATTTTCATTTGTTCTTCGACTCTTTTTATCAACTTGCAAATAATTCTTCATATCACGCAGCTTTTTTTTCTTACAATGTTTTCATGTAATAATAATTGAATTCTTTGAATCTTTAAAGAATTAAATGTAGTTGACTGATGCACTAAAGTTTTTTAATGAAGATTGATGTGTTGAGTGGTTGCTACTGAAAAGGATCGTTACTTTCGTGCTTCACTGTACAATTTTAAACACAATTTCCCCAAACTCCACTCCCACCCTTAGGCCACTTTGTTACAAATCCAGGGTTCAGGTAAATTATTTCTAAACGAGGTAAATTATACAACACAGTCCAATTGGAAAATAGTTACGTGCAAACTCTCTCTCAGTGATTGTTGAAGGATTCTAGAGGGATAAACATCCTGAAGTCGATAATTCTAATTTATTCTTTTAAACATGTTCAGTAATTTATAGAGGTAAACAACTACGAATTTTGTAGTAAAGTAGGAAAAACAAGTGTCTTGTGGAATAACTGGATAATCAAAGAGGAATCGAAAAATTTGAAAAAGACCTTTTCTTTTCATAAAAGAGAGAGTCAGCATTACTAAACTAGTGGATGTAAATAAAAAAAAAGTTTTCTGCATTGAGAAAAAAAAAGTGATGAAAACTATCAAATATTAATACCATTGGTACTTAGAAAATATTTCTTTCAAAATAATTAAAAATGTAGTTGAATTTACTGAATTTAATCAGTCCGAACATATTAACTATTTGAATTGACTAAATTCAGAATATTCGTTAGTTTTGTTAATTATATTGAAGAAATGCTAAGGACCAATGGTATCAATATTTGATAGTTTTTAACACTTTTTTTTCGCAGCATATAAATTTTGAAGTATTTTCCAAGCATGAATAACGATGTAAAATTATTCTACTTCATCACTTCAGAATAGTTATGATGTTTGAGATATTTTTCATTTGCTTATAATCCAGGAAATAATATGAAATCCCGAAAGAAAAATAAGGAGAAGGGAGAAGATCTGAAGAAAATGAAAAAAAGTGCTGCACAAATGGAGACAAAACTGAGAGTGGATGAAGCTGATGGACATGTGAAGAGCAAACTCTACAATAATGCGTTGATTTTGTACAACAAGGTGAGAAATTGAATATTTAATTTTCATATTTCACCAACTATGACACAATATTGCAATAACGATAATAGACTTTCCTAAAGGAAACGGTGGAGGAAAATGAATGAATCTTTGATGATTTTCACTTAATCAACTTGAAAAAACATTAAGGGAATGATTAATCATAGATTAATGATTTTTGTAGTCATATTTTATTGTAGATCTAGACCTCACTCGCAAGAATTTATCATTTTAAAGATAACTTAATTTGTATTAAAATATGAAATGATGATAATTCACTTTACTATTGACGTTATTTTTTTTACCAACGTGGTGCAATAATCGTGGTGGAGTGATGAGTTCAAGTTCAAGCAGTTTTATTAACATATCGTCGACTTAGAAACAAAGGAGCGTAAGTGATATGCTTATACACAGCACTTACGCCCTTTTGCTTCTGAAGTGACGATATATTATAGTAGCTAAATACCAAAATTATTCGCAGTTACAGCTATATGTATTTATTTACATGGTTTCAGTCCTTGGGATTTTACGTATATTTAAGTGTTTTTGTGGATATTCTTATGTTTAATACAGGGGTTGCGAGGTGGAAATTTGGTATAGGGAAAAGTTTTAAAAAGGGGGAAAACCCTATGATGTTGGAGTGATGAAGAGAAGATTTGACGCGAAAGAGATTCATTTATACAAGTAACTGAATTTAAAATCCATCAAGATTAAGATGTATTCTTCTCAAATCAGAGATTACATACCTCCTGAACAAATCTCTAAATAGATTTTAGAGGAATAATGTACGAAATAATAGTCGTAACATTTCTTTTAACCTACTGGTTATAAGATATACTTTGTCACCTGCATAATATCTACTTAATTATCTGATTAGTTTCGTTTGATACTTTACAATACAAGTTATGGATTTGTGGATGTATATCGTCACCTTAGTAACAAAGAGGCACAAGTTTCATTTTTTAATTTTTTTTTCTCGAAAAAAGAAAGAGGCCTATGTTTTTTTTACTCCAATAGGTTTTCCTGGACATTTTATGCAATAATGGTGAAAAAAATAACATTTAGGCGTAATTACCACCTACTACGACCAAAGAGACGTATCTCCTGCACTTATGACTTTTTCTTATTAGTTTCTTTATTGATTTTTTCCAAAACATCGAAAGAATACTTCAAAGTTCAAAGTGCAGTTTATTGACATAAATGAGCCGGACCCAAGGCTTATTGCAGTGATCCAATACAAGTGAATTACATAGTGTCAGCCAAGAGATTTTTACTTATATCTAGCAGGTATTTACATGTGGAAGGGGTAACGGAATGTGGGAATTCATGAAGAGACTGTGAAAGAGGGAAAAGTTGGTAGAAAAAACCCTGTGGCAGGGGGTCGAAAGAATACTGATAACGAATAGGTGTATATATATTTAATAGAGAGACTAGGGAAATCAAGGTGTAAGTGCCATAATTTAGATGAAACATCCCAAAAAACAAAAAGACGTAACTCCGAATATTCTTATATCAGATGAAGAAGTTATAAAAACAAAAAGGCGTTAGTGCCAAATTGGGATTTTGGAAATAAATATCCAAAAAAGCAAAATGACGTAAGTTCAAGTCGTAACGTAGAAAATGAAAAAAAAAACAAAGTGAAGTAAGTGTGGAGATACGTCCCTTTTACATTAACATTAGCAATTACGCCACTTTGTTATTTAGATTTTGAGTTATCCAAATAACGTCCAGAGCACTATAAAAGATATTGTGGCGTGATTTTTGGAGATAAGCCTTTTTCATACCCATTATTTAGAGTTTTTGGCACTTATGCCATTTTGTTATTGAGACAACGATATTATTAGAGAAATCCAATGATGATGTAGAAAAAAAATTATTCTGCTATTTTTATTGAACAATTAATGTTCAAAATACGTTAATTTATCTACGTCAAGATTATCTTTGAGGAAATAGCCAAAAGTAGAAGTCGTAGAAACTGTACACAATCGCTGTTCCAATCTTCTTCATTTTCACAGCAAATTGAGCAAAGGAAGGAAATCATATTCCTCGCATTATTTCCTCGTCATAGATTCATTACTAATGATTTGCTATTAATGGAGGAGTGAAAGCTGAGCTTCTTCTCTCTTCACCATAAAAATACTATTCGGCTACTGTACTCTAAGACGATAATTACATACAATAACACGCACGAGTATATCCACTCTCCACTTATATTGGCAAATGAGTTATCAACACCTAAAACAATATAGCTAAACAATCAACAAGTAGCATCTACATGAAATAACCAAGGTGACAGGCAAAACATTGGATGTACAATTGACCTTTATCATGGCAACAGGTGATATCTGCTGCATGATTTTTCCTTTCTCACGTTCGGCACGAATGGCACGAACTGCTTTTCTCTTCGTTTTTTTTCGCTTCCTCACGATTTTTCGATTTTTGCATCGGATTCGAAAGTATAAGGAACAACGAATTTCATTCGCTGAAACTATAGATACATGACATGGAAAAAAATAGAAAATGAAAAATGAAAAAAAAAATAGTAATCCAGACATACGAATGATAAAGCTACATATACTGGACTTGGAGGGCCAACATTGAAGTCGACGCTGCTGGGCGTTTCATGGAATGTGGCGCATTGTTGACTGTTGTCTAGGTAACCAGCCACCTACGAGCAAAAAGGTGTCGATATCCACACGTACGTGGATAAAAAACCTGTGGTAAAAATTTTACACTGAAATTTTTGATTAAATCAGTATTTCTTAATTTCAAGTTAATTGAAGGGAAAATATTGTGTTAGCAAAGTGTGATTAGAAGTAAAAAAAAATTGATAATTTTTTTTTCGTTGAGAATAGTAAATCGAATTTTGAGAAAAAAAAATATTATAATGAATGTGTTTTCTGGTGATACAGTAATAACTCAGGCATCTGATATACTAAAACCAACACTGCAGGACAATGATTTTTTACAAAGTTTTGTCAGAATTGATCTTGATGATAGTACACCAGAACCAAAGAGAAAATCAACACACATTGAGCAAAGTAAGAAAGATAGTAAAGAACAACAGATACCATTACCAGCACGTCAAGATTCCCAACAAATATCACCACGTACAATACAAGAGCAAAAACCCCGTAGACGTAGAATATTGAAGGGTTCACCAGAATATGAAATTGAGGAGCAAAAAACGAAAAAAGTACAAAAACGAAGAAGCCGAGAACAACGTAAACATGAAGAAGTTTATACTGACAAAGATCGGGCTGCTGCTGTTAATATGGGCAGTCGTGATATTATACAATCATTGAAAATTAAGAGGAGACAGGATCGTTCAAAAGCATTGCAAACACCAGAAGAAACAGAACCTGGTGCATTATTAGCACTTGCTGCTAGAGAAATACGTTCTGGGGATGTTAACATTGCTATCAACTGTATTCATAAGGTTCACACAATTGTTCACTTTATTTTTGCATTTTAGTTGAAATTTGATTGTCTTTTGTGGGTTTCACAGGTACATCAGGTTGTTATTCGGTCTTTGTTTCCTCGACTGACCTACTGATTTTTCATTATCATCCCTCATTGTTAAAAATTTCTGTTTGAATTTTTCACGCAAAATCCCGGAAATTTCAAACCACTCACATTTTTAGTGAAATTTCAGATAATTACGTTATTGAAAAGTGAACACATCATCGATTTTCAAATAATTTCACGCCTGGATATCAATGAAATTTGTAAATTTCAGTTTAATTGTTTCTTAAAAATTTAGTAAAAATAGGAAAAAAAATTTAAAAATTGAAAATTTAAGTCATTTTGATTCTGTATATTCATGATCAGTTAAAAATTCGAGTAAGTTGTCGAATTTTCGTCTCAATTCTACTCAAGACTCCTAGATTTCTTTGAATTTCCTCTGAAATTCACAGATTTCATAACCATCGTCCCATTAAAAAAAATTCAATATCATATTCATGAAAATTCTCATCAAATTGTCCATGAAATTTCCATTTTTTTCTAACAGTGCTCTTTCTCATATTCAATTCAATAGTGAGAATCTTCTTGCAACATCTCTTTTAAAACTAGAAAAATAGAAATTAAAAAAAAAAAGATATTTTCCGGATAAATCCAACTTTTTCACTGGAAAGCTAGCTTTTTCCTCCTACACCGACTTTCCTTCGGTTTTTTCCGCTAAAATAATATTTTCTGGGTAAATCCAACTTTTCCACTGGAAAGCTAGCTTTTTCCTCCTACACCGCGACCTTCCTTCGGTTTTTTCCGCTAAAATAATGTAGAGCTATTTTCATTGCAATCTTTTTGATTAAGGAAAAAATTATTTCCATTCCTTGATCCCTTGAGGATATTCAAGTAGTTTAGATAATAATTCTTTTTTCCTTAATTTTGGTCAGTAGTGATAGCAGGAGATTTTTTTAAGATTAATTTTACCTCGTGTTACCGGAAATTTTTAGACAAAAATGATTTTTGGAAATAATAAAATTAACACTAAATTCTATAAGCGAGATTTAATTTGAATTTCAATGCAACAATTCATAATCACAGACCTTTTTTTCTTTATATAAATGTATATATCCTTCTTCGTCAGAATGTTGACCATTTCTTCCAATCATAAAAAATGCCTATTATTCCGACAAATAGCCACGATTAATCCAATTAATTACATGAAAACATCAATGGCGGACATATTGCCATTTAAAATTCGAGTACCCTCCAATCACAGTCTTAGAAGCTGGGGCAACGTGAGTCAAATTGCCGAGCAATATTGAATATTCATCATAATATTTAACAACAATTTACTATCGTGGACATCGTCTCAATATCAAAAAAATGTTATAAACTTGAAATAATTACAAAAATTATGAAAACTTAAAAGAAAAAAAAATAGATAATTCGAACCTACTACTCAGAATACCTTAAATATGAAATTCCTAAGATAATCTGATGATCCTACAATGGGAGGAATTGTCGAGATGATTGAATTTTGTGAAAAATAAAATCATCTTATTTTGTGACTAAGAAGCCTAGTAAAATATTAATGGCATAGTGTAGATCAATCAAATTGCAAGAAAAAAAATCGATCCATTCAAATTAACAACATTGATGCGGTAGTCTGGCGATGTAGATATAGTCAATGATTCACACCCTTTAGGCTCACGTTCGATTTCCGCTGATGACACTGGTTGAGATCTAACCAGTACCGAGAAGTCTTGATCAGTCGCAAAATACACATAATTAGGGTGTCAGAAACACGACGATAAATAACATTAAAAAAAAAATTTAAAAATAAATTTAAAAAATCAATAGCATGGACAGGGAAATAATGGTATCAAACTACTTGCAGTACCGCATCACGTCATTCGTAATAATTTCTCGTGAATCATGAGCCCATTAAAATAAAAATAAAAATTAAATAAATAGTAAAAAAATATCAACATAAAATCAATTTAGTTTGTCGTCATGCAATCGTCGTCAGGAATAGCTTCCTAATGTTTTGTTTACTCCTTCTTTTTTATTTTTCTTCAAGTTCCTTTACTTGCATCAGAAGCAAGAGTTGGAATATCCCATTATAGGGATTGGGCGGGGTATTCCGATAATCTATCATGATTTACGATGTCTCTGAATAACACTGGCGGTACCGCCTGACTCCACTACGATTAAGGGGATGGAGAAGTGGTTCGGTGCGGGGAAATATGGGGAAAGGGAGAAACAATTCTGCTATTATTATACTTTATAACTTAATGGATCTTCATCAACGAATAACATTCAACAAACACACAAGTCTGATTAAAGTTGGGTTTCAACTTTAATAAGACCATAATATACATTTAGTTTTCTACCCAACGCCCCTATCTATCTGACCTAATTTCCAAGTTTCAAGATTTGAAAGTTTAATTTTAAAATATGTTTTTTTCTTATTTTCGTATTGAAATGCCTTATAATTATGATTCTTTCTTTATTTCTTAGGTCAATAGCGCATTTATTGGACTGGTTAATTCTTCAAATTTTATATTTTCATTGAAAATTAAATAAAGTCTGTCTCGTGACAATCCGTCGAGGCTTTCATATCTTTATTCCTGCAATAGTAGTGCTGTTGAGCGATTCATTACACTTTTTTTTAGCAATAAAAAAAAAATATAGATTGACCTTTTTTTTCTAATGAAATTTGGCTTTTTAATGGAAATATTCTACAAAATTCATCTCTATGAATTCCCATTAGGAGTGTTAATTGAACTTTATCAAATGAATCCATGAAAAATGATGACTTATTCAGAAGTCAATTGAATCGTGAGAATGATTACCTAAAAAAGAAATCTGATATCATTATATCTAATTAGATATGTTTAGATCTCGAAAAGTGCAAAAAATTCTCAACTTCAGATATGATCAGATCCAAGTTTATCAAATTACAGATCTGCCAAGCGAAATAAATACCTAAACTACACTAAATAAATAAATAAATTAATAAATGTATATAATTATATTTGATGCAGATCAGGGCCATTCCGTCGTGGAGCTCTCAGATATTATCACTTCCGGTCAGATTCCCACAGATATGACGTCATATCTATCGAGATATAACTGCAAATCTGATGATATCTAATCTTGTCTAATTCAATTAAATTATATAAAAAAAAAATTCCCGGATCTCCATAATTCTAAATAAATATATGAAATTATTTTCCAGGCTCTAGAGATGAGTCCCAATGATAAAAATGCCCTATTGGCAAGGAGCAAGTGTTATCTACTCTTGGGTGAACCACAAAAAGCCCTCGAGGATGCTGAGGCAGCCTTGAATGAGAAAATTAAAGATCCAAGCAATGCAAGAGCAATGTATTACAAAGCAGAGGCACTTTATCATCTCGGTGACTTTGAATTAAGTTTAGTTTATTATTACCGTGGAATGAGAATTAGACCGGAATTTGATCAATTTCGTTTGGGTGTTCAGAAAGCTAAGGAGGCCATTCAAATTATTCTTGGTGGTGTGTAGATAATTCCTTTTGCCTAATGATCACCATGATAATCATCCATATCTTAATATTTGCCTGCAAATTTTTTTTTTTTTCATTAGATAATAGCGTTCCTATAAAAGTTGATCCTTTGGAGAGAGTCAAGGAAAATAAGGAATTTGAGGCTGCTGATAAAACTTTGATGAATCCAGAACCAACAGAGACGAAAAAAAATGATGTCGTCAATGAATCAAGTAGACCAGTCAGTACGGCTGAAAAAATTAGTGAATCAAGTAGTAGTGTCAAGAAGAGACATTCATTACCAGCTGCTAAACGAAAGAGTAATTGTCCAAATTTTCTGGGCCAGTTGAATGTTGATAAAAAGTATCTGCAGGATCTTCTCAAGTGTCCAGGTAATTTTTTTTATTGTGATGTAAGCTGTTTTACACAAGTTTTTATTTATATACATCATTATTCCATAAATGATTTGCATGCTTGATTTCCGCTCTTGATTTTCATTTTCGTCTCTTAAACCCTTGATTGGTCCCCTTATGAGGGATTTATCGGGCTTCACCGTTTTTATTTTTTTATAATCATTTGGTTGAGCATAAAATTCTGAAAAAACGCTTAAATAACTGAACGTCGTCGAGTCCTTTTCTTCCTTCTCACTCTCTCTCCGAGTTTCTTAATAACACATTGAGAAAGAAATATGGCGTATACACGTGACAGCTGTCAATGGTATTGCAAACGTGAAAAAAAATCATCATCCTCACATCATGGACCAAGAAATTGTATTAGCGAATGTCAATATGGACATGTCATTGGTATATCTGGACCAGTTGTTGTGGCTGAAAAAATGTCAGGTGCAGCAATGTACGAGATTGTACAAATAGGTCCCAACAAATTAGTCGGTGAAATAATAAGATTAGACAATGATAATGCTACTATCCAAGTTTATGAGGATACAAGTGGAGTTACGGTTGGTGAATTAGTATTGAAAACAGGCTTGCCACTTTCTGTCGAATTGGGTCCTGGACTGTTGGGTAGTATTTTCGATGGAATTCAGAGACCTTTGCAGACGATAGCGGAAAAATCACAAAAAATTTTCATACCTAAGGACAATCATCATCTCAGTGCTCTATCACGTGACAAAATTTGGGAATTTAAACCACTGAATGATGCACGAATTGGCACACACGTTACTGGTGGTGATATATATGGTATTGTCTATGAAAATACATTGGTTAAGCATTACTTGATGATATCACCAAAATTCCAAGGAAAAATAACTTGGATAGCACCACCAGGAAATTACACAATTAATGATATTATTTTGGAAACTGAATTTGATGGTGAATGCATTGAACACTCTATGCTTCAAATTTGGCCAGTCAAGTGTCCAAGACCAATAAATGAAAAATTACCAGCAACTCATCCACTTTTAACTGGTCAAAGAATATTAGACTCATTTTTTCCATGTATTCAGGGTGGTACAACTGCAATACCCGGTGCTTTTGGTTGTGGCAAAACTGTAATATCTCAATCATTATCAAAATATTCAAATTCTGATGTAATTATTTACGTTGGATGCGGTGAAAGAGGCAATGAAATGTCTGAAGTACTAAGGGATTTTCCAGAATTATCAGTTGAGGTAGACGGTAGAACTGAGTCAATTATGAAAAGAACAACACTTGTTGCTAATACATCAAATATGCCAGTAGCTGCTAGAGAAGCCTCCATCTATACTGGTATCACTATATCCGAGTATTTCAGAGATATGGGCTATAATGTCTCAATGATGGCAGATTCAACGTCAAGATGGGCTGAAGCATTGCGTGAAATTAGCGGTAGACTTGGTGAAATGCCAGCTGATTCTGGTTATCCAGCTTATCTTGGTGCAAGACTTGCAAGTTTTTATGAACGTGCTGGTAAAACAATTTGTCTTGGTAATCCAAAGAGAGAGGGATCTGTGAGTATTTTGGGTGCTGTATCACCACCTGGTGGTGATTTTTCGGATCCCGTTACTAGTGCAACATTAGGTATTACTCAAGTATTTTGGGCACTGGACAAGAAATTAGCACAGAGAAAACATTTTCCAGCTGTTAATTGGCTATCGAGTTACAGTAAATATCTGAAATCATTGGATGATTTTTACAATAAACATTTTCATGGTTTCACCGAATTGAGATCAAAAGCTAAACAAGTGCTGCAAGAAGAGGAAGAATTGAATGAAATTATTCAGTTAGTTGGGAAAACATCTTTGTCAGAATGTGACAAAGTTGTGTTGGAAGTTTCGAGGATTCTTAAGGATGATTTTTTACAGCAAAATAGCTACTCAGCTTATGATCGATTTTGCCCATTCTATAAAACATTCGGAATGCTTAGGAATATTATGAAATTTCATCAACTTGCCAGTAAAGCTGTACAGTGTACAGACAAAAATGGACTGAGAATAACATGGGAAAATGTTAAAGATAGTATGGGAGATATTTTGTATCAATTGAGTTACATGAAATTTATGGATCCCATCAGAGAGGGTGAAGAAAAAATCAATAAAGTATTCAATTGCATTCATGAGGATATTATACAGACATTTGGAATCATGTACACTTAGTTATCATTTATGAATTTTGCTGTTGGATTCTCGAAGAACAAGAGGAGAACATGAGGAGGGCAATTGTACTCTGTCCTGAGCTCGATTTTCTGAGAATTACCTGAAATCTTTGGATCAATGATAATCTTGGTATCAGAATATCGGAGGTAAAAAGGGTCTGTTTCATGTCTCATCTCCTCTTTTTACCTACCTTCTCCTATATTTCATTGGCTGGAAACCGTTCAAAGAAAAATTCTCATGGAAATTACATCATCAGCCCTTTATTTGCTATGAAAAATATTTTGAATGAATTCTAAACGATTTTTATGACTGGAGAGTTGTCATCCCGCTTGGTGCCGATAATATTTGTGCAATTGTTACGAGAATGTAGAAATATCGTGAACTATTAATCAAGTTTTTATAATTGTATAATATTTAGTGAAATATCAAATTATTTGTATACATATTCAATAATTTAAAAAAAAATTATTTATTTCAGTAATTTGGTGAAGTTCACGAAAATTATTCAAAAAATATCATGTAAATGAGTAGAGCTAAATAAATTCATTGAGAATTCAATTTCATCAGTATTAATCCTAGACTGGTCCCCCTATGAGGGATTCGACGAGCTCCACCGTTTTCATTTTTTCATAATCATTTGGCTAAGCGTAAAACTCTGAAAGAAATCGACTTTGTTTATTGAAATATTTAGAAAACTATTATCTTTTTAAAATTACATATTTTTCAAATTTGATGAAGAAATAAAATCAATTCTAAAACCAAATCGCCACTGGCTATTTATCCCACAGACTTTCAGTTTTCAATTTAATTAAAGCGACTGGTCTTTCAGAATTATTAACATTTCCCTTCGAATGTTCCAGATGTTAAAGCAGCTCACCAAGAATCCTCCCAGCATATCACCAAGTACGCCGAAGAAGGAATATCATTTCTGAAAAATCGTCAAGAATTTTGGCGGCAGCAACGCTCAGCCCCATCAAAATAGATTATTCATCGTAGCTCAATGTTTCGTTGTAATTTATCTCATAAAGTAGGATTCAAGCTTATACAATTTGGTTTGGATGAAATTTAACATCGAGAATCGAATAGTGAAATGTTAATCAATTAATGTAAATAGATAGAATATAATTTGAGGATATCCAAGTAGTTCCGGTAATTTTTTCTGTCTTTCAAATTTTGGTCATTCACGATAGAGTAACATGAAGAGATTTTTTTGAGATTGGTTCAATACCGTTTTAATAAAAAAAAAGGTTCAATACCGTGTTACCGGACATTTTCAGCCAAAAATAAATTTAAAAAAAAATAAAATTAACACTAAACGTCATGAACGAGATTTAGTTTTCGTTTCATTGCAACAATTCATAGTCACAGACCACGTTTTCCTTATATAACCATAATATTATATATTTGGTAATTTTTATAATATATATTATATATTTTTGGTTCGTTAGAATGTCTAGTAATTTTTGAAATCATTAAAAATGCCTGTTCCCCCACAAATAGCTACGATTAATCCAATTAATTACATGAAAACATCGATGGCGGCCATATTGGTATTCAAATTCGAGTATCCTCCAATCCCAGTCCTAGAAGCTGAGACAGTGTGAGTCAAATTCAGAACAATATTTCAGTAGCGAAGAAGTAAAACAAGATAAGTCTATTTTTCCCTCATTTAGTTTTTTTGCAAATACTTTAGAAAATGAGCGAGATGGGGCAATTACACCCTGAACTTCTTTTGTAACTTTTAAAATTCTCTACTAAAAAAGATTAGTAATATCGCCTTATTTCACTCAGTTTCCGACATATTTCCTTCAGAATGATCACAAAGATGAGTCGATTTATCCTGTTTCACTTCTTCACTAATGATTTCATATTCATGATATTATTAAATAACAATTTACTATCGTGAACATCGTTCTAATATCGGTAAAGAATTATAAAAGCGAAATGATTAAAATATTTATCATGACTTGAAAAAAAAAGAGATCATTCGGACCTGCTACTTGGATTTCCTTAAGCTAATAGAAATTCAGGAATTATCAATATGTACTTCATCAAGTGGTTCATAGATAAACTACATTTCTCGTTAGATTGAAGTTTGCTTTCGCTGTGAAATCATCGACGCGTGAAAATTGCTACTGAAGATAAAATGGCAAGATAATACCAACATTTCGTGTTATTTTTTTTTTACATAAAAGTAGAGAAAAGAGATGGTCTCTTGATAATGCCAAATCAACTTTCTACCATTCAATAATTCACCGTACATACGAATTATGCTAATCTTAACATGCTTCATTGAAGAGAAATTGCAAATAAAGAGACATTCACGTATTCTGAATGAAAAGTAAAAGTTTGAGACAGCATATTCGCTTAGTTTATCAATTAAGGAAATTTAGTCAAAATCATGAAGAATTTGAAGAAGTCTCTTTTTTTTTCTTTACTGATGGAAGAAATGCTCTTCTTCATTCCGATGACCCTGTCTACTGCAATATCTCAAGTTTTGTTTTATTTTTATATCGAAAAAAAAATTAAACCTACAAAAGTTGCCAAAAAAAAGGATTATCATACAAATTACTGTACTTCAATTACATTCTCAGATAATCGCAGAAAATTATGCTCAAGGTCATTAAATATTAATTAATTCATTCAAATTGAGAATTAAATCTATTATTTAATTTATTTACAAGACTACAGTAAACATTACATAGCAAGAGAGAGATACAAAGATATCCTCGCGAGTTGATTTACAGAAAAAAAAAAATTATTATTATAAACAAATTAGAGAGCGTAACGGAAAATTCCCGTGTGAAATTTGTGATGCATTTATAATTCACGAGATTTCCATTTCTCTTTTTTTTTTTTTTTTAATCTACTTATAGAGATTAGTTATTCTTCTGGAAGAACGATCTTCATCGTGTGTAGAATTTAATCTCTAAAATTCTCCGTCTGAATTTCGTCACTTCCTGAAGCCAATTTTACGTAGTGCCTTAAGATCCACATCGCCGTAATAATCCTCACTGAAGGAATCATTTCGTCAATAATGGAAAAAAAGAAAAAAAAATATAATAATACGTAAAAACATAGAGTTAGAAAGGATTATTTATTCCCATATTTATTTGTGTTTTTTTTTTCCCCCAGTTAGAAACAATAATTTTGATCGGCATGCAACAATTCCCTCTTATCATGCAATGTTTTTTTTTAGGAGTGACAATGTGCAAGGGTTTCAAAGACTGTAGAACGTTCAGATTTTTCTAGTTTTATTGATTTTTTTTATTTTACGAATTATTTTTTTTTCATCGTCAAATTATGAATAAAGGAAAGGGGATGGGTGGAAGGGGGGGGGGAGGAGATGTTTGAGTCGAGAATCTTTTTCATTTTTTTTTCGTTTTTTTCTCAAAATCTGGACAGCTTTGGCACTTTACAGCACTACTCCATTGATTCTCGATGCTTCGGTCGTGGGTGTTTTTTTTTGTTTTTGGGGGGGGGGGGGGGGGGGGAGGGATTAATTGGGGAATTTTCTCTTCTTTCGGCTTTTCACAATGAAAGAAAATGGGGAAAAACGGAGGCTCTATTCTCTATTCTTGAATGGGTGAGGGTCTTGCAGGCACTGGTGTTGGCCTTGGTTTTCCCTGGGGTTTTCCAACATTTCTTGATTCACCAGAGGCCTGAATACCAGTTAAAAGTTCACTCTTTCTGATGGTCTTCAAATCCAGGTCACCATAGTAATCCTCACTGTAGAACAGAATTTACAGAAGAAGAAGGATCAGGATGAGCCTATACCGTATTTTTTCCATAATTTATATTTATGTGCTCAGTATATAACTCAATAATAGATTGGTCAAAAAAGAAATGCACAAAAAAAATAAAATTATGCGGATTATTATAAAGATGCAGCTGATAGAACAGTCTTGTTAAAAGAATTCAGCAATAAATGAAAAGATAATTTATGGAAAATTGTTCTTAATAAATCCTTAATAAAATCTGAAAATATTTTTAAATATCCACGAAATCAGGCGAGACGTGATTTTTTAATTCAATTTTCTTCCCATCGCATTTGCACGTTTATTAAAAACACAGGCTGTTAGTTATGACACACAAAAAAACACAAAAAAAAAAGTTATGGCACACACTGAAAAACACAAGTTAGATACGGTAATTTTAATGAAAATAATTTTTCCATGAACTCACCATCCGGGAACATCCTCTGGATCTTCACAGGCACCGCTACCATCAGCATCACCAATTTTGAATACAGTACCAATTGGACAACCGTATTCTCGTGCAGTACCCTCCAGACAGATGTAATACTTTCTGCAATCATCTGGATGTGCATGACGAGAGAAACTTCCGGATGCTCCAGCTACTTCACCAGCAGCTGGACAGCTGAAGCCTCCAGCAACCTCTGTTTCGTAATAAATTGAAAAAAAAAACATGAGAAAAGGTATTTGATTTTTTTTTCTTACTGCAAATATTTCGAATTGAACCCTATTCTGTCGATTTCATGGACTTCAAGCCGAAAAAATTAAATATCCATTTATTTATTGAAAAAAAAACATCCACTTGTTCTGATTTTTTTTTTCCAATAAAAAAATGAAAATATTTTTAATTGAACTGTTTTTTGGTGATTTTATGGACTCTAAGGAAGAACAAATAAATAAATCCAAAATGATGATTTGATAAACTCATTGGTCAACACATTTCACTATAAAGTTACGTATTTGTCCCTCTACGCATGATGAATTTATAATTGCAAAAAAAAAATAACTCTCCATCTTTTTCACGAGCAGTAAAATAATAATTACATAATGAATCGAAATGTCACAATATAATTACGGAATTTTTATTTAATTTTAATCACCTTCATTTCTGCATTCTGGTACTTGATCAGCCCACATACATACACGTGCCTCACGATCATAGGCTAAACCAGGGCTGCATTGATAACGTGATGCTTCACCATTCCAACAATTCCAGAATGTATCACATTTTTTTTCATCAGGAAATATACCATAGAGCCGCGTACAGTGTGGTGTTGTAATTGGTGGCTCTAATTGGGTTCTCTCACCACAATCAACATTGTGTAAATAATCACAATTTTCAGTCAAGAATTTTGAATCAGTTGCTTCAAATGCAAGACCATTGCCGCATGTTTTTAATTCAGCAATATTGTTGTCACATTTCCAATATTTGTCGCATGATATGTGATGGGGATAAAAACCAAAATCATCCGGACATTTGAAATTTTCCTGTGCTTTTGATCCTGAAATTTTTTTGATAATTTGGTTTTATTAGCATAGTTTTTATATGGGAAGGTAGGATAAAATTTGTCGTACTCTGAGAAAAAAAAGGGTAAAAACTATGACATATTGATTCTATTGGTCCTTTGCAAATATTTTTTTAGAATAATTTAAGAAGTTTTTAAATTTATGATATTTTGTTAATTCAAACAGATTAATTGTTTGAATGAACAAAATCCAATAAATTATTTAATAATTTTATTATTAATATTGCTTTATTGCTTACAAGGGACAAAGTCTCATAGCAAGTTCAATTATTTTGAAAAAAGATTTGATAAGACCCAATGGAATCAATATTTGATAGTTTCTACTACTTTTTTTTGCAGTGTAGCAGTTTGGTTTTTTAAATGAGAGGTGAAATTATTTGCCATCGATTTATATGGTGTTTTAATGGAAAACTTTAGGTTTTTGAGGTATTGTCAATTACTACGAAAATTAATTGTTGTTTTTTCAACTACATGAATTGAGGGCGAATCATCTCATATTCCTCGAGACCTTCCTCCAAGTTACTAAGATAAACCGAGAATCAAAGATATCTTGGAGAAAGTAAAAAAACATCGAAAATCGAAAGCCCATTTGACCCTAGACCCTATTTGTGACTAAAAAAGTAGAAAACTGGAGATCAGATTCTCAATGGAATCGTTAAAAAAAATTCATCTCAAGCTCGTTTCGTTGCAACGTTCATTTTATTCCATTTTGTCCAATATTGCGAGTGAAAAAAAATATTCTATTAATTTTAATGACCAATAGCTTCATATGAATCTCGAAAATATCGTAATGAATACATAATTCTTTAAAATTCCCTCAGGTTTCGTCAAGATATTTAAAAAGGATGATCCACATTAGCAAGTTTATATAGTAAAAAATGAAAAAATAAATGGACTTTTAATTTTATTTCATCACGGAATTAATTTTTCATTATACTTTTCTCTCTCTTGGGAATTTTTTTTCCGGTTCTTTTTTATTCCTCTTTTTTTCATAGTGTAAAAAGTTCAATGTTATCATGAAGTAATTTTATTCAAATTAATTCAGTTGAATGAAAAAAAAAATTAGTAAATTTATGGACATATGATACAGATGGTCTTATGTAAGGGGCACAAAGACTTTCGCCGAGTAACTTTCACTCGCAAAACGACTGGAGATACCGGACTCTCTCAGCATCCCGTTCACTCTGACTTGGAATTTATCACAAAGAATATATCAACTTGTTCTATTCGACCTGGGTAATAAAAAAAACTACGTTTTTTTTCGATAAAAAAGTTAACAAATTGAATTTAAAAAAATAAAAATTAATATAACTTTTTTTTTTTTTTTAATAATTAGAAGAGACCGGGGCAAAATCGGGTCATGTGCTTTAAAGTACCCCATTTTGCCCCGGTCTCCCCTATATTAATTTCCATTTTTTTAAATTAATATGATTTGTTATGCAATATTTCAAAAAATGTTATATTCAAAAAAAAGTTATGATGAGAATTGCTTCATTTTATTTAGTTTTCAAGATATTTTACAAAAACTATTTTGAAATTTGGAAAGAATCACTACTTCACTACGAAATCAACGTAAACAATTTCGTGAATTGATTTATCTGAATTAAAAAGTGTAAGTTTGAATAATAGTTGAATTTTTATCATTTCTTTCAGTAAAAAAAAAAATTTTATCAGATTAACGAAAAAAATTTGTCAACTCGAAATGATTTTAAAAGTATATTCATATGATGATGGACAAGTCACAAGTCATTTTCAAATTTTCATAATCCATCGCAAATGAAACTTGACTTCAAAGAAAAAAAATAAAAATAGTGTTAATCACTTGATAAAAAAAACTTTTTAGGAAAAAAAGGAAAATATATTGAGATTTTTTTTAAATTTTAATTTCACATTCAATTGTTTGAATTTAATTTTCACACACAATTGTGGCACATTATTTTCACTTGAATCTACATACCGACTACGAGGACTGCGGCTATTACGAAGAACGTCTTCATGATTACTTTTTTTTTTTTTTTAATTTCTTTTGCTATTTTGAAACTATTTTAAGGCTTAAATTAATTTAAAAAAAAATATATATATAATACAATAAAGGTTTTTTTTATTTCTTGTCAGTTAATCAGGACACTGGTTATCCCCTGGTTAAGGAGAACTCTCTGTGTTGGCGCCCTGCCGGTTTCACAGTCTTTATATAAGTCATTGATCACGTGTCTTTCCCCCACCATAATTATTGCTCATACAAACGCATTGACGAGCTCACCATCCAGAAGAGTTTTACCACCGCCATTTGCGGCCCACCTTCCTCTGCTGCTTCTAGGCTTGTACTTGTAATATCTACAATGTACCTAGGCTAAAAGAGAGAAGAGGGGGACCCATCACCTGAAAATGCCATCCGAAAGGCTCGTGCGACCCCTTTTATTTTCACATCCTTCTTTATTTTTTAAACTTTTACAATGAAAGAAAAAAAAAACTTATTGGAATTGTAAATTCTTTGAGGAAAATTATCGAGATGAAAAATAAAAAAATATTTCATGTTCTTTTTTTTTTGTTTTCACTCGGCCGGTTTTTTAGAAACGAGTTTTTTACATGACACATCATCAACATATTTAAATACGAGAGAAATTGTCTTTTTTCTCGAGTTAATGAAATTGATGGATTCTATACTGAAAAAAATTTACATTTAAGATATAATAGATTTTCATGATCTTTCGAAATTTCAATCAGTTGAACGGGATTCCTCTTCTGAATATCTCATTGAGTGAGAAAAATCGAATATTTCTCTAGTTTTTAATTCTCTTCGCATAATTTAAATGGAATACTGATGCAATTTCACACAAATGTGGGAATGTTAATAAAACATTTAATAACTCAATCATTACTTTTCATTTCAATATTCAAAGATATAACTAAATATAAGAAAGTAGATAATTTGCATAAAATTTTCTTCTTCCGTCATAGCATCAATAATAAATTTTTGAATATAATATTGAAAATGTTAAGGTCGTCGTGAAATGTGAGAATTACATTACAAATGTTATTACTACATTTTTATTCAAATTCAAGTATTTTAGAATGGAGAAAAGCGTAGCTATAGTGGTGAATGAAGATCTCAATTTTCCAAATTATATCTCTTTGACTTGATAACTGGAGCTTCTTGTCCAATTTCGTTGAGATTCTTCTCATATGAATCTTTGCTACGAAAATAAATATTGATTTGAGTTTATTTTCACGTCTAGTATGACTTGCAGTTTCATATATTGATGAAAAAAAAGTAAGACCCTTTGCTTACTCAATATCTTCGAAGTCACTAATTTTAGAAGAAAGTCATTCAACTTATAAAGGAACTCCTCCGATTGACCCTCTTAAGGCAGTTCGATCAATAGCCGAAATTAAAGATTAAAATATGAAATGAATTTTAAATGAAAGTTTATATGAATCTGAACGATCTCGTGGAATTTCAAGTTCATTGACCGTTTTGTATTGTCAAAAATAAATAGACAAGGAATAAAAATTATACAGTGCCTTATGGGCCAATGCAAGATTTTGCGCTTTCAAGTTTGGCAAAAGATTAAAATCTGAAAAATGTCTTTAAAAAAAGGGGAAATTTTTTTTTTTCGATCCAATATGAAAATTATTGACCGTCTGATAACTTTGTAATAAATGATTGTTGTTGCTGCATATGGAAAGACGTGAATACGCTAGGCAAATGGCATACTATTGGTTGAGTAATAAATGACAAATAATTAGTATAATTCACCAATTCTTCTTGAAATTCGCTTTTTATACCAGGAAATAGGTTTTTAATCATGAATATTAATTTTTGGGTACTTTTTTCGTTCCCCTTTTACTATGCACTCAACGAATAGTTCGACTTCTAATCAAACTACTTCAACTTATACTGCAACTCTCCCGATTAAACCTCTTAAGGATATCGAAGTAGTTCCGGTAATTTTTTATTTATTTTCAATTTGGTCATTCACGATAGAGTAACATGATGAGATTTTTCCAAGATCAAGTTTACACCGTGTTACCGGACATTTTCAGTCGAAAATAATTTTTGAAGGAAATAAAATTGACACTAAACGTCATGAGCAAGATTTAGTTTCAGTTTCACTGCAACAATTTTTTTTTTATTAACTCCAACAATTAATAATCACAGACCATTTTTTTCCTTGTAACCATATATATTTTTGTTCGTTAGAATGTTTGTTAATTTTCCAAACCATGAAGAATGCCGGTTCCCAGACAAATAGCGACGATTAATCCAATTAATTACATGGAAACCTCAATAACGGCTATATTGGATGTTTGAAATCCGAGCATCATTCTAATCTCAGTCCTACACTGTTAAAAATTTCTGTCTGAATTTTCCGCGCAAAATCCTGGAAATTTCAAACGAGTCCGTTTCTACTGAAATTTCAGACAATTGCGTCATTGAAAAATGAACATATCATCGATTTTTATATAATTTCACACCTGAATATCAATGATATTCGTAAATTTCAGTATAATTGTTTCTTGAAAATTTAGTAAGAATAGGAAAAATTCAAAAAACATTGAAAATGCAAGTCATTTTGATTCTGAATATTCATGTTCAGTTGAAAATTCAAGTGAATTGTAGAATTTCCGTCTGAATTCTACTTAAGACTCATAGATTCCTTCGAATTTCCTCTAGAGCTCACAGATTTCATAACCATCTTCCCATTAACAAAAATTAAATATCACGTTTATGAAAATTCCCATCAAATTGTCTGTGAAATTTCCATTTTTTTTCTAACAGTGTAGAAGTTGAGACAGCGTGAGTCAAATTCAGAACACTATTGGATATTTGTAATAATCTTATATTTATAAAATGTCATTAAATAATATTATTCAATGACAACTTACTGTCGTGAACATCGTTTTGATATCGGTAAAGTGTTACAAAATCGAACTAATCCGAATATTTATGATAACTTGAAGAAAAAAAATCATTTGCATCTACTACATGTATTTACTTAAAGCCATCTTTACTCAAAAATGTGTGAGAGATTAGAGATTAAACTTTCAGTGATTTCCTAACAAAATAAAAAAATTGCAAGGAGTTTCATCAATAATCGGATGCGTTAATGAACAAACTCATGATCATGTATTCTCATAAACGCTTTAACCCACATTCTCAATTCTAAAAATAAAAATTCAACGATTACACAATTCATTCATAATAAAAACAAATCAATGAATATTAAACTCAAGTATCAAACCGATCAATACCACGACGAAATTAGCCACAACGAAGGTCATAACTTTTCCTCAGAACGTCCTGCCATCCATTTGACAGACAGAATATCACGCATCAAATTAATCTCTACACGTTTTATATAAAAATCATTGGAAAAAAAATCTAATAAAAAAATTCAATTGACTATTTTTGAACATAATTTTAATAATCTTTTGGAAACATTCCTCTTTGAATAAAATAATTTTCTGTAGATATGACTAGTGATGAGCAATTTTTAAAAAATCGATCTCACAGAAAATCGATTTGTAAAATCCATTTTTTCTTTACAAACATCGAAAAAAAATCGACGAATCAATTTTTTTGTAAATGAAAAAATGTTCATACGATATGGGGTTTACACTGATGTTCCATTGTATTTGATGTTTTATCAGAAAAAAATTCTTCATTCCACGATTTCTAGTTTTTATCCATACACAAACAAATAATTGATATGGCAAATAATAAAAATGATTTTTTTGGAAACCTGTCAAATTTAAATTCTAAATTAATTCCTCAGGAGCATTTTCTCGAAATTTTCGGGAATTTCAAAAATCTTCCAATAAAATATGGCATGTGGGAAGAATCTTCGGTTTATTATTCATTTGTCGTGCAAATGAATCTATGAGTAAATATACATGGTTCATTGAAAAGTGGATCATGTCAAATCCACACCAGTAATCATGTTGATTGATGCTTGAAGCGACCTGAAACGACTGTAATTGTTTGAATATTTTTTTTCCTTTTTTTTCGAATTTTTCTCTCGTACCTGCAAAAAAATCCATTTCTTCAAAAAAAATACCGAAGAATCGATCAGCGTCAATTTTGAGAATCGACAAAAAAAGATCGATTTTCGAATAAAAAAAGTCGATCTTGGAATTCAGAATCGTCCATCACTAAGTATGACATAAAACAAATGAAAGAAATTCGTTCCCATTACGCTTGCGAGTAAAAGTTAAATTTTAGTGAAAAAAAAATAAATTGTAAGAGTTACAATATTCAAACGTATGCGCGGTCAACTCGTGGAACTTTCAGGAACAACGTGAAAACTTTCTCGCTTTTAAATCCAACAACGATCCAGTTTTCTTGAATAATTTCTTCATGACTAAATAATTATCAGCATTCTAAAATGCCAAATACTTGCAATCGAAACGAATGAAAGGAGATTAATTGATAAAGTTGATAAAACAATGTAAATTATTTCTGATACATGTCAAATGTAAAAGATTTTATCATCAACGAATTTTGATGAAAATAGAAGACATCTGACAATTTTTTATTTTTTTTTCTATTCAACAGACCAATTATTTAAAAAACTAAAAAATATTCACATATAGAAAACTCAAAAAAAAACAGTACGGATTTGAAAAAAAAAATATATGAATTTATTAAAAAAAAAAAAAAATTGGTAGATGTTTGCTAATTGCATTATCATCTAATTTGTTGGAAAAATGGCTTAGCAAATGACATCAATTCATCTCAATTTTCCACATTGCTACTTTTTTTTTCTAATGTACCGTTGCTTTTCCTGACGGACTCATGAATGGATGTGAAAAGTAAACTTTCAATAATTTATCAAAGTTAATCTATAATTTATGTTCTCTTGAATAAAATGAAAAACGAAAAAATTTCCATTCGATAAAAAAAACCTCGTTCCGAAAATTAAATATTTGATGGTCTTTTAAAAGCCTCCAAAATATTATTTGAAAGTGCCGACAGCATTGTCACGCACGTTAGAACTGGCGAGAATGCAAAATTGCATGACGAGGAAGGACAGAAAATTTAATGTCTGGGCCGATCCCGTAAGTTCTTCGTTTTTTATTCGTTTCTTCACCAGACACGTATGTCACATTTAGTTTTATGAGACTTGACTGCAACTCTGATAATTCAATGGACAGCATAGGTGGCTAAAACGGAAGTTAAAGTGCTGGCTAAATAATTTATTTCCTGATATAACGGTATCAATGCAGTTATTATGAATTTTAATCAATTAGTACGATCAAAAATATTTCTCACTTAAAATCACTCGAATTATCCCGCTGATTTGACAACTTAATTAATATTTTTCATACACACATTTATTAGAATTCAACTCTCTGTAAATTCTATTAGATAATAATTTCAAAACAAATATTATAAAATTCAAATAATTAATTTTTGTCTATCTTTTATAAGAAACATTCAAAATCTCCTTTTTTTTCTAAATTTACTACTAAATTTTCCCTTCGTCACGAAATAGGAAAATTAAATATACGAATCATAAACCAATCATGTTCACAGTTTTTTTTTTACAAATTATACTTTTCAATGATTTCATATGAAATGTAAAGATTTGTAACAAGCCACATATCTTACGATTGAAATATAAACATTCTCTTGCCATATCGATTGCATATATTTTGAATATATATATATCTGTGGCATATATCGTCTAATATATTTCTGCATATGAAAAGATATATATGTTGAATATATGTCGTATGATTTTGATATATGTAACATATATGTTCTCATATATATTTTCTCTATGCGGAGAAGATGCAAAATATGATAACATTCTTCAATCAAAATTTTATAATTCAAGTTTAGTGTTGGAAATAAAATCTGACAACCCTCAAACACGAGGGACATCATCGGAAATAACATGTATAAAATTACCAATTAAAAATTAACCAAATAAAGGGTAATTGGTTATTGCTACTCTAGTGGTGCACGAAACAACGTAACGTTTGCTAGTACCGTAATGGATTGCGCAATGAAAAAAAATAAAGGAAGAAAAAAAAATGTAAAAACAGGCTGAGTAGAGTCTACAGTGCATCTCCGGCGTCCTCGACTTGAAAATTCGAATGAACCCTCACTGTCGCGGCGTTTGCGGCTGTTTCATCCGTGGATGAGAGTATGCAATGGCTTTTTTGTTCATTTCATTTTACCTGGATTTGAATCGAGTGAAAGTGACGAAGCCAAACGTCTTCGTATACTCCGTACAGCATCTCAGGAATTGTATTGAAATGATTCTGCATAAAAAGAAAAGGCGAGGGGTTCACCAGCGGCATGGACGGAGACAGAGAATGACATGATGAATACCTTTAACAAAAAATCAGGGAGGAGAGGAGGGCACCAAACGACGATTATTATGGCGATTGATGCAGTGGTTTTAAAAAATCGTGACCAAAAGTTCCAACGGGGTTGTTGACACTTGAGATTGTTTTCATAGAACGCCTTTTTCTCTGTGCCATGTATCTAGACTCAGCGACGAATGCCAATGAGCTCTTCGTAGATTCACTAGGGGCACGTAACACACGTGCATTCTTCTTCTGGGAACGGAAGTTTCTTCATAAAGAAGGGAAGTTTAGTGTAAAAGGGAAAAAATAATTTAATTATTTAATAAGAAATTTTTTTAAGAAGATTTTTAAGGTTTTGAGAGTTTTATTATTTGAAAGTTGAGGGAATTTCACTGATTTTGCTTCAAATTTCCTTCAATCTTCAAGAAAGTCAATAGATTTTTTGATTGAAAAATCTATCAAATTTATCCGAGTTTTGAAAGTGAACCAAAAAATTTTGGTGTACAAAAAATTTCCAAGTGCGTTTTTTTTATTAAAGAAAGGGGCAACTGTTTTTTTTTTCAACTGTAGAAAGTGAACGACAAATTGTCTCATTTTACCCATCAAGTATTCTCTCTCATGATCAAACTACAAATAAGATTAAAATAACATGAATCTTAAATATTTAAAAGCCTGTTAATCTCACTCAGTCAAGTGGCGAAAATTTTCTGTCACTTTCTTTGTCAATGTATTCTATGTATTAATGCCCCAAGCACAGTTTTGAACTTTTTCCAGTTTCTTCACTTGTTTTTTTTTCCTTATTGTTTTCTGTTGTTGTGCGCGACGACTCTTGAATATCGCCCAGTTATTTTCACTTTTTTACTTCTGGTTGAAAATTTGTGGTAGTCTCACCCCTGGATAGAGTTACAGCCTCAATATTTTCCCATTAGCATTCTCTATTGTTTTTTAACGTAAACATAGACCAAAAAAATATATTGCTGCCGTATAGTCAAAGTGGCGTAAATTCCGGGTATGAGAATAGCACTTAAGCCACTTTGTTTCGAAGGCGATGACATGTCTACTGTGTTAACAACAGTTAGTAACGATCCATTCTGAAAAATTATTTCTAAGTATATAAACACATTGCGAGATTTTATCGAACTGCGATAATCGATATTGAATATATCAGAATCCCGTAACGTCTAAATTTCATTGGTTGACGAGTTGCGCGGGATATTCAAAATGGGAAATATCTGTTGGCAAGAACAATCAGAGCTACTCTCTTGCGGCACATTTGAGATTTAATAACCTAAACGCATATAAACAATGAATGAATGTTTCGTATGAAAATATCGTTCATAATATGTTACATTTCTTCCGATTAATAGAAACAACTATTTATTACTTGAGAAAATTTCCTTTTTAGCTTTGAAAAATCATGACGCATGAAAACATGCATAAATATTGGCGACTCTGAGAGAATTTTTTGGAGTCTCGAACTAGAAAAGTATAGTAGAAAAAGACTTTGACTATAAGAATATTTTTAGTGAATATTGTGATTGGAAATAGGAATTTTCATTCTAAAAACGAATTTTATTAGCTTCAAGTATAACTATCAGATAGTAGACATGAGTATGAACTGTTGGTTCTCATTATGTGAAATTTGATTGTCATAGTTGTAATACAGAATTAGTTATGGTAACTAAAAATAGGCTATTTATAATTTTTCACTTTTTTTCAAATTTTCCGAAGTTTTCTAAAATTATTTTTCTGCCAAGAAACTCTTCAGAGAAATTTCAAATCAATGAGAAATTTACATAGATAGAATTTTCACTTACTCAATCATTAGCAGTTCAAATATAAATTTCTGGATACTGTTCTATTTCAGTCGCACAATCCTTCATGAAGTGTGAGTTATGATACGGAAATCGCTAATAGAACTGAAATATTATAATGGGTATATTGAACATCTTGATTCAATGCAGTAATCTAGAATAGTAACCCTAACATTATAATTCTGGGTGCCTTGATTAATTTCAAATGGTTCATTCTGACCTTGACTATTAAAAAAATAGTCATGGCAGTTCACAAAAATCCCCTCAGTGTAAGTTAAAGGCACAATTTGCAAGGTACGCGTGAAGCACGCGTTATGATCTAGTTATAATAAAAACATGGAATCGGGTTTCGTGACAATACTATGTATTTTTAGAGAATTAACTTTTGAAAGTGAGTATAGCAGTAGCATACCTGTACTGAAGCCTGTACTATGAGCTAGTAAATTTTATCGCCATTCTCATGTGACATCATGTAGTGAGAAATCTTCCATTCTACGATTTCACATTCAATTTAATTTTCATGCCAACTTACTCAGGTGAGAAGCCAAAATATTTTACTCTCTTTCTCTATCCCTCTCTGTCTCTATTCCAATAACTCATTCGTAGAATTGAAGAGCTGAAATTGCAATTAAGGTAGTACCACCGGTACTCCATTGACCATTCCAAAAATTCTCAAATTTGGCACATTCGTAGATTATGATAAGATCATAATCCAGTTAGACTTTTGAAGGGCTAGCGAAAACGAGCCAAAAGATATTGACACTTGAAATTCCACGAGTTTGACATTGAGCCTTATGGAAAATCGCACATTTCATCATATTCTACAAAATTGACCGTTCTGATTTGGATAAAAAAAAAAGGAAATGATAGAAAATGATGTATGAAAAATTTTAAACTCTTGAAAATGCAGCTTCCCAGCATGTAATAGTAGTAATTAGTTAATAACTATGAAAACTGTACTGTTTATATTTTCTTTCTCTCTCTTACTCACTCGGAACGCTATCTAGTGTGCAAACACTGCATGATTCAAACGAGATACTATAACCACTGACTAGGGCAGTATTTTATTTTTTCATAATCATTTGGCTGAGCATAAAATGCTGAAAAAATCGACGCTGTTCCTTGAAATGTTTAAAAAACTATTATATTTTTTAAAATATATATTCTGCAAATTTGATGAAGAAATAAAATGAGTTCTGGGAACTGGCGAAATTTTTCCAATGCTAAATGAAATTATTCAGTGAGTGATGTTGCCGAAAACTCGTTAAACGCGCTCGGGCAGTGTAGAGGGAATTCGGCAACGTCGCAGCCAAAATAGCATGGTGACGAATCTCTCATGACGGAACCAAAATCGTGAAAATGCGTTAGGTGACCAGCCTAGGGTTCATGCAATTGAATAAAGTGAAATCATTTCGAGTTTGATGGAAAAAAAAGTCTCCATTGAAATTGCAGTTTCGAAAACACAGGATTCGAACAACGGTAAACAGAGATATTAGTTCAGTAAGGTAAAGAAAAAAAAAAAGAAAATAATCGGGTGAGATTCATAGGGAACCGGAATGCGGCATCGGCATTCAAGGATAACCACTCCAGGACTTAACTGCACCCTAGATACTCTGTGTCTCACTTTTAATAGAGATTTAAAAAAGTCAATAATTTTCAATGTATTGAGTAGAGAGAGTAATTTCTTTGCTTTAATCACTGCATTTCCCAGTGCATTAGTTCCAAAAATATATGGAGTGTAAGACATGTAACTGTATTGAGTTTGGGCCTACAAATGAAATTTACACGAAAAAAACATACAGGTATAAAGAGAAAAAAATTGAGTGAACCACCTGTTATTGCAGACTTTTTCTCCACTCTCCAGTAATAATACCACATACACACACACACTTGGTAATACACTTGTTCAAGGCCCACATTTATTATTTTTATGATCTTGAGACTGGATTATATCTTTCACATCGTCAATTCCTCATTCCTAGCTTGTTTCCCACTTTCAATACGAAGAAAAAGAGATAACAATCATAGAAATTGAATAATGAGTGATCAATAAATTAACGAAGAAGGTTGCTACTTGATTTCCCGCATTTCTTCATTTTTCCCGAGAGACATTACACTGAGAAATAAAAAAAGTGGTAGAAACAATCAAATGTTGATACGATTGATCCTAAACAAATATTTTCCTCAAAATAATTGGAAAAGTTGATGAATTTACTGAGTTTAGTTAATTCAAATTGATCAACCGTTTAAATTACCTGAATTCAATAAGTTCAATAATTTTTTCAGTTATTTTGAAAAAAAAATTTGCTTAGGACCAATCACATCAATATTCGATTGTTTTTACCACTTTTCTTCTCTCAGTGTAGTTAATACATCTGGAAAATATTTATAAATGTCTGTCATCATGAGAAAAATGGAAAAGGAATTGGAAAATTCATTATCAAAAGACCGAATTTAACCCTTAGCGGCCACACCTCGATTTGGCCACATAGCGGCCACACGGGGTAACGAGTTACCCCACGTTAGAAAAACTTAGTTGTAAAAGAGATACGGGTATTTTAAAAGTTCTAATCGATTGTTTCGTGTTTGTTGAAGAGTTCTTCAACATTTCTAATGATTTTTATCGGTCAAATTATAGATGGCGTTCTAGAAACAGCTGTTATATGTAAAAATTTCGCAAAAATGAGTTTTTTCAGAAAAAAATTCATAACTCCGGCATTTTTTAATATTAAGGGCTAAAATTTTAGCATTGTACGCGCAACATATACCGCTACCATAGAAAAATAACGATATCTGCCGATCATTCAAAAAGTATATTTATTTTGCAGGATTACTAGAGGGAAAAATGAAAAAAATTATCTGTCATAAAAATTTTTTTTTTGTGTTTTATTAGCTTCTAAATCAATATTTAAGTACAAAAAAGTGAAAAAATATAATTTTTATGATGGCTGAAGAAAAAAAAAGTCATTTTCATTCATTGTCCAACACACGTCAGGCACAAAGAGAACCGGTGTTGCTCGCAAACGGGTGTTCTACACGCCGAACACCCAAAGCGCGTTTTGCGGTCCTTTTTTCGGTCACATAGTGCGCACCTCCGCGATCGGTCGAAAGTACCTCTGTGGAGGTTACCCATTTCTGGGTTGTCAATCTTCAAGATGCCCTTGATGACCATCTGGAGCTCTTTTTGGAGGAATTGCCCTGCCAATCTCTCGTGCAACATTGGAAAAGTCAGATGCGCAATCAATTTTTTCAGAACGACGATCGCAGAAGTGGATTGTCGTTCGCAACCGACTTTCAGTTTCCACATAATTAGTTTCAGTTTCCATATATTTTTTTTTTATACTAGGATATCAAAAACTTACCTTTATTTTGTGTTTTCAAAACATAAAAAAGTCCGTTTGAGAAAAAAAATAGCTGTGTCGAACATCGGTTGCGGCCACACTGGGGTAACTAGTTACCCCACGCTGAGAGAACGATCGCTCAAAGCGCCACCAGGCGTTTTTTCGGCTCCCTATCTACTGGAATTATATTTCACACTCGTCTACTACCGGTAGATGTCGCGACTTGTATCAATTTCAAAATTTTTAGACCTTTAATTCCACTTTTTCTGAGCCTGGGGTAACTAATTACCCCTAGTGGCCGTTAAGGGTTAAAAAAATGAAATCTCCATAGGTAAGACTAGGCGTGCATTTGATTTTGGTGAGTAAAAAAAGAAAAAAAAGATAGTTTGAACGTTGAATGTGTTTTCACGTCCTTCTTCATGAACATTCGAGGCGTCTTGAGTTTGCAGGGTATGGCCTCGAAGTGGACGTCACATTCCCGGATCGCATCGACTGACTATCCCTCTCACAAGCTTGTGTATAAACGCTATAATATACTTTCGCTCTCGCGTAATCTTGAAAAAAAGAGTACCAGCCAGCCAGGGATATGGAGTCCGATTATAAGTGGCAAACCCATAGCGGTTTCTTTTGAGCCTCCACATTTTATATTCGTTTATCCCTCGTTTTTTTTTATTTTACCATTTATTTTCTTCCTCGGTTGTCTTCATTGATATTTATGTCACGGTCAACTGGATGTTTTGCACCAGTTTTTAATTGAGAAATTATGCATTACTTAATAAAAGTATATTTTATTCTTTATTTTCGAAAATTCCCAACTTTTTTCTGCTTTTCGATTTTTTTTTAAATTAAAATAACGAAGAAAGTAAGTCTCAGAGTTGTTTAGTATCAGTTATGATGTGGCCAGGCAGCCAACAACCGGTGAAAGTCATCCAAAATGTTATTGGAGTTCAATCTGAACGCAGAACCAACGCACTCATATAGACAATCTTGTTGAAATTTCGAAATCTTAATCTCTCTGGCGGTCCTCTCATTACCTCTTAATTCTCTATTACAAAAGAACAAATCAATGAATGAAAGTACAATGCAGCCAGTTGACTGTCAATAATTTATTTAATGATATACTAAAGGCAAAAGTGGAGAGTAAAATGAATATATCGTTGTCTTAGAAACAAAGGGACGGAAGTGATATGCTTATATATTGCACTTACGCCCCTTTGCTCCTAATGTGACGATATATCAATGAAACAGCTTGAAATAGCATGTGCTGAGATTTATTTTTGATAATTTTTTGAAAATTCGACTTTTTTGCTCGAAAAGTGTCAACAAGGCCTTTTCTATTTTCGGAGAATTTACTATTTTTGAAAATAATATTTCTGGTTCTATTGGTCTGGTAGTGACCTGGAATCGATCTTGAATGACACGTGAGATCATTTGCCATCGATTTATATGGCTTCAGTAATAAAATCGATATCAAAAAACCAAAAAACCACAAGTTGATGGCAAATGATTTCACCTTTCATTTAAAATCATTTCGCAAAGCATTAGAGCCCTGATTTTGCCCTCAACAATTAAATCATCAGAATAATCCCATCTCAAATATTTTCATTGATTTCGAGTGATTTTTATAGTAAAAAGCATCAAAACTAAAATGTCTCCATTCCACCCCTTATCTTTTAGCTAACTCTCTAAATCACTTTATATAATTCGCTTCATCAATTCTCTAAAATAATAATAAAATTCTTTGAAATATAGTTGCAATAGTTTACTACTAGAAGAATAGGGTAAAGCTCTTCTGGAATGAATCAATTTTTCACTTAATTGAGAACGAAAATCATACAAAAAAAACAGATAGAAACATCATTTCACACTTTGCCAGTACCTCGCAGTATAAATTTACACGGATTATTTTATAGAATCGCTGATAGCTTCCAAGAAGTCATTTCACGTGGGTCCCTCCCTGGTTATTTTTTCCAAACCGGATTTTCAGGGTCTTCTACGGTCCAAAGCCGTAATAATAAATATGAACTTTGTGCTCCAAAGAGAAAAAAGAAAAATGGATGAAGAAGAGACAATATTTAATCAGCGTTGAAAGAATCCAGAGATAGTAAATGGCCAATACCTTCAGGCCCTACTACTGTCTATAGATATAATATGTAATATTTTCTTAGAAACATACTTCTTCTCCATCCCTCTCTGTGCGTTGCGAAAGCCCCCGGCAAGGTGACCCAGTTCCTATTCACTGCCCCCGGAGGATTACAACGTAGCTTGAAAGATCTGCCCCCTTGAAAAATATGTTCTCATAAATGTGATTGACATAGTTATCAATATATAGTCAGATTGAGTGGATAAATTTTAATTATGCATTGAATGTAATCACCTGTTTTTCTGGAATTTAAATTCCTTCTTGACCCAAAGATTTTGAGATATTTAGTAAACACGATTCACTCAGCTTGAAGTCAATCCCTTTCTTCTCAATTCACTTTCTATTAAGGTAGTTTGGTCACTACACGAATTTAAAGATTAAAATATTAAATAAATTTTAAATGAAAGTTTATATGAATCTGAATGATCTCGTGGAATTCCAAGTTGATTGACCGTTTTGTATTGTGAAAAATAAATAGACAAGAAATAAAAATAACACGGTGTCTTACGGGCAAATGCAAGATTTTGCACTTTTAAGTTTGGTAAAAGCTTAAAATCTGGAAAATGTCTTTGAAAAAAGGAAAAAAAAAATTTACGTTTCAATATGAAAATTATTGACCATCTGATAATTTTGTAATAAATGATGGTTATTGCTACATAGGGCAAGATGTGAATATGCTAGTCAAATGCCATACTATTGGTTAAATAATAAATGACAAATAATTAATATAATTGCTCGATTAAAATCATCCAAGAGCTACATCATCAATGGTCTACAGAACAGAATTGCCAAAAACGTTAATGATGTGTGTCAATCCGTAGATTTTCATGGAGTGTCATTCTCCTCATTCTTAAAAAGTATCCGAGAAGTAGATGTGCAAAGACATGTTATATGACTGATGGTTAACTATCGAATTCTTTATATCTTGTTGAAGATGCTAATGTTTATTTCTTTTCCTTTCTTTTTGTTAACTTTATACTGCTATATCATTTTGCATTCACTGAATTTTATGAAATTTCGTGCTCTTTTCTTTACTAAATTTTCATTAAATGATTAATATTGTGTATGATGCCGATTGGCGTAAAATAAATAAATAAATAAATAAATAATTCACCAATTCTTCTTCGAATTCATTTCTAATATCAGGAAATAGATTTTTAGTCATGAATATTAATTTTTGGGTATTTTTGTCGTTTGTTTTTTACAGCACACTCAATGACTAGTGCGACACATGATCAAACTCCTTTAAAACTGATATAATTTGGACAATATAAATTTTTGAATGACAAAAAAAATTCTTCAATAATTTCCCTATTTTTCTCTTCAATTTTTCCAATAATATTTCATCATAAATAATGAGTTACATATTAGCTCATATTCTTCATTAGAATTAAACATTCTTTTTCATAAAATAATGGAAATAATAATAATAATAATAAACAATGACAAAGCAGATGGATTAAAGTAGGCGTCCACTGGGTCTCTTCTTTATATTTTCCAATTGCTCTTTTGCGCTTTTACATTGTAGAGAAATACTTTTCCAATACTTTTTTTTTTCTAAAGGTAAAGGTACAATGCATAAATATCTTCCGTTGTGTCACGTGCCAGAAATGCAGTTAGACGTCCCACACATTTTTCTGTGCCCACGACGTGAGGAAAGTAAAGGAAAAAAAAACGAAGAAACCGGTGACTTAATCCCAGGGAAACAATGGGCAGGATGAATTAAAGAATGTGAACTCCGTAAATCTGTCGAGTTTCGAACGATGAGTAAAATGCCAAAATTTCATGAATGAGAATGTTTGATTTCGCATTTTTTTCTCTTTATTAAATTAAACTATTTGTAACTCGCAATTTCCAACGTCACACCCATGTTACGATTCTCTTGTCAATAGAGATAGGAGTTGTGTTCGGGGTCAGTGAACTCATCACATATTTGAAGGAGAAATAATAGTAGCAAAGTGGACGGTATTTTGCTTTCCTTTGTTTCTTCTCCATTTAGATAATTATGAATTACAATAGACATTCTAATAGACTCTCAATGGAATTGGACTTCTCTTGAAAATCAATTAACTCTATTATGAGACAGAATGATTTTATTTCTACTTTGAATGGAAATTGCTAAGCTTTATAATTCATATCTTCGAGCTGATGAATACAAATCGTGATCACAAATTATTCATCATCTTCATTTTTTTCCACATTGAACTAATTTTTTCTTTCTCCCTCTCTTTCTTTTTCTTCGTAGCTGTCCAACGCCCAACTTTCGCTCGTGACTTTCGTTATACAAGAACACATGAGCACTATATACTCTTTCCCCTCGATCCAATCAGGAGGAGAGACACACTATTGATATGGCCTTTGAAAACTTATGCAGTATCATTTAAGGTAGTTTTCATCACTACACAAATTTAAAGATTAAAATATGAAATAAATTTTAAATGAAAGTTTATATGAATGTGAATGATCTCGTGGAATTTCAAGTTGATTGACCGTTTTGTATTGTCAAAAATAAATAGACAAGAAATGAAAATAACACGGTGTCTTATGGGCCAATGCAAGATTTTGCGCTTTCAAGTTTGGCAAAAGATTAAAATCTGGAAAATGTCTTTAAAAAAAGGGGGAAAAAAGCAAAAACTTATGATTTAATATGAAAATTATTGACCGTCTGATAACTTTGTAATAAATGATTGTTTTCGCTGCATAGGGAAAGACGCGAATACGCTAGGCAAATGGCATACTATTGGTTGAGTAATAAATCACAAATAAAATTAATATAATTCACCAATTCTTCTTCGAATTCGCTTTTGATACCAGGAAATAGATTTTTAAGCATGAATATTGATTTTAGAGTGTTTTTTTTCGTTCGTTTTAAGAAACGCACTTGACAACTAGTGTGACATATATGATCGAACTACTTTAAATGGCAAAGTTCTTAAATACTAAAAACTTTATCATCCAACTAGTCTAAGCCTCAAAATGAAGTTAATTCATCTCGTTCAATTCCTGTTCATTCTTTCTCTTATTCTTGAGAGTACTGTTGTTTCAACATTCCATGCTCTTCTATTTTCCTTCACAATAACTGTACCTTTACTTTAGCACATTTACATTTATTTCTTTTCAATTTATTTTTAATTTTCAGTAATTAGATGTCTCGCGATTATATTACATACAATTAATTTTAGAATTGCACAAGTGCTAAAGATACTTCTGGTATTACTGGTTTTTATGGTAATTTTTCATTTAAAAAAAAAACATCTACATATATATTATGTACGCATCAATGTAAAAAGTGAGGGAGTTGAGCGCACATTATTTACCACGCATTAAACTTCCCAGATTCATTCAATATCTTCTTAACAACATGTGAAACTGAAAATAGCAGATATCTGACAATTTTTTAGCTTTTTTCATTTTTCAAAAAATAAATTAATGAAAAAATATGAAAAATATGTACATGTAGAAAATTTAAAAAACTATAAGTGCGAATTTTTCAATGTTTTTTTTATTTGATAATTTATTTGTTTAAAAAAATCTGCGAAAATTCCAGATGTCTGCTATTTTTATTATTATCGGCAAGATTTGATCTTTCCTTCTACTCAATTTCAATGTTTTTTATCTTGAGAGATACTCAAGTTGATGGATTTCTTGAATTATTGGAATTTCATTAGAAAGCCATGAAAATTACGGTTAAAATACTATAATAAAATCCATTTTGCTCTAATAATTTTCCACAATAATGTGAGAAATGAAAATAACAAATTACATTTAGCTTCGGAATATTTCAAAAAAAAAGTAGTCACTTGAAACGAATTATATTATAGGATTTATGCTCTCTCATAAATAATTGTCTCAAACTTTTTAAATTCGTGAAAATTTGTGCAGACATGAATTTTTGAAAAATGGATATTTTCCGGTATCGTTGAAAAAAAAAATTGAAAAATATAATCAAAGTGAAAACGACGTAATTAATTGCACTGGTTATTAAACGGTGAGATGGCTTTTATTACTATTTTTAATTTTTAATGTCAGCCAATCGTGTTAAAATAAAATAAATAAAAAGCGCGGGAGTCGGGTGTGGTTTTCCAGACCAGCATCATGAAAGCCGGGAAAGTTGAATATCTCTTCACAATGTTTCTGCATTTAGGAGTAGCAATACAATCAATTTTTCAACCAAATCAATTAGAATTTTGTTTTAAATCTATTTTTATTCATCAAAAAGAAAAAAATCTTTCATTGATTCATTTTAATAATAAAATGGAATTATTTTGTGTTACAATGATGAAAGGGAAAGTGACATAGAAGTGAAATGAGAGAATTAATAATAATAATAATAATAATAATAATGATAGTAATGTAGGATAATCATCTCATGTATTCTGTCCCAGTTGCATTTTCTGGAGACAATATCCACGTGTGTCTAGCAAAGAAAGGAGTCATCGTCCTTTGGAAAACCAGATTGAGATTTTCCAAAAAAAAAAAAAAAAAAATTTACTTTTCTTTTTCTTTTTTTCCGATGATAGACATCGTCGTCGATAATTAAGATTCATCCTCTTCAGTGACTAAAAAAAATGTATACTCCAGTGTTGTTCTGCTCCCTTGTGGAACAAGCTCAAAACTCTCTTCGCATGCTGATGAGCAAGGAAAAGTTTCCTGGTTTACCAACTGCTGACAAGACATTTTGACCATTTGAATATGTCGCGAGTCTTTTTGAGTGCATTTGAATTATCTTAAAATATATTTACTCAATTAACTATACTAATTCATTTAAAATTTTAAAGTCGTGAAGATGGCAAGGATATTCGCTGGCTGGATTCAGTGAGATGATGATCAACTGAAAAAGAAAGAATAATTAGCTATTGACAAATATCCGTTTAGAATAAAATTATAAGATCAATGTCATGTATCATCAGGAAGTATAAAATTTAAACGTATAGAATATGCTCTTAACTATAACGAAAAAAATCATTACGAGAAATTTAATTTATCTCATTTTAGCAATCAATAAATCAATGAAAAGTCTTACCATTTGGCGATCGTAAAGGGCCTGCATGAATCCGAGGGTATATCATAACTAAGTCCCACATCACACTGAATCAACTGCGGCCTATTGTTCTTGCAAACCACGACACTCGTACAAGAATCCTCAAGACGATGAATATTTCCATTTTCACATGGTGCTTTAGTCAATTCAGCTGGAATTGTGTGCATTGTGCCCCATGGATTGAGTAGTATTGGTTGCCCTGGACTCTCTTCAGTTACACTACCATCAATAAACGTCTCTACCTGTTGTTGATTATCCAGTTCAATTTGCGTTGCTGCTGGACGCTGATGCCATGGATCTGTGTGAGATCGAAAGCCCCATTGAGGTTGTGGATATGCTCCAGGTGGGAAAGTTACTTGTGGTGGCTGAGGACGTGGTTGTTCTGGTTGTTGCGAACCTGACGAGCCGGGAGTCGTTCCTGTCGATGAACCGCCTTGACCCGATTCTGACGTTGAACCACCATTCGGATTTGAACCTCCCTGAGTTCCACTACTATTGTCGGGCTCTGATGATGGCAATGGAAGTGGACTAGGTGTTGCTGCTCCGCCGCAGTCTACATTATAAGTGTAGTCGCAAACTCCAAAAGCCTGTAATTATTTATTTACCCATAATTATCAGTGCAGAGCATTCCATCAGCTCGGGTAGTGAAAAATTAATTATTAGAGATAAATTAATGGGAGGATCATTTTTATAGACAAGAATGAATATAAAGTTTACTAAGGGAAGATGATGTAAAAAGGACATATAGGGTGAAACGGACACATTATGGTGTTTTGATGTTTCATACTATGAAATCCCTCGAAATCAGTGAAGAGAATGTCTGGGACAATTTTCCTAACTTTATTTCGATTGTATATTACCCAACACGTGCGGTAAAGTATTTTCTAACGAGTGTACGGTTGCCAACTGAACTGAAGACGAGTTTTGTAAGTACACGAGTCAGAAATACTTTCCGCACGTATAAGGCACAACATTCCATTGTACAACGTGTGGAAAGTGTCACTTTTCACACGGCGTGTTATAATCCATTACCTTACAAGTGCGGTAAAGTATTTTCTGCCGAGTTTGAGGTTGCAAAACGAGTTTTGTTATTACTCGAGTCTGAGAATCTTTACCGCATGGGTAAGGGATAGTTATTTCATGTACAACGTGTGGAGAGCGCGGTTTACCGCACGCATAGTTTCCACAGCGTGCGGAAATAATATATATTACCTAACAAGTGCGGTAGGATGTTTCTAAAAATCTTTACCGCACGTGTAAGGTACAGTTTTTTTATGTCCAAAGTGTGGAATGTGCCACTGACCGCACGCGTAGCGGAAATTTTTTTTTTTGTGAAGTTTGAGTTTTTGGAACCGATCTTGACCCTTTGAGGGCGAATTCGTAGTAATCCGTAGTGCAGCTCCCAGAGTGGGGCTAAGCAGTGAGCGAACAGTACGCTATGAACTTACACGTGCCCCATTCCATGTCATGAACGACCGGTCGTAGAGTGGGAAAACCCAAATTGGCCTCAGAATGTTAATGGAAGAGTGAGATGAGATTGCTCACCATCGATTCATGTGATTCCAAAAAAAAATATGGATTTATCTGTAAAATCCTGTAAATCGATGACAAGCAAACTCACCTCTCATTCAAAATCATTCCCAGATCGCTACGACAAATAAAACTGGAGATATGCATAAAAAAGTGAATTTTTTCAATTTAGCCAAGGGCCTGGCCCTTTAAATCTTGGCTGAAAACGTGAAATTTTCAAAAAATAAAAAAAAATTATTTCCGATCCAGGCTTCTCCGCGAAAATTTTTTCAGCTTTTCAGACGAATTTAAAAAAAAATCCAACTCAAGCCCTTTTCCTAGAATATCAATTTTACCTCAGTTTTCTCTATATGATTTCAATTTCAATAAATTTCATCCAAATTAAAAAATTCGAAATAGATGAATATTGTATGAGAAATAATCGACTTTTAAAAAATCCTCAAAAACGGTTTTTGTTATTCACCTAGTAGCATAGCGTTAACTCCACTATAAAATTCAATAAATATAGTATTCGAAGCATGTAATATGGAAAAAGAAATGTCTTTTCAAAGTAACACGGTAGAATTTTAATGACACATTTAAAAAAAAAAAATGAACGTTGAAAAAATCATATATATTTCATAAAGGGAAAAGAATTTTGGAAGCACTTACGTCATTGTAGACAAGTCCTTGAGGGCAGTTGAACTTTATTGGGCTGCCGGACAGACACACATAGAATTCTGAACAGTTTGTTGGGCTCCTGTAGCGTCCATTTGGATCTGGACATCTTCGTGAACCGGGCGGTAGTGGTGGCTCTGAGAGAAGACATTGCATTTGTGTTGTTAGAATGATTCACCTATTAATCATACTGACTACAATCGTTTTAATCCACAAGTAGACTCATAAATCTAACAAACTGATTTTTCATGAGCAATTCTCCATGTGTTCTTTTTTTTTTCTCCCTCATCCCCCTTTTTCTCACATATCTCTCTACCTTTTTATTTGTTCCTTTTTTTTCTTTCAACTCTGCAGGTTTGCTTAAACTCGCATGCATAATTAATCAGAGGCTAATCGCACAGATCGATCTCTCACGATGGTTCTCTTTTTAATACAGCTCGTCTAACATGCTGCAAATGTTCACTCACGTTGTTAAAAAAAAATATCGTTTAATACGAGATTATCAAAAATAATTCAAGCGATAAATCAATTATGATTTTTATGTTCACCTCGAAAGGCATTTGAAATGTGTATATTTTTTGTTTTGCTCTGTTTTTTTTTCCTTACTAGTACCATTTGTACAGGAGAAGAGCGTGGTTATATGAATGAAGTCGTTTTCATGAGACCTTGAAGGATTCTAAATATACTTTTAATTGAACGCAACTTTACGACCGGTCATTATCATTTAGATACTCTAGTTAACGTCGGAAAGAGCATCAAAGGGAAATTAAAAGTACCAATATATTGATTGCAGTTTAACGCACTCCATCATTAATTACTTTTGTTTTTATCTAACAGAAGGCGATAAATCGGAATGAAATCTCGAGTTAAATGAAATACAGGATATTTTATAGCGGTAATAACTATACTCTTCAATAAAACGAGTCTTGCTCATAAAACACAATAGAAAAGGAATAGTGCTTACTCTGTGTAGCTGCTGGTCTGTTGCCACAATCGACGTTTTCCTCGAAATCACAAACTCTTGATACTGGATTGAAAAGGAGATTATTTGGGCATTTCTCTTCGACAACAGTTTCATCCCAACAATTTAAGTAGTTGGCACAGTTGGTGGGACTCGGGAACTGGCCTCTTGCTTCGAGGCAACCTGGTGCTGGGATCACTGGAGTTTGTCCTGGTCGTGGTGGTTTTGCGCCTGGCCGATGTCCTCCCTGTCCTGGTTGACCAGGTTTACCTGGTTGGCCCGGAATTCCTGGCTGCTGCCCGTTTTGTCCTGGTTGGCCAGGCTGACCTGGCTGTTGCCAACCCTGTCCGGGCTGGCCAGGTTGACCTGGTTGTCCTGGAATTCCTGGTTGCTGTCCATTTTGTCCTGGCTGTCCTGGAGTTCCTGGCTGCTGCCAACCTTGTCCGGGCTGGCCAGGCTGACCTGGTTGTCCTGGAATTCCTGGTTGCTGTCCATTTTGTCCTGGCTGTCCCGGAGTTCCCGGCTGCTGCCAGCCCTGTCCGGGTTGGCCAGGTTGACCTGGTTGGCCCGGAATTCCCGGCTGTTGTCCGCTTTGCCCTGGTTGTCCAGGCTGACCTGGCTGCTGCCAGCCTTGTCCTGGTTGACCAGGCTGACCTGGCTGTCCTGGAATTCCTGGTTGCTGTCCGTTTTGTCCTGGTTGTCCAGGTTGACCTGGTTGTTGCCAACCCTGTCCGGGCTGACCGGGTTTACCTGGTTGTCCTGGGATTCCTGGTTGTTGTCCAGTTTGTCCTGGCTGTCCAGGAGTTCCTGGCTGCTGCCAGCCCTGACCTGGTTGGCCAGGCTGCCCTGGCTGTCCTGGAATTCCCGGCTGTTGGCCATTTTGTCCTGGTTGGCCAGGTTGACCTGGCTGTTGCCAACCCTGCCCTGGTTGACCAGGCTGACCTGGTTGTCCCGGAATTCCTGGTTGTTGTCCGCTTTGCCCTGGTTGTCCAGGCTGACCTGGCTGTTGCCATCCCTGTCCTGGTTGGCCAGGCTGGCCTGGTTGTCCAGGAATTCCCGGTTGCTGTCCACTTTGTCCTGGCTGTCCAGGAGTTCCTGGCTGCTGCCAGCCCTGACCTGGTTGGCCAGGCTGCCCTGGTTGTCCTGGAATTCCCGGTTGCTGTCCACTTTGTCCTGGTTGTCCAGGCTGACCTGGCTGTTGCCAACCTTGTCCGGGCTGACCGGGTTGACCTGGTTGTCCCGGAATTCCTGGTTGCTGTCCACTTTGCCCTGGTTGTCCAGGCTGACCTGGCTGCTGCCAACCCTGTCCTGGTTGGCCAGGCTGACCTGGTTGTCCAGGAATTCCGGGCTGTTGTCCACTTTGCCCTGGTTGTCCAGGAGTTCCTGGTTGTTGCCAACCCTGTCCTGGTTGACCAGGTTGTCCTGGAGTTCCTGGCTGGCCAGGCTGCCCAGGAATTCCGGGTTGTTGTCCATTTTGTCCTGGTTGTCCAGGTTGACCTGGCTGTTGCCAACCCTGCCCCGGCTGACCACCATTATTACCCGGCTGATTGGGGCTCTCTGGAAAATTCGGAGGCATAGGCTGAGGAAATTCACTGCCATCCCCAGGTGGAAAGCCCGGATAAAATTGCCGAGCCAAACTCGATGTCAATGACTGTCCAGTCGGTGAGACTGTTTCTACTGGAGTAGTCAATGCTACACTATCGCTCTCCGAATCAGTTTGCCAAGACTCAGTACGTGGTTCCAATTTTTGAATGTCTCCATGCTCCCATACATTCTCAGTCACAGAAACTGGTTATGAAAAAAAAAATAAAAAAATTCAATCGTGATTGAAAAAAACTTACCATTGTTATTTGAATTGATTTCCGAACAAAATCAATAGAACGTTTGACTCACTCTCAGGTTGATTGGCAAAGGGTAACTGTCGTCCCCCATATCGCACTTTTCCTCTGTCTCTACTTCTACTGCCACCGCCAGCATTAGAACCTACCGCTAATACTAATAATAGTATTAGTAATTTCATTGCCCGCACAAAAATTCAAACCAAAGAAAAGTAAAATCAACTCAGTCCTCTTAAAATCTACGTAAATCTACCAACGTATCTTTACAAAATCACGAAGATTCACGCGCTCGACCTTGGTTAGCCTCTTGAAGCTGGATGAACTGGACCCCGAACGTCCGAGGGCTTACATAGGACAACCCCCACCACAATTCACGTCCAGGGGAATCCACAAGGATCCCAATTACACAGGGGCATCAGAAGTTTGCTCATCTTACTCGCGCAGGAAGTGCACTCTAACCGTTCCTCCCATTCTACACAAAAAAAAAAAAGAAAAAAAATCCCCCACTACTATTCAACCGAGGAGAAAAAAAATGAGAGGGAAAAAAAAAATCGACAAAAATTGTGCTAAGCATTTTTCGCACAGACCCACTGAATATTCTTCTGTGACCCTGGGAAAAGAGGTGTGTTTCCTGGAACGCAACTGTACTTGCGATAAAAATTCTGAATCATCCGCAAATAATAAAGCTCAAAAATTTATTGTCATTGCAATTATTTGGGAGATTTGACGTCAATTTTTTTTTTTTTCTTTCAACGAAGTTTATGAACAAGTATATTCTGGACCGTAAAAAAAATTATTTTACGATAATTCTACACACAATATTTGGTCATTTTTTTTCATTTTCGTTTTTTTTTTTCGTTACTGTATGGGAATTGATGCACTTGGCACAGCAACAATTATGTATTTATTCTTCATTATAATTGGACGTGAATACTTTTTCAAAGAAGAATTTAAATTCGACCTTTCATTCTGCTTTTTTATTTGACGAAAATTTTTATTGTCTCGTTTTTTCATTATTTTAATACTGAATAATCAAATATAAATAAATAGATTATAATTAGATGATGGATGAATTAATGGCTCAAATTAAGACTCAAATTATCCCTTTGTGTACATGTTTTCCAATGTATTTTTATCAATTCATAATATTTTAACAGCAAAGCCCTTGTGAAGGCTGTTCAACTTCTGAATTGAACATGAGGAGAAGAAGAAAAAAAATACTTTTGAGGATGAGATGCCTTGTTATGAATCAACGAGAGGTAAATGCATTCATTTGTTCATGCTGCCTGCTAAAGCGCTGAGAGGCTTCTTCACCTTTTCAATTGGTATATCCCACAAAACCTGTTGCAGGAATCGTTTTTGGTTTTAGTAATACGAGTCAAATAACTTGGTTAAACCAAACCGTCGTGCTCCTCTTTCAGTTGTTCAATCTTTTTTCTCGGTTAAAAAAAAATTCCAAGCATCCAACATTTTTTTCGTCATTTAAATGAAAAATTAAACGATAATTTGAAAATTTTCCCCGCAAAAAAGCTCGTAAATCAATTTTCGTCGATGTGTGATTATTTAAATGAGAAGTGGATTTTTTTTATTTTATTGTAATTGAAGTTTATTGAATTTTTCTTAAAAATCAAATTTGATACTGTTTGGCCAATGAATTTATCCTGTAATTGCGAGAAAATTGTAGACTAGATGTGTAACATCCGATAAATCATATCACTATGAAAAACAGCTATTTGACTAGAGGATTGATGGGCCTTTGGCGACCTTGAAGAGGCAAGAATATACATCATTGAAACGCCTTAAACCAGTTTTCGACAATTTTGTACCTTTCAAGATATATTGACAGAAAACGCCAAAGGGGGTAGTTGATGATGCTAATTTGTTCTGATTCACTGTAGTTTATTTAATTGGTATTCGCAAAAATTACATCATTAATTTTACTGAATTTTTTTTCACAAATTCATGGAGATTGTAATGTTAATATGTTTGAAACCATAGGGTTTAAGAAGAAGCGTGCAGGAACCTTTTTGTAGGTCATTTGTGAAATTATTTTTTAAAAAATGAATCCATTAATCGATGTTTTTTTTAATTAGAAATGACTCTAATCCCATAGAGACATGACACAAACCTTTCAACATAATGAGTCAAATATTTAGAGTTATATAAGGTAAAATATGAAAAATCAGTATTTTTTAATATACATGTACAATAGATTGAAAATATTTTTATTAAAGTATGATAATGACTATTTTGTAATTGAAATATTTTGTTCATAGATAAAGAAAAATTAGTATCCTGAAGAGGGCTTCACATAGAAACCGAAACGTCGATACTGAATAATAAAAAATCTTAATCAATCATCAAATCCGCAGAGACCTAAACGACCACCATCATCAAGTGGACTCTAATCCATTTTTGAGAAAATTCACTTTTTCGGGAATATCTCTGGTTCTGCAGAACGCAGCGATTTGCGGAGATTGATCTTGAATGAAAGGTGAGATCATTTAGCATCGATTTATGTGATATTTACGAGAATCAGTTTCTGCTCAAAAAGTACTTGAAAAATCGATAAATAAGAAAGGCAATTGCTTTAATCAATGGCTAATTATCTCACGTCTCATTCAAAATTGAGCCCAAATCTCTACGGCAAATAGAGAATCACGTCTATATAACACGAGTAAATGTGAACATTGTACATTTCAACGCAATGATGGAACACATGAAAATTCGACACACGTAATATTGACATATGTAATTTCAGCAAACAGCTTTATCTACATTTTCAAACTGAACTCTGGCTGTATTATTTAAGTTTTTTTTTTATATTAGTTACATTCTTAACATTTCTTTTTTTCAATTCTCCATTCCTTACAATAGCTTTCATTTTATGGCATTAATTACATTAATTATACTGTTAGCAATTTTGTTTTTAATTTTTTTTTACAACTCTTCATTATTCACAATTTTTCGTTTCAAATTTTCTACTTCTTACAATATTCTTGATTTCATTCCATTAATTAAATTTTTAGCAAATTTTTTAATTTTTTCTACAATATTCCATTTTTTTAATCGTTTCTCTTTAAATTATCCATTTTTCACCTATGTTCATCTTTTTTTGTTAATTATTCTTTACATTTAAATGTGTTCATTTTGTATGTCTGTGTTGAATTTTTGAATGCTGAAAATGTGTGTTAGATTTGTTTTGTATTATTTAGACATGTAATCGACAAATAGAACAAATTAGTAAAGGGTTAGAGGCTTGATTACTGTCAGAAAAAGTTGAAATTCAAAAAAATTTGGGAAAATGAATATTGAAATGTATTATCAAACAAAAATATTCTCAACTCTTCAATGCAATCATCAGAGGAAGCCTGTCTCGAATATTTCCATTCATCCACTCAAAAATAGAATGTAGTCCCTCTACAAGAAAATGAACATTATTATTAGGGGAGAGTAAGGCAAAATGGACCATTCTGTGACAACATGATCCAGAATTTTTTTTTACGGTGAGGCACTTGATGAAAAAATCTGAAAAAATCTGGCAAGACGCCCTAATATGTGATTATAGCTGAATTTTTTTTTTTCAATTTCTTGAACGTCTTCACTCTCAAAAAAATTCCAAATCATTTTGGTCTGCAGGTCCATTTTGCCCCACTCTCTCCCACTTGATTTCATTTACATTAGAATCCTCTAAATTCAGGGGAATTCAAGATTTTCATTCGATTCTGTATTATTCCTCTCTATTCCCTGCGAAAAAATGAATCTGAAATAAAGCCAAAACACATGTCCCCTCGTCCTTGACACTTGGGTGAGCGTCGAGACATCGTAACATGTTGAAATGGGGAGGAACGCGGAAGAACACAGTTCTCCTTTACGATGGGGGCTGTGTATACCAGCTATTTCGAGGTAGATAAGATGAGACCAGTTGGCTAACGAATCCCCCCCTCCCCCTCCCACTTTACCTCACCCCCTCGCCTTTTTTTCCAACACACACGCACACACAGATGCAACAATTCGAATGCATGTAGATGAATAAAGAATTAAAATACATGGAGCAAGAGTCGATTTTTGAATTGCCTGCAAGTTGTCCCGGTTCACAAGTCGCTACACTCTACCACTGAATTTTATTATCCAACTCCTTAATTTTGGCAATGAGGAAGCAAAGAATTTCAGGGAAATGAAAAAAAAGACACTGGATTATTTTCCAGAACCGTTATTATTATATTATTAAATTCTGGATTACAAAAAAAAATCATACAATTTATTTTTTTTCAGTATTATTTATTTATTTAAATTATTTTAATAAAAATTCAGAGAGAAAAAGAGATTTGAATTGATTTGATTGCTTTTTATTCGTGTATATTATGCTGTACAACATTTTCAAATTCACAGAAGCTGCTTACAAAATCAAATGAAATTCTTTGTGTTTAACAAAAAAATGAAAAATAACAAAAATTGGAAAAATTAAATAATGAGAAAAAAAATTGAAAAATAAGAAAATAACAAATAGCAACCCAATCAAGCGATATATATATGTAGATATATATCTATATATAGAGAGAGAAAGAGAGAAAGAAGAAAGATAGTGGGAGGAAAAGGTGGGACTGAATGAGTTGAAATAGTGTTTCCATTTTCGATTTAAAGATGCGAATGAATAAAATACAAAGAGACGACGAAAAATGAAGATGAACGACTGTGCTTCGTACATCTGAAGGACACAAGATGCGTAATGAAACGTGGAGTCATAGTAAGAAAGCCGACATGGTTATAGATATGAAGAATTGTACGGTTTCCAGACATGATCGTGACTTGAATTCTCAGCTTGACGTCTTCTCTTGAAGCAGCTTCTAGAATAAATATTTCAGGATTTTCTTGGCATTCTTTTTTTCACCTCTCTATATTCTATATTGAAACTCCTTTTTTTTTGCAGAGCAAACTAGAATTCATTGAACTTTTTCAATTAGTTTTTTTTCCTGTGGTAATTTCAAATTATAATTTTTTAACGAGTTAGTTTTTGAGATGATCTAAATTCCAATGATAGGAAAAACCGACCAGAATGGACCTCCAAGTCAGAATGACTCAGGATTTTTTTTCGGACAGAAGGACTGTGCAAAAAAATCTGAAAAAAATTGAGAAGATGCTCTAACATGTCTCAAATATATGTGAATTTTTTCGTTTTTTTTCGCAGAAGCCTTTTGTCGTAGAAAAAAAGAATTTCTTCCATAATACAACGAAAACAAGTACATTCTGCAGATAGGGCTTATAAAATGCACTTTATTTCCATCTTTTTTGTCAATAACTCGAATGCTTCGCGTAGAACAATATCAACTCAAATGTTATCATGCTGTCGAGAAAAATACAAGAAAAAAAATTCAAGAAAAAACCTTTAGAAATTTAATACGGATTGATGGAATTTCGAAAATACTCATCTCGAATTAACGATCAAATGATATTTAGTTGGTTTCACTATTCAAAAAATCCTGAATGATTTTGTTCTACAGGTCCATTTTGCCCCGGTCTCCCCAATTATCGAACTTAAGAAGCTTTTATTGACAAACTTTCTTATAGATTGTCAAATTTATAACAGAAGAAAAATTCGTTCAAATAAATAATAAAAAAAAACTCGATACATTGTAAAGGGATACACATTACCATTTTATTTGAATAAACCTCAAGTGTGCGTGTAATACGGTAATATTCAACCACTGTGCACATGTTAAAACGCCGGGGGATCCTAATATTTATATTTCTCCGAAAATGAACCCCGAAAATTTTGCACTCTCATTCTTTTTTTACACCTGAGCCTTTTCATCTGTTTACAAGACGTGTTGGAAATATGCTCGACGTAGCTAGGCAAGAGATGAAATAAAAAGTTACAAAGCCAAAAAAGGAGCCTGCGAAGCTAACTTGGAATGCAGAAGGGTACAAAAGGCACACTCTCTCTCGTGAAAAAAGAAGAGAAAGAAGAAGAAGGAAAAAAAAAAAGGAATTTAACTGAAATAAGAATCAGAGAGGAACGAGCAACGAAAAGAGTGAGAGAGAGAGGGACAAAAAAAAAGGGAAAAGGTGGGAATTTATCTCGAGCGTTGGGGACAATTAATTTATGACGATATGCACAGAACAAGTCCACGTGAATCACGGATAAAAGTAGTGGAAATGTGCGATGTGTATAGAAAAATGTATCAGCTAATGCTTAATCGTTCAATAAATTCGATGAGTTTATATACAAGATCAGGCATTTGGAAAGAATCCGGTGAACACGCCAGGGAATAAATGTTTATCTCTACTCTTTTTTTCTCTTCTCATTTGAGCTTATAAATAATTCGTACGTCCTTGCCGGTGTCATATTCGATCATTTTCAACATGACGTGTGGTAACATTTCAATCGGATTCACCATTGAGAATTCTGCAATCTGATATATCATGATACCCTGCTTTCTGACACTTTAGAGCTAGTTTTTGACAGTATGAATCAAATGCAACAACTATTTGCTTATCGAATTTAATTTAATTATATTTATACGTATTTGTTGCGCTTAACGAGCTCAGCAATTGAATATTAAACAATATATTGTACATTTGATTCTAACTGAAAAGTTTGCAAAAAATGTCAATTACTGGAGCAGAGGCAGAAATTGGCGCCAATAATCTCTTGGAAATCAAGAAAATTAAGCTGTTTATCATAAAATATTCCTCGTTCTTTTGAACAATTAATTATAATAAAAGTAAGGACAACGAATTGTCGAAAAAAACATGCAAATTTCCCATCAGTCATGCTGATTGATTTGCAGCACAACGGTTTCACAACATTATTTTATTTACCCTAAAAACATTCAATGTGTATGGTTGAGAATATTTAACAGAAACAGTAAATTCTTTCTTGTTTTTTCATTTAAATAGATTTATTTTTCTAATCCTTTCGTATATTTTCTTTCCAATCAATTGGTTTTTCCTCGAATGAATCGTTTGGAAGTGACATTAAAACAGTATTTTATTTTTATTTTTAATGATTCTAATGGTCAAAAGAAGATGAGAGTAAGTGAATTACATTTCGTCTTACCAAAAATTCAAATCTCAAATTCAAAATTGAAGAAAACGGGACTTTAAGAATCGTGAGAGACAATATATGCGTACCGTAATACCTATTGAAATGCGCCTGATGCTGTTAACCTCTCCGAATAATGCAGAGTGGGTAGAGAACGGTAGACGAGAAAAGAGGAAGAGAGTAGACTGGTCAGACCTACACGCGAAACGTCACGACTTCAACATGGTCAGTCTTAATGAGTACTCGGAGGGTCCAGTCTTAATGAAATATTGAATTAGAGAATTCTCTGGAGAGCAACACTGCAATCTTATCCATCTTTGATATCATGATAACAGAGATTTAAAAAAAAAGAACCCTTGAATAATTCAATTCAATCTAATGAAAATAATTAAGCCCAAACTATGTGAATTTTGTTAAAGGTATTGAGCGATAAAAATATTAAGGATTATCTTGATTCTCATAATGACATCCTGCGGTTAATTACACCAGCGAAACTTGTTAGTACGTTCATCAAGAAAAGAAGAAATAAGAAGACAGAAACTCAGAAGAGTTAAAAATATTTTTTTTTTTTACTTCTCTTGCGGTCTTGTGTATATAGTCACTGAAGAATTATCTTCGTAAAAGAGTGAATAAAAATAAACTTTACTGAAAAACTCAAGAATGTTGGAAAACAAAAAAAAAGCGCAAGTTTTTAACAAAACATTTCCTCATCCCGTAAATGAGAAGATACACTGAGAGAATTTTTTTGGAGTCTCGAGCTAAAAAAGTATGGTAGAAAATAAAGTCATTTTGACTATGAAAATATTGTTAGTAAATATTGTGATTGAGAATAAGAATTTTATTGGCTTCAAGTATAACTATCAGATAGTAGACATGAGTATGAACTGTTGGTTCTCGTTATGTGAAATTCAATTTTCATAGTTATAATACAGAATTAGTTATGTTAACTAAAAAGAGACAATTTATGATTTTTCACTTTTTCTAAATTTTCCGAAGTTCTTTATAATTATTTTTCTGCCAAGGAACTCTTCAGGGAAATTTCAAATTAATGAGAAATTTACATAGATAGAATTTTCACGTACTCAATCATTAGTAGTTCAAATATAAATTCATGGATTCTGTTCTATTTCAGTGAAACAATCCTTCATAAAGTGCGGGTTATGATACGGGAATCGCTGACAGAACTAAAATATTAAAACGGGTATGTTAAACGTCTTGATTCAATGTAGTAATTTAACATAGTAACCCTAACATTATAATTCTGGGCGCGTTAACTAATTTGAAATAGTTCATTTTAATCTTGACTATTAAACAAATAGTCATGGCAGTACGAAAGAATCCCCTCGGTACAAGCATACAATATTATACTATTCTAATAATGTAGTGCAAGTGCACTTGTCAAGGATTAAAATATGCTTCCAATTACGCGGATAATAGTCCATTCCTACTGAAGAACATTACTACCTGAGATACTGGAGCAGTAGAAAATTCAGTACATGTCGGACCCTATAAACTTAAATAGTACATGGCATTCAATTTTAGTCTTTTTCCCCCCGTTTATCTTCGTTATTAATGTTCTCATTAAAACTGCAAGAAAAATCGAAACATGCGCACTAAAACAATATTTCCCCTTGAAGAATCACAACAATCGTAAAATAAAAGTTACGAGTAGAGTTAAGGGCTAAAGTATCGACCAGAAAACCCTATAATTTCCTTAAAACTAACAATATACAATTAGCTGTTCACTAATCTTCAAGAATGAATAAAGCAAATGAGAAGATTGTAAAAGTCCAAAAAACATTTCAACAGCTCTGGGAAATTATCTCAACATGCAAGTAAATACGAAAACAGCATATATAAATAAAAAAAAAACACGTGGAGAAGGAGTGAAAAAATGCTGGAAATGCCTGCTCTCTTTGGATAGATGATACCATGTATAAAGCAGCCGGGAGAAAATTAACAAAAAAAAAATAAAGCTCGCCAAAGACACATTTTTTTCTCGCAAACTTGTGTAACTTCTGAAGAATTATCTCACCAAATCGAGTGAATGCGCTTCAGGCTTTATGTATGACTCTCACCGTCACGTAACTCTCAATGAGTAACGATAATTTCACCACAATGCTCAGGATACCCTAAAATGCTCTCTAATGAAGGGTGCGGGGTGAATGCATCTTTTCGGCGAAACCAAATGCCGCGTCAGCATTCAAGGAAAAAAAAAGTAAGAATAAGAGATGGGAGAGTAAAACAATTAAAAAAAGATGAAAGATGGGTAAAAAAGGGTCAAAGATGCCAGCGTAAAAGTGGTGGTGAAGAAGGGCCCAGAGAGGGACGTGCCTCAAGGACCCGGGGTCTTTGCTCTGCGGGCCACTGCAATTCTTTGTATTCAAGAGGCTCTCCTAATCTCCCAGTGGAAGAATAAAAAAAAATAAAAAAAAAAATACTTCAACGAAATTTGTGCATTTTGTGAATTTTTGATAATGTTCATTTGGACCAGACAAAATATGATAAATTCAATTATATAGATATACATATATGTTATTCAATAATTATATTGTTACGGGCAACGTAATTTGTAAAATAGCATTGGCTTGAAGACTGCAAAGTTCGTTATCCTATTCTCCGTTTTATCCACTGAGGAGAATTCCATTTTTATCAAGCGTTGAGCTCTGCTGCGAAACATTATTCCCAATGAAATTCACCAAGTGAAAGACAGATAGCACTACGCTTAGCTTGATAAACAAGCGAGCGTTATTTTCGACAGCCTCTTCAAGACAACTTTTACTTTCGACCGAATGAAAACCGGCTTCTCTACTTCCCTGTACAGTATTATCAAATATAATTCATGATTATGTCTATCAAACGAGAATAGAAGATTTCTTTTTCTATCGAAGACGTAATTAAGTTAGTTCTCATCATATTTGAGTTATTCTTCATTTCACAATTTATTTGTGTCCGAAGTTATTAGTATGTCATGCAGCTAGGGGCGGAAGAAGTGAATTGCGACAACAATTACAATTGACACGCTTTGCTCGAGTAGCAATTTTTGTTACAATTGACTTCTTTAGTCCCTAAGTGCGTAATATACTAATAATGTTGGACACAAAAAATTAGGTTCTATGTCGAAAAAACACATACAAAAATAACACACACATGAAAAATACATGCAATAATAACACATGCAAAAACAACACACTCATAAATAATACATGCAATAATAACACATGAAAAAATAACATACGCATGAAAAAAAATATGTAGTAAGAGCCCATGGAAAAATTACACATGACAAATATAATTCCAATTATTATTATTATTTATTTTTCCATACATAGCGTTTTCGGCTTTTTTCAAATGAAATTATGAAAAATGAAACAATGAGGTCGATCAGTCGAAGACAATCTTAAACCTGTTTACAAACCATAAAACATAAAATATCAATTTTGTATTTTGGTTTCCAGAACCTGAGGAAGCCCCGATGAAGCAGGCGAAACGTCGTTCATTTGACAATTATTCAGTATTGTTAAATTAATAATTCCCAACGTCCCATGATCCCGAAAATAATAACTTAAAAAATGGAAATGAGAAACATAATTGATAAAATAATAACACAATATATAATTCCAATTAATAATATCATAACAACGATACTACAATTTAAAATAAGTGTGTATGGAAAATTAAAATCTTCAATTGAAAATGAAAACAGTCAGAAATTTCTGGAAATCAACAATAAAGGAGAAGAGGGGAACAATTGTCTCGTATAAGAATAAAAAAATTGAAGCAGCATTGAGCGATGAATATACAATGAGAATATTGCATACAATATCAGTCTATAAAAGTATGAGATTAATTATTATTCCTTGTGAAAGCGGAAAAAAATAATTCATTTAATTAATTGAAGAAACAAATTTATCACTAATTATTGAAATAGTGTTATTACATGTGATATTGCACGTAATGTTATGGTTGTATATTATCATTACACGAAAAACACCCAGAAAAAATCACTGAACTTTCCTAATAAACGCGGGACATTTCACTAGGTGTACAAAAAAATAATGAGAATCGACAAAAAACTAATAAGCACAGATGAAAAATTCATGAAATCAAGCGAAATTTTGACGAACATTGTTCAGTAATTTTTGAAGCGTTTACACCGTCATTTTTTATGTACTCCTGTGACTTATTGATGAGCTCTTGTGAAAAAATATCACCTAATTTTAAAAATTTTGTATACATCATGAAATGTCCCACGATTCCGGAAGGTTCAGTAATTTTTACTTTGATCTTTCATTTTGTCTTTAAATTAATTCCTTCATTAATTCTCATTAAATTCCAATTTATCTCGAATCATTCGAGAAGTCAATTAACAATATTGAAATCAATCGTTAACTGTTCAATTTGTGACTCTCAAATATTACAAAGGAAAGAAAAACTATTTACTTTCAATTTACTGAATATTTAATATACTATGTTCACATTAAATACACGTTTTACCAATCTCATTGAAAATATTCATCATCAATGCCGTCGTCAATCAAAATTCATGTCGCCAAAGACACAAAAGATATTTGCACATGTAAACGAAGATACGAAGAAGAGTCCCGAATAAGAGGGAAGAAGAAAAACGAGGGTGAGGACACGTGGATAAGGACATGAACGCAGTACACAAGCACGCACTGTGAATTTCGAAATTTCACTGAGTTTCATTGTGTTAAAAAAAAAAAAATTCAAATCTTATTTCCTCCTGTGACCATTCTCACAGTTGCGCTCGTCGAGATAATCGTGTGGGGATTAAAAAACCAAAGCTACGTCTCTTTTGACAGTAGAGAGGATTCTCTTGCGAAATTCATGACAGGGCATTTCAAACGAAAAAAAAAAAAAGAGGAAATCCCCAATCCTCCACGTAAACATCATCTTTATTATCATCATATCTTCATTATGTACATTACTAATTTAAAAAAAAATACCCACGAAAATTTTATTGTAAAATATTATGATTTTTTATAAAATTAGCATGCATTAGCAATTCTATCAGGAAGAACGGTAGGAATTTTCACTGAAAAATCATCTGGAATAATTGCATTTTGTTTAATCATTTTCGAATTATTTGCAATAAAAGATTTAATTAGCCATTGTTATTTGGAAACTTATCTGGATGATCATTGAATAAGAATCATCTGTATTACAAAATCGCTATAATTAACAAAAAAAAATCATCCACTTTATTATCATCCAATATTATATAACATTAACAAATATATATCGCCAATGTTCGGAAAATACGGAAATTACATCTCGAGCATTAAGAGCGTAATTATTATAATTAATAATCGATTATTCACTCAATTAAAACAATACTGTGAAAACGACTTTTAACTACTAAAAGAAAAAATTTTTTTTTTTTAGAATTTTCATGGTTATTAATTTTTTTAAATGTTATACACATAGTAATATGCATACATTTACGTAGACAAACTTCGTGGATATTTTAACTACAATGTGGCTGCTCTGCCAAATCTATTGGTAATCTATTGTAATTCTTCTCATCTCGCTCATAAAGCCTCCTTGTATAATGAGTTCCATTAATTTAAATTAGTATAAGTTAATCCTAAATATATCAAGTATCATATTTTCAGCAATGTAAATCCCTGAAGAAGCTGATAAATGATAAGCTCCCCCCCTCGCCACAGGGATAATCCCTGAAGGACTTATATATCTTTGAATAATTAGAATAATTATCGTCACTCAAAAGATAAATTTTCATTTAATAATTATCATTCTGAAATGAAAGCGAAAAAAAACCTGTTGAAATTATTCATGATTTATGAGTGGCGAGCTTGAGAAGAGGTATTTGCCTCGAGTCATCATGATTTTCTATTGACTTGAATTGAGACTGAAAAATAAAAAAATTGCACGAGAATGTTTACTCATTGGAGAGAAAATTAAATGTAAACAAATTGCACTTTAATAGATAAGAAAAGAATGAAGATTATTCTGTTTTTTTAATGATCAAATTACTCATACATTTGACCATGAATAGTATTTATATAACAACACCCTGCTCCAGTTGCTGTCATTATTATTGTTTTTCATTGCACTTACAATTTTCGTGTTAAAATATCATCATCAAACGTCATGGTAAATTTAATGTATAGTATTTTCACTCAATGTATCGCGTGAAACGCCTACCAATTTAATTCTCGCTTCAAGTACTTGCAATTAAGAAACCGTGAAAATTAATTTTTATTCAATCTATAGTCATCACTCTGTTGGGTGATTCATCTCAATGGAAAATTAATAATAATAATAATAATAACAAAAAAAAAATAAAGAAAATGTAAAAGCTAAATTTGCTGGATTTCAGAAGAAAATGAAACGCATAGTCATGCTCAGGAAAACTTCACTTCTCGTAATTTTTTTTTCTTCATTTATAATCTCGAATGAAGAAAGCTTATGCTGGTAATCGTCTTTCATTATTTTTCTTCCATTGTTCGTTCAGACGTGAAGATTAGTGTGATAACTATTGTTCACTTATTTCCTAGAATTGAAATGTCGAGATTAAAGGGGTAGGGACTGAGCTGATCATGTCAATTGCATGAAATAAGAAAAAAATATCAATGAAAATTGAGTACTACACTGAGGGGATTTTTTCGTACTGCCATGACTATTTGTTTAATAGTCAAGATCGAAATGAACTATTTCAAATTAGTTATCACGCCCAGAATTACAATGTTAGGGTTACTATTTTAGATTACTACATTGAATCAAGAAGTTTAACATACCCGTTTTAATATTTTAGTTCTGTCAGCGATTTCCGTATCATAATCCACACTTTATGAAGGATTGTTCGACTGAAATAAAACAGAATCCATGAATTTATATTTGAACTACTAATGACTGAGTAAGTGAAAATTCTATCTATGTAAATTTCTCATTAATTTGAAATTTCTCTGAAGAGTTCCTTGGTAGAAGAATAATTATAAAAAACTTCGAAAAATTAAAAAAAAGTGAAAAATTATAAATTGCCTCTTTTTAGTTACCATAACTAATTCTGTATTACAACTATGACAATCGAATTTCACATAACGAGAACCAACAGTTCATACTAATGTTTACTATCTAATAGTTATACTTGAAGCTAATAAAATTCGTTTTCAGAATGAAAATTCCTATTTCCAATCACAATATTCTCATAGTCAAAGTCTTTTTCTACCATACTTCTTTAGTTCGAGACTTCAAAAAATTCTCTCAGTGTATTTTAGAAGAAAATTACCATAAAAATTTTGTAATTAATGAATAATATATATCTATATATTTTATAGAGAACGATATTGATGATTGCAGTCAGTGGTTGAGCATTTGTGATACCCTCCTAAGTAGCAGAAGAGAGACGCGGGACGGTGGAGAGAGTGGGGAGCTCATATAAGACCCGTAACCAAACGCCTCTCCCAGTGACCAGTCCCGACACGAAAACTCATCAGCAAAACTTCTTCGTTGTGGGCCTCATTCGTAAAACAAATTCATAATAATATATTAAAAAAGAGAGTTTAATAATTTAAAGAATATTTTATTTAGTTGTATATTGTTATATACATTATTTCATGCTCCTAAAAGTGGAGCCAAGATTTATCAGCAAAGTTTAGTTACCTTTTTTTTTTTTTTGATTTGGTAACGAGGAGATCTTAAAAATGGGTGCGATGCACATTGTTGCATTTTTATTGGTCCTAGTTGCTGCCAAAGGTAAGAATTAATGATTTTTTACAAAAAAAGAAAAATTATACCATAAAATAGAAAATGACCAATTTGAAAAAATCATTAATAATTTATTTTTATTTATGATTGGTCCTTGATTTTGCTTCATTTATTTATAAAATTCAATAAATCGATCAATCCTAAGTTTAATTATTTGATTTATTTCTCAATGACTCTTCTATATGTGATTCTTAGGAGATGAAAAATCCTTTCACTTTTACTTTATTCAATCGCAATGCAATAATTTTAAATTCATTTGACATTATTATTGAATTATTCAATTATCATGAATTCCTAATGACTATTGTTGATAGTGAATATAAAAAAAAATTGAACACAATTATACAAAACGTTGAGAACAACAATTTAATAAAAAATTCATGTGAAATGATAGAAAAAAAGTGATTGAATTACTATTTATTTGAAATGAGTATTTTTCCATGTTTGATCATTTATTAGCATTAGAACGGCGAATCTTTACATGGTAATAACAAGATATTTCATGGCTTATGAACGAACTTGTTAAATCATTAAATATAATCGTTGATTCATTTCATGCAACATGAAAATTTCCATGAATTTGAACGATTTAAATAAATCATTTCCTAGGCTCTTCGATTCTCTCCATATTTACAATGATGAATACGAAAATTTCTGTATTCATAAAATGATTAATTAATTTTCAGTGTATTCATCGATATATCGTCAAATAAAAGATAATGAAAAAAAACCATTTCATTTCATTACTCTCTTTTTTTTTTACTGAAATAAATTCATAGTCAATAACAATAGAAATACAATGTATTCAAAAGTTTCATTTCACATATACATCTTGAGAGAAAGAACTTTCACCCAGTGTTGTTGTCTCACGGGTGAAAATATGAAAGTAGCTCAATCCAAACAGTATCTTTACACTCTCCTGCCATTTTCTGTCTCTCTTTTTGTACTTCTATTTGGGAGAAAAGTTATCAAATATCCTCAAGTAGTGTCATTGAATTTGAAAAGAAAATCCTTTGAGCCTAATAAAAAAAAATCACCCTTCGGCATTTATTCAGAATTATAGATTAGAAAATTTCAAATACATCTTAAAAAAAAAAAAAAAAATTTAAATACATCTCTTCAACTAATTATAATAATAATAAAACCGAAAGTACCGGTATTTTAGTAATCATATCTGATTAATTTCAATCATGTTAATTCTCATTACTAATTTCCTGATTATCTATTAAAACGTGTTGTGACTTTTTCAACTTCCGGTTGGAAAGGTGTTGAAGAAAAGAAAAAACGACTCAATAAATAAATGATAAAAAAAAATGATCAATCGTTGACGTTAAAAACTCTCACTAATCCTTCTGACGTTCCTGGAAAAAAAACTATAAAAAAAGTAATTGAAAAAGTCATTGAAGCTAAAAATATCGTAAAAGTTTTTACTATTAAATTTTTATTACTCATTATTTGGAAAAGTTCTTCAATTTCAAGTAGGCCATTCTTTTCCATTCTCTATATAATATTTTATCATTCTCTTCCGCCTCATACAAATTCATAGATCGTCATCCTAGAAACAAAGTGGCGTAAGTGCTATGCTTATACATAGTACTTACGTCATTTTGTTTCCAAAGTGACGATATGAGACATTCCACGCTATTTCACTCACTTTTCAAGTTTTTTTCCTTCGATTTTGCTCATTTTTGGATATGTTGTTGAAATGACTAAAAAATAGTCATGTTCCATGGAAAAAAAAAAGATTTGGAAAATTTATTGCCCATTTCAAGTTTGAGAAAAAAAGCGATAGATGCTCTCTTTTCTTCAGCTTTGAATGCTCGTATCTCGTTACATATCAGTTTTATAAGGAAAATGAAAAAGTATTTCTTTAATTGAAAAGAAGCGTATAATTACAAGAAAATATCTTCCAATTGTAAAAACCGAATATTTCTATTTGTTATAAACAAAATGAATAAGAGGAATGGCGGCCAATCATTATACTCAACATTTTAAAAAATTAAAAAAAATATATATATATATATATATGGTATAGATTCAACTATTTCGGATGTCCTCCTAAATTTTCATTTTTAAAAAAATAAATTTCGTTACTAATTTCGTTATATAAAAATAATTCGGATTTGTTACTGCCTGTATTCACATTTTGTAAATAACATGGGTGTACAACATTTCAAGATACAGTAGTAGTATAAGTGGTGAAGGAAGGGAAAGTAAGCCAAGACGACAAGGAAGACTGAGAAAAAGAGAGATAGAGGGGGCTCGTTCCCCGAGGATAACTTTTCTACTGCGCATTCTTATGTAAGAGACACGCGAGAGTAGATTTTAAAAGAGATGTGTCTGAGAGATTTGGCCCCCAGGTAGATTCTTCAAAACCGATCACAAATTACTTAGAGCAATATTAAAAACATTTTTCTCTCCTTTCATTAAACATTTACAGACAATTATTATTATTATTTTTTTTTTTCATCTTTTTTTTTGTGTGATCAATATTTTTTTGAATGGAATGAGGATGTTTTTGATTGTTCATCATTTAATGAAAACAGTATAGTGATTATGGGGATGAAATGAAGGTCACTAAAGTCAAGGCTACAAAAAGGACTTTCACTTGATCTCTTGGGAGCGCTGTTCCGCATGGCTTCCCACCCATATAATTCTACTATTTACCATTTCGCTTTCGATTGATCACTGTAATTTCATATAAATCATTTTTAATACGACTTTTTTTTTTCCTGTAAATACGAGACATGAGATACGTGAACTTGAAATTAATGAATTTTGAGGAATAAAATAATCTTTTCGAAAGTTAGTCCCTGAGATAATTATTCAATAAAAATGGATTTTTTCATGAGCTTGCCAGTAAATCATGCAGGCTTATTTCACATGACTATGTTGTATAATAACCTTCTCTTGGCCACATAAAGTAAAATGCAAACGATTTTTGAATAATTTAAAAGTGAGTAGCTTCAGAAGAATTTATCGAGAAAATGGATTCTCAAGTCAGTTTGGCACAACTTTAATTGTTTTTATGGGTCACATGCTATTTTTAAGACTGGAATTGGTCCATAGAGATACCCTCTACAGTGAATAGATACTTCAACTCGGTCGTTTATTAAAAAAAGAATAAATATTTGTTTTATTTAAATGATTAATTAATATCCATTATGTATAATAAAATATAAAGATGAAAGGTACCAGTCTCCGAGGTGACTGGTACAATGACACACTGTCGTGTCTGATTGAGAACTGCCCTCTCGAACATCAGTGAGTTCGATTCTTATAGTAAATTATCAGTGTCACATTGCAACATGATTAAACATGTAGCAATAAGAAGCTGAGTCAAATAATATGTGAAGTTAGTTGAACTCATTAATGTGTTCAATTTCTTTACTGCAATTATGAAGTAATATAATAATATTAAATGATGCTTATGGGGCATAACACTATAGAAGACGAGAAAAAGAAGTGGACGAAATTAATAACAGAGTAATAATCAAAGGAGAAAGCAAGAGGAATAGAGGCATACAATTGAAGCGATGGCAAGATGATCTGAAAAAAGTGGCTGGTCCAGAATAAATGGGTGTAGCAAAGAACAGATTAAAGTGGAAATTTTTAGACGAGGCCTTTGTCGGAAGACAGGCTGTTACAAAAAATCAAGCGGATATGGTTTGATGTATCCAGGAGAGGTGATCTCTCCTAAAATCTGTGTACACTAAACTTCAAATTACAAAAATTCAGAGATTCTCGAATTCTCATCAGACTTCATGAAAATTCATGAGAATTCATAGATTTCTATGAGAATTCAAGAGATTCCAGGGAATGCCAACAGATTTCAAGATTTCATGGCAGAAACAAAGATGTATAGAAAATAAAAATTTGATTAAAATAATACTCAACAAAATTCAAAATCTTCTATGACTTCTCTCAAGTCCTGAAATCGATTTTTCAGATATTGTCACTATTTATTTTACATGAAATTTCAAAGACTTCACAAATTTCATGAAATTTCCATCGCATTTCTCTAGTTTGTGGGCGATTCCAAGGCATCTTTCCAGATTTTATAAGATTTCAAAAATTCAAAAAGTTCAGGAATCTTTGAAAGAATGCCGAAATCTTCTAGAGATTTCTGATTTGAATGTACACCAGATTTCATAAATGATTACCCCTTCTTGAATTCATTATAGCCTCACCCACAGTACGATCTTGCATATATTATAATGAAAACTAGTTTTTAAACAAACAGCAATAGAGGCCCATTTCGTCACATTAGAAACAAAGAGGCGTAAGTGCTATGCTTATACACAACACTTACTCCCCTTGGTAAATATGTAGTACAGGGGCCTTTTTTTATAAAATTTGAATAATTATCAAAGTCAAATCTTCGGAAAAAAATATGTAATGCGCAAGCAGGATTTGAACCCACGACCCTCTGATTACATGTCAGGTGCTCTGACCACTGAGCTATTGCGAGTTCCTATACTTTCCTCCAAATTTTTGACCAAGATATATTACATCATTTTCGCCACCTCCCTTCCTGAGGTAATTTAAATTAATTTGAATTAATTTTATTTGGAAAGGCCGTTATTCTACATATTTACCCTCCCCTTTGTTTCTAAGGTGACGATTTCATTTAGAGCCTTTAGAGCCCTTAGGACCTTTTAGAGGCCTATTTGATTTTTATTTTTATTTTAATTGTTGTCACCTCTATTGTTCACTGAATGTTGACTCAGGATGATCATGTAGAAATGAAAAAGTGAAATTTTTCTATTTTAATTATCAGGTTCAGGACAGAAACAACAACAGCAGGAGGATCCGTGTCAAACAAAAGCAAGAGTTGTAGGCGATGTAGACTACTGTGATCGTTATTGGGAATGTGTTAATGGACGTGCTGAATTATTTGACTGTCCAAATGGTCTTGTTTTTGCTGGTAAACATCGTGGTGTTACTGAGGGCTGTGATTATCCATGGAGGGCTAATTATTGTGATGGTAAACGTCAAGCAAATCCACCAATTGGAGTTGAACATTGTGACTGGTTATATGGTATTTTTGGCCACGAAACATCGTGCACAAGATATTGGACTTGTTGGAATGGTACTGCAACTGAACAATTATGCATTGGTGGATTATTATACAATGAGAGAGCACGTTCCTGTGATTGGCCAGAAAATGTAGATGGCTGTCAAAAACATCGTAAGTCAATGCTACAAAATGTCATTTAGCTCTCATACATTTCGAAATAGGGGAAAGTCAGATAAAATAGAGATTTCAATTAAATAGCTTGAAATAATTCAGTTAAATATTTCAATTTTATTTAAAAAATTAGAGTATTTATTTTCTGTTGAAAAAGTCGAATTTAAAAAAAAAATTAAAAAATTTATTTTTATGTATCGTTACCTTAGAAACAAAGGGGCGTAAGTGTTATGCTTATACGCAGCACTTAAGCCACTTTCTTTCTAAGGCAACGATATATGTTTTCTTCAGCTTTTTCAATGGAATCATTAGAAGGAAACTATCTCAAATATTTTCACTCATTTCGATCCATTTTTATAATATGAAATATCAAAATCCAACAATATATCGTGTCCTTTTCCATTCTCATGTCCTTTTTAGCCCAGCTTGCACTATATTCTCTATTTCTATTTCAAAAACGCCATACGTAACGACTTTCGAAAAATATTGTTTTAATTCATTACCAGTTAAATTAGTCCAGTAGAGATCAATTGTAATTTTTTATTTTTTTTAAAGGAGAGATCAATTTAACACAAAATTTATTCATCTCCATTATCTTTCGACATGTCTTTCGAAAATGGCAAAAATAATGACAAATATCATTTTCATTCATTGTAATTTTTGGCAACTTTTAATTTCTATCATTTTTTTTTATAATAAAAAAAAAGTCATTGCCCCAACAAAGTAAGTGGGCGAGGCGCAATCCTCATTTACATTCACGTAATACCACCACGTCGCACCTCTTCATGCATAACTTCATTGTCCCACGATAACTTTTTGTTCTCAGATGAAAATTTTAAACTCTTACTTGAAAGTTTAATTAACATTCTTTTTTTTTTTTCCTTTTTTTTTCTCTCTCTTAAAAACAACATCTAGCACTGTGTAATGATGATGCTAATGGAAATGTGCCACTTGGTAAATCATGCAACCGTTACTGGCAGTGCCAAGGCGGTTATCCACGTCTTCAGAGATGTCCAGCAATGTTAGTTTTTGACAGAAGATCATTAAGATGTGTTGTACCACCAACTGAAGACTGTGATGTACCAACAACACCACCAAATTTAGATGGTGATTTACCAGATGGACGCAATGAACAAGAGCCTGAAGAAGAAAATTTACCACCTGGTGTACCACCATTACCATCAGGAGCTGTGCCCCTTTCTCTAAGGACTCGAACAAGAAATTAAGTTGAAAGAAAAGAAGAAATACACACACACAAATAAATTTAACAAACAATAAAACGAACTTTAATTTTTTTTTTCTATTTTTTTTTTATTTAAAAGTATTTACAATTGAAAGTACGAGTGTGTTAAACTGAAAAATCAGATATTTATAATGTTTGTTCAAAAGAAAATGTGTAATTTTTTATTATTATTACTATTATTGTCATATTTTCTTAGGTTTTTTGGAGAAATTAAGATGTTCCAAATGCTTTTCTTCTTATTTGTAAGAAAATGTAAAGAGAAAAAAAACAAAATTCACTGCACAAAGCCCAAATAAAATAAAAAAACTCACAATTTTGTAAATACTCCCACGTCCTTAAATTCAATAATCGTGTGAGATTTTTCATAATTATGAGATTCATTTAATAAAGACTAATGTATATTTTTAATATGTTTTAATCTTAATGAATGGGAAAATAACGGAGAATTATTTATCTATACAAATTCATTTTATTTCGCTGATTTATTACAGTTTGAAAAATATTTAATACAAAATATTGATTTGAAAATTTTGCTAGACTCTTCCTGATGCTGAAATTAAATTTATTCAAAATCCATTGGCACTGAAAAATTTTATAAATTCATTGATATTAAAGAATTATCGAATAATTTAGTGAAATTACATTATTTATTTACCATTGTGGATGCTCATCGGGATCCATGCAGCTTAAAGTTACCGAGTCGAATAATTTTCCATCACCGCAGGTAATTAAACGTGGATGATAATCAACGCAGGTAATTAGTCTGCCACAATCTCCGGGTACTGGGAATCTACAAGAAAAAAAATGAATAAATCTTGTGTCTCCCCTCTTATAGAGCTTGAGAATATATAGAGAAAGTGGGGCAAAATGGACCTCTATGGCAACATGATCCAGTAATTTTTTCGGAGTGAAAGACTTGATGAAAAAATCTGAAAAAATTCAAGAAAATGCTCCAATATGTGGACATTGTTGGTGAATTTTTTCAATTTTTTTTGTGAGCTCATTCACTCTTAAAAAAAATACAGAATAATTTCAACCCTCTGGTCCATTTTGCCCCGCTCTCTCTTGTGTTTATTTTTGTAATTCTCGATTTTCTAATGTGGACTGAAAACTTTCGATGATATTACCTGGGGAATGGCCAGAATTTTGCAGCAGCAGTATGTTTAGGCACTTTAGAAGGGCATTTGAAGCCAACAATTGCTTCTGGATTGCAGAATGGTATCAATTGATCTGGCCAAACACATGAATGACTCTTATCGTCCCAAGCAAGGCCTGGAGTACACTCTTCATGATGTGGCTCACCATAGATACATTTAACATACGTTGTACTGCAGGAATCACTGTCAGCGTAAATACCAAATTGATATTCGCATCCTGGCGAACTTATTGGCGTGTCTGTGAATATAGAGCAGAGAAAAATCAAAATGAGACAATTTTCCTTAATACTAAAGCAGAAACGCTGAAATATTCTCACAAAAAATTTAGATGACTTATCAAATCGTCATCTTAGAAAGAAAGGGGCGTAAGTGCTATATTTCTAAGGTGACCAAATCATATTGAATTAATAAACATTTATTTAACCCTTCGTCAATCGCCTGATTTTATCCGGCTTCGTAAAAAAATTCTTGTGATAAGAAAATTTCCTTAGTTCCAGAAAATTTCGATATATGTAGATATACAAATTGCAGAGAAAAATTTAGAGCCGCTTTTCAATCCGTGATCCACAAAATGATATTTCCACTCGATTTTTTAAGCGGTTCTATACTTATCAGTAGTATTTGCTATTTTGGGAGCTCCAATAAGAGCATTAAAATTTTTTTGAAATTTTTCTATCCGTAAAAATGAAAACAAAACATCAAAACATGAAAAAACGCGGTGAAGTGACGAAGGGCTCTTTTGATATGAAAAAAAAGCATTTGATACTGAAGATGGATTTTTATGCAACTGATTGTGTTGTCGTTAAATGAATAGAGAAAGGGATAATTGATACATACAGTCAGCCCTGCGATCGCCGCACTTGACTGCCCAATTATAGTTGCAATGATTGTGTACTGCCCCATGGCCATCAAAGAGTAATCCATTTTCACAGCGTTCATAAGTCAGTGTTCCATTTGTACATAAGAAAAACGAGCCACAGTCCTCTGGATGAGCATAGGCATGTACACCATAGGGATCTGGACATGTAGGTACTCCATGGAGTGCAATGGCATATCCTGTTCAATATATCATCAAAATTCGTATAGTTAATCAATCAAATAATGGGATCTATGTAATCATAGAACCACGACACAATAAAAACGTTAAAAAACCGAAGACAAGCACAGAAAAACACCACAACATAATAAAGTTAAATCATCGCGAAGAAACAAGAATCAACAGAATTATGTTCTTATTTCTAAGTTCTTTAGAAGAATAAGATGAAGCAGATAACAAAATTCGAACCCATCGGCGAATAATTAAAAAATATTCCATAAACACCCAACACCATTATGTAAGAAAAAAAAATCAAAAAAAGTTAATTAGTTTTGAGATAAAAATGTAAAGAAAAAAACAAAATTATGTTGAAAATTCAATGAATTTTTATTTTTTAGGCGAAAATGTAAAAAAAAACAACATTCTGATGAAAATTGAAAGCCCCCTAAGTGGAATTATTTTGTCGTTAGTTATTCAATTTATGACTATTTTTCAATGAATAATTATATTTAAAGATGTTTTCTCGTGAGTTATTCAATTTATAAGTATTTTTCCATGAATAATTATTAATGTAATTATTCAAACGCAAGTTACTTTTCGGCGGTATTTTTTTCATTTTTCATTTAATCGTTAGTCCATTATTCCATAATACCAATTAATGCAAAAACATTGCACTGAAAAATTTCGATATTTTATCCAGGGACAAATATATAATTGAAAGAAATCAAGTGAATGCAAATGAATGTATCGTTATGTGATAAAAAGTAATGCGCATATAATAACTTATTAATAAGTCGAAGAAAAATTTGCATAAGGTGTGGTTTTTTGTCGCGAGAAATAACTCGAGATGTTCCATCCATTCAATATTTTTATATCAATGTGTACAGTATGGAGCCGATTGGTATTATATCATCAATCTTCATGGGGTCTAGAACCATATGGTCTGGTTGGTAGACAGTGAAAGCGGTTTTAACGGTAGAAGAATTTTACTCTACTGTGTCGCAAGTCTTAAATGTACATTAGTATTCGAAATACTAGAATCTTTCTCTCCCGATGCACTCAGGATGCTTGCAATGCTCATTCTGCGTGTGCGTTATTGCTTATTTTCTTTTTTTTTTTTCTTCTTCTTTTTCTCGTCTTCGTATCTCTCTTCTACTCACCATTCGAAAAAATTCCAGCCAACAGACTCAGGAGCAATGAGAGTTTATACATTTCTGTGAATTTCGCCTGTCTGCACGATACGGAGACCGTTACTACTGAAACTTATTCGAGTTTTGTGGGAAGGCAATGAGAGACAGCAAGGCCTGGCCTCGAACATACTCAGCCCCTTCACTCTACAACCGACACTTTTTCGTTCTCTTTTCTTTCTGTACAATTAATCCCCACCAAATTATTAATATTGATATTGTTTTCGTTATTATTGTAAAATGAGTAAAATTCGTGAATTTGCCAAATTTTCCACTTCTTTCGTATATTGAACATTTTTTTTTAAATCCACTTTTTTTTTTTAGTATTATTATATTTTTTAAGAAAAATTATACGAGTGACGAAAAATATTGACAATTTATAATTAAAATTTAATATGAATGGAATTGTTGTACGGATGTAATGAATATTAGTATTGTTACGCAAAATTTTTGCTTTTAAATTATTTTTATTCGCGGGATTTTTTTTATTTTTTATTATTCATTATATATCCTATTGACTTGTTGCGCAACAATTGGCCAGAGGAGGGAACCAGATCCGCGCGGTAGATATAGTGAAAGCAGTCAATCCAACACGAGTTTCATTCATATTGCGCAACACTTGGAACAATCAGCCATTTTATCACTTATCAAAAAGGTGAAAGAAAACATTAATGATTGAGAGTTAAAGGTAGTTTGGGGGAATTAGGGTTTACGTTTAATACCATGTTTTTTTTGCATTCTATATGGAAAGAGCGGACTCTTTGCTTTACTATCTGTCGAATTTGGAATTGACTTCCCGTGTAGTTTGGGCGGAATTAATTAATAATAGAGCATTACTCTTATAGTTATATCTTGAAAATGGTTCATTCTACTGAAAAAAAAAAAAAAATAGAGAAATTTTTTTGTTCAAATTATATTTCCTAACTTTTTAATTCAAAATTTTTTTTCATGCATCAATATTTTTCAAGTTATATTGTTTTCGAAACACATCTATTTACGAAAATATGAATTTTCATCTTTTTTTCTGTGAACAACGCGAGGTAGATCAACGCGGAGAAAAGACAAAAATAGGCAAGTTTGTGTGTTTCAAACGCAATAACTCGAAAAAAATTGATGTGAGAGAAAAAGTTTCGAATGAAAAAGTTAAGAAATTCAATTTGAAAAAGAAGAAGGCTTCATATTTTCAATATTTTTTTGTAAAATAAACCATTTTCAAAATATCGCTATTAGAATAATGCTACACAATTAATCAATGACATCCAAAATATACGGGAAATCAATTTAAAATATGACCGAATTACGTTGAATACAATTGTAACTATTTTTTGTATTTCAAAAATGTTGTGATCAATTTTGTTTTTCATTTCTGCTCCTTGAAATTGCCTTTCTGACAGGACAATAAGCCAATACACTCTAGCAGAATGGTGAAAGTAGTTGAATTATCATAGTGTCAGACAGTAACCAGAAAGGCGAATATTAAAATTTTCATAATATTAAAAAAATTTAAATTTCAAATCGTTCGAAATTCGATTATTCTTTAATTCTTTAATTATTTCTTAAATTCGGAATAATTCAATATATTGCATTGAGAACGGAAAAAAAAATTTACTAGGTTGATGAACAATAAAAATATTCATAAATCTATTACATAAGTCCAATTGTTTATTGTGTTACTTACAAATAGAAATAATAAAAATAAAAAACATTGAAGATATTACACAAAATTAACTTGCACGTCAGTTCCTTTCCTTGTAATAATTTTCACTGCAAAAAAAAAATAATTTGCGATAATATTGTAATAGACAGTCACTTTTAAAAAATCATTCATAAAAGAAAAAAATATTTCAGAATTGAGAAAAGATGCTGAATTTAAAAAAATAAAAAATTTCTTTAAAAAAAATGGTACAAGAAATTTTTTTTCATAAAATTTCGAAAAATTCTCCATCTCTTTTAAATTTCAAAAAATTTCAATTAAAAAATTTCAAAAACATGCATCAATTCTCAGCCATTTTAGAATCAATCATAATAATAATAATAATAATAATAATAATAATAATAATTACCATCCAGGGACATTTTCAGGCTCAGTACATCTGAATGTATCTTCATCATAAACAGTACCAGCATCACATTGTCCTTTTTGTGGTACTTGTCCGTTTCTACATATATAAAATTTAGCACAATCCTCAGGATGTGGATAAGTTGGATGTGGTAATATTCTGCCACCAGGACCAGTAACATTCTCTTCTGGGCATGAAAAGCCATCATCAAGTGTATCACGTTTTGAATGACACGGTGAAGTTGAGTCAATTTCCCAAACGCAAGTATTCATTTTTTCTTCATAAATTAAACCAGGTGGACATGGCATTATTGATGCAATACCATCAATACAATTAACAAAACGATCGCACATTAGTGGATCCTCGTGTTTGAAATAGCCATTGGCACGTGGACATCCTTTCGATGGTTGTGGCTCCTCTGAAAGTTTGCAAATTTTGTAATTTTTCGTTTTTTAAGAACCGGTTTCTTCTTTGAAACTAGTTATAATCTAAAAATAAATATTCTCATTCTGATGAACTCATGCTCTTCAGTGCGACTCATTCTGTTTCTTTTTTGCTTCCGAATGGAAGCTTTTTTTCAATTAATCAAGAGAATATAGGGGAATGTAAGATGAAGAGGACATGAGGGGTGAAACAGAGACGCTAACAAAAAAAATTTTATTGTGAGAAAATTTACTTAGTTGGAGAAAATCATTTCAATATATATAGATATAGAAATTGTGAAGAAAAATTTTGTTAAAAGGCAATTTTCTTGCTACAAGAATTTTTTTTTCTCAGTGCACATTTGAATTTTCATGTTTTACATCGTGATCTTAGAAACAAAGAGGCGTAAGTGTTATGTATAAGCATAGCACTTACGCCCCTCTGTTCCTAAGGCGACGATATCATGAAAATTGCCCACAATCAATAAAAGTATTTGAAATAGGTTTTTTTTCAGACGATTCCATCGAAAAGCTGTTTAATTTGTTAATGTTGATGGAGAAAAAGAATGGATTTTTGACGTGCTTACAGGGCAAAAACTGATTTTCACAACATAGCCGATAAGTACCTTAAAGATGTAATAAATTTTTTTCTTAAACCTTATAATCGATGGCAAATGATCTCACCTTCCACTTAAGATAAATACCAAGTCACTGTGACAAATAAAACCAGAGATATCCTCAACAACGATATTCAAGAATTTCAAAATTTGATATTAAATTATAATTTTTAAATATTGCTATTGAGAAGATGCAGTGGCGAGAAAAAGAGAAACTGAAAGACATCTTTATCAGTATTGTGAAATTAAAATGTTTCTTGATGAATATGAGATAGTATGCATATACTACAAAATATTGCATAGAAAAAATCAAAATTTCTAAAAAATTTCAAAATTTGAGATTAAATTGCCTTTTTTTAAATCCCTTATTTGAGGTCGAAAAAGTATAATTTTCCACCAAAAATTTTCTCAGCTTTTCAATGGGATTATTAAAAAAAAAAATCCACAAGCCATGTTATTGAAATCTTCATTTCACCCTAATTCCCCTATTTTTCTCTGATTTGTAAAGAACTATCCATGTATTAAATCCATCGAATCATTTGGATTTCAAATTTTTTTTCCTCCCATAAAAGAAAACATTGATTTTTCTCATTCATTTATTCATTCATTCCACTCATTCATTAATTCTAGTACTCAACAATTACTTACGTAACAATGTACGATCACCACATGGTACATTGTGTGGTATATCGCACAATTCTTTCTTCGGATTATCATCTCTGAATACTAAGCCATCTTTGCATAATTTCTCCTCTGGTTTGCCATCCGTACATATATAATAAAGATCGCACTGCTCTGGATCGGCGAAGAATCCCTTTAATTCAGGACATTGAAATTGTCCGAAAGTTGAATCAACAGCAACAAGTATAAATATCAAGCCAAAATAAAACATGGCTAAGTATTAACCAATATTCAAATCGCGTAAATTGATGGGCAAAAAAGTAAAATCGATGATTTGGTGTGTCTGTGATTTTCGTCGTCACAGGGAACGTGACTGGTATAGTACTGATCTTGTTTCACTCGAATGGCCTCTTTCGTTGCATTTCACACAAGCTCTCCCCACCCTGTTCAACCCAAAACTTCACATACAAAACGGTCCACCATTGGCTATACAGCATTACAAACCTTGTGCCACGTATGCACTTTCCATTTCTACTGATTATCATAATTTTCATTGTTCATTCATCTGGTAGAATTATTGATGAGAGTGTGAATATCTAATTGAAAAATTGCCTAATGAGGATTTTTTTTTGATTACTTGAAAATGAAAGATGGATAATTAGGAAATATTAATATTTTTCTTTAATGTATTATCGAGGGGGTAATCACTTGGGGAACCTGGTGTACATTAAAATCAGAAATCTCAAGAAAATTTCAGAATTTTTGCAAATATTCCTGAAATTTAGGAATTTTTGAAATTTTATGAAATTTGGGAAGAAGTCTTGGAATCGTCCACAAAGTAGAAAAATCCGATGGAAATTTCATGGAATCTGTGAATTATTTGAAATTTCATGGATAATAAATAGTGACAATATCTGAAAAATTGATTTGAGGACTTGAGAAAGTTTGAATTTTGTTGAACATTATTTTAATCGAATTTTCATTTATTATACATCTTTGTTTCTGCTATGAGATCTTGGAATCTCTTAGCATTCCATGAAATCTCTTGAATTCTCGTAGAAATCTATGAAATCTTCAAGAAAACCATGCGATTTTCATAGATTTCCAGAAATCTCATGAATTTTTATAAATTCAGCTGAAAATGCTGAAATCTTTGATTTTTTGTCATTCCAAGTTCAGTTTACACAGATTTGAAGAGTAATTTAGAATTATAGAACCCCCTCGTGCATTATAAATTTTGGGGGAAGATGATGGAATTTGCCAAAGACATCAACTTGCAATCTAAGTTAAATTGTGATCATAGGGTAGAAAAAAATTAACCAAATACTCATGTTAAAAAAAAATAATATAGAGTTAATAATAATAAGATATTCTCAACATGGCATTTTCTCAAATTATGCACTGTTATTGTTTTTTACATTGGTTTAAGAAGAAAAAAGCAAAAAGTGTAAAAAGCTGTAAAGTAAAAACATGGGTTATAAATAAATGAATAAAAAATAATTTCGTGGCTCGTTCGCCTGGTGATTTGTGAGAAAAATTCTTGTACAATTTTACCTGGATTACAGGGAATTGTAGAGTAAGAAGGGCATGAGGGATGCGAATTGACATATTTTAATTTTCATGTTCTCTTATATTATATGAAAATCCCTTGAAATCATTTTTAAACATTCGATGGGTTTTTTCGAGGAATTTCACGTTGTCGAGGATATCTCTCTGGTTCTTCTGAAGTACTTGCAGGGCAAAAAAATGATTTCCAGAAAATGGCCTATAAGTACTTGAAAAAATGATAATTTCTTTTTTGCAGGTCATAGAAATCAAAGAAGTATTTGAATTCTTCGAACCTCGAATATCCTCAAAAAAGTAAAAAAAAAAAAAAGAAGAGGAAGCTCGACTCTTCCCCTTCTCTCTCTATGATCTTCATCAGAAATTTCTCCAGAATTTCAATTAAATCTTGAAAAAAAATCCATCGCATCTCCTCTATTGAAATGTCAATATGCAAATCATAGGGGGGAGTGGGGTGAAAATGTTACCCCTCTCCCCCTCATGATTTGAATATTATAAAAGATAAAAAGGTCTCATCCTCATATCATTCATGTCTTCTCGGTTCTTATTAAGGGCCCAGAATAAATTACCCATAGATTTTACATGTTATTTTTTTGTTGCCAGTTTCGAAAACCAATTTATGCTGAATAATTATTTGAGGCATTTATTTATAAGGAACCTTCAAGGTCCCACGATTGACCCAGACGTTAGAGAGTAGTCTGCAGACTGGCTCACCAAGAATTAATTCATCCGTGAAGGCGAATAATATCACGCGAGGTCGAGCTCACACAAGTTTTTTTTCCTCCTTTTTCATTTCCACTCCTTTTTTTTTTATTCTCCCCCAAGAAATGGTGAAAGCGATAATTCAAGAGTGAAAACGTACACCACAACAGGAAGTGAATTCTGAATATTTATTTTTTGCAATAAAGGATAAGCGAAGGAATGATTAATATTAATTATATTATCAATAAATTATTCATAAATTATCTTTTTTTCTTCTGATTATCGAAAAAATTTATTAAAAATAAAAACATTTACACGGCCAACATTAACGTTTTTGTCTTTTTTTCCGTTTTTTTTTTTTTCTCTTTTGTGTCTTTTCTCTTCTTTTGGCGTTACAGATTGATTCGGTGAAAGTTGTGTGAAACGCCTGGTCCCAATACAGGACAGGTGATAGCAAATCAAGGCCTTTCAGGCTTTTTGTCGTCGTCCTTGTACCAATCCTCGCTGAAAATTCAAAAAATGACGAAAAATAAAATAATGCACCTAAAAATGGCATTTCAATTAATTTAATTAATTTAATCAATTTAATTATTTTTCAAAGAATAATCCATTAAAATTTAAATTGAAACTTCAAGAATTTCATTTTCATACCATCCAGGAACATTTTCTGGTGCATCACATTGCCCCAGTACTTCATTGTAAACTGTACCCTCATTGCAGCCTTGTTCACGTGGTGTATCACCACTCAAACAAACGTAAAACTTTTGGCAATCTTCTGGATGTGCATATTTCGGATGATCAACAGGTTTACCTCTTGAATCCATTTGACGTTCTTTTGGACACTCAAAGCCATCGACCAATTTTTTACCAACTATACCGCAATTCTATTTAACAAAATTAACATGATGAATTAATTAAAATTCATCAATTGATGGCAAAATTTTCGCAATAGAAATAATTTCATTCAATTAATAGTCAAAAATAAATTAATTTTAAAAAAAGTAAATTATGATAATAATCAAGATGAAATGAAGCGGAAAAAATCAATGAAGATGAAAGAAAAATTAAATTACTTCACGTCTTGCACTAGCTGGCCATACACAAGTACCAGTGTACTCATCAAAGTGTAATCCCATTGCACAAACAAATTCTGTTGCATCACCTTCAATGCAATTATAAAATGTATTGCAAACAGATGGATCTGGATGAGCAAAAAAGCCATTTTTCCTTGGGCATTTTTCATTTTTTTGCTCTGGTGGTTCTATAAAGAAAGATGAAAGAGTTAAATTCCATTGAATATTCAACGAACCGATAATGGGAAAAAAAACCTTCGAAATGAAGGGGCACAAGTGCTATGCTTATACATAGCACTTAAGCCCTTTTATTCCTGAGGCAATAAAATATACTTGCATCAAGCATCAACAGAATATAACGGTAATGTATTTACAAATTAATGAAAAATCAAATAAATATTCATTAAACTCACGTAATTCAAGACGTTCACCGCAGTCTACGTTGAATACGTGATCGCACTTGTTGATCTTACGATTGAGTGGATCGAATACAAGTCCGTCTGGGCATAATTTTTCCGTTGCTATACCATCCTCACATATATAAAATTTGTCACACTGTCTTGAATCCTCGTATTGTCCATCTTTCTTTGGGCAATTGAATTCTGCTACTGAAAAATTTAAATTTTCATGTTTTTTCTTCTTAAGAATAAATCACAAAATTGGACAATTAAAAATGGGAGCCAAAAAATCTATGTGATAATACTATGAAGATTAAGATTAACGTTTTCTATTCATTATTCTTTTTCCTGTTAAAAATGATATAAATGTATTTATAGAAGAAATTGTAAAAGGCTGAAAAACTATACATGGCTTTAATGAAATATAAAAATATAATACAAAATTGGACTTTCTTTATGAAAGCTGCTTATACAAAAGTAGGTGATACAACTACGATTTTTTAGATTTTTTCATGTTTTGGAAAATTTTATTGCTTATTGTTCACAATTAACAGTAAAATATCATCGCTTTAGAGTTAAAGGGGCGTAAGTGCCATACTTATACAGTACCACTTAGGCCCTTTTTTTCTGGGGTGACAATATATTTAAATGTTTGATTTTCAACAAAAAAGATACACCGGCAAAAAAATTCTAATAATTTTATAATCCCGAAGCAATTTTTTTCTTTTTTTCCAGAGAAAATTTAAAAATTATTCTTCAGAATAGATTTTAAAAAAACTAGCTAAATAAAAATAAATCGTCAACTTTACGGTAAACTTATGTAATTCTCTGCATTCAATTTAATAGAAATGTTACTTATGCAATTCCATTTCTGGAGAAAGATACCTGACATTTAAAGTTTTAGAAAGTTTTTCGTGAAATATCTCACATTTAAATGGAAAGATTGCAAACGAAGATTAAAAAATTCTTCATTCTTAAATCTAGAGGAGTCTAGGATTATTTCGTTATTAAAATAAAGGCACTCTACAAACTAGAAATAAAAACATTTATTGACGGAATTTCCAAAGAATCTTTATGATAAAAGTCTTCACATTGAAGAAAAAAATCTTCTTCCATTTTATCCCGGTCTATTCCTATTAGAGTAAAGAATTTATCCTATTAAGAGTTAAAAAATTAAATAATTCAATTACTTACAAGCGACAGAGACAATTGCCAGTGAAATTAATAATAACACTCTAGTCATTTTTAAATTGATTAATTATAGATTTGAAAAAAAATCGAAATAGTAAAAAATATTATAATTCTTATTGCACGAATTCAATTAATTGTTAACTTCCTGCTCTTTTGTATTAGACTCAACGTCGAGAGACACTGTTCACAAAACGTTGGTTCACCATCGTCTACACCCTCAACATCCCCACTTAAGATGCATTTCACTAAACCCCCCCTTTCCCTTTGCCCCCTCCACTTTCGTAGCATCAATACCATCATCAGTAGAATAATCGCAATTATACAGTTGAGCATGTGGGTTGAAGAGAGCTGTTCTAAAAGAAATAAAAAAAATATCTCCAACGAATCTCTACCTTTCACTTTTCATTCCGTTTTCCTCGAAAAAAAAAAGAAAAAAAAACCCGGAGTATCACATTCTTGTATTTCATAATTTATTATTCACTTGGTATTTTTGAATCAGACGATAAAAAAATAAGGAGAATATTACCATGAAAAATAAAATCTGTAGAAAGTCATCTGCCTCAGCTGATTTAAAAACGATAAAATTCCGAAGATCATGGCGTGCGTTCATTGATCGCAGTTGGAAAGTAAAATCATTCATCCGAATGAATGATCTTGTCCAATTGGATCGATGACCATCACCAAAATTTCCAAAAACTATCTCCACCTTTCCCATTTTCTTCCAATATGATAATAATCGAGTATAAAAGAAATTTGTTTAAATTGCAGATAATGCTTACGAGAATTTTAAATTTTGTGTAAAGGTTTTTTTTTTAATTCTTATTTCACAAATTACATTGAGATATGGTGGATGTTTATATCATTGCGTTAGAAACAAAAGGGCGTAAGTACTATGCTCATGCGCATAGCACTTATGCCACTTTGTTTCTAAAGTGACGATATGAATAATTAATTTAAATGAATTATGAAGCTGGTGCTTTTGTTGGTCTCGATGATTTCCTTCTGCTTGGGCCACCAGTAGGTTTTGGCTTTTTCGGAGGATTTTCGAGTGCATCAAGTTCAGCATCACTCAGTTGATCCTTGTACCAGTCTTTGCTGTTTCAAAATAATAATAAAAAGGAATTAATTAGGATTAGATTTGGATATCAAGTTAGAAATATAAGAGTACAATGTACGGGCACCACAAATATTTTTATAAAAGAAAGGTCATTTGTATATTCAAATAGTTTAACTAAAAAAATGTATACCGCATATAAAACGGAAAACATCTGTAAAAAGTGTAAAAGTATAAAGAGGAAATGGTTTCCATTCTATTCTATTGTGAAAAGCAATTAGATACTGTGATTGAAGGAAATTAACAGATTATTTTCCTTCATGTCACTACACTGAGTAAAAAAATTAGTAAAAACTATCGAATTTTGGTTCCATTGGTCTTTAACAAATATTTTTATGGAATAAGCAACAATGTTGTTGAATTTACTGAATTTCGTTGATTCTAACAGTTGATTTGTTCGAAAAAAATGAACAAAATTCAGTAAATTCAACAATTTTTGCCAACTATTTCATAGAAACATTGGCTAAGGACCAATCGAACAAATATTCGACAATTTTTACCACTTTTTTTTGTCTCAGTGTACCAAATCTCTTTCTAAAAGAATTTTATACTACTAATTTTTCAAATAATCCAAAGCATAAAGGAAATAATATGATCTCTAAAGTGAAAGGAATGAAAGAAACAGGACATTACAATGAAAAACACGTATTATCTACAGAAAAAATGTTAACACAATCATTATGTTACTCTCTTTGTCACGTATAAAACGTACCATTCAGGAATTCTTCTTGCCCAGTCACACTTGCCAGTTCGTTCATCGAAAGCCTGTCCAAGTTTACACCCACTTCTTCTTGGTATTTCACCATTAATACAAACATAAAAGAACTGACAGTCCTCAGGATCTGGATAACGTGGGTGTGTTGCTGCTGTTGTTTCATTGACCTTTGGGCATGTAAAATTGAATAATTCCGATGAGCCACAGCCTTTTTTTTGTGCCTCATCTGGCCAATTGCATATACCAGTTTTATCGGAAAATACTAAGCCATCTGGACATGTTATCATGTTAAATTTGCCCTCAACGCAGTAGTAAAATGTATCACAAATGCTTGGATTCTCGTGGCCAAAGTAACCATGCATTCTTGGACAGTGAAGTGAAGGTTGTGGTTGTTCTAAAAAGCAATTATAACAATTATTTTGACAATTACGAATTTAAAAAAAAAAGAAAAAATTACTGAACTAAATTTTTTTTTTATGAAAAAAAGGAAAAAATTGAAAAATCTCACGTCTTTTTGGACGTTTTGTGCAGTCAATTCCAAATGGTAAATCACACTTTTCATGTTGTGGACTAAAATCATTGAAAACTAAACCATCAGGACACAATTTCGCCTCAAATTTTCCATCTCTGCAGTCAAAGTATCTATCACATTGCTCTGGATCAGGAAAATAACCATTTGGCTCGGGACATTCTTCTGGTAATATAACATCTTCATAATCATCATCCACCTCGTGATTATCATTATTTTCATCAATTGTTACTGCAGATTGTGTTGTTGTATGCTGTCTCCTTAAACCGGGCGAGGCCACTTTCCGTCTACTCAATTCCATGGCCTCCTGCTTTCTCGTCAGTGCCGTTGTCATTCCTATTCAGGGTCATTCATAATTTACCCTCAATTTAATTATCAATCATGGTTTATATATAAGAGTGACTAGGGAAATACATGAGAGTACAAAAAACAATAAGTTTTTTCAATTTTTGGGTAATTAAATTAATTTTATTTTGAAAGGCCATTAATCTGCATATTTATCCAATTTTGTGATTTTCCAGGATTTCAAAACTTTAAACTATTGAAATTTCAAAATTTTAGAATTTCAGAATTTTTTTGAAATTGAGCTCCAGCAACCTTCTTTTGCTCTATGGTTTTTTAACAATCAGTTTAGGATTTTTCCAGAATTTCTCGGAAATAATAAATGGAAGAGCATGAGACATCAAGAGTAGTGCAATATTGTAACAAATAATTGAGTGTATATTTATTCATTGTATTGAATTAATTTGCAATGTTGTTGGTTCTCAGCATGACTCTATTTAGGATTAATTTGACAAAATACTGAAAAAGTCTTGAAAGAGCCTGATGAAGCTTGAATTATAAGCGAAATGTCACGAATTGACAATCTTCTAGTATTGTATTGTAAAACATTCCAATTTTCCATGATACTTTAAATTAACAATTAAAATATTCTTCGAATCCGCTTTATTTTCTCAGTTACAATCATGAACGAGATGATATTCATTGAGTACGCACGAAAGTGCTTTGTGAAGAATATTTTTTTATAAGGAATTGAAATTTTTATTTATAAAGAATTTGAACTTTTTTTGAAGGACTTCATAAAGTCTTTATAAAGTATTTTCATATGTTCGGCATCACGACGCCATTTTTTTCAAGAGGAAAGTGTGAAAGCCGTTTCAATGTTTGAATTCAAACTCATACGGTCGATCATCACAAAAGAAAAAAAAATTCTTCAAATTCTAAATTAAATTTAAAAAATTTGAAAACATTTAATTTCATATAAATATTAATTTTCCATAAAACTCAAAGTAGCTCTTGAAACAAAATAAAAATAAATCATTATTTTTATCTACTTCTGCAAACCACAATCATTTGCAAATGAATTGAAATCTTTCAAATTAATTATAACTGTAAAACCTCATCCATGAAAAGAAAAAGAAAAGAAACTTTGATGCAGGCATGAAGAACTGGGTCATACACTTTCGAGATTATCGAGACTAGAAAAACTCTGGAGAAGTGAAAAAAAAAAAGAAAAAAGCAAAATCATCGAGAAAGTGCTTTCATGACTCACCAGTGCAGGCAAGAAGTAGCCAGAGCGTTGTTGCCTTCATCCTGCTGGATGAAAGTATTTTTTTTGTTCTTTCAATGTTATTCTCAAATGTCAATGATTTATTATTTATTTATCTTCAAATCAATAAGATTTTATTAAAGAAAACATATGATCTTTTTTTTCAATGTACAAAGCGTGATGACTAGAGACTACTGGGACGTTTGACTGTCCTACCAAGGATCTTATATGCCTCCCCCACTTTCAATTCATTCGTGCGTGTCGACGAGTTACAACACCAAAGCAATATACTCGTTACTCTCTTCAGAATAATTTTCGTTTTTTTTTATATTTCTCTCAATTCATATAGATGAAAGAAAAAAATAGAAAATAATACTAAAGTTCAATTTTTCAAAGACAATTATTTATGAAAAAAAAAACAAATTAATAAGAAGTTTCTCGATCCCACCATCCTCCAGGATGTCGTCTAATCCATAATTTTCTTAATTCATCATAAATAATTATAAGTATGGCCCATGGAATAGCTGGTAGCCACCATTGAGGCTTCAATGGATAAGTCTTCAATATAACATCCATATTTGGTGAATATGAGACAATACATGCCATAGCAAGCTCAAATAATAATCCAATATTCAATACAAAATTATTCATTCCCTGATGAAATATTGAATTTCTCCGTGTTTTACAAATAATTACATCGGCAATTTGTACAATTACAATTGCAATGAAAAATGCTGTATGACATGTGTATTCGAGTACTTTACGTTGCTCATAGGACCACTCTTGGCCATAACTGTCAGGCAAATTATCCACTGATGCATTGTCCCACAATGCTCTTAGGCCAATTAAATTTTCTGGTAAAAAGCCATTATCAGCCATAACAGTGAAGTAAGTCAAAAAACCAGCAGCTGCTTCAATTATTCCAATTTGGCCGTAAGCCATGAAGACTAATTTTCGAGATACTAAGTGCTCGGTTTGGGGTAAACGTGGTCGTCTGTAGAGGATTTATTCTCAATTTCAATTGATACTAAATTTATTTTCATAGATTAAGACAGTATTCTCCTTTGAATGCTCGGAAAAAAACTATTTTTGGAGATTTTTTATAAGATTATTAATAAGGACATTCTAAAATATCTTTAAAATAAAAGAAAAATAAGCAAAACCGAATAAGCCATTCAATCTAACAAAAAAAAAGATATTGATGTAGGGTTCATTAGGCTTAATAAACACTCATGAAATACATCGCAAGAAAATTTTTATATATTCTATGCACTTTTTATACACAAAAACATCATTTAAATACGATGCCTCGATTAGTAGGCGGGTTGCGCTCTTAAAATCTTGAAAATGGGCCATCCGAATCAGAAAAATTAAAAAGTTCTACGTTCAATGTAACACTAGCAGCCGACTGAACTAAAATTTTTAATCTACATGCAAAAATAATAAAATGGCAGCGAAAAAAAAAATTGTGTTTTTATCACTGTTTTTTGAAAAAAAAATATAGTAGAAATCAAAATTCAAGATAAATCTAGTTCAGTCAATTACTAGTATCATATTGAACCTACAACTTTTTGATTTTCCTGTTTCAAATGGCTCATTTCCAAGATTTTAACATCAGCGCAGATCGACTTACTAATCGAGGCATTGTATTTAAATGATGTTTTTGTGTATAAAAAGTGCATAAAATACATGAAAACTTTTTTCAAATGTATTTTGAGAGTAAATTCATTAAAACTAAGAAACCCTCCATCGATATTCCTCATTAATAATCTCATAATACATTTACAAAAACAGTTTTTTTTCGAGGCTTCAGAGTAAAATGCCGCCTTAAGGATGTAGTCTGGAGCTTAAGGTTCTAAAAATCGATTTTCTTCAAATAATTTTTTTCGAAAATACCATGTATAGAGAATATACTGTAGAAATTTCAGACCAAAATTCGAAATGTTAAAGAAGTTATAACACATATTCATTTGCAATGATTGGATTCTATTTAGTTGTAGAAAAAACTGTTGAAATATCTTCGAAAAAAATACAAAAACTCCAGGCTCTACATCCTTAAAAATAATATTTATGAGAAAAATACTTCAGCATAATGTCACCCTCCGATTCTTCATATGCGAGAGATATGGCAGGCCACATGTCTGTACCAAGATCAATGCAAAGAACGCAAATAATGCCTACGGGCAATGGGATTCCCAAAACAATGAATGCCAAAAATGGAGTAATCTCAGGTACATTACTAGCAAGTGTGTACGCAATACTCGATTTGAGGCTATCGAAAATTCGTCGTCCTTCTTCAATTCCAGTGACGATCGATGCAAAATTGTCATCGAGAAGGATGAGATCAGCTACCTGCCTGCTGACATCTGAGCCTAATCATAGATAGGGGAAAGTAAGATAAAATGCAGATCTCAATTAACCCTAGACTGGTCACCCTATGAGCGCAGCTCCACTGTTTCTATTTTCCTCCGATTAGTCGATTGAACGAAAAATTCTGAAAAAAGATTGACTCTTATCATTGAAGCGTTGAAAAAACTATTATATTTTTCTAAATGACATTTTCTGCAAATTTGATGAAGAAATGAAATAAATTCAAGGAACAGACAGAATTTTTCCAATGCTAAATGAAATTGTCCAGTGAGCAATGTTGCCACAAACTCGGTAAACGCGCTCGGGGGGTATAGAGAGAATTTGGCAACGTTGCAGCCAAAATAACATGGCGGCGAATCCCTCATGACGAGATCAAAGTCGTAGGAGCGCGTTAGGTGACCAGTTTAGGGTTCAAAACAGCTTGAGATGGATTTTTTTCCATCAATGATTGTTTTGGAAAGCTGGGGGACTTTTCGGTCAAACACATGTGTCTAAATGAATTTTATTTAATTTTTTTGGAAATTCCACTTTTTTCAGCAATGCATGGCCTTAAGGTACTTCCGCAGTTAGTAAAGAGGCATGGATCCGAATGTGCCACAGATTTGAAACTTTGAGGATATATTCTTTTTATAAGTAGAAATAGTTCCATAACGATCGACAACGTAGTTTTTTTTTATAAATTATTAAAATCATTTATTTACAGAAGCCCTAATGACACGTACTTTTTAATAAATTGTTTAAAAATCATCGACAATGTGCTGCAGTCTTACCCGCGCGCGAAATCACTTCCCATATTATTTATAAATATAACTTGATAATTTTTTTGATATTTCACCACGTAATTATTGAGAAATATCAATTAATCCATAAAATAATTATGAGGTTATGGTAAAATGGTGGTGACACACGGCTCCCCAATGGTGTTGACACACGGATTAATTGATATTTCTCAATAATTACGTGGTAAAATATCAAAAAAATTATCAAGTTATATTTATAAATAATATGGGAAGTGATTTCGCGCGCGGGTAAGACTGCAGCACATTGTCGATGATTTTTAAACAATTTATTAAAAAGTACGTGTCATTAGGGCCTCTGTAAATTAATGATTTTAATAATTAATAAAAAAAAACTACGTTGTCGATCGTTATGAAACTATTTCTACTTATAAGAAGAATATATCCTCGAAGTTCCAAATCTGTGGCACATTTGGATCTAATGCCCTTTACTTACTGCGGAAGTACCTTAAATCGAATTATATCATGCCATTACTAGACTATTGAGAAAATTTCGAAAATTCTGAAAAATCTCCAATATTAGAATAAAATTGATTTTTTTTTATGTGTAAAAAGTAAATGAAAAAGTTCCTCACCAGTAATTCCCATTGATACACCAATATCAGCTCTTTTTAGAGCTGGTGCATCATTTACCCCATCTCCAGTAACTGCAGTAATCATATGTAATCTCTGACAACTTTCAACAATTTGAAGTTTTTGAACTGGTGAAGTTCTTGCGAACACAATTTCTGGATGACTTTCAATCAATGAATCTAATTGTTCTTCATTGAAATTTCGTAGTTCACTGCCGGTAAGAACAATTGAGTGTCTCGAATCAACATCCTGTGGATCCTCAGTTATGATACCAACAGCTTTAGCTATAGCTCGTGCTGTATCTGGATGATCACCAGTAACCATTATTACTTTAACTCCAGCTAAACGGCACTTGTAAACAGCATCTGGTACTGCTGGCCTCGGTGGATCGTGCATTGCTATGAGACCAACCTGAGGATATTCATTGCAATCATTACTCATGACAATTATATATTGCCAATTACTTTAGCGGAATAAACGATGTTCAACACGATAAATAAATTAGAAAAAAAAACAATACTTTCCAAATTAGTTGGTTCTTTTGAAATATAAGTCAACTGAACTAATGACTTAATTTTCATGAAAACTAACTCAACTAAGGAATTTTCTTTTAATATAAAGGGGAAGGTGGTGTAAAAAAGACATAGAGATTGAAACGGAAATTTTTTAATTGGATTTTCATGTTTTAAATGATTCAAATCTCTTGAAATGAGTGGAAATATTTGAAACTGAAGTGAAGAAATTGGCTTTAGTATATAGACAATCGACACTCCCCCCCCCCCCCCTCTTATATGTCGTACTTTTTTAGTACTTCGGTATTATTCTGTAACTCAAAGTGATAAAATTCAATTCAATGCAATATTTGAGATTGCATTTTCTCGATGATGGAAAATACACGTCAGAATAGATTTTTTAGGATTTCATGGATATTTTGGATTTTGAAAAGCGAAAATCTGTACGGGAGTCGAAAAGTATCTAACTTAGATGTAACATTACAGCTCTCACTATCCTAAAATATTTCGCAGTGAGGATTTGGGAATAACCAGGAAGGGCCACGAGGATTTGCTGATTGGTGGAAATTATTGTTCTCTGTTATTATTGGTGGGTTAAAACTAAAGAGGATGTGAAAAGTGTTGGGTGGTCGAAAGGTTGAGCCGTGACGAATTTGACTCTCTTTCGGATATTTGAAAATAAACAGAAATAATAATTTACAAAGGGTTTTTTGTGTATGGATTGCATTACCCCACACGTATTAAAAACAAAAGTCCTGAAGACAGTCAAGAAAAACGAAGGTCATAAATTTGAGGATTATATACTCCTCAAATGACAATTTGTGAAACAATGTATTTGGAGGAATTTTATGGAGTCTTTGTAGAGCAGTCGAAATAATATTCTAACTCTATTCTAACTACCAGTCATTTGGGACTGAACAAAATCAGGGTTTTAACGCTTTACGAAATCGAAGAAGTGCACTTTTGGTCATAGTGATTTGTTTTATGTAGTTTCTCAAAATTGAAAAATTATTGATTTTTGGAGTAGGTATCGAGCAAACACGGATTTTCACAAAAGTGCCCATACACCCCCCACCTCCCTCCCCTCTCGCCCCCCTCCAAAAATTGATAGTTTCCCTTCAAAAACAACGGAAATCGAAGGCAAATATTATATTAAAATTTCCATTCTGCCCTACTTTCCCAATTTTAGTTTATTAGATCATACCAGTCTTAAATTTTGTAGAGGAAAATTCGGAGGATCAGCTATGAAACGGAAATTGATTGGGAATGCGTTTTGAGGAAATTCGAAATCTGCAAATCCCAAAATTCGTTCTCCATTTTTTGCAAGATCATCAATTGAATCAGTATAAGCTGCTTTAATGTCATCCGTCAATTCTCTAGTCTCAGTTCCAAATGAGACCTTTGAACAGCGCTCTAAGACCCTCTCTGGTGCTCCTTTGAGTGATAGAAAATATCGGCCATTGAAAACGTGTACATCCGCTTGAAATTTGTCAGTAGAGTTGAATGGAATTTCAAAGACCTTTTTTATCAAAACAGTATGGAGTTTTAGCTATTAATTAATTTGTTTATCACTCTTGAATTATTAATTCATTCAATTGATTAGTTAAATTTTGAAAATACTTTTGTATATTGTCGGCGAAAAAAATGAGCTCCATCCTTTACAAGTATCTCCATGCACTTTAACAGAGCTGAATCAGATGCATCACCAAGAATTTTTCGTTTATTGAGTGGTGGAAGTGGTCCATTTATTGGCTCCCAATCAGCTCGATTGCAGAGACTAGCAACTCTCGCTAAATTCATGAATCCTGGATTATTTGTATATTTTTTCCAATTATCACCAGCCATAACTTCACGTAATTCACCATCATACCACAAATGTCTGACCTATAAAGTCCCGAAACTACTAATCACTGATATATTATCGTCCTTTATTCAAAAAAGCCATAAGAACATACGAAGTAGTCAAGTGATGATATGTAATTTCACAATTTTGTGATATACTAGGAGAAGGTGGGGTAAAATGGACATACAGGATAAAACGGACACATTTGAGTTTTAATGTCTCTATCATGAAAACACTTGAAGTTAATGAAAATATTGGAAATAGGTTTTTTCTTATCATTCAATTGAAAAGCGGAGGAAATTTGCGGTGGAAATCATGTGTCAGAAATTATTGTAATTTTTTAAAAAATTCTACTTTTTTGATCTCGATTTGAAGGGGATTTTTCCGTTTTTGGGAACATTTTGTTATTTGAAAATATTTCCAGGTCTATTTTTTAAGAACAAATGTGGATTTTTAAGATAGTTACGGAGCAAAAACTGATTTTCAGGAAAGTGCCCATAAATGCCTGAAAAATCGATATTTTTCATTGAAAACCACATAAATCGATGGCAAATGTTCTCATCTCTTACCTTCATTCGCAATTTTCACGCTATGACCAAAAAAACCGGAGATATTTCAAAAGAGTGCAATTTTCCAAAAATAAAAAAGTGCTTTTCAAATGTTGCCCCAACAAATCGAATCTTAAAAACTTCAAAAAAATTAATTCATGCACTTTTCTTCCATCTAAAATTTCCTCAAGTTCTCAATCGAATCATAGAATGTCTATTTCACCCCACTTTCACCACTTCATTATGAAATTATTCTCTCATCTCAATAATAAATTGAAAAAAAATTAAAAATAATTATCTCATGAACTTACGGTCATTTTATTTTGTGTCAAAGTACCAGTTTTATCACTGCAAATAACAGCTGTACAGCCAAGTGTTTCAATGGCCTGTAAATTTTTCACTAAACAATTTTTATTAGCCATTCTTTTGGCAGTTAGTGTTAAACTAACAGTTACAGTAGCAAGTAAACCCTCTGGTACATTAGCAACAATAATACCAATGAGAAATAAAAATGATTGTATCAATTCATATCCCATTGCCATGGACATTGTAAAAAATGATATGCCAAGAAATACAGCCCAGCAGGAAATGTATTTCATGAACAAGTTTATCTCATGGGCAAGTGGTGTTGGCCTTGGTGTGAGCCTTGAGGTGAGTTTTGCCACTCTTCCCATAACCGTGTGATCACCACAGCCAACAACTACCCCCTTTCCAGTTCCTGAAAATCAACCAAAAATAGATGGAAAAAAAAACAATCAAATGATATTGATGCAAATTTCTTTGGAAATTCCAACCAAACGACTTTCCCACAAAACAGCATCAGAAATAGAATGCAGTTGGAACACAAGACAATCAAGAATGCCTATTTCAAATAATAAATTTGAAATTTGCATATTCCTTTTATCAGTAAAAAATATTATTTCAACTGAGGTAAAAATACCCAATAGCTGCTCGCCCACATATTTGTATATGTATATCTAAAATAATTTATGCATATAATTGATTCAAAATATTATGGGAAATCGCAAGATTTTTCGTTAAACAATACTAAACAATGCGAATTGACAATGCTTCAGTGTTGTTTAAAAGAAAACCTTCCAATTTCCCATGATATTTTAAACCAATTATTATTAACATGGAAATGAATCCGATTATTAATTTATAAATATAGATCTACAAATACGTGGAGTGAACAGGTACGAGTTTCTGAGCAGCTGCTTGGTACTTTATCTTACAGAAAAGCTTCTCTACCCAGGAAATTTTTTTTCTCCATATTATTCGATCTAATTAGATCTAATTATATAGAACTACATATAATTAGATCTCGGTAGATGTGTCTGCAGATCTGCGGAGTTGTAGGCAGATATGCTAGTAGATCTGAACGAATCTGAGAACCCCACAACGAAACTGTCCAGATCTGCATCAGATATGCTCATATCGTTGCCTTAGAAAGAAAGAGGCGTAAGTGTTACGCTTATACACAGCACTTACGCCTCTTCGTTCCTAAGAGGCTTAAGTGCTATGCTTATAAACAGCACTTACTCCTTTATTTCTAATACGACTTCAAATTCAGATCTGCAATTTGATAGAAACGATCTGAAATTCAGAATTTTTTTGCATTTTTCAAGATCTAAATATATCTAATTAGACACAATTATATCAGAATTCTTTCTCCCGGATAGTGAAATTTCTCATGTAAAAAAGTTCTTCAACAATTCATTTATAACAATAGATAAATATTGAATTTCACCTTCTATAACATTTGTAGAAAAAAAAATCATATTTTTGCTCTCAAGAATACTTCCACTTGATGTCATTGATGAGCGTAAAAGTGGTATTGACTCGCCAGTTATGGATGCATTATCGACCTTAAGACCTCGATGATGAAGAAATTTTTATTGAAAAAAAAATAAAAAAATTAAGGAGAAAAGTGAAAGGCATCGTTGAAGATACACGAGAGGGAGAAAGATCCTTTTACCTTGACATTCCAGAATTCTAATGTCAGCAGGTACACGGTCCCCGGTCTCAACGAGTACAATATCCCCAGGGACCAAATCAGTAACATTGAGCTCCCTTATAACACCATCCCTGAGTGCTTTTGCTTTTTGTGGTATTAATTTCATGAATGTTTCCATTATTCTTGTACTTTTGAATTCCTGATAATAACTGAATAATCCAGTTACCATTGTTAAAACAACTAGGACAATACCGAGCCACAAATGATCCTGGGACTTATTATCTTCTGTCGTTGACTCCAGAAGATAACTTCCAAAACATAAAAATGCTCCTATCTATACCACAATTTTTCGGTTCAAACATAATGAATTTCATATGGATATAAAATGATTAATTTTGTACCAATCGTTTTTTTTTGTTCTTTAATTATGTGGCAAGTCATCAAAAAGGCTATTTCAATAACTTGAAAATTATCAAGACAAAGTGGATTTTATCCGAAATAAAATTGTTTTTTTTTTTAATTCGCTAAGGAGTCTTCTCACTTTACAATTTTCAAAAAATATTTTTTTTGCGAAATTCGCTATTTCAGATGCGAATGAACATTATGAACAAGTAGAAGGCATATTCTATGGTGCAGATATCCTGGTTGAGCACAGTTAAAATTCTCTGCAATTTTTCATTTGAAGAACCTTTGAACGCGTTTTTCTTGAAACAACGTTTTTTGACAGCTTGTTGATAAAATCTTCGAAACTACTAAACCGATCCTCATGAAATTTTGAGCACATATTCTTTACTACTATAACTATAGCGCATATCATACGATTTTTGATATAAGCAAAAATGATGAAATGGTGGACATTTTTGGAAAGAACCAAATAAAAAAACACGATTATTTTCACGGTTCATGGCAAAAAAAAATGGTAAATATCGAAATTTAGGAAAATCCTTGATATACGCTATAGCTATAGTAGTTGCGAATATGTGCTCAAAATTTCATAAGGATCAATTTAGTAGTTCCGAAGATTTTATCAACAAGCTGTCAAAAAATGTTGTATCGAGAAAAACGCGTTTAAAGGTTCTGTCAATGAGAAATCGCAAGAAATGTTACTTGTGCTCAATCAGCGATATCTGCACCATAGAATATACCTTCTCCTTGTTCGTAATGTTCATTCGCATCTGAAATAGCGAATTTCGGAAAATAATTTTTTTTTTTAAATTGTAAAGTGAGGAGACCCCTTAATTTTTACTGTTATGTGTTATTATGACGTTTTACCAATTTTTTGTGATCATGAATCAAAAAAAGAAAACTATGTCTGCTTTCATTGAAATATAAAAAAGTTGGAAGTATGGACGATGAAACGAATTGAAAGACTTATTTTACTAATAAAAAATAAAGTTCAAACCCATATGAGTGTAGAAAACCCAGCACAACAGCATTTACATAGTTTCAACAATTCTGATTCCTTCTTGTGTGGAGTTAGAGCATTTGGACCATGTTGCAATAACAATTCACGTGCTCTTGACGTTGTCAATCCGTTAATTATATCAACTCCATAATAATCCAGTAATTCATTGAGTGGTTTTTTATGAACATCAGTATCAATGTCTTGACGTAAAGAATGCAAATCGCTGGATTTTTGCTCCGAATATTTTTCCAATGACAACATTTTTTTCATTCATAATAGCAAATTTTTTGGTTGTAATCGTTTTTTCACTCTGAACATGGCTGATGTTGATCATTCTCATCATTATTACTATTATCATCATCATCATTCCTTGAATCGTGGAAAGTCTTTTGTTGAGTTTGCTAGAGATCTTAGGATCAAAATTTCAAATTCAAACATTTTCCCGCCACTGACCGCTCGTTTCTAGCATCACCCGCATGAAAATTTATATATGCCAAATATATTTCACATACATGCGTATATGTATCGAGTGCTCATAAATAGCACTTACGCCCTTTTGTTTCTAAGGCAACGGATATGGTATATAAATAACATATATATATCGCCAAATATATTATTGAATATAAATGTTGAATATACGTCGATTATTACATTTTTTGCCGCACATATATGTCGTATGATTTTTATATATGTCACATATATGTTTGCATATATATTTTCTCCGTACGGGGCAAAACTGAACAAATTGAGCTTTGTCGCTGGAAAAGGGGAGCGAAGAAATTAAGAACTGCTGAAAATAAATGCGAGTCAATAAATATCGATATGAGATAATTAATATATGATTTTTGAATATTCGCAACAATTAGAGTCATGAATACACATAGGATCTTTTGATTTGTGCAATAAATTAGGGCGGAAAGCCGCGTTTGATGTGATGACAATCGTTGAATTTTCTTAAGCCGCGGGAAATTCAAAATAGTGTCACGTGATCTAATTTGCTGTTAAAAACGAGCGTCGAGCCACTGCATGAGGGTCCGCCCTTATTTGAAGCCCTCTGGCGGGAAGTCTGATTCAAAATTATAAATCTTGTTTTCCGATTGATGCTCCATATCTTCCTATTTTTCTCTAATCAATGCTTGGAAAAGAGAAAATAAAAATTCTTTGCTCCATAATCTCGTGGCGTGTTCGTCGTCGGCTTTTCCTCAATGTTTAGAACGAACGTGACTGTCTCAAGTGAATCATTTATTAATTACAAAGCAATATGGGCAGTACAGACGCAGCTATTTCTAAGAAAAATCCATGTGAAAATAGTGATATAATTGATGAATATGGGTCAAATTTAAAAATTCTACCGACAAATGATCAAGTCAAGGAGCTCCAAACAATTTTACGTGACAAGTTAGTTTCAATTAAAAAATGAAACAATTAATTTATTTTTTATTTTTTACAATTCATGAAAGCATGCTATTGTCACATGGCTGAAGGAAAAAGAAAATTATATTTATAATTTTTTTTTTATAAATTAATTAAATTGCAGAAACACAACGAGGAGTGATTTCAAATTTTATGCCGATCGTTTGGTAATAAAAATAAATTCACAAAAAAAATATGGCATATTTATGATTTTGAATGGATGATGAAATTCCAAAGTATCTTGATGATTTTTTAGATAAGACTCGTTATTGAAGAAAGTCTCAATCAATTGCCATTTACTAAATACATCGTGACAACTCCAACTGGTGCCAAATACAAAGGACTGAAATATCAGAAAGGAAACTGTGGTGTTTCTATTGTAAGAAGTGGAGAGGCAATGGAACAAGTAATTATCATTGATTATTGTTAATTAAAAAATAATGATGTTTAATTGAATGATTTCTTCATTCTTGATTCAAAATGATATTTCTCTTTTGCAGGGACTTAGAGACTGTTGTAGGAGCATTAGAATCGGAAAAATACTTGTTGAGAGTGATGCAGACACGCACGAGGCCAAAGTCGTTTATGCTAAATTTCCAGATGACATTGCTGACAGAAAAGTTCTGTTGATGTATCCGATTATGAGTTAGTAATTAATCATTATTTCATCATTCATGATTTTCTATCATACTTGTTGAAAATACGTAAAAACTCCATAAATGGTCATAATAAAAGGTACTCTATTACCGTGGTGGGCCCAGTTTCTGACACTTTAGAGCTACTTTCTGACAGCATAAAGCGAAAGCACCAACTATTTACTATATCTTAATATTTTTCTATAAATATAGAAAAAAACAAGATTTCTCATTTATAGAGAAAGATTGATTGATTGATTGATTGATTGATTAGATTTATTGCTGTACATTATGTTGTACAAATAGCAAGATTTACAAAAATCATAAAAACAAAACAACAGAAATAATTTGAAAGAAAAAACAATTGTAGCTTAAGCTTGTAATGAATTAACAAAATAGTATTGAAAATAACTATAAAAGAAAAAGAAAGCGAAAATGCAAAAAAATCGTGCGCTAGGCAGTGCATGGCAGTAGAGAGAGAGATACTAAGAGTCATCTTTAACAGTATTGTGAAATAAAGATGTTTCTTGATGGATATGAGATAACATGCATATAATACGATATATCGCATAGAAAAAATCAAGATTTCTCAAGAATTTCAAAATTTGCGATTAAATTATCTCTTTTTTTATATTTGCTCATTGAATGTAATTTGATCATTTTAATACATATTTGTTGTGATTAACGTGGTCAACAATTGAATATTAAACAATATACTATAGAATTGAATATGATTCAGGAATTTTCAAAAATTGTCAGTTACTGGGGCACTGTCAGATACTGGGACCACCACGGTACTCTTAGTGTTTCATCACATCATAGGAAAAACAGGGGCAAAATGGACCAGTTGATCAAAATGATTTAGGATTTTTTTTAAGGGTGAAGACTTTCACGAAAAAATTCACAAAAATTCACCAGCAGTGTTGGCATATTGGAGCATCTTCTTAATTTTTTGCAGATTTTTTCATGAACTGCTTTGCTCCGAAAAAAAATGCTGAATCAGATTGCTCCAGAAGTTCGTTTTGCCCCACTCTCCCCTATAAAACGTGGATTGAAAAAATAATTGATACATCCTTTTTCACTGGAATGTAATTGATTTTTTTTGTGGAACATCTCGAAATCTCGGAGAAAAATACAAAAATTTCTGTTTTTATTTTTTTGGAGCACTTATTATTAATGAAAAGTTTTTAACATAGATTCCCCTGCATTTTTATTCATGATAACATTTTTCTGATTCTTTTTCCAGGTACAGGTAATACTGTGATAAAAGCAATTGCTGTTTTAAAAGAGCATAATGTATTGGAAGAAAATATTATATTTTCAAATTTATTTTGTACACCACCTGCTGCCAAAACTCTAGTCACTGCCTTTCCCAAGGTAATATTAATTCAACAATGATCAATAATTAAGAGAAAAAACATGACACTGCCCATAACAGACATCTGATAATTTTTAAATGTTCTCTTTTTTTAGCAAATAAATCATTTCCAAAGAAAAAAAAATATATTTGCAAACAGAAAATTCTGAAAACTGCAAGTGCAAATTTATTTTATTTTTTTTCTTTTATAACAATTTCTTGCTTAAAAACATCCAAAAAAATGTCAGATGTCTGCTAATTTCATTATCATAAAAAAAACATCCCCATCATCATAAAATCAATTTTTCTACATTAAGAAATCATTATTTACGTTCCAGAAACTAATTGTTAACTTTTCATTGTGTTTCAGATGAAATTTTTGACATCAGAAATTCATAACGTAGCACCAAATCACTTTGGACAAAAATATTTTGGTACGGACTGAAATTTAGTTTATAGAATAAATAAAAATTTAGTTTATAAATGGGAAAAACAGAAAAAATATAGTAGAAATAGATCTTACGAGAAATACAAACGATTGAAGGTACCTTTGATCAGCACAGTTGATAACAATTATCATTAACTTGAAAAAAAAAAAAACGCAATGCAATTTATACATCAACAGTAATCCATTAATCATCGAGTTCAGTCATCCCTAAATAATCTATACGCTAGATAGATTTTAGTATCTAGCATGATTTTTATTAAATTGTATCAACTGATTATGATTTTTTGCTCGCGAGATTTCTTTATTAATTTTCTAAATATTTTATAATTTTTCAACTCCAACGAGCTCAATTTTTTAACGAATTTACCAATTGTCAATTACATTTTCTGTGAATCTTTTTTTTTCCGCACTTCATGCATCAAATTTAAATTGATTCCTATTAATAAATTGTTGATAAAATAAAGAAGAAAAAAACATTCAATTCGAAATTATATAAAGTGTTACGCACATTATACATTCACCTTCAATAGTTTGTGATTTTCAAAAATTAATTGTAAGACTGTGTGCATCTACATTGCTATCAATTAATTATCAATTAAGCTAATTCTTAAATTTTATATAATAACTATTCTTTTTTTTTCGTCATCAATTTAAACTCTTGAAGTTGATGGGCAAATTTGTTTGCATGAAAGAAATTAATTCTACAATGATACTGCATTATTTTGCAATGAGATAAATTTAATATTGTGATTCATTCTGTGACAATTATATTTCATTATGAATCTCTAGTTGAAATCGAATAATTAGTGTAAACACGTGTGTTATATAAATTTGAGAGAAGAACAAAAAGATGAAAAATCATTTGAAGTAAGGAAAAATTACTTGAGATTTACACTGTGAGAAAAAAAAATGGAAATTTCGTAGACAATTTAATGGGAATTTTCATAAACGTGATATTAAATTTTTTTTAATGGGAAGATGATTATGAAATCTGTGAGTTTGAGAGGAAATTCAAAGAAATCTAGGAGTCTTAAGTAGAATTGAGACGGAAATTCTACAACTTATTTGAATTTCCAACTGAACATTAATATTTAGAATCAAAATTACTAGAATTTTCAATTTTTTTTTTAATTTTTCCTATTCTTACTAAATTTTTAAGAAACAAGTAAACTGAAAATCACAAATTTCATTGATATTCAGGCGTGAAATGATTTGAAAATCGATGATGTGTTTATTTTTCAATGACGTAATTATCTGAAATTTCAGTAGAAATGTGACTCGTTTGAAATTTCTGGGCTTTTGTACAGAAAATTCAGACGCAAATTTTTAACAGTGTATTTGAATTTATAATCTGGAAAATATTGCATAATTTCACCTCGATTTAAGAAAAAAAGTGTCTCAAGATACACTGAGAAAAAATGAATGGTAGAAACTATCAAAAACTGATGCCATTGGTCCTTAGAAAATATTTCTTTTTTCAATAATTAAAAAATCTGTTGAATTTACGAAATTTAGTCAATTCAACTAGTTAACGTGTTTCATTCACATTTTTGTATAAAATCGTTGATAACAAATTATACGAGATCAAATTCTTAAATTTGTGAAGTGAATCTGTAAAAAATGTAATGAGAAATAAAATGAGTCTTAGAAACAAGAAATTGGTTGAAATCTGTAAAATTTTCTATGGTTTTGAGAATTCCTTTAAAACTTGAAAAAATCAAGAAATGTAAAAATCACAGAAAATTTTCCAATTTTCAATTAATTTTTTATTTCTAAGACTTATTTTATGCCTCATTACATTCTTAACGGATTCACTACATCAAATTTGAGAATTTTATCTCGTATAAATTGTTATTAACGATTTTATACAAAAATTTGACTTTTTTCTTTGAATGTACAGATAGAAACACCTGAATCTGTTTAAATTAACTAAATTCAGTAACTTCAACTACTTTTTTTTCTCAGTCTAGTATCCCTAATAGTCAAAAATTCCGTTAATTCTTCATTTTTACGATGCTATACAAGTTTTTATACACTCTTTTGCTGACATCTCTGAAAGAATTTGGCTCAGAAGAAATTTGAGATTAAGGTCCCTTTTTGTAGAAAAATTCGTACACTAAAAAAAAAAAGTCTCTCGTTAAATTTCCCTAAGCCTCATTATTTTCAAGATGTCATCAAAAGAGATCAAATGAGCAATCACTCAATCTATTTTACTTTCTCATAAATTTTTTTGATTATAACTTAAAAAAAAGCGCATAATATGAAAATACTTAAATAATCCTTTTTTTGTCACTTATATCGATTTTTTATCGCATTTATTGATTCTTTGAGCATGAAAGTTTGTGAATGAAAAGAAAGGAAAGAACATATTTATATGAGAAGATGAAGTATTTTAATTTAGGCAAAATTAAATTGACAATTCCTTTTGTCATTTTTTTTTATTTGAAAAAATTAATGAAAAACGATCAATTTTGAATACGTAATTTTGTTTATTGATAATTTCTGGGGATTTTCTTTTGATCATAAATGAAAAAGTTGATGGATTTCATAAATTTTTATTATTTTGTAGGAACATTAAGGAAAAAATGACTATTTTCCTCATATTTTCACTGATTTTGAGCAATTTTCATAATGTAAAACATAAAAACTGGAATATGTCAGTTTCACCCCTCCTGTCCCTATCGCCCCAACTTTCCTCTACTATAAAATTTATAATCGGTAATTTATCGAGATGAAACTGATAAAATTTGGAGATCCATCAATTCTTATCAATGTATGAATTAGGATAACTCAGTTGTTAAATATAAAACACAAAAAATTTAAGTACAGTAAATAACCGTATATGGTTCTTCAGTACTTAGTACTTAATCATGTATAATGTCATGAATTTCAATAAAAGGTGTTTAAAAAATAATTGGTGTTGATGAAAATTTTATTTAGTGTAAAAATAAAATTATATAAAAAATATTTACCATTTTTTTATTTTTTTGTCTCATGTTCTTTTTTAAATTTTCAAATGTTATTTCTCAATTAATTTTCTCTATCATCATTAGCTTCATGTAATTATCAATACTTTTGCCTAATTACAATAAAGTAATCATTAATTAAAAACAATTAATCTTAAAGTCTAATAGATACAGGAAACTTTCCGCGGATTTCATTCTCGTTGAGGCAAATTAGAACATTTAAAGATTTTTTTTCGATGATTTTATTGTAATTCATTTCTTTTTAATCATAAAATTTCCTCATCAAAATCCTCTTTCAAGTTTAATATTTAATTTTTTTTTCAGGATGTTCGCATCATACAGGAGATAAATAGTAATGAAGAGTATAACGAAAATTTCGGAGGAACTATCGACCAAGGAATTTATTTTTATTGAATGTTCATGATGTAAAAATCATTACCAAACGAAATTCCAAAAAGAAAAAATACAAAAATTTTAGAAGACTGATTAGAATAATGCAAAACTCTAGAAATCATATTCATTGAATTAAATATCTTTTATAACTAAAATGTATTAAAGGATTTATTAATTAAATTGAATGAAAATAAATTATTTTTCGTTTGTGACATTATATTTTTATTAATAAATTCATGTATTTTTATAACATTTGATCCATAGCATATTTATCATAAAATGAATATTATTCTTCTCCATTCTTACTTCTTTTCTTTTAATTATATCGCGCAATAGAGTTTTTTTTTTGCTTTTTTTTTTAAATCTCTATAAGACTTGAAGTAACATTATCGATAGAAATGTACACATGAATTTTGTGATGAAGTTTAAACTTCCTTAATCTACAGCTCGATTAGAAGGAAAGCCAATTAATTCTCACAATTAAAAGCCCAATTTGATTTGTAAAAATTTTATTATCAAGTTATCATCGAAATCAATTATTTTCATATATTTAAATTTTTTTTTTCTTATTCACAGGCATCAACGATTTAACTTTAAAAATTAATTCTAATCATTTCCATTATCTTAAATCTTAATTGCAATTATTTTTGTGGGGGATGAAAATAAAAATTATGCACTGATTAATCGAATAATCACCTTTTTTTACCACTAAATTGCGGAATCGACCATATCAAGCTTAATGTAATTCCAAAAAAATGAATTAAGCTATTTTAGATATTTAGACTTTTTTTCAGTCACTGCTTTTATTGTGACTGAAAAAAAGCTGAATTCCTAAAATAACATGTAAAAGCTTACAGAAGAAATTCTGCAAAGATTGATCATCAATTGAACAAATAAAATTTTCTAAAATCTATATTAATGTTGCATAATTTTCGTTCCACTTGGAAAAGAAAATCTCATGAAATTTACACTCTGAAGAACTTCAAGTGAAGCATTACATTGAAATCATTGATTTTTTTTTGCTTTCCACGTAAAAATAAATCTACGTGAACGAGAAAAACTAACAAATGTCAAAGTGCTAAATACTTTTTCTATGTAATGTTCCATTCATTTTTTTCTGTTTTTAATGAATCAGTTGAGAATTTTGATAGAATCGATTAATCAAATTTTTAATCATTGATAATGGAAACTAATAGCAATAATAGTAATGATAATTTGAATGAAGTCTTTTTCCTTTACCACTGAGTATTTATGAAATCATGGATATCCTATAAAAGCAATTTTCACATAGAAATCCTTCGTTTTTTTTGTTCTCTTATTTGGACAAAAAAAATATGGAACTAAAGAACTAGGCCGCTTTCTTTTATACATAAAATATATATATGTTCTGTTGATTTTTGCCATTAGTGATGAAATATAATGAGCAAAATGCCATTTAACAATTCAAAATATTAACAATTTTTAATGGAAAATTTACTTTCTTAATAATGAAATGATAAAAATGTGATGAGTGCAATCTTATTGTTTTTTTTTAAATTTCCATAAATTATCTCGAAAAATATGCAAAAAAAATCAAGCTACAAAAAATATTCATAGAATTCTTTTTTCAACTCCTTTAAATTCCGAGATATTTTGAAAAAAAACCAAATAAAAAAATAGAATTGACTTGTGTCTTAACACTTTGCTAATCATTAAATTGTGTGCAACAGGAAAATCTCACTCAAGTCATAAATATTTTCTTCATTCATTAATAACTATCTTCTCTTTTCCATTCGCTCTGGCAGTACGTTTCAGGATGTTCAGGATTTTTCAATGATTATTTTTTTTCGAATGGACATAAACAAATTGGTTTCCATCTCCATTGGAAATTGATTGCATTTAACATTCCATTCATTTTAATTTATTCCTCCTTTTCCTGATCGTCTGATTTTTCTTCGTTTTTGTCAATACTCTCGTCCATTTGTTCACCGTCCTCAATTTGTGATTTTACTGATACGTCATCATCGTCTACTGATTTCGATTTCTCATTGGTGTCATCGACCGTTGATTGTTGCCTGTCGTTCAGTTCACTAATTTGATGCAAAAAAAAGTGCAATTTAATTAACTCTACTTTTTTTACTTTTTTTATATGCATTAACATTATGACAAGTGATAATATTTTTTTTACCTCTCTGAATGCGCAATGCTGACGTCTTTATCGGTGGAAGCCTGAAAAGTCGAAGGTAATTAGTAAAAATAACTCATCCTATATAATATTTGGGTTGTAATTTAAGGTGTTTCTGTCTGTACAGTCCAAAAAAAAGCTAAATTTTTGTATAAAATCGTTAATAACAATTTATACGAGATGAAATTCTTAAATTTGATGGAGTGAAATTGTGAAGAATGTAATGAGAAATAAAATAAGTCCTAGAAACAAGAAATTGGTTGAAAACTGTAAAATTTTCTGTGGTTTTGAAAATTCCTTCAAAACTTAAAAAAATGAAGGAATGTAAAAAGCACAGAAAATTTTGCAATTTTCAATTAATTTTTTGTTTCTAAGACTTATTCTATGCCTCATTACATCCTTTACAGATTCACTTCGTCAAATTTGAGAATTTTATCTCGTATAAATTGTTATTAACGATTTTACACCAAAATTAAACTTTTTTTTTACTGTATGGATAGAAAAATACGTTGAAAAATGTTTTTATTAAAAATTACCTCTCGACTCGATGTATTTCCATTTTGTCGGATATTTGAATGACTATCAAGTGTTTCATTGTCATTATCAAGTGTTCCTTCAACTGAATCATCATTGACTGATATTAACTTCAAGAATTTTTCTAATTCATCAATTTCATTGGCTAAATCAAAATCTTCGTAATCCTGTTGATAAAAATTGTAGTTACATTGAATGAATTAATTATAAAAAAGAAAATAGCATACATCTGACAATTTTTTGGAGTTTTTTGAATGAATAAAGTATTATTGAAAAAATATTTAGAAAATTTGCACTTAGAGTTTTTTAAATTCTCTACTTGTGCATATTTTCAATTTTTTCGAAATAATTTATTTGTTAAAAAAGAAAAACGCTATAAATTGTCAGATGTCTGCTTTCTTCAGTGTAATAATTCATTTCCATTGGATAAACTGCGAGGAAAACGAAACTAGAGCATAAAATGAATCAGAGTTATTTTTTCCAAGTGAAAACTTTCACAAAAAATTTTGAAAAAAATGAACAATTAGACAGTACTGGTTTTCACTCTGAAAAATAAAATTCTGGTTCATTTTAGCCAAGAAGGTAATCATTCCTAAAAATCTGTGTACACTAAACTTAGAATTGCAAAAATTCAAAATTTCTCGAATTTTCAGCAGACTATGAAGTCTTTGTACCGATTCCAAGAAATTTCAAGAATCTTCATAAGAAGATTCATGAAATTTCTCGGAATCTGTAAAATTGAACGGATTTCTGAAGATTCCATAGATTTCTATGAGAATTCAAGAAAATTCAGGAAATTCTAAGAGATTTCAAGATTTTATGGCAGAAACAAAGAAAGACTTCATGAATAAATGTGAAAAAATTCGAGGAAATGGTCCTATATGTACACATTTTTAATGAATTTTTTCAACTTTTTTCATGGACTCCTTCATTCTTAAAAAAAATCCCAAATCCTTTTGATACACAGGTCCATTCTGCCCCGGTCTCCCATACAAAAAATCAGATAATAAAAATTGGATTAAAATAATATTCAAAAAAATTCAAAATCTCCTATGACTTTTCTCAAATCCTCAAATCGATTTTTCATACAATTGTCACTATTTATTTGAAATTAAATTTCAAAGACTTCACAGATTTCGAAGATTTCATGAAATTTCCATCAAATTTCTCTAGTTTTTAATGATTTCAGGACTTTTTTTCACATTTTATAAAATTTCAAAAATTCAAAAATTTCTGGAATTTTTGAAAGAATTCTGAAATTTTTGTAAGATTTCTGATTTTAATGTACACTAGATTTCGCAAGTGATTATCCCCTCATTTTGAGCTCACAGGCTCGTTTTAGTCTGATCTCCCCTGCATTCATATCACTGTATGTAAATTATGAAATATTCAAATGATTAAAGCAATCTACCCCACAGTAATCTTCATCATTAAATATTTGAGGTGGCAGAGGATGTTTACTGTCTCTCGCATTGCTCATAGTCTGCATAAATTCTTTCTCATCCTCTTTACCAGGCTCGGTAATGTCAATCACCTCGTACGTAACATTTTTACTGTCCAATATCATCATAACTCGTTGCTGGTGTTTTTTCACCTAATAAATCATTAAATTTTCATATAAAAAATAATAATTTTCAAAAAAAGGCAAAAAAATATTGAAAAAATCAAGAAAAAAAAATGATATTGGAAAATGCAGACATCTGACAATTTTTATTATTTTTAATATTCTTAGCAATAAATTATCGTGATGGCCCCAGTTTCTGACACTTTAGAGCTAGTTTCTGACAGTACACTAAGAGAAAAAACTTTCGGGTCTCAAATAGATGTATTATGATCTAGTACACTGAGAAAAAAAAAATTTTGTTGTAAAAGAATTTACTTAGTTGCACAAAATTGACTTCACTCCAGAAAATATCAATATATATAGATATAAAAATTTTGGAGGAGAATTTTGTTAAAAGATAATTTTCTTGCTACAAGAATTTTTTTTTCTCAGTTTAAATATACATGATTTTTATAGATATTTTCTTTTTCAGTGCATGAATCGAAGGCGACAATTATTTGCTTATTAGAATGTAATTTAATTATTTTAATTCATATTTTTTGCACTAAAGGAGAGAATTCAATATTAAAGATATATAGTACATTTGAATATAACTGAGGAATTGGCAAAAATTGTCAGTTACTGAGGCACTGTCAGAAAACCGAGCCACCACGATATTTTACAAAAAAAATAAGTTAAAAATAAATTAAATTTAAACAAATGAAAAAATTCGAAAAACTACAAGTGACTATTTTTTTGAATATTTTTTTATACTAATTTATTTGTTACAAAAATGAAGAAAAATTGTTAGATGTATGATAATTTCATTATCATGAAAAAAAAACATGATTTAATTATATTTAATATTTAATATTTAGTATTTAATATTTAATACTTGGATTCGAAATGCAATAATTAATGATTAATATTTAGTATTGACACTTAATGTTTAATGTTTGATATATAATATTTAATATTTAGGATTAAACTCTCAACAAAAATGCTAAAAATTATAAAGTTTTAAAAAGAGTTGAAAAGAGAAGGCGAAGGTTGGATGTAAAACATGTAAAATGTAACAGCAAGGAAATAAATTCTATTCTAACATGATTTAATTATGTTCAAGAATTGAAAAGAACAATTGAACATTTCTTTCTTTACAATGTTTTGAATTACTCAATTGGAAATAAGATACAATTGAAATTCAATATTTTTCTTTCTCAGATTACACGTAAACACTTGTTACTTTAGTTACAAATATTAAAAAATAGAAATCAATCTACACAGGCGAAGACAATGAAATTATGTATCGGCAGATATCAAATTAATTATATTACACAATTTCTGCAAAAAATCACAGAATATCATATGAAATAAAGTATTTAATGAAAAATAAAAAAATGAAGAATTTGATGAATCAGACAGAGAACGCCTTAAAATTCAAATCAATGACAATACGGAACGAATTAAAAACAATTTGCCCTCCAACTTGGGGACAAAATTGTACATTAATAGTTGACCTAGGCAATTCAAAACAATTGCGCAATAATAAAACTTTAAATAATGAAAAGTTCAGTAGTCAAGTAGCGGAAGGGAGAAAATAAAGGCAATTTCATAGGGATCTTTCTATGATACTGAAAATAACAGACATTTGACATTTCCTATCATTTTTAATTTTTTTTAACAAATGCAACAAAAAATATGGATATGTAAAAAATTTGGTAAAAATCATGTAAAGATACATTTAATGTATCAAGTATAAGAAAATATTATTTTAACGAATTAAGCCAAAATGAAGGTTTGGTAGCGGATTTTATTACATGATAATCATCATGTAAACATACATTTAATGTATTAAATATAAGAAATTTTTTTTTTTTTTTTGGATATTTGGAAAATTAAAAGTGCAAATTTTTTAAATATTTCTTTTATAGCATTTAATGGTTCAAAAAAATGCAAAAAATTGTGAAATGTGTGTTAATTTCATTATCATATGTTTCTTCCATCTCTCCAACTTTTTTTTAACTTTTTTAATAGAAGTTAATCACAAGGAAACAATTGTCTATTAAAATGTTTGTGTCTTGATATTTTAATCATTTTTTCTATTTTTTCTATGAAATACAATGAAAATCTAGGAATTCTACCAAAATCTAAAAAAAATGACGTCACTCTCCCTCAAAAAATTCCAATAATTTCAACAAAAAGTATGAAAACTGAAAAACAAAGGAATTTCAAAAGGAAAAACGTAAAATGAATGAATCTTCCATAAAAAAGCAATAAAAAGAAATGATTCGATTCAATTCAAAAACAGGAAAATGTATTTGAAATATAATCAGAGATTATTGGATCAAATGAATCTTGTATAAATAATTAATTTCACCAAGAAAAAGCAATGAAATTTCGGAGCAAATAAATGGATGAATCAGAAAAATTTAGTAACAAGAAGAATTAACATAAAAATTAACATTATTTAACTCCAATAATAAACCAAATCTATAAAATCATCTTAAATAAATGAGGGTAATATGATCCCACCCATAGTTGCTTATGTATATCGAAATGTCACAAGTATCTCCACTTGTTCGACCGGGAAATTGGCACTCATTGAGATTTTCCCCAATGATTTACTAGTGAATAAATTTAATAATTGGGAGAGAAAAAAAAAAGACTCCAATGAATTAATAGAGTGAACTTACTTCCTTATTTCCGCTGATCCCCGATATGTAAACTTTAACACCCATTTTAATAATTGAATATTGAAAACAATTAACTCAACTCGATAATTAAAAAAAAAAACAATGCGGACACAATTTTATAATACTTTGTATTTTACGAACTTTATTTTTTCGGTTGTTTAATTATTTGTTTTTTTTTTAATTGCAAATGAATCACGTATCCACAAGACACAACTGGCTGGTTATGGCCCTCCTTGTATCTGTAGGCAGGTTATTTATTGTAAGCACATAAAAAGAGCCTGTATGGAGCGATAGATAAAGTGGGGGGAGGGAGGGGGGGAGTCTACGTCATTTTTTCGGAAGCGCAGTGGAGGGGAGGCTCGGTGCAACAATGGAACATTGAAGTTAATTGCAAATAATACCTTAGGGAGGGTAGAACAAGTAATGATGAGCGATTTTTGATCGATCTTGTTACCGATTGATCGGATTGAGAAAACATCGCTCAAATAATATCGATTAATCGAATGAAATTATCGAGAACTTCGATAAATCGGTCAATATTGCGCATTCCTACTTGTTGGTTCGATTCTTTTTAATATAGATTTTTTTGGACGATTTTGACGAACTCGATTAATCGATTTGTCGATTTTTTTTTTGAAAAATTCTATGGTTTTTTTCTGAGATAGGAAAATAATGAAAAAATGGACTTTTTGATGCAAAAACTGAAATTAGTGAAACGGAACTATCGAATGATATTCGATATCTCGAATTTAATGCGACATATCGCATCGATTATTCGATTATTTGCGATTACTCGATCGATGATAATTTGCTGTTCTTTCCTTTGAATTACACAATAGGTGAAACGGAAGTATCAAATGTTATGCGATATCTCGAATCGCATGCGAGATATCGCATCTATTAATCGATATTGGAAATTATCAATCGGAAGTAGACGAGATAAGGTTTTTTTTCTCATTGAAAGAATCGATTTTTTTAAAATGGTTCTCAAACAATCGTATTTTCTAAGGATCGATTCGAGAATCGATTTTTTCTGGCGATCGCCTGAAATTGAGAACAGGAAGTGATTCACGTTCTTGCGAGTTTCGATTAATCGATGCGATATCTCGCATTGAATCTGAAACATCGCTTTTCAATCGATAGTTCCGTTCCACCCGTTTGAATTTGGGAGAATCGATAAATTTCAAATATTCGACTAATCGATGCGATATATCGCATTGAGTTCGATATATCGCATATCATTCGATACTTCCGTTTCACCAGTTTCAGTTCAAGGGGAAAAAGTTCTATTTTTAATTTTTTTTTGTCACAAAAAAAATGGATATGGTCATTTCAAAAAAGAATCAAAAAATCGACTTATCGAGTTTTGAGAAAAAAGAATCGATATTTGAAAGATCGATTTAAAATCGTCCATCACTCTACTCGATTGTGTGCTCCATAATCCGCCATGTTCGATATTCCGAGATTTTTCATTGGCGATTAGAGAGGAAAGGGGAATTATTGTCATTGTATTGTACAAAAAAAACTAAAGAAGAAGAAGAAAAAAAATTTACAAGAAACTAAAAAAACAAATTAACCTCCAAAGACATTATCATAAAATCCAATAAATGATAAATTTCATTTAATACTTCATGATTATAATAATCAATTGATAAAATAAACAAACAATGAAGTCCCTGAGTAGAGAAGTTCGAAAACCACGAGAATGCAAGAGAAAACGTGATAATGATGATAATAATAAAGACGAAGTGAGAATGGAAAAACAATTGAAATCAAATGATTTTGATACAAACTCTACTAATATCAATTTAGATAATAATGTTGATGAGAGTGCTGGTTTTTTTGATGAATACTGTCAAATATTATTGAAAGACAATGGTAATCAGAGTGAAACAAATGTCAGTATTGAACATGATATACTAGGTGATAAAGAACAAGATATATTTAATGATATTGACAGAATATCATTGAGTGTTAAATTAAAAAATTGGGCAGTTAAACACATTGATACAATTAAAACTAATGTTATTGATGAATTATTAATAATATTGAGAGAAGAGGGATATTTAGATTTACCAATGACTGGACAAGCACTTATTAATGATGTTAAACATCAACAGCAACAAGTTACAAATAATGATAAAGATAATAATAATCCAATAACTGAAGATTTAGAAAGAGTTGATATTTGGATTAAAAAAGAAGAATCATGTGAATCAATGTGGAATAATGAAGAAAATAATAGTTCTGAGCCATTGTCACACGATGAAATTGAACATAAAATTAGTAATGAAATTATTTGTCCAGATTTTGCTGTTACTGATTTTATTGATGATGATAATAGTAAGAATAATAAAAATAATAGTTCATCAGAAAAATCAAATAATCCAAATTCTAATGTTCAGAGCACACGATTTTATGGTGCTATCAAGGAAGAATTACAAAAAATGGAGCAAAGATGGGCAAGACAATTGGAGAGTACAAAAAGAAGTCTTTTGTATGATATGGTGAGGAAATATGAGGATCTGAAAAATAGAATTGGTGTATCAACTAGACCACTTGGTACTAGTTTTACTGATGACAAGGAAATACTTGGTGTTAAATTGCCATTTTTGGATGTCGATGCTTTTTGTGAATTTGATGAATCCATTGGTGATAATCCGGAAAAGGAAATTGCTATGGTAAATTTTTTATTCAGGAATTATTGTCATTATTGAAGAAGTATAATTATGATACTCAATATAGCAGACATCTGGTAATTTTGTCAATTTTTTTAAACAAGTTAATTATTATGAGAAAATTATTTGAAAAATTTGCACTTATAGATTTTTTCAAATTTTCTACATGTGCATATTTTTTTTTAAACATTCATTTGTTCGTTGAGAAGAAAAGAATGATAATTGTCAGATATCTGCTATTTTCAATGATAAGTATAATCGATTCATCTTATGTTGCCACTTGCTCAGTTTTAATTGTAATTTGTTTTTTTTTTTATTTTCTAGAAATCCCTGATGACGACTTTGTGTTTTGGAGCTGCATCATTGAGCAATAGTATTGGATGTATTTTATCTGCATTTCTAACTAAAGATGTTCAAATGCAATATAGTGCTTGTGGTAAAAAAATCAAGGGAGTTAAAAAACGTAATTTTGGAGATACTAATACATTCAGATATGCAAAAGGTTTGTAGTATTATATTGTTGTTCATGATAATGAAATTAGCACACATCTAACAAGCCTTTCGATTTTTTTTCAAACTAGAAAATTAATGCCGAAAAATATTTGAAAAAGTTGCACTTGTAGCTTTTTGAATTTTCTACATTTACATATTTTTCATTTTATTCAAATAATTGATTTGTTAAAATTGAAATTATCAGATGTCTGCTATTTTCAGTATCATTATAATCCTTCTAATATGTAGAAATATTACTCACTATCACGAAAAAATTTTTAACATTTAGCCAAAGGAATTTCGATTCGAAATAAATTCTCATGATCACTTGAATGGAAAAAAATTATTCGAGAAAAAATTAGGTGAAATGGACATTACTAGGAAATGTAGCGATTTGGAGTCATTCATAAATGGAAGGTGAAATCATTTCCCATCAATTTGCTTGGTTTGGAAATTAAAAATTTAATTTTTTTTAATCAGTCCGAAGTGAAAAACTGATTTTCATCAAATGGGCTATAAATACCTCGAAGATCGCAATTTTTTTTCTCAAAATCCCTTAATTCGATGGCAGATTATCCCACTTTCCATTCAAGAATCGATCCCAAGTCGCTACGATCAATCGAACTGAAGATACTCCTGAAATACTGAAAATTTTCCAAAAATGGAAGAGTTTGTTCCCAAAAAGTGATTTTTTCAGCTGAAGTTTTCTCGATTCTTCGATGGAATCATTGAAATTTTCCTTTTTCAAATGCCTTCACGCCTGCCTTTAAAAAATCCAATTAAAATTCAATGTATCCACTTATCACACCTGATGTCAATTCTCCTCGTTAATCGAATTAATAAAATTTCCAGATGTTTTAAGAGAAAAACATGGCACAAGTGATGCTGAAATAGTATCGAAAACCAGTCGTTGGTTCACTGGTGCTGGTGATCGTGATGGTGGCAGAAAAGAAAGAAGAAAATAATTTCTAAAAAACAAAATAATAATAATTGAAAGCAAACACCACTACTAACGTGAATTTAAAAAAACTCCAATAATAATTAAGTCATCACTTTTGTAGAAAATGAAAAGAATAAAAGGTAAAAAAAAAAACTTTAACAATGCTACAGAATAAATTTTCTCTTTATTATAGAACCTAGGCTTTTTTTTAGGCTATTCTCGTATTATCTGTACACTTGAGTGTTGCCTCAATGTGTTGTATTAATTGCTCAACTTTTCCATCACGAAAAATAATGTCACATATATTTTTTTCTTTAGCATCTTTGATTAAACTTATTAGTACAGATTTAGCACGATCAATATCGAACAGAGTATGATTGATACCCAACTGCCATGTATCAAAATTTACACATGTTTTATTTTTATTCATTGTATCCAAACGTTTTTCAATTATGAAAGAAAGAAATTTATAGAATTGTATGTAATCCATGCCATGTGATGCTCTTAATATCACCTGGCAATGTGATAACCAATTGTCCATGTTATTGCAATCTTCAATTTCTTTCATAACTGCTAGTAATGCTTTTTTTAATTCTCTCCAGATATTCCATATGTTGCAGCCATTTATCCAATTATGATTTATGGAAATTGTGTCCTCCTGTGAATTGAAAGAATTAATTAATTTTCCTCATATAAAAGTTGATTTTAATTCTAGGGAGTAAGAGGACCAAATTTCAAACATTCCTTGATCAAAATATAAATTTCAAATTAAAAATGTATTTACCAGATTCCAAACTTGATGATGCCATCCAGAAGGTACAAAGACAATTTCCCCAGGTCCCTGAATTATTTCTAATGATCTATTTGTACGTTTTAATGATGAATTATTGTCGGGTGAGTCAATGTCATAGGGTAAATGTCCATTAGCATCACAAAGATTGTCTTCCTCACCTGGTGGAAATAATAACCAACGTTTTTTACCAACAATATTTGCGGACCAGCTGTAGGATGTAAAAACATCTACATGAAGTGGTGTCCTGAAAAAAAATTAAAAAAATAAAATTAGAAGCTACATATTTAAAAAAATAAAATTAGTTACATATTTTAGTCTCTCAAAGTTGTTTGATCACTACACGAATTAAAAAATTAAAATATGAAATAAATTTCAAATGAAAGTTCATAGGAATCCGAATGTTTTTGTGAAATTTCAAGTCGATTGACCGTTTTATATTGTCAAATATAAAATAATGAATATAATTCACCAATTCTTCTCTGAATTCGCTTTCAATACCACGAAATAGGTTTTTAATCATGAATATTAATTTCCGGGTGTTTTTTTCCGTTCGTTTTTTACAAAACACTCGAGGACTAAAGAGACATATGATCAAAATACTCTAAAAACTTTAAAAATCCAATGGCAACTGTAATAATTATGAATTTTTTTTTGATTTACCATGATCCTTTAGGACCCATATAAACAAACATATAGTCATCCTCGAGTTCAGGATGAGCGAGGTAGTATTCATTAAGCCAATCTGATCCAAAGTACTTTGGTACTTTGTAAATTTTATTATTTGGATAATCTCTCAAACAGTGCCAATCTTTCAAATATAATAGTGGCATTTCACATGGATAATTATTATTAATATATTCTTGCCAATAATCTATGAATTTTTCAATTTTCATTGTTTCTTTTAACTGAGCATTATAATACTTAATTCCACAGTTTGCTACAGGTACTTTAGATTCTCCTGAAAAAAATAAAAAAGAAATGAGGAAAAACGATAAGCTTAAGTCATTCATTCAAAAAAAATAGCAGACATCTAATAATTTTTAGATTTATTTTATCATATAATGGATAAAAAAATTCAAAAAAATATAAGTGTGAATTTTTTGAATATTTTTTTATACTAATTCATCTGTTCTAAAAAAAATCCAAAAAATTGTCAGATGTCTGCTAATTTCATTATCATGGAAATAATTAAAATTATGAACTTATTCAAAAGCATTTGATTATTAATTGATTATCTAACTCACCATACAATTGTTTGAGGTATTTAAAATTTGGCGCGCCATCGATTCTCCACTGTTGCGCACATTGCCACTCATTCGTAATACCCGATTGAATAACACAAGGCAAATTTGGCATGAGATAATCCGTGAAAAATTCATAATATGTCAAGGAAGAACTTACACTTTTACAATATTGCAATACATTTTCACAATTATTATTATCCCATTTTATTGAATTTCTTTCATTTATTTCAATAACCTCCATTCTACCAGCTGATTCGACATTTTGAGGAGTACTTGTGTGTGTTTTGTGCGCGTGTTCCATGCACTTGATTCGATCAAAATATCCCCAGATATTCAGTGACGTGTTAGGGACCTTGAAATCATTATGTTTATAAATTTTTTGTTTTTATTTTCTTGAAAGAGAGAGAGAGAGCGAGAAAGTGTGTGGTTTCGGAGTTATTTTGATGACGTAACGGATGGTGTTTACAAAAAAAAAAAAAAAGAAGAATTGACTGAAAACGTTGTTACTACCTGTGATTGTTGACAGTAAAAGTTATTAAAAATGGGTGGAGGAGATTTGGTAAGTGGAAAAATTGATTATAAAATGGCAAATAATCAATGAAACCATTAAAAAGAAAAAGCTAACCTCAAAATTATTTTCTTTATTCTTCCTTCTAATTGTTTCTATTTATTTATTTTTTTAGAATTTGAAAAAATCATGGCATCCATCGACCATGAAAAACATGGAAAAAGTATGGAAAGCAGAGCAGCAGGACAGCAGGGAGAAGAAAAAAATTGCCGAATTGAAGAGAGATATAGAGATGGAGAAAGACAGAGAGGATATGACTCGTTATGCTATGCAGCAGGGTGTTATAGCTAAGAAAGATGATAAAAAACTTGATTGGATGTATAAAGGTCCTAATCAGGGAATCAATAGGGAAGATTATTTGACTGGTAAAGCTATTGATAAATCATTTGAACAGCTGGCACAGGCTGAGAGAGATGCTGAGAGGAATAGAATGCCAAGCAATCATGTTGAATATGGTGTGTTGATTTGTTTTTATTTTTTAAAAACATCTTTCCATAATGAATGTTTTATAGATATCTTGAACATGAGAATTGATTTATTAAATGGTTAAAAGCAGATGTTATTATTCTATTACAGAATGTGTTCCACCATCACTGAGATTTTTTTCTGGTGACGAGCAAGTTGATTTACAGAGAAAACTTCAAGAAGATCCTCTGTATGCTATCAAGAAGAAGGAAATGGAATCTAGGACACAGTTACTGAAAAATCCAGTGAAACTCAAACAGCTTAAAGAATTAGTAGTGAGTATGAATTAAAAAATACATTTTTCCATATTTATGAATAGGGTAAGGTGGGTAAAATGGACATTCCAATTGAATGTTTGGAGATGGAGATCTGCTGATCATCCCATTGTAAAGCTGAGAAAATTTTGGGTGGAAAATATGTGTTTAAATTTAATTTTTTCAATTTTTTTTTGCAATTTTACGATTCTTGGCAAGTTTTGAAGAGATACTTCTTTCGAAAATCAAAAAAAATCGCTTTTTCGTCAACATTTCCGGTTCTATTAGTCGTAGCAACCTGGGGGTGATCTCAAATGGAAGATGAACTCATTTCTCATCGATTCATGTCGTTCAAATTGTTTTTCGATTCGTTTTTCAAATATTTATACTCTATTTCCTGGGAATTAGTTCTGGCCCTAAAAGCACTTGAAAAATTAATCATTTTTTTTAAACTACATAAATCGATGGGAAGTGAGCTCAGCTTTCATTTAGGATAGATCCCAAGTCGCTACAACCAATGGAACCAGAAATAGTATCAAAAACCGAAATTCTTTAAAAACAGAAATGTTTCCAAATCTTAAGCGAAAAGTAGAATTTTTGGAAAATTGAAAAAAATAACTATTGTCATATCGTTTCCATGTGAAATTTTCTCAGCTTCCCAATGGAATCGTCAGGAAAAATCTATCTCCAATATTTCCATCGATTCCGAGTAATTTTTATAGTATGAAATACCTAAACTAACACGTCTATTTTACAACATTTTGCCCTACTTTCTATGAATTTTTAGAGCAAGAGAAAAGCGAGCCCCGAGCCCTCATCATCGCGACATTCTAGATCCTCAAAACACAAAGAATCCCACAAATCCAAGAAAGATGATGGTAAACATCATCCTAAAAAAAAAGTTAAACTTTCCGATGAGGAGAAAGAAAAAAGACTCAAAGAAATGTTGGCAAATGCTTCGTGGAGAGATAAGGAACGTGCTAAAAGCGTTAAAAAGTATCGAGATCAGGAAAAGAAGGAGCAAAAGAATAAATCATACGATAAAGACTTTATCAGGTACGTGAAATCAAGTAGTAACGCTATTTTAATCAGAATCTGCAGAAGCCCCTCAAATATAATACATTATCTTTGAAAATTTCAGGAAACATTTAGCAAAAGCAACAGAGGTGGAGACAGTGGCGTCACGAATAAAATCAAATATAAACAATATCCAGCGTTCTGGACGTGCTATGGATACAAACTTTGCCAGGAGATAACAATAAATTACTTCGAAATTAATTAATCTCAATTTTTATATTTTTCACATTGTATAAAGAAATAATTTTGTAAATCGAAAATCATCGAGTTTTAAGTTTTTACATTAATTTACAAGATAATAAGACACACGGTAATAAACATATTCAACAAACAAACAAAAAATGAGTATTTTTCTTTCATATACATGGCACAAAGAACAAATCTAATAAGAGAGTCAGATATCATAACCGCTTGACTATACCGAATATACAAATCCAATTAGATAAAATTGAAGAGAAAATATTGATTCATTGATTTTAAGAAAGCCTTTTAGAAATATTTCGCATAAACTATGGGAGAGATGAATTCACGAGAAAAAAATGTCATAAGAATTTTAGAAAAATACCTTTACCCTCCCTTTAAAACTACTAAAAAATTCATTTATCTTGCATAATTTCCTTAAACGACTAAACTTTGGCGAAGAGACAAACTAACTAATATTACACATTTCCTTGGACTCCTGTGGTTCATCAAAATCCAATGGTGTTATCATAGATCCACCAGTGAGAACATTATTAACAACAGCTCTCGCCAAATACCCAGTCGTAACGGAATAATGTGCGGCAAAAAAGCTCGACATATCATCAGTTCTATTCATGTCATGATCCTTACAATACATAGTGAATGCATCTTCAATGAGTACATTAAGATTTAACTGTCTCTGAAACATTAATTCCGGATTTCTCAATAGAATAACCGAAACAATATTCAGCAATTCTACAACAATTTGCCGATACTCAGGCATTTGTATATGATGAAGCATAGATTCAACAAGTAGTGCAAATGTCAATTCCGATCTTGTCATATCCGACAATGTTGGCTGCTGTGGTAATTCTTTTCCATTAACAACAATACCACCAGGACATCTCATTAAAACTTCCCAAACTTGATTATAAAAATGTGCTGGTACTCGGCACAAACTTCCCTCAATTTTTCTTCTACTAATGACATTTAAATTTTCCGTTTGTGCCCAATCTTTGACAGTCAATACTCTAATTAACGTTCTTCTCATATCATAAGGACTAAAATTTGCAATTGGTTTTGTATTTTTAACAATTAATTCCAAATAAATTCTCATTGCCTCGAGTACCCAACCAATTCTAATCTTCAATATACCACGAAACATATCAGGATTTGTACCAATTAATCTACCGCAATAAAGTAATACTTCCTGTTGTAAAACAGCTTGTATAACATCATGCGGTTGAATTGTTTCATACATAACTGATTGTATCTCAGTTGGTGTCATTGGTTTATCAAATACAGTCTCCTCGTGTCCAATAACACCAACAGTTATTTGTTTACCTTTAACTAAAACACCAGTTATAAATGGACTTATACTGTCAACAGTATGATGTAACAAACTACTGCAGTATCTAACGGCAATCCAGTATCTCAAACTACCAGATTGTTGATAAAGTGCACGTAAATGATCACCAACTGTCATATCATTGACTTCATAATTCATTCCTTCTTTGTCCAATAAAATTCCATAAAGTTGACATTTTGCATAGAGTCCACTTGCATTTCTAATTTCACTTAGAATTGCATGAACAGGTTCATTTTTGAATTTTGTACAATCAATTGGCTCTTCAATGTAGGACAATGATCGTGGAACATCGGTTAGGCTCTGATATCCAATGTAATCGTGTTTTAATTGCTTGAATTGTGCTAATTCAAGATCTGTCTCCATTGAACTAACGAAATCCAAGTGTTCAATACAGGATGATGATATTAAATTTTGTAAACGACCAATTCTAACTTTTGTACCCTCGCAATATCCTCTTTTTAACATTGCAAATAAATCAAGCATCTCTTTGAATTGTGGATCTCTCATGTGCTCTTCTCGTATCAAGAGACAAACAGTTGGACGTCCTGATAATCTCCAGTATTTACCAACGAATTTTAATTCGGTTTTTATATCGTCAATGAGAAGTGCCATGTCACGATACAAGTAGAATTGTGAAACTTCGAAGATTAATGGATAGCAGAGAACTGTCATGCCACATACTCGGTAGACTTTACTTGTACCCAGTGATCCTATTGGACGTGCTGGCCTACCTTGCAGCTTGAGCTTCTTACTTGTTCCCAATTTTTTGTAAACTTTAACGAGTTGAACTGATGAGAGTATCTGTACTGGTTCGACTTCATGGGGGGTTTGTGTTTGGATGCCATAGGTTGCCATCATTGCCTGGAGTCTCATTGATTCAGCAATTAAAACTATCTGCACGACCAAGTCTGTGTGAGTTCCCTGTGGAGGATGAAGAGAATGTGAAAAATCTTGAGACATATTCTTAATGATTCAGGAATTACTAAATCATTTTTATCGTTTATTAGGGGAAGGTGTGGTAAAATGGACACGAGGGTTGAATGAACACCTGTTAAAGATGGACGGAATAATAAAATTTTCATGGTCGGATAGAAAATGAAAATTAAAATTTTTTAAAAAATGGAAACCTGTTAGTTTTGGTATATTATACTATGAAATTTACGCGAAATCGATGGAGATAGTGGAGATAGGTTTCTTCTGATGATTCCATTGAGAAACTGAGGAAATTTTCCATGGAAATCATATGTTAGAAGTTATTCTTTTGAATTTTCCGCGCAAAATTTGAAGGTGAAATCATTGTGTGATTAAAAAATTTCAGTTTCTCGAAAATATCTCTGGTTCTATTGGTCGTAGTGACCTGGGGTTAATCTTAAATGAAAGATGAGCTCATATCCCGTTGATTTATGTGGTTTTATCAAAAATTATCAATTTTTTAAGTACTTGTAGGGCAAAAACTGATTTTCAGAAAATGGCCTATAAGCACTTGGAAAATTGATTTTAAAAAATTTGAACCCCATAAAGCAATAAAGAATGAGCTCACCTATTATTTGAGATCTACACCAGGTCACTACGACCAACAGAACTGGCGTTAGTGCCGAAGAAGTGAATTTTTTCGGTTTTCGAGAGTGTTACCCCTTCGAAACTCGACCAAAAAAGTAAGATTTTCCAAAACTTGAAAAATATCAATTTTGTGACATGTTTTCCACCTCAAATTTTCTCAGCTTTTCGATAGTATTATTAGAAAATGCTTCTCTCAAACCGTTCACTTGGAATGCCCATTTTACCTCACCTTTCCCTATACGGAAAAATAAAAGTTAATATAAATTAAAATGATATTTTCACGCGATTTCATGCGATTTTATATTCTTAAAACATCAGAATAACAGTAAAGTAAGTCAGGCATAGAATAAATATTTTTGTTGTTTTTAGTAGAACTTTTAGACCAGTAGTAACAAAATAGAGCAAACGTTAGAGTGACAGAGATAAACGATAATTTACTTACAATCGTTGGCTTAGCCTGTATAAAATTCAATAAAAATGAATAAAATTTATTGGATATTCAAAAAAGAAAAGTATTATTTAATAAATTAATGGATTGATGGATGCAATCCTTGAATGAGTGGAATAATTGATATTTCTGATAGTTTCTTTTCATTAATTTAAAAATTTTCATATAAATACATTTCCATTAAAATTATTGATAAGGAATAGAGCAAATTGTTTTTTTTTCTTTAATTGCGTTATAAGATAGATTATATTGAGGAGAAACTGAGATCCAGAAACCACTGCATCTTTGAATTCTACTACACTGAGAAAAAAAAATGTGTTTTTTTTCTCAAGAAAGAAATTTCTTGCAACTAAGAAAAATAAAAAATTATCAGTGTAAAGAAATAATTTATCAAAACTAATATACCATATTGGAATGAACTCATTTTCATCAATTTTTTTGGAATTGATTGAGAATTTCTCAAGCTGATCATCTTATCGCTCGTTTCAAGGATAAATATACTACTTTAAAATAAAAGTTTTCACATTAATCAATGAGTAACTTGATTTTCGAAAAAAATTGAGTTTGTATTAAACTAAATAGAACTATGGATAAATGTTGATAATTATCAATTTTTTTTCCTCCAATTCCAACACGAATTCTCCGATAATAAAATCTTTTTTTCTCAGTGTACCATCTTTTCTAAATTGAAACGACCGTTAATAATAACATTGAATCCCTCTATTCCACAAAATAATAAGATAATTTGAATGAGAAACATGAAATGATTCTCACCTGAAAAGCTGAATACCTTCCAGCTCTTCTTGGTCTATTATAAGATGGTAAATAACGTCTTATTGGATCCAATTCATTGATGTGCAATAATCCAGCACTGAGTAACTGTGCAATCACAAACATAGACTGATTCCACAAATAAATAGCATTATCATGATCATCACCAGTTGACCTGACTCCATTAGCCTCAGCACTTGGAACTCTGTAGCTGCTGCCTGGTTCATTTCTTTCATTTTCAATATTTTTCTCAGGTACATAATAGTACATTGGTATTACTGGATCACCATGTGCATCTTTGTGCACTCTTGACTTCAATAAACCTTGATATTCCTCAACTTGTTCTGGTATTGATTTAAAAACTCCATCAATAATCATAAAAATATAAAACAATGGCCATTCACATTCAATTTTATCAAAATCCTTGATTTCTCCAGTTTTATAAAATCTTCTTTCCGGATCTTCCAAAATCGTTTTATAGCCATCTCTTCCAAATCTTTTAAAACCATAAGAACCCTTTAATTTTCGTACAATATTTGATTTTGTTTCAGTATACAAATGATCCTCGTGCGTAGCAAATGCTGGAAATGATATTGTTGGCAATAATGCAGCATCAACACTCTTTGATGATGATTCTCTTGGTAACATTGTTTCAAATATACTTCTGTTTCGATTGTGTGCATCAATATCAACGTAAATAACTGACCACGATGCGCCCTTTTCACCGAATAAATTGCATCCATTAATTGCTTCAAGTGCACTTTTTGCCATACCAATTGAACTAGCATGAATCTCTGGTGTACCATCATTGTAACGACTGCCTCTCTCCCACATACCAAAATCAGGAGTTCTATATGCTCTCTCAACGTAATAAACGAGATTCTGTACAAATGCAACTTCATCCTGTGTGTAAATTATTTGAAGACCCGATGAAATCATTTGAACGAGAAAAAGCAAATAAAGTGATACTACGTCAATTTGAAGATGAAAATAATCCTCATCCTTGAAAATTTCATCTCCAGTATTGAGATTAAATTTGCAGTGTAGAGCATGACGATTGCACTGATTAAGCTTAAATTGCTCGATTCTGTCTGCTTGCCTTATCCAACATTCCAGAATACCTCTCATGCATTTAACTGCTGATTGTCCAAGCTCATGTGATTTACCTCTGTCATCATCAATTCTTCTGTATGCTTGGTACAGACTCCAAATAGCAGCAGCACAGTAAATACTGTCCTTGACACTACCAACATTTTTATCAGTCGAAACTTCAGGAAATAATCCAGTAATACAGCTTTGATTGTTTAGTATTTGTCGCTTAACAATTCCATAATAAATGTCCAATTGTCTGACTGTGTCTTCATAATTTGATATCTTCAAGAACATGTCTATATCAAGGTCATAAACACTGCTCTGACGAGCACTGTTTGACATTGAGAATCTGAAGAAAAAAAAAAATTCATTAAGATCTTTTATAATCCAGTGTTTTTTAAAAATATATTTAATAATACAGAAAAAAGTAGACATCTAACAATTTTTAGTCTGTTTTTTCTCAACAAATAAAAGATTTATAAGAAAAATAAAAAAAATCAACATGTAGAAAATTCAAAAAATTATTACTGCAATTTTTTCGATTGTTTTTGTTTTTTGCAATAATTTATTTGTTCGAAAAATGCAAAAAATTGTCAGATATCGGCTTATTTTTCATTATGATTTTTTAAATTAATTAATTTATTTATTTTTATACCTTTTGGCGTTGACAGGTGTCGTCACAATCGTTGCCATTGCTCCGAGATTTTTTGTCAATTATTATAAAATAATAAAAAGATTTCTCACAACAAGCAGAGAAGAAAAATTGAAAACTTGCTGTTTTATTATTTAATAATAAACGACAAGTAATTCAATAATTTCAACACTATTTATTTTTGTTCTGCTTGTTTTTTATTATTCTTTGAATTTAATACCTGTGGAAGACGATGATTTTAATATCCACTTTAATCAATTATTCAGGGAGAAGTGGATTGATCCAGTTATCGATCTCATAGAGAGACATCATCATAATAATAGTAATCAATAACTGAGAAAATTAAAAATAAACTTTACTGCGTTGAGGGAGAAGACCAGCTGATCATCACATCTAGATGTTTTTCTCCCTCGTCTCATCTGCTCTTGAATTGAAAAATAGAAGATAAATCTCTGGGTGTGTGTGTGTGAGTGGGTACGTTTGTCATTGGCCGATATTTTCTGATAAGCAGCTCTCATTGGTGAGTTTCAATTTTAGCGGCAAAATTTGAAATGATCTTTCCCTCGAAATCGATGTCTCTATTCTATTCTGCAATTATTAAATTAAATTGTTATTAAATGGAACATTATTATTGGAAAATGTGTGTGGAGGAGGGGGGGGGGGGGGGGGGGTAATCACTCCCGAAATCTGTTTACACTTAACTCCAAATTGCAAAAATTCAAACATTCTCAAATTCTCAGCAGACTTCATGAAAATTCATGAGATTTCTTGAAATCTATGAAAATTGAACGGATTTCTGAAGACTTCATAGATTTCTATGAGAATGCAAGAGATTTCAGGGAATGCTAAGAAATTCCAAGTTTTCATGGCAGAAACAAAGATGTTTAAAAAATAAAAATTTGATTAAAATAATATTCAAAAAAGTTCAAAATCTTCTATGACTTTTCTCAAGTCCTCAAATGGATTTTTCAGATATTGTGACAATTTAATTTACATGAAATTTCAACGACTTCACAGATTTCATGAAATTTCCATCGGATTTCCCTAGTTTTTGGGCGATTCCAAGACTTCTTTCCAGATTTTATAAGATTTCAAAAATTCAAAATTTCAGGAATATTTGAAAGGATTCTGAAATTTTTTTGACGTTTATTATTTCAATGTACACCAGATTTTACAAGTTATTATCCCTTCTTTAACACATTTGCTTCACTAAAAATAATTGAACTCTCTATTTTCTTTTAAATCCTCATTTTCCAATTTTCATTGTGTCGATAAATGATCAACTCGATTAAAAAAGCCAGAATTAAAAAAAAAACACTCAGTGACATCTCTTTCCATTTCCCCAAATTTCCCTTAATGAATTCCTTTTATCTCAAAAAAACCCTTCTTGAGTCATTTTCAAAAAGAAAAAAAATCGTTTTCCCGCCAATAAAAGAAGCAATTTCGACATTAATATCATTTCTTACAATTAATACATTAATGAAATTAATGAATTAATCCAAATCAGTGAGAGTTTGCGCAGTGACATGAATTTAAACACTAGTGTCGTCAACTTGAACCAAAAGAGTGTTTCGTTACAAGGCCGTAAAGTCGTACTGGCCAACGAAGTAACTTCGGGAATATTCGGCTCCTATGATAAAACATGTGAATTTTGGCTTCGGGTCAACTTCGTAGGTTCCCTCTTTGACTAGTTCGACAATACTTTCGGTGGTAACACTCACTACACACACACAACACATACTCACACACACACAACAGACACACACATACTTAACACACCGTTAGACTTCTCTCTCTCTCTCTCCTCTCTACGATCACTTGGATTTTAACAAGGGTGGGTCTTGTGTGTCGGCTTCGTGGGAGGGTCTCCACCATAAAATACACTCTCAAATAAACTCCAGCCCCCAGGACACAAAAATCCCTGGCAATTAAGAATCTCAAGTTGATTGAATATAAATTTTTACCCGAAAAAAAAATTTTTAATAAATCTTTGTAAAAAATATAAACTATTGATTTGAAAGTGAAAGGGAAAAATTATTTAATCCTAGGGAGTGAAGTGCCACGCTACTGGATATAAATTTTCTTTTTTCTATATATATATATTCAAGTGTGTGTGAGTGTGTGTGTGTGTGTGAACACGAGAGGAAGTTAAAAGTTTAGTGGAAAAATCTGGAATATTCTCAATGATTTATTCATAATTTTCAAAAATATCAGTTTTTTTTAAATTAATGAATTGTCAAATTGACAATTGTACTCCTTAATATTCTCCCCAATTTCTTTTTCCCCTTTTTTCTCCCCATTTCACTTCCCCCTCTTTTGAATTTCTCTCTTGGATCTCTCCCCCCTCTTCATATATACACGTAAAACGAGTGACCCCCTCTTCTAGTGTCTCGCTTGATGGCTGCTGCTGTCGCTCCAAAGGGGTGGGGGAAAACAAGCCTTGTCCACCTAATATTCACTCACTGAAAAAGCTTATATGCGGGAATATGTCGAGCTTAAAAATTGGTAAGATAATATATATTTGAGTTATTGATAAAATTCAATTGTTTATTGTAACAGTGACATGATTATTATTGTATTTTTTTTTTGAATTATCTTAATTATTATTTTTTTTCAATAGTTCTGTTCGTTAGTGTCACGTTTTCACCTTTTTTGTCACACACACACACAGTAAAATTTTTCGTTTGTAGTTTTTTTTTCCTTTTTTCGAGTAGAAATGTTTGTGTACTACGAAATGAGTAATCATTGGAAATTCATCAATTATCATTGATTAAAAACATTAGTTGAATACTTTTTTTCTTAGATATGTAATTAGTCATTCAATTTTTATTTTAACCTTTTTATTTGATTCAAATTATGAGTTATTAATGTTAATGATACTGAAAATAACAGATATTTAACCATTTCTAGTCTTTTTTATTTTTAACAAATTATTTTTTGAAAAATAAAAACATATGCACATGTAGAAAATTTGAAAAACTTTAAATGCAATTTTTCTGAATATTTTTCTTGTAATAAATTACTTGTTTGAAAAAATCCAAAGATTTGTTAGATTTCTGCTATATTCAATGAATAATGAAAATATGAGACATCTGACATTTTTTACTCTTCTTTATTTTCAACAAATGAATTATTTTTTGAAAAATATGCACATGTAGAATATTCAAAAAATTATAAGTGCATATTTTTCAAATATTTTTTTTTCTATTAATTTATTTATCCAAAAATTTTTTTTAAAAATGTCAAAAGTCTGATAATTTCATTATCATTATCTTCAGTATCATAGTTCTCATTTATTGTAAATATTAGAGTATTGTGAGGAGTTTTTGTATTGAGAGATGATGAAATTCATGGATTTTCGAGATTTCTTTCAAACAGAACAGAAATTTTGTCCCAATATGTTTCAAAATACATTAAGAGAATGAAAATGACACGTTTTCTTCCATCATCTTTAATACATTAGAGAAAAAATCATTTCATTGTGGCATTTTTTCATTGAAAACTCTACTAATGTTCTTGATAAAGTCAATAAATTTTCGAAAATCCATCAACTTCATTTATTCTCAAAATCAAAATTGCCCAGGCATGTTAAGCACGTTCGATAATTGATTATTTAATTGTAAATTGTTGTGCTTAGGCAGCAGAGGCAAAATTATATTATCTAAATAATCCCCAATAATCAATTAAAGATAAATAAATTTTCTTAAGAACCAACGAAAAAATTTTTTCTCAAATATTTTACAATTTTTTCCATTTTATTTTCATAAATTGTTTATTTTTCTGTTTTTCTCCAAAAAAGTTTTGGTAATGCAATTGCTTACCCTGGCCATAAGAACAATGGAGCCAAGAGATCAAATGAGAGTGAATCAATAAGTAAATTGAATACACACGTGATATTAACTATTTATTATTGTGAATAAGGAAAAAAGAAAGAAAAAAAAAAGAGAGAGAGAGACTATTCGAGAGATTGTGTTGAGAAAACCTGACAAGTAATTTCAATTAATTTGTATATGATAAAAGAAAGAAAAGAATAGATATAAAATAAAAAGAAATGCCTGCTGCACTAATGTCGACGAGACAAGCAGATTTGAGATTCATACGAGTAGTACGTGAGTAGCAGTTTTGTCGCTCTCTCGGCCCAGTCTCGGACGTAAATATCTCAATATTTGCACATGGCAGCCATGAAGCATGGTACGTTTTTTTTAATTTCTTTATTTTCCACCATTCTTTCTGTATTCTAGTTTGTTTTTTTTTTTTGTTTGCTTTGAGTGTTTGTAAATTTGTAATTTCTATTGTTATGAAAAAATTACAGAACGATGATGAGATTATCTCAATTAAATGTGATTGAGATGAGCTTTTTTCTTAATTGTCTGGAATCAAAAGGATTTTTAATGTTTTAATATTACAATTATAAAAATAATTTTCTTTTTCTTCCTTTTCCAGGCAAGACGAATCAAGACGACGTTTGTTACGTTGTCGCAAAATACGATTACGGTGCACAGGGTGCTCAAGAACTTGATTTACGTAAAAATGAACGTTATTTATTGCTTGATGATTCAAAACACTGGTGGAGAGTACAGAGTGCACGTGGTCAAGCTGGTTATGTACCAAGTAATTATGTTAAAAAAGAAAAACCGTCCTTATTTGACAGCATTAAGAAAAAAGTAAAAAAAGGCACTGGTTCAAAAACATTACCATCTGGTAATTCACCATCACGTGCAGTTGAATCACCAATAATGCCACGAAGATTACCAGCTGATCCGAGTGAAGCTATTGGTACTGCTGTTGTTAAATATAATTATCAAGCACAACAAGCTGATGAATTGTCATTGATCAAAGGTAAATTTTCATCTATAATTTAGAAAAAAATCGGAGCAAAGTGGACCTTTGAATCAGAATGATTCAAGATTTTTTTTGGAGGGAAAGACTGCGCAAAAAAATTTGAAAAAATTTGAGAAGATGCTCCAATATATCTACATTGTTGGTGAATTTTTTCAAATCTTTGTGTAGAGGCTTTCACTCAAACAAAAATCATGCATAATACTGTGTTTTAGGTCTATTTTACCCTGATCTCGCCGATAAAAATTTATTTTACACTTAATAGTTGGATTCATTTCCATATTCATAATGATGAATTTGGAGTATCATGGAAAATTGGAAGGTTACAAAATAAAATTTTAAAGAATTGTCATATCGCAATGTTTTGCTTATAATTTAAGCTTCTTCGGGCTCATGACATTTTCAGTATTTTGCCAGCTTGAATTATAAGCAAAACTTCGCAAATTGACAATTTTTTAGTATTGTATTTTAAAATCTTCAAATTTCCCATGATACTTTAAATTAATTGATTCTACATTATCAAGAATGCATCTTACAATAATTAATTAATGTAAATTATTTGTCGATTAAAGGTACACGTATATTAATCCTTGAGAAAAGTAATGATGGCTGGTGGAGAGGACAAAGTGGTACACAAGCTGGCTGGTTTCCATCAAATTATACACAAGAAGAGGGTGATAATGACGATACACTTCATACATATGCCATGGCTGAAAATGTACTTGATATTGTGGTTGCACTATACTCATTTTCATCAAATAATGATCAGGAATTGTCATTCGAGAAAGGTGATCGTCTTGAAATACTTGATCGTCCACCAGCTGATCCTGAATGGTATAAAGCACGCAATGGTCAGGGACAAATTGGACTTGTACCAAGAAATTATTTACAAGAATTGAGTGAATATTTGACACAGCCTTATCGTGATCGTGGAATGACAACTAGTGAAATTAGTACTGGTGATTCACTCGAACGAAGGCCAGATCCTGGTGACAGGCCACATCTTGTTGGTAAACCATGGTATTATGGTAGTATTACGAGATCACAGTGTGATAATTTACTAAATCAGCATGGACATGATGGGGATTTTCTTATCAGGGACAGTGAAACTAATGTGAGTAGTAAATCTACATGCTTTTAGAATTTATTTCACTTGATATCTTGGAGTTTACGAGAGATATTTGAAGATGAAAATAAAATTAGTACACATCTGAAATTTTTTTGGAATTTTTTAAACAAATTTATTATTATGAAAAATATATTTAAAAAATTTGCACTTATAGTTTTTTGAAGTTTCTATTTGTGCATATTTTTTATCTTTTTGATGCAATTCATGTGTTAGGGAAAAGAATACCAAGAATTGTTAGATCTCTGCTATCTTCAACATCATTATTTTAAAAGATTATCGTTCATATGTTCTTAAAATTTGTTAGAGACAAATAACCAGTTCAATTTTCATGTTTTATCTTCTGAAAATCGCTCAAAATCATTGAAAATGTTTGAGATGTGTCTTTTTTCATGACTTTGTTGAGAAGCTGAGGAAATTTCCGTTAGAAAACATATTTCAAAATTCATTTTTGGTAATTTTTTTAAAATTCGACTTTTTTAAGGGAAAATCAAGAGCTTTACAGAATTGAAAAATTTCACGTTTTCATGAATATCTCCGGCTCTATTGGTTGTAGCATCATTTGCCATGGATTCAGGTAGTTTTCAGAGTAAATTGATCGATATTTGAGGTACTGGAAGTACTGATAAAACTGATTTCCACTAAATGACCCATAGAACCGGAAATATCGCAAAAAAATGAATTTTTCTTAAAAATGATGAAGGGCTTGATCCCCTTCCATGCTGAAAATGTAGAATTTTTTAAAAATGGTAAAAAATCATATTCTGACACATGTTCCCCACCAGAAATTTCCCCAGTTTTTCTATGGAATCGTTCAAAAAAAATTCTTTTCAAACCGCTTCATTAGAATGTCCATTTTACCTCATTTTCCCTCATAATACAATGGTATAATGTTTCTTATATTAAAAAAATCTCTCCTTCTTTTTACAGATGGGCGATTACTCAGTCTCTCTAAAAGCACCTGGTCGTAATAAACACTTCAGGGTTCATGTGGAAGGTGCCCTATACTGTATTGGTCAAAGAAAATTTCATACACTTGATCAATTAGTTGATCATTATCAACGGGCCCCAATATATACAAATAAGCAGGGAGAAAAATTGTACCTGGTGCGTCCCCTGCCAAAAGGTAATTCCAGTAGCAATGGTTGCTAAAGACAAAAATTAATTTGATGAAATCATCAAATTAATGAAGATTTAAATGAAAATAAATAAAGCAACCTCTTGGCAGCCTAGTAATTATTCAATATCAATCTCGTACGTTTATACTTGTGACGTTTTTTCATTTACGTGAAATATAACAGAGAAAAAACAAGAGAAAAAAAACATTTTCCCCCCTGAATAAAAGTCGAGTGATGAGAATTTAGTATGAAGAATGAGAAAAAAAAAACAGAATTAAGCTGAAAACAAATTTTATAATGGTTTCTACTGTGAAGAAGTAATGATTGAAGAATGGTTATGAACGTTTTATAAGAAACTTTTGCTATTACAAGACTAGTTGTTCAACAAAGTTAGTAAAACAAGTTGAATCAATGCTAATTTACAACTAAAACATTCTTGAGATATCTCAAAATCTTATAGAGGCAGAAAATTTTTTATATGGATTTTTGTTAGAGCTCTTTGAAGAATATCTGATGAAATTTTTAGTATTTCGTACGAAAATAGTCCGATAGTAAATTTTCCACACATATTTTTTCATAAAAACACTGAACGCGATAAAAAAATGATTTGCATGAAAATTTTTTGATTGCAATCAAATTGAAAGAAAGAGAACCACTTTTTCTAGAAAAATATGGGAAAAACGTAATATTTCACTGAAATGAAAAACGCAACTAACAATTAACACAATTGGAGTAAAAAAAAAATAAGGGGGATAAATGATGAAACCTCACATATTAGTGTTTTCGATTTATTTCCTCAATTTAACTGCTAATTAATTTATTACACTAAGTAATATTGCAATGATCCGTTGGAGCTTCCAACCAAGTTTTTTAGATAAAATTAATAACAGAAAAGCTAAAAAAAAAATTTGTATATGGAAAAAAAAAAAGTAAAAGAATGGAGCTAATGTGCAGCTGATAGTCCTTCTCCCCATTGATAGTTGGCACGATGGCTTCTTCTATCTCTCTTTTTTATATCAATGTAATTGTACTACAGTGACACGACTGATCATGTTATTATTATAATTATAATATATTAAAAGAAAGAAATGGAAAAAAAACGAACAATTACACGTAATTTAGCCTAGAAGTGTATCAATTAATTGATTAATACAAATTGAGTTTTTTTTTTCTTTTTTAATGAAGGAGTAAAAAAAATTATGAAGATGGAAAAAAGCAAGAAGCATTCATTTGTGATTTCGTATTTATTTAACATTTCTATTCCTTTTCATAAGTGAATAAATCATATTCAAGTGTGAGCTAATTTTCGGAAGTTTTCTTTATTTTTTTTGTATAGTTTTGAGTGACAAAGAAAATTTCTTTCTTTTTTCTTTTGTTTTTTTTTTATTATTGTAAAGTAAACGATAAAAATACTCATGATTTCGTAACAAATATTAATTTCTTTATTCAACTTGTATAATTATGTTCATAAATAAGTTTATTTTAGGTTTCTTTAATTTATGCAAATTAAAAATTAAAATTTAAGGCCGAAGGAATATAAAGAGAGTGCTCTTTTTTTCTCATATAGATTAGAAAAAGTAAATGAGATTAAATTTCAATGGCACTAATTGCCAATTAAAAAGTCATGTCAAGGAATCCATTCTTTTTTTTCTCTCTTTGCTAAACTATAAATATATAATTTTGGATTTTCTGATTTTTTTAGTTTCTTCTCTTATTTGTCAGCAATAGCAATTTGTTCATAAGCTCACATAATTCTCTCCTTTTTTTAAAATTCTACTCATCATAAAAATGGATTATTCGAACTTCTTCCTGGATTTCCCATACCACTGCCCACCTAAAAGACAAAAAAAAATCCTTCATTAATTCTATTTTTAATTTCAAATTTATGTGAATTCTGGTTTATCAATGAAATTATGAATGTGTATGTTAAAAATTATCACCATAAAAGGGTTCGCTTGATAAGCAGTAACTGTCGGATGCCAGACTTTTCCGGGGAGTGGAGTCATCATTTGACTAGATGGAAGTACATCCGTGTTACTCTGAGATCCAAAGGAAATCCATTGAGATTCTAAAATTTTTAAAAATAACTAATGAAATTTATGATATGTTCCGTATTCATATTATTCTATTTTTCAGAAAATCAGCTTGAATAGATAAAAATTCTTACAACATTTTAAATTTGACAAGAGTGAAAGTTTACTTTCCATTAAAAATACAACAAAAAAAAAATGAACAAATAGAGAATGAAAAATTTTAATCGTTCACTTTGTTGCAATGAATTTACTCTTTTGTTAAATTATAAATTAGTTACTTTACCATTGTTAGCAGAAAATTGCGTTTGCCTGAATGGATTCGCAGGACTACAAAGCGTATTGTTCACAGATTGCATATTATTATTGTTCATGACATGTACAGATGGTCTCCACAAGTCATTTCCCGCGAATGGATTTGAAATAACATGATTCTGTTCATTGCCCCAGAGACCTGCTAAAAAAAAAAAGACAAAACAAAAACCATGAAATCACATGAATTATTCAACAAAAGAATGAAAAGTCAGTGTATTTTTTCTTTCTCATTCACGGAATTCCTCTACTCAGCATAAATGACTAGTAATTTTTTAACAAGAATAAAAAAAACGAGACTATTAGAAAAAACATTACTATTTGAATTGTTTGTTATCCATGGTGAAGATGTCACAGCTGTGGGCGTGTCTTCTTTCAACTGCGTCTTTTTCATCATCGAATCCAAGTCTTTCAAGGCTGCGTATCTATCCTCTGATGGTGGGGCATTAATCCCATTAAAATTAGACATGTAGGATTTCCCAGTTTCATTGAATAACGCTGAAGAATCATTATCTATAACCAAAAAGGAAAGAGAAAAAAGATAATAATAATAATTGTGCTGATAAATACTTGGGAATTTAATGAACACGAAAGGAACAACTTTCCCATGACGTCACTCTGTAATGACGCACTTTGAGCAATCATTTTCAAGTTATTATTTTTTTTTTTTTTCAAATACTTTTCTGCATGTTTTCCAGTGAAAATATTGTTTTTTTTTGTTATCACGTTGAAATTCCTCAGATTTTATTTTTTTATTTTTTTCGAATAATATTTTTTCACTTTCAATAATGTCTAATTTGAAAACTTTTTTCACTTTCATAATTGCTTTTTAAGTATCTCAAAATTTCAACGATATGAAAAAGTTTTGGTATCATCGTGGCCCCGGTTCCTGACACTTCAGAGCTTGTTTTTGACAATCATACTGAAAAAGGCAGACATTGACAATTTTAAGTCTTTTTTTTCTTGAAAAATAAATTATTGAACGAAAAATGAAAAATATGTACACGTAGAAGATTCGAAAAACTATACCGTTAATTTTTTAGATATTTTTTTTGTAATCATTTATTTGTTTTCAAAAATTCAAAAAATTGTCAGATGCCCGCTATCTTCAGTATCTTTTTCTGACAGAATGGATCGAAGGCAGCAACTATTTGCTTATTGAATGTAATTTAATTATATTAATACATATCGTCGTCCTAGAATAAAAAAAGGCGTAAGAAGACAGGAACTTGTGGCATTTACGTCCTTTTCGCTCTAGAATGACGATATTTTTTGTGCAAAAGGAGTTCAGCAATTGAATATTGAACAACATATCGTACATTTAAATGAAACTGAAAAATTTCCAAAAATTGTCAGTTACTGGGACACAGTCAGAAACCAGGCCTGTCACAGTAATTCCTTTTTTTTCATTAATATAGATGAGATAAAAAAATTTAAACTCACTTTTAGTAGTATCAAATGCTGGATTATTATCGAAATTAGCAAATGACAATTGTGCTTCAATTGGTTGATTAAAACGTGACGTTGTAGTTGTAAAATTATCTTGTACTTGGCTAAAATCAGCAACAAAATCAGCCGTAAAATTATCACAAATTCCTTCATTATTATTTTTTTTTTTACCATTTGGTGTACATAATAATACTGGCATTGTGCCAACATTTGGTACTCTTGGTATATTATGATTATTTGTTTTTAAATTTAATGTATTATCTTTTTTTTGTTCATTATTAATTTTAATAGCATTTTGTCTTTGTAATTTATTATTTGAATTATCACTAGATGCAATTGTTGGATCCAAATAATATCTTTTCAATTCATATTTTGATGTCATTAAATCCTTCATTTTTTGCTCATCCTTAGTATCTAATGTTGGTTGATTATTAGAATTAACTAAACCAAGCCATATCCTTCTGCAGTATTCATTTCCCCTCTCTTTTATGAACTCAATCTCATCTTGTGTGAATGTAGCCATTGAAATTGATTTAACTCTGTGCGGAGGTGTCAGGCCCCTCCTACAAACAATTCATTTAAAATTATTATTATTATTTTTTTTTCAACTTTTATTTTTGATGGCGGAAGTGGGAAATAAATTTGCCTGTTTGTAAAACAAGATAAATTCGATTATTCTTCTTTTATGGGGATACAGAAATTTTTCATGAAAATAATGATAATAAAAATAGCAGACATCTGACAATTTTGATTATTATTATTTTTTTAAATAAATTATAAAGAAATGCACATGTAAAAAATTTACAAAACTACAAGTGCATTTTTTTAAAATATTTTTTTTACGATAATTTTTTTTTCAAATTTTATTTGTTTGATGATTTTATTATCATTAGAAACATTAGTCATAGAACAGAAATAGATCTATGAAATAAAGCCATCTATGAATTTTTCTGTATCTTTATTAGATCTCAAGATATTCGGCAAAAATAAACTCACAAAAAAAAAGAGGAAATCGACTTATCTCATCTTATCACTTGTTGAATATATATCTCTATTAAATGCAATGGGGAAATGATTAATAAATGCATCATATCAAGTTTAATTTTGCCACTCGTTATCAGTTCTGAAAGGGTGAAAAGGTTCATGGATAGCAAGTTTATACACACTGACTGATGCAATTTTAATTGCGACACAAGAATTTTCCAACTTTAAAAATAGAAATAACTCTAAATTATAAAAGACGCATTGAAAGAAGCGTTCGTATAATATTATGAGAATAAATGTTAAATTTTATTAACAAAAAAAAATAATTTTCAAAAAAAAAAAAATTGCACTAGGCTTTCTATTTTTAATTTTCCATTGATTCTGGAATATTTGAATGAAAAAAAGAAAATGAGAGGGAAAAAAAAAATTTACATTTTCATGAATCAATAGAGAAGAAAAAAAAACTGCACAAGTGCAAATGACTAAGGCAGTATGACGAATTTCTCAGCAGTGCTTCACTCGTGTATGTTTCTGTACTTAAAAAAAAAAATTCCATTCCTTCTTTCTTTGATTGCTATCAGGAGAATAAATCTAGACACGCGACTTTCAAGAAAAGGAAAATAATTCAATAATTTAACTGGGGCACTTGAATTTAATTTTCCCTCTTTTTTTACAAAAAAAAAAAAAAAAGGTAGATTCGAGAGATTTGAGTGATTTAAAATGAGAAGAGGGGGAAAAATGACCAATAGGCTTCGACAATTGTCAATGCATAGTATAACAATGAAGATGAACTGTCAATTGATGTGAAGGCTCTTTAGCACTTTTTTAAAAAAATTTTTAGTTTCACTTTCTTTTCGAAACTTGATGAAATGTAAGCTCATTTGATTAGCACATGAATAATTGAGTTAAATAGGCTAAGTGGATATTCAGGTGTTTTATTTGGCCTCAAATGCTTTCTTATGTAAATCATTGCTCCTTTTTTTTTTCTTTTAGCAAGTCGTCAGATGAAGTTTTTTATACTCACAGTAAACCAGAGCACGAAGTACATACAAATGAGCCAATTGTCATGTTTACGTATGTTGGTCCACGTTGTCTACAATCAAAGCACTCTTTATTACAAACATTTGACACAAGTTCACGTAGTATTTTAAGATGTTTCTCGTCCTGCTTTCTCTTTGCTGACGCCATTATTTTATTTGCCTTCTTGCTCACTTCCTACAGACAGATATATACACACACACAGACACACAAACAGAAAGATACACACACACACACACAAATGTGTATCCAAAGGCCTGAAAAACCGTTTCTTTCAGACTATCTTTTCCTCTCTCTCTCTCTCTCTTTGTTTCTTCTTTTTTATTGAGAAGTGATGATGTGACAGGAAGATTTTTGATGTTGAGCCAACCACTGCGCTCGCAGAACTGAGCCAATGCTGGCCGAGACTGGCACACAAATATTGTCGAACTAGCCAAAGAGGTAATCCACGAAGTCGAAATTTATACGTTGTAGCATAGGAGCCGAATATTTCCGAGGTTACTTCATTGGCCAGTTCGACAATACTCCAACCGCTCCAAACGCGATTTTGCTCAGTAAAGCGTGTCTTGCTTGAGAGAAAATTACGTTCACAAAGGCACTATTTTTTGGATTGACACTTTTTCAATATGAAGATTGGAAACAAGATTTTTTTTAGTCACAATAATGTAGGAAAATTAGAATTTTCTTTTTTTGGAGCACTTGACAAAATTTGGAGCAATTTAAAGGAGAAATTGAGGCTGTAGTGTTTATTTACTTGATTTTCTGGGGAATTATTGAGTATTTTTTATTTTAATGGTCAAATGGAAATTTTGTTTGTTTTTGAATGTTATAATCGTAATAATCTAGTGTAGAAACGATGTTTTTTTTTGAATATACTTTGAAGCTTTCAATAAAAACGAGCCCTAAAACTTAGCGAAGCTGTACTGCGCTTGCGCAAGGATTGACTCTTCCATTAGCTGAAGGCGCGAATTTCAAGTGTATAATTTTTAGTTTAGAAACTATGCTGTCGGTATGATTATCATGAAATTAGCACACATGTGGAAATTTTTTGCTTTTTTTTGTTTAAATAAATTAGCATGAAAAAATATTTAAAGAATTCAGCTTCATAGATTTTTAAATTTTTTAGATTGCCTTTTTTTCATTTTGTGAGAACAATCAATTTTTTTGATGAAAAAAAAATATAAAAATTCGGCATTCTTTGTGGGAAAAAAATTAATTTTCAATTAATTCGGAATTTATCGTAGTTGATTGCTCGAGAAATTGTGTGAAAATATTTAAGATTGGAGCGAGACTAGTCAAAAATTTTAATTGATTATTTTCTGGCAATGTTTTTCAAGAAAAAATTCTGCTTGAATAATCTCTAGAAATTCCACAAAATATAAAACTTTTTTTTTTCAATTTAAATTAATTCGTGAATCAGTTTTTGAACAGTTATGGGAAGCCCTGTTTGTAGGGGCGAATTAAAATTAGACATGAAGGATCTCCCAATTTCATTGAATGACGTTGAAGAATGCTTATCTATAATCCCAAAGAAAAGAGAAAACAAAATGATAATAATTTTGTTGATAAACACCTGCGAATTTAATGAACATGATTGAAACAACTTTCCCATGACGTCACTGTAATGACGCACTTTGCGGAATCATTTTTAAGTTATCAGCATGGTTATTAGAGAGAATTGTATTGTTTCTTTCAAATGCTTTTGGGAGAAATATCCCTCTGCAACTGCTGGAAAAACTGATGGAAACAGAAGGAAGAAACGAATTTGAATCTGTAATCTAGACAGAATCTATGATCCTATTCTGAAAAGTTCATACACGTTAAATGTAATGATAAATAATTCTGTCACATTTATTCCTCATTCCTCATTGGTTGACCAGAATTGTGCGCTCGATTCAAAAAAAAAGGGAAAAGAGGCTTTTTTCAAAGCAATTATCGATCACGGTCCTGGTGAAAATTTTTTTCTTCTAGAAATCGGAATTGTTCTTTTGGAACTCGGAATAAAAATTGTGTAAATTTGAATTTCTGTTAAAATGTCGGAAAAAGCGTTGAAACATCTGAAAGAATTCCTTATAAGGGACGGATTTGCAGTTTCATCACCTATAAGAGGCAGAATTCAATTTTTGTCACTCATAAAAGACGGAATCTGATTTTCGTCCCTTATACAGGACAGAATTCAATTTTCGTCTTTTATAAGGGACAGAATTCTTTTTTCGTTCTTTATAAGGGACAGAAATCAATTTTTGTACCTTATGAGATACTGATTTCTATTTTTGTCCCTCATAAAGTACAGATTCCTATTTTTGTACCTTATAAGGGAAAGCATTCGATTTTTGTCCCTTATAAGAGACAGAATCGAATTTTCGTCCCTTATATATGAGGGATCATGGTAATGGCTTGCAATTGATTCCAAAGAATAATCATCAAAATAATTGCAAAAATAAATTCAAGTAAAAAAATTATGAGATAATTTCTCATGCGCTCGAGCGCGCGATCGGTCTCGTTTCAGAAGTTTCCCATATCTGAAGGGAAATCTTTTGACCAATAAAACCGGAGTCAGTTCCAGAAATAAAAAAAAAAATACTCCCAATTAGAAATTCATCAAGAATTTTCTCCAGCACTTTGTGTTCAGTGATATTGCTGTGAAATTCATACAGAACTGTAACATTCAAAGTAATTAGCGATCAAAATTGCGTCTTATACATGGGCTCTTGTGTATCAAACCTGTTTCAGCATAAGAACCCATGTATAAGAGGCAATTTTCTAATTACTTCAAAACCGATCGGATGAAAATTCAAGAAAAAATGTTACATAATGAGCATACTATCAATAACATTCTGTATGAATTTCACAGTAATATTACTGATCCCAAAGTACTAACGACTCTAATAGTTTCTCAATTTTAGAATTTTGTGTTTCGGAGGATGAAAAATCAGAATTATTTCTTCATATTATATTATTGTTTTTCAATTATCTCTCATTCATTCATATATAATTCAGTGATAATTTCAATGTAATAAAGAATAAATAAAAAAAAGAAATGAATGAAATTTGAAAAAGAAATATTATTTGCCAATTGTGTGTTTTGTGTATTGCAGAAGGGAGATAAAAAAACTCTTAGACTAATTAACATTAGACGAATCACACTGTTAGACTAATTAACATCAGACGAATCATACTGTTGGACTAATTAACATTAGATGAATTGTCTTCCTAGACGAATTGGCATTACACCAATAGTCATTGAACCAATTCAAATCAAACAAACTGTACCAGTCCCATAAATTTGATATGCATTCTCGTATTCAAATTCATCTAAAGTCCATTTTCAACGGTTTCGACAATTCAACGACCAGCGACAGCACCAGGACGCATTGAGGAGCGTCATCGAGAATTATCCAACTACAGAGGGGAAGTGTACAACGACGGCGAATTGGACAAGAGTGGGGGATAGTTTGGACAGGCGCGATTGTCACTCGATCAGTCGAATTCAGTGTGTGTTTGTCATTGCACATTCATCCACGTAATATCTTTGAAAGGAAAAATATCCAACCGATTGTTTATCCAAAGGATTTTAAATTTATCAGATTTTAAAAAGTGCAAATAATAATTTCTTATTTTTAATTGGTGCTTTAATTTTTTTGTTCACTCCAAAAAATTTCTGGAGATTGATATTGGATAAAGAGTAAAAAAAGAGGAGAAAAAGAAATCCAAAATGACGGTCATTACTAAAGCTATATTGGAGAAGAAGCCAGCGGATAAAATGGAGCAGCCATTGGTTGTCGACGTTGTGGACGAGTCGACGGTTTGTGTTTTACCAGAACATTCTGAAAAAATCAATTATTTTGCAGTTCATCAAATGAGCACGAAATTTCAATGATAAAAAGAAAAATAAATTCGCCGAAAAAAATGCACTGAAAAAATTATCGAACACACTGCGCTCATTCTTTCATAATATTTTGACATCCAAAAGGGGTCATTGTTATTTTATATATATATATATACAATCATGCACTTAACAACAGAGACTTCATTCATTTTATTTATTTACTCCTTCAATTTTATCATTTCCAAGAAGTTTTAAAGCCATAAATTTCGCATTTAATTTAGTGATAAATTGTACGTTGTTATTATACAAAATTGACGGAAGCTGATGGCTCACGTCGTGATAACGGGGCGTTACTTTGATAAGTACGTCGAGTAAACGTGAAAGACGTATTTATCAAAATACGTTATAAATTGCATTTTTTTAAAATATTTTTTACTTTCAATGTACATTACTTATGAAAAAAAATGGAATTTTTTGAATTTTTTTTCCATTGATAAAAAATGCTTTTTATTGATTTAATGAGGGATTTTTGTTGATTATTTTGAGAGGCAATAAGTGGGGCGAGATTTATTTATAAACTCTTTGATCGTAAAGTTGAACTATCAACCGAATCACGTGCAATCGAGCTCTTTTTTTTAATGGAAAAAATATAATTGTCCAAAAAATTGAAGGAGATATGAAAAAAAGGAAATACCGTCATTGCCCCGGTTTCCGACAGTGCCCCAGTAACTGACAATTTTTTTCGAATATCTAAGTTATATTTAAATGTACAGTAGGATAACGCGACCAATGAATAAACGGTTAAGGAAAAGTTGCGGTTTGTTGGAGTGTATAAAATAGGCAAATCACGTAGAGAAACAGCAGAAGGCAGCAACGCATAGATAAATATATAATAGATAAAGTTAAAATCAATTGAATTTGAATAATGAAGAGATAATTAATGAAAATCGGGGAAAAAAGTGGAATATAACTCGAACTCCGAATAGATAGTAGCTATATTTGCAGCGCCATGATTATGAATTTTGATCAACCGAAATGTAATCAATAGTGTATAAATCTATATCATCACGTTAGAGGCAAAAGGGCGTAAGTGCTATTCTTATACACAGCACTTACGCCACTCTGTTTCTAAAGCGATGATATAAGTATTATAATTAGGAATATAAAAGAAAAGTATAAGAATCATTCAATTATTCAAATAATTCTCAACAAAAAGAACCGTCTATTTTCATGTTGGTATCTATCTATTGGTCGTGTTACCCTATGTTGTTTAATATTCAGTTGGCTGAGCTCTTTCAGCGCAACAAATATGTATTAAAGTAACTAAATTACATTCAATGAGCAAATAGTTGTTAACTTCAATTTATCCTGTCAGAAACTAGCTCTAAAGTGTCAGAAACTGGGACAACCATCGAAATGTTTCGCTTTTATCCTGAAAATTTGGTAGAATGTCGATGAAATATTCTATTTTATCGCGTTTTTTTTTTTGAAAAATTAATGAATAATCAATTAGTTTTTAATGAATTGTTAATGAATCAATGAATAATCAATATTAACTGCAGGGAGAAAAACGAGATCCAGAGGCTCAGCGTCCACAGCGTGACATGGCTGGACATTATCTTATTTTACGCCGAATTAGGCCAAATCTTGGACCAAATTCAATGACACTGTACTGTCTTTTATTTACTGCATTACTTGGAATGAGCATTGGTGTTATTGGCGGTGTTTACATATACAGACGTTATGCACGTGAACAAATGCACAGATTCCGTACTGGATGGTACAGTATTCCATATGAACGTATGGATAATAAATTACCATTGCTGAGTGATACACTGGCTGCTGGTGTACCAGCTGATAGTGATTTATTCAAAACACTAGCACGTGATACTGAACAAGAGGCATTGGTACTTGAAAAATCAGCTAATAGCATTCGTAATTTCTTCCAAGAATCATTTGAAATTGATCTTGAAAATGAACACTATGAGGGAATTGATGTACCAGATTTCAGGGGTGGACGTCAGGGACGTTTCATACATGATTTCAATATTGTACGTAATATTAATTAATGATGGGCGATTTTTTATCGGTTTCGTGAAATCGATTCGCTTTTCCTAAATTGTTTTTTCCTTTTTTTTGGGCGATTTTAAGAAACTCGATTAATCGATTTCTCGATTTTTTTTGAGGAAAATCGTATCTTTGTTATTTGTGAGGAGAAAAATCAGGAAAATGCATTATCTCGAATTTAATGTGAGATATCGCATCTATTAATCGATATTGAGAAAGATCAATCGAGAGTAGATGTGATATTATTCTGCGTTTTTCATATATTGAAAAAAAACTCGTTTAGTCAATTTTCAAGTTTTGATTTTTTTTCTTTTTTTAGGAAAATGATTTTTTAAAAATTGTATTTTTCAACGATTGATCCTTCGAGAATCAATTTTTTTTCATGAAGATCGCCTATCACTAATATTAATTCAATAACATTCAATCAAAATTAAGATCGGAAGCTCTGTAATTGAACTATTTTTATTTCAGAATCTCACTGGAATTATTGATCTTGATGGTCATTCTTGTTTCGTTATGCCATTGAATCGAGACAGGGTTTTGCCTCCTAAGAATATGTACGATCTCCTCAGTAAGATGTACAATGGTAAGTTACATCGTGTGAAACGTCAATCTTAATTAGTCAATATTTCTAGAAATTAATCAAGTGATTTGATTATTATTTCTTCAACAGGATATTATGAAGTGAATACTGAAGTTGTCAGAGAGACTATGAAAGCCAAATTTCCAGCAATTAGCGATCGTACCACAGTTGGCACATATATTGCTCGTGAATGCAAACACATGCCAATTTTCCAACTCGAAAAAATCAATAATACTGGTAAAATGAAAATTAAATATTTGTTCTCTGAAAAAAATGAATTTAATCAATTTTCAAATAAACAATTTTTTTTTGCTGTTTAGGTATTGTCAAGCGGAGTATTGATGGTGCTCTGTTTGGCCAATTTGCTGGTAATCATATCGTAGAATATGATATTTCAAATATTGCAGAAGTACAGGAGAAATCATTGATGAAATGAATCAATTGAATGTTTAAAATTGATAAGAAAAAGAAGAATTATCTTTAAAGCAAAAAAAAAAATCATTCAGTAGGTATAATAATAACAGTTTCCCCTGTTCCTTATCGTCAGAAGAGATTTCTATTAAATTGATAGTACTCAGTGGATGCAGCTTTCACAGAACGACCTAATTAAAAATTAATTTGCCTGAAAGAGTTTCTCCTGAAAGGAAAATTTTGAATAGAAAGAAAAAAACACAAAAATTTTAAAATAATTGTCGATTTAATCTGATGAAGAGTGAAATAATTAATAACTCAATTAGCTGATTTTTCAGGATTATCAGTAGAACTGTCTGTATTTATATTAATTAAGACCGGAAAAATATTGATTGATTAATGGAAAAAGCAAATATTTAATAATTCCCAAGTCTGATAAAACCTACCCTATAGGTGTGATCATGTGCATGACATTTTTATTTAAAATTAACAAATGCAGAAGAAAAAAAAATACAATAATTCTGGGTAAAAAAAAAACCTGTGTTTGTCTTGTTTCCCAATTCACTTTTCATTGTATATAATGATTTGAATTGCATAATTATTGTAATTCATACTTTTTATCTCTAATTAGATGTTGGAATTTACATAAAATGAAGTATTCTGAATTAAACAGCACATATGTTATACTCATTCCAATAGAATTTTTTCATAATTATTTAGTTCAAATTACTTATAGGATAAAATAATTAATGAGATATTGTATGTTCATCATTTATATTATTCTTAAAGAAAAAAAATAAATAAAAAAAAGTATTCGAATAACGAATTTATCAGTGTCTAAGCGATAAACGCTGTAAGAGTGGTAATAATAAAGATAAAAAAATATTAGTGTTAAATTATGTTGTGTAATTCTTATTTAATTTTTTGTTACAATTTTAATTTTTACAATTTTAAAAATACAAAAAAAATCGATTCAAGAGACATGATTCATCACATTCCACTTTTCTCATAATATTTAAAAATATTTTAATACATAATTTAAAAATTATTGCTAGTGGAATTATGAGATTCAAGTCACGTTCGATGCCAATTCTGCCATTGCTTTTTGCCGCAAATTGTATAATTTTTTGACCCATCTGTCGAATCGAGCTTCTTGGTCCATTATTATCTGGAATTAAATTCACAATTGAATAATCGTTACAAGCTTCAAGTAATTGTTATTTAAATACTGCTATTAATAATTGTAAATTGCCTTACAGATGTGTGAAAAATACTTTCACAAACAGCTGTGGTATTGATGACTGGTGGTATTTGAATAGTATCAGCAGTTATGTCAATAACAATATTTTTGTTAATTTTTTTGTCCTTATTTTGAGCTGATGATGTAAATTGTTTTGGAGTAAATCCGGAAGAATTAATTTCATCTAGAATGCTCTCGTTTATTCTTGGCTCAATTGTAAATTCATCTGGAACTTATAATTTTTATTTAATAAATGGTTGGAGACATCTTATTCTCATCAAAAAATCTTCCGGAATAAAACACCCTCTTCTTAAAATCTCCCTGAAAATCCTCTTTCAAAAGAAAAAAAGCACCTATTTTTACAAAGTAAATTACTTAATTTTCCTGAATTACAATCTGCATTCACCAAGTTATTAAATACGAAAAATGCCACGAAAAGTAACATGAATAATCCACGAAGTGACTAGACTTCAGTTTTCTAGTCTCATCATAGCTCCAATTTGCTGGATAAGCATTTCCACGCTTTTAGCAAGTCTATTACATGAAAAAGATGGACAAAGCGGATTCTTACAATTAAATCGTTCAGTAACCTTTTTCAACTTTGAAAATAATTTCGCGCCAAAATATTCACGCAAAGGAACTGAACTCTTTGAAATTATTACGATTTAAGTGATTAATATGAGAATTTTGAAAAAGAGGGATTTTCTTCAGAGAATTTTTTTTGAAAGACATTTTTAAAGAGAAGATTTTTACCGGAAAGTTTTCTCCAGAAGATTTTTTATGGGGATTTTTTGGGCGCTTCATTGATTGAATGAAGCGCCCAAAAGTTTGCATGAAAGGGATACATTTAAAAAAACATACCTTTGGTCAGAATATTTAAAGTTTTATCAGTAGACGATTTTGGATAAGATTGTGAGCTACTCGATCTACTTGTTGACTTTTCCCTCGAGGTTGATCTACCTTTTTTTTTACTCCTATCCGGCGATTTATATCTACGTTTTTCACGATCCTTGGAATTTCCTCTCGATGATTTGTAACTCTTTGAAGATCTCGGATTATCACGGCTCTTTGAACGTGATCTACGATGTCGCCGTGATTTTGAATGCTTCGAGGATCGTTTACGATACGATGAACTGTCACTCGAATCCAAACTACTGGATCTGATAATTTTATTGTCATTTTGAACAAAAATTGTGGAAAAGGTTCGAAATCAGTGAAATAATTTTTTTAAAATTCGAATTTTTCGAGGGAAAATCAGGGCTCAAATCTTTTACGAAATTGAAAATTTTTACTTTTTGGGGGGGATAATGAAATTAGCACACATCTGGCAATTGTTTGGATTTTTTTGAACAAATAAATTAGTGTCAAGAAAAAAAAATTGAAAATATTGGGGAATATTCAAATTGCACTCGTAGTTTTTTTTAAATAGTCTATTTATTAAATAGAAAAGAAAAATAACTAAATATTTTCGAATGTCTGCTATTTTCAGTTCCATCTTTTTTGGGGGATATCTTTGATTCTATTGGTCGTAACTACTTGGAAATTGGTTCTGAATGAAAGGTGAGATCATTTCCCATTGATTCATGGGTTCAAGAAAAAATAATATATTTTTTACAAGTACTTATAGGACAATAAATTGATTCCTACAAAAGTGCCCATGAAAGTGTCTTAAAAATCGATAATTTATTTAATAAAACCACATAAATCGATGATACATGATTTCACCTTTCCATTGAGGCCAACTCCAAAACACTGCGACCAATAGAATTGGAGATATTTTTGAAAAAGTGAGAAAAAAAACAAAAAAGGAAAGGATTTCGCGATCAACAAAATAGAATTTTCAAAAAAGTCTAAAAAATTAATTTTGCCACATGTTTCCCACTGGAAATTTCCTCAGCTTTCAAATGGAATTGTTGAAAGAGTTCCATTTCTAGCCATTTCAGTGAAATATCTGAATTTTCATAAAATCAACAAAAATGTAGTAAGCAAAACAAAAATATTGTTTTTGAATTACCTTGATCTCCTGTAATGCTTTTTCCGATATTTCCCACTACGATCCGAGTCAGAATCGCTTGAATATCTAGCCATAATAACTAAAGGACACTTTTGACGTAAATAATGTCCTAAAACCAAAGAAAAATATTCTTCCCCATCAATTATTAAATATAAATAAACATTTTTTAAGGTTACAAAGTATCTTCTTCTTGTTCTTTATTATGGCTCCGACCATTTGGTCATCCTGCCGGTTACAAAGCACCGATTGCGTCAATTTGACGTAATAATAATCGTATTTAACGCTAGATGTCACGACATGTCGCTCTTCCGAAGCTGTTAGTTCTAGAGGATTTTATTTTAATTTTTTTATTTTATCTTTTTCAAATAAGACCCAACAGCTTCAAAAGTCAATTACAGGGTCACATACATACATTTTTACATTTCGTGATATATAATTTACAGGAAATAATTCAATAATTTAATAAAAATAAACAATTGATATCTATAATATTTCAAAGGCGCGATCACTTTGCCATTATTCCGGCCTCATATTTTTGAGATATTTCATTGCACTCGATTTTAGGCAGTCAATCGCTGCAGAAAACAAATCTATATGACTATCCACATTTAAAAACATATTATTAACTGAGTCACACATTCTGCATAACGGCGATGACAGTGGCAGATTTGACAATGGGAATGGCAAATAAAAAATTGATTGTAAACGTTCAAGGAACTGAGGACAATCAATGCTTCCTCTCATTAATTTATTCACAAACAGGATTTCAGTAATTGTTGACTTATAACAAACGAAAACTCTTGGAGAGAGATTTAAGGTAATCCTAGTGGTTCAGGCAATCATTTTTCCTTTTCAATTTTGGTCACGTTCGATAGAATAGCATGAGGAGATTTTTTTAAAATTTAGTTCACCCCATGTTACCGGACAATTAAGGCCAAAAATAATTTTTGGGAAAAATTGAATTAACATTAGAACTCCATAAGCGAGATTCACTTTCAGTTTCACTGTGAAAATTCATGATCACAGACCTATTTTTACCTTATATAACCTAATATGTTTTTTGTTCGTCAGAATGTGTATTAATTCTTGGAATCATGAAAAATCCATGTTACCGGACATATAGCAACGTTTAATTTAATTAATTGCATGAAGACATTAATGGCGGCAATATTGGTATTTGAAATCCGAGGATCCTCCAATCCCAGTCCTCGATGCTGGGACAGCGTGAGTCAAATTCGGAACAATATTGGATGTTTATAATATCATTCAAAAGCAAATTAACATTGTCGATATCGTTTTAATAACAGTAAAATGTTCGAAAAATCGAAATAATTAGAATATTTATGATAATTTAGAAAGATGAGAAACAAAAGTAGATCATTTGTACCTGCCACTAGGATTACCTTAAGGATGATTGGGAGGTACATTCGGAAAAAAAAGTTAAATTGTTGTTTAAAGTCGTTAATAACAATTCATACAAGATGAAATTCTCAAATTGAATGAAGTGAATCTGTAAAGAATGTAATAAGGAATAAAATAAGTCGTAGAAACAAAAAGTTGATTGAAAATTGGAAAATTTTCATTATTTTTCACATTTCTTCAAATTTTTTCAACATTTAAAAAAATGTAAAAAACAATGAAAATTTTTCAATTTTCCATCAATTTTTTGTTTCTATGACTTATTTTAGTCCTCATCATATTCTTCACAGATTCACTGAATCAGATCTAAGAATATCATCTTGTATAAATTGTTATTAACAATTTTAAACAAAGATTTAACTTTTTTTTCTGATTGTACCTCCCAATCATTCTTAAGTGATCAAATCAAAATTCACGAAGCTGAAAATACGCAACTGCAAGTAATCACAAGAAGTCTCTTTATCTCCACGATGAAACTTTGAAAAATATGAGAAAGGTCCTCCCCAAAAAGTTGTAACTTCTTCCTCATGAAGGATTTCCAGCTCAAAGTTCATGAGAATCCTCTCAACCGCATCCAGAAGCCCTAAATGAAGTTTGGAAGCAACGCCTCCAAAGATTAGAGAGTAGTACTTCTTCGAAAAATGTAGTTTTTTCGATTTCGAGTAATTTTTCGTTTTCGTAGGCTTAAAACCGCTTTTTAAAATAAATTTTTGTTAAATTTCCATCGAAAAACCCTTGAAAAACATCAGAAAAAGGCATCCCTTCAAAAAAGCGTCATCCAAAATTTTCCCGAATTGTAAAAATTGATAAGCGTCAAAAAAAAATATAAAAAATCCAGATTTTATTTTCGTCTAATTTTAAATATTAAAATAATTACTGTAAAAATAATAATGATAATAATCTTCATAGAAGAATATTTATATTAATGATGTTAAATATATGTTTTACAGGTAATTTCCACTGAATTAAAAAAAATCTGAAAAACTCGGTTTGAAACTGAAACGCATGGTGAAAAGGTAAAAATGTTCGAGTACATTTTATATCCAATTAAAAAAAGTTTAAGGCTTGACCTAGTCAGTCAAGCCCTAGTTTACATTTTTGAAAAAACCTATATTTTTTTAAAGCATATTTGATGATTTTATGAGTGAATGTATTTTCCTCACTTTCTGAGATATTCCATAAAAACTGATTGACAAAAGGTCAATGTGAAGTTCACTCAGGCCCTAGTGACGTCACTAAATCGATGATTTCATTGGTTGCGTCTGTCTCAGTCAATCAATGACGTTGAAGTATATCTCGTGACGCAAGCAGTGACAATTTCATCCAGGACTCGTACTTTGATGACGTCATCATTGTGTCTGTTAAAGAAAGAGAATAAGTTATTTGCGTATTCTATTAGAAAGGTAAAGAAAGATGAAATAAGAGAAAGCAAAAAAAAACCCTTGTAACTATTGAAGATGCATGAAAACGACAAACGACAGTTGTTATCTTAGGATTTGTGCAAAAAAAATCCCTCAAAGCAACAAAGATGAGTGATTAAAAATAATCCGACTGTATAAAGAAAGAGAGCATGAGCTGATTCTTCTGGTCTGACCAACAAAGGGTATCTTTTCCTTCATTAGTTAGGCAAAAGTTGACTCTATTTATATAATCTGTTTTTCGTGAAGGTTTCTGGTTCTATTTTAAATTTATTATTCATTAAAATTAAATTGATCAGGAGTATACTCTCAATAATCTTGTTGCACTGTAATGGCAATTTGTAAAACTATTTTTTTCCTGAAAAAGCTTCGATGGATTTTTAAACCTGAAGTCAACATTTTAATGAAGAAAGAAAGAAAAGTAAAAAAAAGGCATATATTCATCCGTATGAAATGTAAATAGAAGATGATGGTAGAGCTCGTTGACGGTTGCTCATAAGTAAGTTTGAGGGTGATGTGAGGAGAAAGTAGGGGATGGACAAAAGGAAGTTTACAGGAAAAGCATGGGAGAGTAGTAGATGGGTAGTTTCGAGCGGGCGCACGAACGTATCGTTGATGTGGAGGGAATGATCTACCCCTCTCCCTCTCTCTCTTTCCTCCTACTTCTCCTCCTCCTCCTCTTTCTCCTCCTTCCACCCTTCTCTTTTTACCGAGGAAATGAAAGGACTGCGAGTAAGGTAGTCGTCCGTTTGACGTGTCGGCGTTAACAAATAACTTTTACAAGCGTTATTTCATTGTTTGTGTTGTTTATACTTTTCACGATTTATTGCTGAGTAGCTTGACGTTTAATTTTTATTTATTCTCTCGTAACAATAAAAAATTTAACTATTTGATTTTTTAATTTGCTCAATAAAGCGCGGAAAAAAAATTGATAAAAATTTAAATCTATTATTTTTAATTATATATTAAACGGATTAATTAAAAAGTTTCGAATAAATGAAGAGAAAGAATTCTTTCCTATTTAATGAAAATTTAAAAAAACATGTTGGAAAATCTTGTGAAATAATTAAAAGAATTTTTATAGCATCAAATAAAAGTTAATGAAAAACTTGATGACAGTAAATTACTTGAGTTAAATCAAATCTCTTTCCCCCCCACCCCTCCCTTCTTTTTCTCCTCGTTCTCGTGGGCAAATCTTTTCGGTAGATGAAGAGGGATAAAACACACGAGTGAAACGTAAAACCGGCAGCGTGTGGTGGAACACTGACGTATGCAACACGTGCAACGCGTTATTCTCTGCGTACAAAAATATTCAAAGTTTTACGTTATTTACTCTCCTTGAAAGAAGTTAAAAACGACGAAAAAAAAATAAATAAAAAAATAATCCATGAGATTTAAACGTTGATGAAATGTGTGGAAATCACGACAAGTTCACAAGTTCTATCGTGAAAACTCAAAAGTGAAATTGAAAAAAGGATTTATTGTATTTTACATATTTGATGCTGTCTATGAAATGCATTGGTAAGGATTTTTTTTTGTAGATAAGTGAAATGGAAATTATTTTACGTGACTCGAGTGTGAGTTGTGTTTTGCTGTGAAGTAGCAATGCTACGAACTCACTGACGCTGGGAATGGACACTTTTTGGCCTTCACGATATTTCTACTTAGGTAAGTAAATAAATAATTTTTGCCATTGAATTTAATTTTATTATTTAAGAGAGAAGAAAAAAGCTGCATTAATTGTTAATCAATTTGAAATACTTGCACGTGAAATATCGAATTTTTTTCTGCATGCTAACGACTCTTTTTTTCACATCGCTCGAGTAATTGACTTTTCTTTGGCACTTTTTTTTGCGGGCTTCACCTTTTTTTTCTGGTTCCTTTCCATCCACTTCGATGATAACAAATTCGAGGGAGATTAATTGGCTAGTCTTGTCCATTTTACCCAATTTCGCCTGTGTCACGTTGCGATCACGTTTCTCAGGTAGAGAAAATCAAGTAGACACGTCACGTGTCCCGTTACGTATGTACATTGTCCTGATACTTGTGTAGGTTTTATATTCATCATGTCCTTGGTAAAAAAATAATGATGAATTAATTTTTTTTCCTATTTTTGTTGTATTTACAAGTTTTTTTTTCTCGCTGAGTCAATAGAGTCGACGCTTCACTCCACTTGACGAGATCCTTTCTTTCTTGTTATATTCACAACTGCAGGAGAAAAAAATGTAAATGGGAGATGAAAAAATAATGATGAGGAGTGTATGACAGTGACAAATATTTGCGTGAACATTTACTGTTATGCGAGATTTTTTTGGAATTTTTTAACAACTTTTAGTTTTTAATCACAAAAGATTGTAGAAAAATTTTAAACCCTAAACTGGCCCCTCTATAAAGGATTTGTCGAGCTTTGCAGCTTTTATTTTTTTATAATCATCTGGCTGAGCGTAAAATTCGGAAAAAAAATTGAATTTGTTCATTGAAATGTTTAACAAACTATTATATTTTTTAAATTACATATTCTGCCAATTTGGTGAAGTAATAAAATAAATTTTAGGAGCTGGCGAAATTTTTCCAATGCTAAATGAAATTGTCCAGCGAGCGATGTTGCCAAAAACTCGCTAAACGCGCTCGGGCAGTGTAGAGGGAATTCGACAACGTTGCAGTGATCAGTCTAGTGTTAATCGGTTAACTGATTAAATTAAGCGAAAAATTCTGGAAAAATTTGACTTTTATCATTGAAGGGTCCAACTAATTATTGTATTTTTCGAGGGGTTATCCACTCAAGAATTGAGTGATGCCACGATTTCAAAATAAAGTCGACATCATGGGACTTCAGTGTCTGATTTCAATGACTTCAATGACTTCAAGTGCTGATTAACGTGACTTCATGACTGCAATTGATTGCCAATGACTTCATCAATTTGTAGTTAGTGACTTCAAATAGAATGAATTCATTAAAATAACAATAAATAAAATTTTACCAATAAAAGAGGGTGGAAAAACGGATGAGTGATCCAGAATGCTAGTGAGTGACGCTAGTCCGTCATTAATTAAGGCGATAAATTCAAAACCTGAAATACGTAATTTTAGTGAGTCCAATCGATTTCAAGTGATTTCAGTGATTTGAAAATTGCTTTCAAAAAAATGAAATCATTTGACTTCAGTTATTTCAAAAAGTTGAAATTATCTGACTTCAGTGATTCCACTGATTTCAATGAATTGACTTGATTTCAAATTCACTTCATCGTTGTGTGGTGTCATGACTCCAAGAGTGACCAGCCCCTCGATATTTTTTGAATGACATTTCCTGTAAATTTGATGAAACAATAAAATGAAGTTCAGGAGCTGGCGAAAATTTTTCCAATGCTAAATGAAATCGTCCAGTGAGTGACGTTGTCGAAAACTCATTAAACCCGCTGGGGCAGTGTAGAGGGAATTTGGCAACATCGCAGCCAAAATAACACGGTGGCACATCGCTCATCACCCGACCAGAGTCATTAGATCGCTTATGGTGATCAGTCTAGAGTTAAACTCGTCACTTAGTAGCGAAATGACAAATCGAAGTGATATTGTCAAAGCCTAGTCGTTCAGAATCAATTTAGGAATAAATCTGTAAGAGATTTTTCTACTGATTTCGTTTTTACAGACGAGTTCTTCGAGAATAAAAAAAAAGAAGAGGAATTTTACGATAAAGATTGGCCAGAGAAGACTTGACTACAGAAGAAGGTTGAATCTTCCTCCGAGACAAATACATTCACTGATTGGTTACTGACTTTCCTTAGTAGATCGCTGTGAATAGGATTAGAGGGCAAAGGATGGAGTGAGAGTTCTTTTGCGCGAACTCATCGTCTCTTTCTCTCTCTCTCTCTTCCTTCGGTCCAATCGATCGACACTCACGTTCAATTTGTGTCACTGGATATCTTCATTTGATGAATTCTTATTTCTCTTTTTTTCCATCTTCTTCTATGAGAGCTACCATAGTTAATATGGTGCAAGAGTTATCGATTTATTCAATCAATATTCAACATTTCGCCTCCAATATTCCGGAAGAATGGTGAAGTTTAAAAAGTTTAATAAAATCGGCGGCCCATTCGTTGAGTTAATGCATCTGTGTATATTCTCCGTTTGTTATCAATTAATTACTTGCAAGTTAGTATCTGAGGAAAATAAATAAAAAAAGACATCCAATAACTTTTTCTGTTCATAAAAAGTTGGAACTCCGGGAAATAAGGGAACCGCAAGAACTGATCTTGAGGTGGAATTGACTCATCTCGTTTCATCGTTTCCCCGGGGAAATCTCTTTCTGCATCTCGAAGTTTTATGATTTCAATATCTATAAATACTACATCAAACTGGGACATGAATATTCCATCATTGATCATAAAATTAATGAGTTCACTGATTATTCTCAATAGTTGGATATATTTTTTTGAATGAAAGAAAAAAATGAGGAAAATTAATGATATCGAAAATAGCAGATATCTAATGATGTTTAATATTTTTTTTTTAGAACAAATAAATTGATTTGAAAAAATAAAAAATATGCATTGATAGAAAATTCAGAAACCTATGAGTGTAAATTTTTCAAATAATTTCTTCATAATGAGTTATTTGTTTTGAAAAATTTCAAAAAATTGTCAGCTGTGGGGTAATCTCATTTTCATGGAAATTACAATGAAATAGAGAGTAAAAATTTCGTTGAAAATAACTGATAGTGTGATCGAAAACCGAGCAAAGCTATCTTGTCTCTTGTGGCATGAATGAAAAACCACTGAGAATATATGAAAATAAATCACCGAGAATAATTAATGTATTCGAATCTCAATACTGTTGCGTGGGAAAGAGCGAGAGATAGATGCGGTGATCCTTATGGTAATCCTGTCACCTCCATTTTTTTCCTGTTCATTGAAGGTAGTTTGATCACTTCATCAATTTAAAGATTAAGATATGAGATAAATTTTAAATAAAAGCTTATAGGAATCTGAATGATCTCGTGAAATTTCAAGTCGATTGACCGTGTTGTATTGTCAAAAATAATTAGACAAGAAATAAAAATAACACGGCGTCTTACGGGCCAATGAAAGATTTTGCGCTTTTAAGTTTAGCAAAAGATTAAAATCTGGAAATTGTCGTCAAAAAAAAAGAAACAAAAAATTTACGATCAGATATGAAAATAATTGACCGTCTGATAACTTTGTAATAAATGATTGTTGATGTTACATTGGGAAATACGTGAATACGCTAGGCAAATTGCATACTATTGGTCAAATAATAAATGACAAATAATTAATATAATTCATCAATTCTTCTTCGAATTCGCTTTTAATGCCAAGGAATAGGTTTTTTATTATGAATATTAATTTTCGGGTGTTCTTTTCGTTCATTTCTTATAACACACTCAACGACTAGTGCGTCATATGATCAAACTACTTTAAATATGGACGAAAAATGAAGAGAATGAAGAACAACATTCCATTTTGAAAATTAGAGTGGTGAGATGGACTGAACTAGAGTTTAAATCATTCCCCGACAAAAATTCATTCATTCTATTTTTTCTTCCATGTTCTAGTAGTGATTGATGAACTCACAAAAAGATGAAAAAAATGTGTAAGAATAGAGGAATCGATGGAACACAATTCATGAAACATTTACATTTTCTGGATGAAACTGCATAGAATAAAAATATCTATTCTAATACCTTTGAAATACTAGAAGATGTATGAAAAAATGAAAAAATAAAGGGAAAAACTATTTTATATCTATATTTTTCATCGTAAAGAATTTTCCATGAAAATTGATTGTGCAAAAAACGTGACAAAGAGGAAAAATTTCAAAAAAAATTAGTTTCATATGAAATGATAGAAATGAATGTAAAAAATTTAAAGCACATGGAGGAAGATAGAAACATAAACTCTAAACTTTCAGTTCCAACTGAATTGCATGATATTTATTATTATTCTTTTGTGTAACGAGAGAACTGAAGAATGTCGACCAAAGTTGGTGGAAAAACAAAACGGGAAATTTTCCATTGAAATATATGCTTCATGTGATTTTAAAATTCTTGGATATTTTTGTGAAATGAACGAAACGTAATATGATAGAGTTCATTTCTATGGACAGAAAGGGAAAGGGAGCGATTAATTCAACTTTGGAATCAGTGCAACTGTAATATCTCAAAATCTCAAGGGGATAAATATATTGATATTATAATTGTTCATGGAGATATGGGAAAAGTTATTAACAACATCAAAATATTGTCAAATTGCCACGTTTCGCTGGATAATTTCAGCTTCTTGACATTATTGATTTTGTCGATTTAAAATTATTTTCCATAATATGGAGCAACGAATAGTCCTCAAAATTCTTAATTGCAACACGTCGTGTTAAAAACAGTAATTAAATAAATACATAAAGAAAACATTATCTTTTGAGGAAAATATGTATTAAGAAACATCTTTAACAGTTTTAAGGAATAAAGATGTTCCTTGATATGAGAAAATATGCATATAACACGATGCATCGCATAGAAAAAGTCAATATTTCTTAAAAATCTCAAAATTTTAGATTAAATTGTCATTTTGGTCATCAATGGATCAACTCTATTCCATTCTAAATGAATAAATTACACGATTACAAATAAATAAACAGATAAGACAAGAATACGATGACACATTAATTAAATCTATTTCCTGAAACAATCTAAAATGTTTGGATAATCACAAGAAAGAAAATTACTCAAAATATTGTTTCACTGCATGTCCACTGCAACAGACGTAACAGTGAATAAAGAATAAAACCATCACATATTTTTCTCGAAAAGACAGTAAGTGAAGCTGGGACGGACAATTTTTATGAATTTTTTTTTTTTTCCCACCCATTTCAAATACAGTTTTTCACATTTTCGAGGTTTTGATGCATGACTGGAAAACTGATGCTATCGAATATAGTTTCCAGTTGGTTGAATTCATATGACATACATAAATCCAAATATGTTACCAAGAGATAGAGACAGAAAATAAAATAGCGATTCTCATAGCGTTAAATCTGTTTTTTTTCCTTTTTTTTTTCTTTAAATCTCGATATTACGGTGGAAAAAGCATAATCGTTAAAATGTCAATGTTAGTTTCTGTATTTTAATCACAAGCATAAATGTCGATGAAGAAAATCGATCTTCAGCAATGGGTGTCGTCATTGTGGTCTATATAAACTACGACTTGAAATTTTATATTACGTTCTTTCTTTATTTCTTCTTTTTTTTTTTTCTTGGTCATAGAAACGTCACTATTACGAGTTCAACGTCGAGTTTCTGCATTTCAAGAAGTTTTTTCATTGCGAAATCCTTCGCACAAGTTTACGAAGTAGTATCGATCAGTTGTGCTTATAGATGGATTTGTCACGTATTCCTAAACACATTTACATATCACTGGTTTGTTAAAGTCAAATTAAAAGTTTTGTGGAACAAAAAAGAAAAAAAGAAAAAACAAATACTGGGTTAACACAGTATTCTAGTTTTATTCATTGGTAATTTGATTCGTTATACTCGGAACTTATGGAAATTGGATTAACGATTCCCTATTATGTTTGATTGTTTTCTTATGGCTCAATAGAAAAGTGGTAGGAATGAGAAAGGCATGAACTGAGTGAATAAAAATTCTCGTGGAATTATCCATTTTATTGGAATTATTATTTCATTGTTTTATCGATTCAATGTTCAATATTCAATTCTCAAAATCATCTTTTTGATGTCCTCATGCGATAAAATTTTCATTTAACATTATTTCATTCAATTTCATAAGATTGAATAAATTGAAATTCCTGAAAAAAAAAATTTAAAAAAAAGGGTTTTCACCGAGAAGATGAAATTCTTGATTAATTTCATTTGTATTTAAATTTGAATAAACTTTTAAAATCTTCTGAAATTTACATGCAATTTGCTGAACGATAATTTCTTCATGGCCGATATTAACTCGAATTTTCAATCAATTCAAGCTTCATTCTTGCCCCTTCGACTGAAGTTTCATTGAACCCTTTGAAATGGATTTTCCTCATTGAAATATTCGCATCAACTAAAATGGAAGATCACTAACGATACCAACTATTCTGATTAATTGGAAATTCACATTTTCCGGCAAATATTCAACTAAAATATTTAATTAGGAATTTTAGGGGGATTGAATTAATGGTGCGAGTGATTAGAATGTGGAGCTAATTTAAAATGCATTGATATCACCTGTTTCAAGAAATTATTTCACACTTTCACGTTTGTTGACAAAAAGTTTGACACTTGAGCACAAAGAATTATATTCTCAGAATTTAACACAAGTGTTTTAACTTATACATTTCACGTAGAATTTATTGCACCATTAAAAACTCACGTTTCACCTATAATTTTAACGAAAAATATCACATTTTTTTTCTTCTCTACTTTTACTGTTAAATCGTTTATGAAAGCATTGGGTAATATACTTGAGTGATTTCTCATCAATTGCATTCAATTTTATTGATGTTAACGCATTTACCTTTTAACAGTGTCATAAAATCCATTTGAAACGGAAAATAAATGACACTGTCTTACTTTTACGTTTCCATTTTCACTTTTATAGCTTCTGCAAATAATACGTGAACAATCAGGTGGAGAATAATGTTCCATCCTGTATTGAATCGTTGAGAAATAATTTCCCATGGAAATTCGGGCAATTTCCGTTCGAAACCATGATAAATTTCCTATTTCTATGCCCATAGAATTGCTGGGCTCAGTGCCATTGAGAGATATTTTTGGATTCTCGAACTAAAAAAAGTATGGTAGAAAAAGACTGTGACTATAAAAATATTGTTAGTAAATATTGCGGTCGGAAATAGAAATTTTCATTCTGAAAACGAATTCTATTAGCTTCAAGTATAATTATCAGATAGTAGACGTAAGTATGAACGGTTGGTTCTCGTCATGTGAAATTCGATTTTCATAGTTGTAATACAGAAATAGTTATGGTAAATAAAAAAAGGCAATTTATAATTTTTCACTTTTTTCAAATTTTCCGAAGTTTTTTATAATTATTTTTCTGCCAAGTAACTCTTCAGGGAAATTTCAAATTAATGAGAAATTTACATAGATAGAATTTTCACTTAATCAATCATTAGTAGTTCAAATATAAATTCATGGATTCTGTTCTATTTCAGTTGAACAGTCCTTCATAAAGTGTGGGTTATGATACGGAAATCGCTAATAGAACTAAGATATTAAAACGGGTATGTTAAACGTCTTGATTCAATGTAGTAATATAAAATAGTAACCCTAACTTTATAATTCTGGGCGCGATAACTAATTTTATATAGTCTTTTTGAACTTGACTATTTAACACATAGTCATGGCAGTACGAAAAAATCCCCTCTATGTGGAATTTGAAACCCAACTAAATACGTTAACGACATCCAATTCAATTAAGTATTTTCCGCCACTTTAATTCAATCAAAGTGTCACTGCAGTGTTGAGTGATACCATCAAAAGATTGTCATCCGACTTTTCCCCTTTTCATTTGATTCTCTTGAAAATTTATCTGAAAATGGTAAACAAGATTGAAACAACAGAGGATGGTAAAATTAATGACTTTGACTGGTTCAAAGTACTCACTTCGTCTCTTTTCTGTACGAGACAATCGATATCCCGTTTGTGCCAGCGAGTGCGCGCAACCCTCGTCATCTCCACCTCCTGTCTCTTTCCACCCTAAAATTTATCCTGTGAAGCATTTATTTTGCCAGATGCAATACAATTTGTTACGAATAAAACAGATTCAACATGTCAAAACCCATAAAATAATCCGCAATTATTATTTTTCCTTTCATTAAATGCTATTCAGTATAATTGAATCCAACATGAAGAAATTATAATAAAATTAGCGTACATGTGACAATTTTTTGATTTTTTTAAACGAATAAATTATTTTTTGAAAAATATTTAAAAAAATTGCATTTATAGTTTCTTGAGTTTTTTGCATATATATATTTCCTTTTATTCAATAATTTATTGGTTAAAAAAAAAGACTCAAAATCTTCAGATGTCTACTCTTTTCATGATTGTAAAATTAGCACACATTTTCCAATTTTTTACATTTTTTTAAGCAAATAAATTGTCGCCAAAAAAATATTTAAAAAATTGAAATTTGCAGTTTCTCAAATTTTCTACATGTGCGTATTTTTTATTCATTTTTAAATCATTTATTTGTTGAAAAGAAAAGAATAACGAAAATTGTCGAATGTCTGCAATTTTCAGTATCATGTGAAAAAACCTATTATTTATTTAACAAAAAAAAACTGTGTTCGATTAAAAATTATTCAATTCACAAACATTTATGATCTCTCAAGAGTAAAATGAATCGGATAGTGAAGAATAGAAGTGCGAAGAGGCCAGTTTTGAGATTAGCATAGAATAACGAGAGACTGCGGTTTCTCAAACTGGCAAAAAGACAAAAAAAAAAAAAAAGGGAAATGGAGAAAGATAGGAGGAAGAGTGCGGAAATCTCTCTGGAGTATAATCCCATTTCCGGGAATAGTTTCCGACTTTAATTCTCTTGCGTAGTTCTAAAAGTCTTTTACTTCTGTCTCACTCTCTATAACCTGCCAGAAAAGCCATTGGTTCGGGTGTTTCCTCACTTGGACTTTATCTCTTATTGAATTTCATTTCCATCGCATTATTCTTCTCTTTTCCTCACCCCCACACACACACATATACATATATATATATATACACACAAACACCTTTCTCCTCTTTACACAATGAGTATGAACTTAACGACAAAGTTTCAGAAGCACGTGCCAACTGTTTTCATTGCATTTCTTCTTTTAATATTTCTTTTTTTTTTCTTTTTTCAATGAAAACAAGCGTTAGGCCGTGCAGCTATTCTGAAATTCGCGTAGGCATCGTTAAATAGTGTAGACAGTATTACAACCCGTACGTGAATGTTAGATAAATCAATTTGGTTTATGTTTCATTGCACTCAACTATTTTTAAACTTATCTCATTAAAACGAATAAAACTAAAGGTTAATATGAAATAGTTTATTTGTGAAATTTTCTTCTTTTTATTCATATTTTATCAATATTCATTATCGCTAAAACTATAGAGCCATCTAATTATACAACCGCGTTAAAATAATAACGACAGAAAATCAACGACAAAATTAATTTTAAAAAACCTGAGGATAAAATAACAGCTATGGGAATAATCAACGAAGAAATAACACGAAAATAAAAAATACAATATAATTCTATTCTAAAAAGTTCAGACAGAGCGAAAAATTTCAGTGATTTCAAATAAATCTGTATAGTCGGCACAAAAATAGTTGACTGTACAGTGTTCTCATTCAGAACAAATAATAATCGATTAGAAGAGATCAAATCTTTCTTCGAATTGAATTCCTTATCTTCTCATAAAAATTTGAATTTGTAGAAAGAGTTAGCCTCTTCTAATCGATTATTAGTTGTTCTGAATGAGAATTCTGTATAGACAACTCTTTTTGTGATGACTACACAGATTTATTCAATATTACTTAATTTTTTCTCTCAGTTTATATATAAACTTGAATTTAGCATTCAACATTTTAGAAGTTTTATTAATATGTATACAGCATCTATGTACATTCATTTACAAAGAGATATCAGAATCTCGATCGATGGCAACAGCCCGAGGTCTTTAACGCATAATTATCGTAATATCAAGCTGTTTGTGTTAACATGATGGTAGAAAAGGGAACAAAATTATGATAGGGAAAGTTACTGAAAACAAAAACCCTATAGAATAATTTTGAATTGTCGCTAAAAAAAACAAGAATTGGGAGAATTATATTCTCATGATAAAAGGATAAAATAATTAAGAGATAATTAGAGTAGATAATTAAATTTGAACATGCCATCAAATAATCAGAAAATCTTCCATCAAAATCCAATACCATTATGTCGAAAATTATGTTGAAATTCCAAATAATTCTCATTTTTGATATAAAAATATTTTTAATAAATAGAATGCTGTTGAAAATCCGATGAATTTTTTATTTTTGAGATGGAAATGCAAAAAAAAATTATGATGGAAATTAAAAGCCACCCCCCTCCCTCTCCCCTAACTACAATCATTTTGTCGTGAATTATTCAATTCATGAATATTTTCTATTGGATGATTATTTTTGAAGATTTTATTGTGAGTTATTTAATTTATAAGTATTTTTTCATGAATAATTTTTGAATTAATCATTTGAGCGCAAGTTATTTTTCGAAGGTATTTTCTCGTTTGTTATTTAATCGATAGTAAATTATTACGTGATACTAAAACTATTTGGAATACAAGGAAAAAATGGGAATAATTTTTTTCGGTATGAATATTTTTTTAATTACAAAGCGAAATAATGGAAAATTTCACGGTTTGCAAATTTTTCAATTTCCCAGTAAAATTTGCAATATGGTACGGAAAAATTGAACGAAATATGAACTGGAGTATTTCTACGCTTAATCTGTTTCAAATTTTCTGCATCATCAATTAAAAACGTTTAAAAAATTGCTCGCATTCCTCACATGATTTTTTGATTTTTTAATTGAATAAAATCTCCTCTTGAAATTTGCAGGAATTTCATTAATTATTATAATTTAACGTGCATTTTTAATTCAAGGTTTTTCCTTTTCTGATGATGGAAAGAAATAAAATTGAATTTGAAGTCACGTATGAATGCTTGAATTATTTAATAAACCCAGTTCCATATGAAATTCTAAGTTTCGCGATATAATAACAATAATTGACTCGTTAAAAATTCAATAAAAATGTCGGGTATATGTATGCTTAAGGTGGAAGATTGAAATGGATCGATTGAGTTTGTTTCATTGGTTCGTTTAACCCTAGTCACACTTATACAGAATAAAGTGGAGTAGAATGGCTATTTCAATGAAACGGTTGGAGATAGAATTCTCCCAATGATTGTATTGGAAAGCTTATGAAATTAGCGATTGAAAAAATGTGTCTAACTTTATTTTTGAGATATTTTTTTTTGAAAATTCGATTTTTTTCCTCGACAATTCAAACCTTTCCCTCTTTGAAGAACCATAAAATTGAAGATCTTCCTAGTGACTTAAGATTGATTTTAAATAAAACGTGAGATCATTCGCTATCGATTTGAGGGTTTTTTTCTTTTAATATTGCTTTTTCAATGAGTTCAAGTTCAAGTTCGATCAATGTTATTCAACATATATTAAAATGAATTGATAACAAAATTATCTACATAGTTTCAGTCCTTGGGTTTTTACTTATATTCACGTATTTCTCTGGATATTGTGTGCCTAGTGTGAGAGTTGCGAGGAGAAAATTTGGAATAGGAAAAGTTATAAAAGAGAAAAAAAAATCGTAGGATATTCCCATGAATTAAAGGGGAAGAATAGATTTTCCTATAATGGGCTATTAGTCATCCTAAAATCGTTATTCTCCTTCCAGAACCTCATAAATTAATGGCAAAAGATCTCATCGTTCATTTGAGATTGGCTCCAAGTTGCTCCGATCGATAGAACCCAAGATATCCTGGAAAATGTGAAAATTTTCAAAAATGTCCCATTCCTGGGTAAAAACAAGTGGATAATAGTATTGCTTTCCAACTGATATCGCTTTTTCTACTGATACTCTAGCAATATGCTTCCGAATGGAAATAATACAACTTTTTTCAAACCATCATCAAAATATCAAATTTTGAAAAATTCATTAAAACAGCAATAACTCGAGAACTAATCAAGCAAATAAGATCAAAATTGACAGGCATCTGACCGATACAACTATCGAGATAATATATGAGTATAAATAACATCAGTTGAAGAGTTTCCAGAAATTCCATTAAAAACTGATTTTTGAAAAATGGACATATCTCAAAAAGTACCGATCGCATTCTCTTCAAATGAAGCTTAAAAAATCGAGTTCGTCAAGAGGAAGTTTTCCACAATATATGAAATTTTTCTATAAAACCGTTTTGTTTCTATAAAACCATTTTCTCTCTATTTAGATCATCTTAAGTATCTTCTATTAAAAAAATTACAATCGAAAATCCTGCTGATTACATATTATCCATTCGGAAGCAAAAAGTAAAATTTTCAAGAAAAAATTCTAAAAATAAATTTCATCACATGTGTTTTTGATCTTAAATTGCTTCAGTATTCCAATGGAATCATCAAAAATATCCTATTGCCCAAATTTCCGAGATATTTGCAAAAAAATTCAAACAGTATTTCTCAATAAATCTTTTCTTCACCATTTCACCATCAAGTTATTTCGAAAATCTTGGAATTGCCAGTAAACAAGAATGCAATTACTCATCTTCAGAGTTATTTTGACAATTTCTCTTCATGATTACGCCGAAATATGAGATATATTTCCGTTTTCTCGAGAATATTTTTTCCTCAACCTGTCAACATCAATTATTGTTTTTTTCGTTGATTTTTCTTCTATACACATGTACATGTGGGATACTTAAGATTCTGGTCTTCAAGCCTACCACGAAAACTCATCCAATCGTATTTGTATGCGGGTGACGATCGATGGGTTTATGCTTTCTCGAGAGAGGGAGAAAGAGAAATGACTTGAGGCATAAAAAAAGCACAAATGCCATATACATAACTCAACAGAGAGTGGCTAGCTAACTCAAGCTTTCTCTTTTGCTTTTTGGCTTTTACCAATGTGGAATGAGGATATAGGTCGAGTATATATCCTTCAGCCACATACCATTTGCACCACTAGGCAAACCAAGTAAACCCCTTGGGGGGCATCATTCACACAGAAAACACTGAGCGTAGAAGACGCACAGAAGTGCGTAATCACTGCACATGTGTGCGTACTTCACGTTCTTACAATCGAACGTGATGTACGCACACTCGGTGCGTGATGTACGCACACGTGTGCGTGATGTACGCACACGTGTGCGTGATGTACGCACTCTTTTTGCGTGATCTACGCACACTTGTGCGTGATCTACGCACACTTGTGCGTGATCTGCGCACACTTGTGCGTGATCTACGCACAGAAGTGCGTGATCTATGCACAGAAGTGCGTGATCTACGCACAGCTGTGCGTGATGTACGCACAGCTGTGCGTGATGTACGCACAGCTGTGCGTGATGTACGCACAGTTGTGCGTGATATCGACACACGGTAAATAAGCGAAATAGACGTTAATATGGGATCAGGATGGAGTTTTTCTAGTTTTTCGTGATTATCTCGGTGAATAAACGAGATAGAGCGAAATAGATATCGTCGCCTTAGAGTGAAAGGGGCGTAAGTGCCATTCTTCCCGATTTTTTTTTCTCAAAATAACAAAAAGGCGTATCTCCACTAATAGTGCGTATTGCTCCAATAGGCTTTCCAAGGCCTTTTACGCAATATTAGTAAAAAAATAAAAAATAATAACACATAAGCGTAAATACCACTGACTAATAACAAAGGGGCGTAAGTGCCGGAGATACGCCCCTTTGTTTTTAGTGTTTTCATTGAATTTTCTCTAATCATCGGAAAAAAATTAAAAACAAAGAGGCGTAAGTGCCATAGTTTAGATACAAATCGCTAAAAACAAAAAGGCGTAAGTGCCAAAATCCAGATGAGAAAACCTAAAAACAAAAGGTCGTAACTCCGAATATTCTCATGAGATAAAAAAAAATTATAAAAACAGAGAGGCGTAAGTGCGGAGATACGTCCTTTTCACTTTAACTTCAACAATTATTCAACATTTGAAAAGGAAGTAACAAAAGGGCGTAAGTGTGGAAATACGTCCCTTTCATTTTAAAATTGGTAGTTATGCCACTTTGTTATTTCAATTTTCAATTATCCAAATAATGTTCCAGAGGCCATAAAAGAAATTTTGGAGTGATAAGTGGACATACGTCCCTTTCACACCAGAATTTCGTGTTTTTGGCACTTACGCCCCATTCACTCTAAGGCGACGATATCAATATTGAATCAGGAGAGAGTTTTTTCAGTTTTTCGCTATCATCTCGGTAAATAAGCGAGATAGAGCGAAATGGACGTTAATATAGGATCATCGGGAAGTTTTTCCAGTTTCTTGCGATTATCTCGGCGAATAAGCGAGATAGAGCGGAATGGACATTGATATGAGAGCAGGAGGAAGTTTTTCCAGTTTTACGTGATTATCTCGATGAATAAGCGAGATAGAGTGGAATGGACGTTAATTTGGGAGCAGGAGGGAGTTTGTCTAGTTTTTCGTGATTATTTCGGTGAATAAGCGAGATTGAGCCAAATGGACGTTAATTTGGGATCAGGAGGGAGTTTGTCCAGCTTATCGCGATTATCTCGGTGAATAAGCGAGATAGAGCGAAATGGACGTCAATATGAGATCACCAGGGAGCTCTTTCAGTTTTTCGTCATTATCTCGGTGAATAAGCGAGATGGGGCGAAATGGACGTTAATTTGGGATCAGGAGGGAGTTTTCCCAGTTTTTCGTGATTATCTCGGTGAATAAGCGAGATGGGGTGAAATGGACGTTAATATGAGATCACCAGGGAGTTTTTCCAGTTTTTCGTCATTCTCTGAGTGAATAAGCGAAATACAGCGAAGTGCACGTTAATTTAGGATCAGGAGGGAGTTTATTAGATTTTTCACGACTATACCGGTGAATAAGTGAAATAGAGCGAAATGCACGTTAATTTGGGATCAAAAGGACATTATTTCATGTGAAAACTTCCTCATAATTCCATATGTCTACTTCGCTCTATCTCGCTTATTCACCAATATAGTCGCGAAAAAGTGAAGAGACTCCCTCCTGATACTACACTACTCAAAAAAATTAAAGGAACAAAAAATTTCCATTTTTTTCAGTGATTTTTGGAAGACTGTAACTTCATGAAAAATGGTCGGATTGAAATTTAAAAAAAAGCATTTTGAAGCTTGAAATGTCTAGTTTTGAAATCTTTCAAGGGAAAATTTTTTGGAGCATTCCCTATGATGCAAAGAGAGGAAAAGAAGCGAAAGAAAAAAAATCAAAATTTTTTTCATTTTTGAAAATGGTCTACAGGCTCAGAAAAAATTTTTGCAACTTGACCAATGCAAGGATCATTTAGCCCAACTCTTCAGCTTCAATTTTTTTTTTTTTCTTCGTCCAATCATTTGTCTCTGAGATATCGACTGTCGAATGAAAATTTGTCTTTTTCTCTTCGATCATCGATATCTCGTGAACTACTGATCGTACAGCGAACGGATGGCGGGTTTCACAAACTTGAATAAATTTTCTAGAAGTGGTTTTTGGAAGTTGATTTTTAAAAAAATTAATTTTACACGTAATATTGGTTCGAAAAGTTACCAAAAAATAACGTTTTTTCACTGTTCTCGTAAGTCTACCTAAACTTTGTCATTTTTTGGAAGACTGCTACTGGAATTGTTTTTTTTTTTAGCTGAATGTATGCCCAAACACCCTGGAAAATTTCAAGTCAATCGGTTTAGCCATTTTTTTTCCCCGACCGATCAAGGTTGTAGCAAAAATTAAAGGAACAATATGCTTGTTCCTTAAACCCTAATTAATGAAGGTTTTTTTTTGTAAGAATTTCGTCTTAAAGGTTCACCTAATGATCGGAAAATGAGGAGAAAAAGACATTGGAACATTGGATATCGGAATATTTCGTTTATTAAAAATAAATTTGATAAAAACTGAAATTTGCAAGAATATGTGTATGCGTGTGGAACGAAATTTTTACAAAAAAAAACCTTCATTAATTAGGATTGAAGGAACCAGCATATTGTTCCTTTAATTCTTGCTACAACTTTGATCGGTCGGGGAGAAAAAATGGCTCAACCAATTGACTTGAAATTTTCCAGGGTGTTTGGGCATCCATTCAGCTAAGAAAAAACCCAAAGACAATAGCAGTCCTCCGAAAAATGACAAAGTTTAGGTAGACTTACGAGAACAGTGAAAAAACGTTATTTTTTGGTAATTTTTCGAACCAATATTATGTGTAAAATTAATTTAAAAAAAAATCAAATTCCAAAAGCCACCTCTAGAGAATTTATTCAAGTTTGTGAAACCCACCATCCATTCGCTGTACGATCAGTAGTTCACGAGATATCGATGATCGAAGAGAAAAAGACGAAATTTCATTCAACAGTCGATATCTCAGAGACCAATGATTGTACGAAGGAAAAAAAAAAAGAAATTGAAGCTAAAGAGTTGGGCTAAGTAATCCTTGCATTGGTCAAGTTGCAAAAATTTTTTCTGAGCCTGTAGACCATTTTCAAAAATGACAAAAAATTTGATTTTTTTTCTTTCGCTTCTTTTCCTCTCTTTGCATCATAGGGAATGCTCCAAAAAAATTTTCCTTGAAAGATTTCAAAACTAGACACTTCACTTTTTTTGAGTAGTGTAAGTTAACGTCCATCTCGCCTTCTCTCGCTTATTCACCGAGATAATCACGAAAAACTAAAAGAGCTCCCTGATGATCTCATATTGACGTCCATTTCGCTCTATCTCGCTTATCCACCGAGATAATCGCGAAAAACTGGAAAAACTCCCCGATGATCCCATATTAACGTCCATTTCGCTCCATCTCGCTTATTTACCTAGATGATAGCGAGAAACTGAAAAAACTCTCTCCTGATTCAATATTGGTATGAATCTCGCTCTATCTCGCTTATTCATCGAGATAATCACGTAAAACTCCCTCCTGTTTCCATCTTAACATCCATTCCGCTCTATCTCGCTTATTCACCGAGATAATCGCGAAAAACTGAAAAAACTCTCTCCTGATTCAATATTGGTATCAATTTCGCTCTATCTCGCTTATTCACCGCGATAATCGCGAAAAACTGGAAAACTCCCCGATGATCCCATATTAACGTCCATTTCGCTCTATCTCGCTTATTTACCGAGATCATAGCGAAAAACTGAAAAAACTCTCTCCTGATTCAATATTGGTATCAATTTCGCTCTATCTCGCTTATTCACCGAGATAATCGCGAAAAACTGAAAAAACTCTCTCCTGATTCAATATTGGTATCAATTTCGCTCTATCTCGCTTATTCACCGAGATAATCACGAAGAACTGGAAAATCTCCCTCCTGCTCCCAAATTAACGTCCATTCCGCTCTATCTCGCTTATTCACCTAGATAATCGCGAAAAACTGGAAAACTCCCCGATGATCCCATATTAACGTCCATTTCGCTCTATCTCGCTTATTTACCGAGATCATAGCGAAAAACTGAAAAAACTCTCTCCTGATTCAATATTGATATCTATTTCGCTCTATCTCGCTTATTCACCGAGATACTTACGAAAAACTGGAAAAACTCCCTCCTGATCCCATATTAACGTCTATTTCGCTTTATTTCGCTTATTTACCGTGTGTCGATATCACGCACAACTGTGCGTACATCACGCACAAGTGTGCGTACATCACGCACTTCTGTGCGTACATCACGCACTTCTGTGCGTACATCACGCACTTCTGTGCGTACATCACGCACAAGTGTGCGTAGATCGCGCACAAGTGTGCGCAGATCACGCACAAGTGTGCGCAGATCACGCACAAGTGTGCGTAGATCACGCACAAGTGTGCGTAGATCACGCACAAGTGTGCGTAGATCACGTACAAGTGTGCGTAGATCACGCAAAAAGAGTGCGTACATCACGCACACGTGTGCGTACATCACGCACCGAGTGTGCGTACATCACGTTCGATTGTGAGAACGTGAAGTACGCACACATGTGCAGTGATTACGCACTTCTGCGCGTCTTCTACGCTCAGTGTTTTCTGTGTGTTCCTGCTCCATTATGCCATAAAAGAAATTTCAGGGGTTCCCCAACAATATCGAAAGCACTTGAAATTATTTAATCGCACATTTTTTTTATTAGTCTAGTGATTTTTTTTCCTCCTGATGTGATTTCTCACTCAATTTCCTGGTTAATTGTCAGAGTGACGTGGTAATTGTATTTGAGATGAAATTCTTTGAGCAATAGTAGATAATTCTAATTAATTCAGAACTAAACTTGTGAAGGGATTTCAAGGTAGTTTGATCACTACACGAGTTCAAAGATTAAAATATGAAATTAATTTTAAATGATAGTTTATAGGAATCTGAATGATCTCGTGAAATTTCAAGTCGATTGACCGTTTTGTATTGTCAAAAATAAATAGACAAGAAATCAAAATAACACCGTGTCTTACGGGTTAAAAAAAGATTTTGCGCTTTTAAGTTCGGCAAAAGATTAAAATCTAGAAAATGTCTTTAAAAAAAGGGAAAAAAACAAAAAATTTCGATCCAATATGAAAATTATCGACCGTCTGATAACTATTGGTCAAGTAATAAATGACAAATAATTAATATAATTCACCAATTCTTCTTCGAATTTGCTTTTAATACCAGAAAATACGTTTTCATTTTCGTTCGTTTCTTACAACAAACTCAACGACTAGTGCGACACATGATCAAACTCCTTCAAAAACTATTAGCAAAAAAATTTAGTGCATTAGAAAATTTTTCCGGTTTTCCAGTGGAATTATAAAAAAATTAGGAGATCCATCAACTTCATTATCACTATAAAGTGAATTTAAAAAAGAGGAGAGATTCAACACATTATTTACGTCAGCGGAATAAAATAGTGCTATTCAGTAAAATGTTGTCACCTCCAGTTCCACTAATTCAATCATTCTCGAATTGAATTCTCAAGTGAATTTCATTTTTGTTTAAGCTCTTTTCATAGTTTCAATTGAAATTAAATCATGTCCGTAAATTTGCCAAAATTAATCAATAAAATATGAATTAACAGTCGAATATAATTATTTAATTATCATTCCATTAATTAATTTTTATTGAAGGTGAAATAATATTTCATTAAGCCACGGAAAATCCATCAATTCTTAATAACACTATAGATTTAACGATAATCGATATTCATCGTCATTACACAGTTTTTTCATTTACTTCTCTTCTTTCACCGATAGCATTATCCTAAATGAGGGGATGAATGAATGGCCCTATATTTAATCCTTATATTAAAGTGAAATAATAAAAAAAAAATGACTTACCCAATAATATTTAATGGGCAAGTCACTAATCCGTTTTATGAAATTCTTTTGAAAAACTGGGGTTTTTCATGTATTTTAGGGGTGGAAACTCATTCATTTATTCGAATAAAAAGCATTCACAAACAGCTGAACCCTTTTCAGCCCGCGGTAACACACGGAGAACATTAATTTTCCGTGAAAAAAACTTTATTTTTTTAAAAACTTTTCAAACCACATACGAGTTGTGAAATTATGAAAGTGACGGTTTACCATGAAATTTTAACGAATAGCCAATTACAATTATTTCAATGAATTTCTGTTTTTGGTGTCGTCCATAATGATAGATATTAATTTTAAAGTTGATCAGGATATTGGACAGATAGATAAATAGTAGAAATTAATCTTCACATTTATTTTCTGACATTGCGAAGTTTCGCTACTGATTAGAAGCTTCTTCAGGCTCTATAAATAAAATACAAATACATACATTTGAAAAATTGTCTGTGCCAAGAATGATCTATAAATGATTTATTAATATTGCACCATAGTGTTGCCAGTGAGCTAAAAATTAATTTCAATTAATCTTGTGATTAAATTTGTATCCATTTTTTCACATTTCCAATGTAATAATAATTCAACGACATTAATGTAACGTACATTAATTGATAGCTTATCCGCTAAAATACCAGGCAAATGTGTATATATCATTAATATTGAACATGTAACTACATAATTGAAAATCATTGTGATTCACAAATAGTTTATTTAGCATCATGTTTATCAAGGTAAATCTCGTATCAAACAGGGTAGATGCACCCATGGCACGCACACCACGTGACAGTTAATCAAACAATCGTGTGTATTTCTCTATGTACCCCCTCGCCCTCCTACCTGTTCCCTATCCTTCATAAACGTAGGTCAAATAGTCTTGTGCCTGGATCGAATGAGAAATCATGCGCACTGTGCTTATAGGTCACCACAATTTATTAATAAATAACTACGATAAGTCAACTTGTTTCTTTTCTCTTTAGTTTTCTTTTTTCTTTTTTTTTTCGTCATTTTTTTTCATATATATACAGAATTTTTTCCCCTCCGTCAGGTTCACTCTTCAGTATGTGTCAGGTGTTTTCTCTATTGTTTCCACAAATCTAGGGCCCATAGTGCCCTCTTCCCACCCCCTCCCCCCCCCCCCCCCCCCCCTCTTCTGCCTGTCTACCATCGTCTTTGTATTCTCTAACATACGTTAAAACATCCCTGAAACCAAAGTGAGCTCTTTGTTCTTTTATTTTAACAATTTTTTCTTTCTTTTACGTCTTCTTCGATATTTTTTTTAGTTCTCTGTTATTTTTTTCTTTCGTTTTATTCACTCGAGCGTTTCATTTCGCTTTTTTTTCCCCTTTATACTCTATGGTTTTTGTTGTGGTCCTTTCCTTCCTCTAAAAATTGTGCCCCTCCCCCTCCCCCTCCTCTCCCACACCTCTTTTCCTGTCCTCCGTTAGCTAACGGTGATAGGAAGAGCGAGAGAGGACATGTAGAAGCTCGTTAGCCTGCCAATCGATATTGGCCCAATTTGTTAGAGAGCTTCGAAGCAGCAAATAGAAAGCATCTCTAAACCTCTCCCCCCTCTTCCTCTCTTTTCATTGCCGCGCGATACTTGTACTCGCCACGTTGTCGAATGCCACGATGATATGTTATGTAGTCTACTCCATCAACTTGAGAATATTCTTCAAGCCGTTTGACAACGTGCCCTACCACTTTTAGTTTGTGCCCTTTAGCCCCTCTTTCTTTGCCAGTCCACTACTGATTCTGTTGAACTTTACATGGTACAACGGTACTTGATAAACTCAATGCCATTCAACTACCTCCCCTTTTTAATTAAGTGATGATGATCTACTTAATTATTATTTTTTTACTTCTCTTCATTATCAATCACAAATGACCACTCAAATTATTCAATCTGAGTATAACAAAGTGCAGCTTTGTAATATATTCTGCATTGAAATAAATTGACATTAAGAGAATTTCTCGGAGTCTGGAGCTAAAAAATATAATAGAAAAAAGCCTTGGTTATAATCATATTGCTAGTGAATATTGTGGTTGGAAATAGAATTTTTCATTCTGAAAATCAATTTTATTAGCTTTAAGTGTAACTATTAGATAGCTGATATGAATATGAACTGTTGGTTCTCGTAATGTCGAATTTGATCCTCATAGTTGTAATACAGAATTAGTTATGGTAACTAAAAATCGAAAAAAAAGCTTGAAAAATAAGTGGAATAGCGTGCAATGCTTCATAGATAGATCATCAAGAATAACGTTGATTAAAAATTGGTTATCAAGGAAACATTAAGAATTGAATGAATCAATCGATATCCGCAAAACATAAAAATGGAATTCGCAGTGGAATAGCAATTCGAATGAAATCATTGAATATTAATTCAAATTAAACTATTAAATATTCTTCTCCTTTGAAATTTAGACAAAAATGGAAATTCATGTGAAACGATTTAGTAAAGTGGACAAAAAGGAATCCATTCGGAAGTGACTTGCTAAGAAATTAGCAGATAAAGCTATAATGATCTAGATAATGATGCAAGTTTCCACTTGTTAAATTTTCCAGGAAAATCGGGAATTGATAAAAAATTTACTTGGATAGAATTTTCACTTATTCAATCATTTGTCGATCAAATATGCAGTAATAGATTCTGCACTATCTCAGTCGAACAATCCTTCATGGAGTGTGGATTATGATACGGAAATGGCTAACAGAACTAAAATATAACAACGGGTATTACATGTCTTGATTCAATGCAGTGATCTGAAATAGTAACCCTAACATTATAGGGGAAGATACTAAAAGACATCTTCAAGAGTATTGTGAAATGAAGATGTTTCTTGATGAACATGAGAAAATATGCATATTACACGATATATCACATGGACAAAATCCAGATTTCTCAAGAATTTCAAAATTTGAGATTAAATTTTTTTTTTCCGCCCCCTCCCCCCTCCGAGCGTGATAACTAATTTGAAATAGTTCATTTTCACTTTGACTATAAGCAGATAATCGGGGCAGTAGAAAAAAATCCCTTCAGTACAATTCCTCACTGAAGAATGTTTTCAGATTGGGTTGTAAGAAATGTTTCTTCCTTAAATTTCAAGCATTTCAAATAAATGGGAAAAAATAAAAAAATTCTCGATACAACATTGGAATCCCTGAGTGAATGAAAGAAAGAAAAATGCGAGTCTTCCTCTGCACATATCAAACATTGTGTTTCCTCTTATCAAGAATATAATATTGCTCTGCAAATAGCTGGAGAACAGGATTGCGCAAACAGGATTGTCTTGTATTGTATTGGCAATATGGTCTGACCACTTCAGTAGTTTCTTCGGCAATTTACACTTCTTATTTCTTGTCTTAGTGAAAAATAAAAAAACTAGCGAGAGTAGAAGTTAGGAGGGAAGAAGGCGGCAATGTTACGGGGCTTTGACTGTATGTAGTGAACGTAAAAACCTGTGAGATTACCAGTGCTGTTTCTTTATTAAACATATAAAAATTTACAATGTTTGAGTTGTTATTGCTTGCTTTAAATGGACATACTCTTTCATTAACAACACTCTTCTCTGAATGTACTCAGAGTATTTAACAATCACCAGACTTACAACTGAGGAATTATCAAGGAATCAAATTTTTTGAAAAAATAGGAGATGCGTAAGCAAAGTTTGATGCATAATCTATATATAGCTCATGAAACTAATATTAAAGAAGATATGAGCATTTACAGCTGCACAAAAATGAGCATATGCGTCATTTTTTTAAAATTAAAATTGGTCATAATTTGGCAAAAAAAAAAAAAATTAATTCTGAAAATGACTCTTGATCACCAATTGAACACATTCAAAAATGAACAGAATCAAAAAATATGACCCGAAAAGTGAGTGAAATAGCGTTGAATGCCTCATATATGATCGTCCTAGAGTGAAAAGGGCATAGCAAAATAGGAAACGTGTACCATTTACGCCCACTTCGCTCTTGGATGACGATATATTTCATTTGATATATACTTTGGTTAGTAGCTATACTACCTAAACATTCATACCACATCGCCCTTAAATATCCCTTAAAGTACCTCCTTCCTCTGCTTCTTTTCCCCGTTTTCGACCGTTGCTCTCCATTTTCTTTCTCTCTCTCTCTCTCTCTAATTTCCCCCACACAGGTTTACGAATTTTCGACCCATCCGGTCCAAGTTGTCCATTATTGTATTACTCCAAGACTTCCCCCACGTTACTGGGCCTTTCCTTCAATTATCGGGGTTTTCCTATTCTCTGTACCCGACCCTACCTACCTGCTTTCCTTTTTTCCCTATTTTCCCCCATTCATGTACACATTACCCATTCACACTTACACTCACACATTTTATCATTCCTACATAAACACTATTTCTACAGATACAGAAGCCCAGAAACCATTATGGAGTGAGCCCTGTTTAAACATGTTTATCTTCCCATTTCCAGATAATGTTGAGCTTCTCTCTTTTCCTTCTAAATTAATTCTTTCACCTCTGCTACAATATAAAACAATTAAACTGTAATGTTCTGAAGGGATTTTTAAGCTTCGCATTGAGTCAGCATTTCCTGAAATGCAATGTGCCAAAACCCTAGAATTACAGGAATACATTTACACATGAGAATATATATATGTTTTTCGGATAATTTTGGCTTTTCGAAACTCCATCGTTATCATCAAAACTTATGTCAAATTACTAGATCTTCTCTGTGCTCAACAATCACAGAGCTCCTTTCGTCTAAGATGGAAAGTCGGAAATTATTAAGCGTCGAGATTTGATGACGCTACATGAAGTAAGGGCTCTTAATAATAATAAGATGAGAGAATAATTCTAACGGAGAACAAAATAGTCTGCATCTCTACTTTGTGAAAAGTTTAAATCCAAGTTTTGCACACCGAGGTCGAGAACACATCTTATAACTTGTGCTTACCTAATAAGACTCATCCTTGTACTGCAAAATCGATACACTAACTTCATGTATAACATACAGTGATTTAGTCGTGTGAGAGAGAGAGTACATTTAGTTTGACGAAGAGTTATAGTTGTTTCAAGTGTTGATGAAACGATTCGTCAAGTTCTCTCAATATATATATATATATATATATTTTACGCTTGAATCAATACAATACTGTGGGCACGTTGTCAAGAATTGTGGGATGCAATGTAAGACGATATTCGTATCTCTCTATTTCCCTTTTTTGGCTACGTCGACTAAATTATTGACGTCTCCAAGGAGATTTTTCACGTTTCATGCATTCTATCCTGATCCTATCTCACCAATCTGTGAATTCTTGGAAAAAAACTATTGTACATTTGTAGGATGACTGTTTTTTTGAGTGACTGTATCAGTGTGTGTGGAGTGATGTTTACTGTGGGTGTGAGTGAGATGGATGAATGTCGCCAGGAAGAATAAACAGGATATTAGAGACGTTAAGAAATGAAAAAATTTGATCCTACACTGAGAAAATAAATTTCTAGTCTCAAAGAGATGTATTTTGGGGGAGTAAATATATTAATCTTCTTGAGATATAGATATAGATTGTCAATGCTCTTTTCAGACACACTTTTCGTATTTCCTTGTGTAGAATACATCTCTTTGGGACCAGATTTTTTTTTTCTTAGTGTCCTATTCTAAAAAGTTGATACACGTCGAATATAATGCTAAAACTGTCACGTCTATTTCTCATTCCTCATTGGTTGACGAAAATTGCGCGCTTGATTCAAAAAACAAAACAGAAATGATGGATAAACAATTTTTTGAAGTAACTATCGATAATTCGTAGAAGCTTTTGATTCAATTCGAAGAATAATCATCGAAAAAATAAATTTGTTCAAAATAAAGTATCAGGTGATTTCAGAGCAGTTAACTCAAACTGAAAATAACTTTTGGAAATGAGTGCGATAAGTGCTTGTGTATGTTTTGCGTGTCCCCATGATGTCAATATATATACGAGAGAAAGAGTTTGATAGAATGAGAGAAAAAATTCATTCTAAATAAATGAGTGTGGATAGCATAAGTGGACAAAGAGTGAGTCAGTTTCCCGTTTTATTTATTTAAACAAATGTTCACGACCTAATTTCTCCGAACATTATCAAAATTTGGTTCACTACACATAGAACTAACTATAGAAACAATAAAACCTTCTCTAGGAATTTTTTTCATCCATTCATCAATTTTGAGTCTCTGACGTTTGACGGCTAAAAGGCAACGCGTGAAAATCGTGGACCAAATGCTGTTTGTACCATTGGTACTATTCAAGTACTTTTTTTAAATAAAGTCATCTTTAAGATATTCGCTCATCATCAATCCTGTCCCCTGTACCATGATCCCATGCATTTTTCCTCGTGCATTATCGGCGAAAGACTTGACAGCAAAAGTGCATGCACTGGCCAGATGAATAATTAAAAAGGGATTTTCGCCGTAGAAAAGCCAGAGTTTCTCCAATTCAAATACCTCCCTCTCGATGCCTCATCCCCCCCTCCCCTCCTCTCTCTCTCTCTCTGTCCTCATCATTCTCTTGCTCTTGGTATCCCTCTGGTATGCACTTAGTTTTGTGCACTCAACGTGTTGAGTGGTTCGTGCTTGAGTCCTCATCTGGACTACTCACCATATCCTCACAGCAACGAGTTAATTGGATGAGTCAAATTATATTCAGAACAATGGAAATCTTTCCGAAAAATCTCATGCACACAAGAGCATCTCATTTTCTTTTCTCCTCAATTCAAGTGTTATTATCTTCTTCTTTTTTTCTTGCTTCGTAAAATTTCAATTCAAGTCGCCAATACAATTGCTCTTTTTTTTATTTTTCATCTCCTCGACATTCATAAATAGTCATGTTACAATGAGGCAGTAGGGGGATCAATCCTTTGGCAGAAGGAGAGTTGCCAATCCATATAGAGATCAATCTAGTTCTTGGGCTTTGGCTCTGATTTCAATTGAGTTATTGGATCGTGAGAGGCCAACTGAATGCTGGCCTGACTGTATCAAGCTGTTTATCAAGGAGTTTGCATCCAAGTTTTTCCTTTTATGCTGACCGATAGAGGAATTCAAATATTATTATTATTGTTATGTATACCAATGAAAAGGATGAAAGATGCGTCATGGATATACAATTTTTTTTATTTTTGAAATACAAAAATTACTGAAAAAAAAATTTAAGTTTCTATTTTTATCATTTTGATTGTTATTGAGCAAGCAGAATGTAGGGAAAAATAGCCAATGGGAAAAATAGACAAAAAAGAAACAACATTTTTCATAAAAGAACTATAGAAATCGAAATATCTTGAAATCCAAGTATTGGAAAAATCTGGAAAAAATTCACACAGTTAGAGAATATGATATCCATATGTTATGAATCAACCTGGTTGAAATCGATTGAAAATTTTTTGTGAAGTGAATTTAAAAAAAAAAATCGGAAATTGATCATATTTCAAAAAATACTGAATGGGTTTCGAGCAATAAGGTTTCAAAAGAAGGGATTTATCACGAGAAATATACGATGTTTGGGTGAAAATTTTACTGTTTTTTGATTGAAAAAAGGAATCCATACAGACACACATACAAACAGAAATTTTTCCTAAATATCATTTTTGGACTCTCCATATCATTTTCAAGTGTTTTGGAACAAAAAAATTCAAGTCGAAAATGTTCACGTTTGCAAAGCTTCCATTCGGGAGCAAAAAAAAAGAAAAATTGTGAAAAATTCAAATTCTCTGGTGTAGAATTATTGGAAAAACGTGACAGATTTACACTGTTTTCTTTTACGCTGCAAGGGAAATGTCTGGATTTCAGTGCCCCTTTTTTTTTCCTTCTTCTATTGCTTGAATAGTTACAAAAGGAGAATAGCTCGATCGCCTACTGGCATTTTGACTGACACAGGTGAACTGGAAGAAAAAGCCTTCTCTCGATTTCGAGAGAGAAAAAAGAATATAGCCACAAAATGCCCCTTTACTTGCCTCTCTTCAATACTGTCCGTTATATCGGTGAATATGGTCGACTTTGACTTACAAAAACGGATGTTTGAAACTCATTCTATTCCATATTCTATGTATATACTCGATAATGGCTCAAGCTGAAATGTGTGCATGGTGTTTATGTAACGTGAAACAATTGAAAGAAAATGCGATTTTTTGCCTGCACACTAGGTAAAATGCAAAAATTTTTGAATGAAATTTTACTTTTTTCTTCTTTTTTTTTTTCGTCTCGTTTTTTTTTTTATTATTTATTCCAGATGCAACCATTGACCAATTTTGAGATATTACGAGATATGAGTCATAAAGGTGGCAAGAACAGGACCAGCTGACACTCGAGTGGTGAGCACTCCCACACACAGTAGTTTCAAACTTTTAAATATATAATAAAGTCTTTCTCTCTCTTTTCCTTAATTTTATCTCTGAAACGTTTCTTTCTTTTTTTTCTCCTTCCGAAAGCTGAAAAATTTGATGAAATTTTCCAAAAAATCTCATCAACCTTTTCTTTCCCTCAAACTCTTAGCGAAGTGATAAAAATAAATATTAATATAATTATCGAGATTCAAAAGAAAAATTAAAATCATTAGGATTTTTGAATTCTCTTCAAGGCTAAATTTTTTTTGCCTTATCTCCTTTTCTATCACTTCACTACAGTATTATTATGTAAATAAAAACGCAAAAAATTCAGCGATAATGACGTTGGAGCCACTGTCGGATGGTGGCAGTCCGGCAATACTTCATCGTCCTCTACTCACCCCGAATTACGTATTACGCACTGGCACAATTGAGGCTGATACAGAGATTAAAGAGACCGGAAAATCCACAAGTGGTGTTACTACATCGTACTACGCGACTACCTCCGTACGTTTCCAAACAATCGACATGGTGGACCAAAAGTCACTCAGGTATATTCAATGTGCACGAAATGACAAAAAAAAAATCGAAATGAGTAAAATAATTAAATTCAGATAGATATGAAAAATGGATTAAGGATGGGAGGATAAAAAAGGAATTTTTTTTTCATTCGTTATTGGTTGATGATATTTATGAGAATGTAATGCGTTGAATGGGCCAGTGTACAATGGCTGGTTGAAGAATTTTTTAAGATAGCGGATTGGCTGACCAGTAATTTACCTTAACTACTTGAATACTCAGAAGTATTCTATTATGCCCCTGTATTACCCAAATTGAGCATCCAAATTAGGAGTGATTAAATGAGAAATTCACATTTAATATAATCGCATGATTATTATTTAGATTTCATAATGAATCAAGGGTGCAATCACTTGTGTACATTAAAATCATAAATTTCAAGAAAATTTCACAATTCTTTCAAATATGGCTAAAATATTGTAATTTTTGAAATTTTATAAAATCTGGTGAGAAGTCTTGGAATTGTCCACAAACTAGAGAAATCCGATGGAAATTTCATGAAATCTGTGAAGTCTTTGAAATTTCATGTAAAATAAATAGTGACAATATCTGAAAAATCGGTTTGAGGATTTGAGAAAAGTCATAGAAAATTTTGAATTTTGTTGAATATTATTTTAATCAAATTTTTATTTTTTATACATCTTTGTTTCTGCCATGAAATCTTTAGATTTCTTAGCATTTCCTGAAATCTCTTGAATTCTCATAGAATTCTATGAAATCAAATCACATGAATTTTCATGAAGTCTGCGGAGAATTCGAGAATCATTGAATATTTGAAATTTAAAGTTTAGTGTACACAGATTTTACGTGTGATTACATCCTCGTAATTGATGAATTTTTTTGAAAATATTGAAAACTTTTAAATAGGTATATCGGTGACAGCGTCGACGACGCTGCCGCCGGAGGCTGTGGACAAGGAGGCGGTGGTATACGGCTGACAGCACCGAGAATGTCATTATTGGGTAGGCCGATAAACTACAGGGCGACACGCAGGGACGCCCGTTACCGGAGGCTACAAACAAACTTCTATAATTTTCTTGAACGGCCCCGGGGTATCTATGCTATCACCTATCACATGATAGTGTAAGTTATCTACTTGGAATTTAATTAGTAACTCATGAGAATCTTTTTGTTGGGAAAATCATTAAGATATTCGGTCGATCAATTAATACACTAAATCTTGCTTCAACAATTTTCCCAAGGAAGATGAGTTTGAGGCAATATTCTACTTTAAGTGCTCGAGAAAAGCTGTTTTTGTGAATTTTTTATGAGATTATTTATAAAGATATTGATGTGGGGTTTGTTAGGATTGAAAAAAAAAACAATTTTTATTGCAATAAAAAATTTCCACTTCAAACTTTTGCCAATTTTTCAGAAATCATTTTCAAATAGTTTGAATAAAAAGCAATTTTTTTAATGCACTTTAAGGCATGCATAATACAGTCCAGAAAAGCAAATTGTTCTACTTTTGTTAGTTTTCTCAAAATAAAAAAAAATCCGAAAAAAGTCTATATTTCAGACCCAAAGGTGATGAAGCCCTTTTAAGCCTAACAAACCCTACATCAATATTCCTTATTAATAATCTCATAAAAAATTCACAAAAAATAGCTCTTTCTTTTAGCATTCAAAGTAGAATACTACTTTAAATTATATTTTTTTCTAATTTTTTCAGATTTTGTATGGTCTTCATGTGTTTGGTATTATCAGTATTTAGTACTATAGACGAGTACGAAAGAGAAGCTGGTCTTTTACTTTATTACATGGAGCTCGTCGTAGTAATATGGTTTGGAATGGAATTTTGTTTCAGGTAAGAATCTATCAAATTCATGTATAGGACAAAAAAAAGGTATTTTCCAATTCTTCTTGAATATTTTTCCTTGACAAATTTTATTACAGGCTGTGGTCTTCTGGGTGTCGTTCACGTTACCAGACAGCAATTGGACGTTTAAAATTTCTCCGTAGGCCATTCTGTATTATAGGTAAATTGTCTCTTCCACCAACCGAAGTACTGTCTTTAATAAATTAACAAAATTCTCATACAATTAATTATTTCAGACATGATCACTATTCTTGCGAGCATAGTGGTACTTGCAATGCGAAGCAGCAGCCAGGTATTTGCGGCAAGTGCACTACGAGGTCTTAGGTTCTTCCAGATACTGCGAATGGTCCGTATGGATCGTCGTGGTGGCACCTGGAAATTACTTGGGAGTGTCGTTTACGCTCATCGCCAAGTAAGAAGTATTTAATAAATTATTCGATTATTAAATTCTCCTTGAATTCGTTGATAAAAATTAACGAGTTGTCGTTTTTTTTCAAATTCTTGAAATAAAATGTTTCAAGTGGCAAAAAAAGGTTGCCGGAGTTCAATTTCAGAGAAATTTCGAGAAAAATGTGGCAAAAAATATTGAATTTACCAAAAATCTCGAAATCTATAAATTTCCAGATTTCTGGTTAATTTCAAATTGTTTGAAAAAAACCTGACTTTTCTTTTTTATCTTTATCTGTCTACTCGACAATTGAAATTTAATGATTTATTTCAATAAAATTGACAAAAAAAATGGAAATTCCCCTCAGGAACTTATTACGACCCTCTACATCGGCTTTCTTGGACTAATATTCGCAAGCTTCTTGGTCTATCTAGCTGAAAGAGACGATGAACACTTCAACAACTACGCCAAGGCCCTATGGTGGGGAGTGGTAAGGAGTTTTGATTATATAGAAGAGTATACAAGTTTGGCAAATGGCCTAAGGGCCCCTCCCCTTAACTTAAACTCTATTTCTCACTCAGGCCATTTATGTAATCCAGAATCAACAGTTTTCACGAATAAATAACTTTTTAGATGAAGAGTAACTTGGCAAATTTCCAATTCCTCAAAACTCTCTCAACGTAGACTACCATCAACGAATGAGTGATAAAGGAGGAAAAAAAAGAAGAAATTATCGATTTATTATGCTTTTCTATGTGTCAATTTTAACAGATTACCTTATGTACCGTTGGCTATGGTGATGCTGTACCAAAAACATGGCAGGGAAAAATAATTGCATCCTTCTGTGCACTCTTGGGGATATCCTTCTTCGCATTACCTGCTGTACGTTATTTAAAATTTTAATCTTTCATTTTTTTTTTGGTGGACAGAGTCTTGCTACTCGGAAAAAATCGCCTGGAGAAAATTTTCCGATAAAAATGTCTTTTTTGAAAATCTTTTCAAAAGAAATTTCCCTACTTTTTAAAAAAATTTCATATTAATCTCATGAGTCATAACAATTTCAAAAAGTTTAGTTACTTTGCAGGAATATTTTGGCGGAAAATAACTTCTGCTTTTAATGCTAAATGTGAAACATGCAATATTCCATTATGGGAGTATAGTAATTTTTTTAAAGTTGAATAAGGTTACTGAATTTTTTTTTCCAAGTTTACTGAATTGTTTTTTGTAATTCGTATTCTGTAATTTCGTAAAAAAAATTGTAATTTACACGGAGAGAAAAAAACTATAAAAATTACTGTACAAATCACATTAACTCAGGGATGAATCGTCAAGTTCCTAAAAATATGCCGGATATCACATTAAATATTGCAGACTATCCAAGATTATTTGCCACACTAAAAGTTAATTTTTACTGTTCCATCTAGTATTTTTTTGGGATGTTCACTCGGTTTATTAAAATTTGTATGAAAAATTCCGAATTATTATTATGTGATTAATAATGTTTGTGATCTTTCCCATAAATTTTTACTGTCTTACACATTAAATCTCGCGCATTTGACATGTTATTGAGTGATTCGGCTCCAGTCGCTGGCACTCGTTAATTTTCGCGAAAAACAAAAAATAATTCGACTGCCCGCTCCGCAATATTACTTATTTCGGTGGTCTAAAGTGATAAGAAGGTGAAACGGCACTCCTTTCGTGAAATAAATAGCTAAAAATAATAAAATTAATTTTCATTTATAAAGACGCTGAGAACAGGTAAGTCACATTTATAATAATAGCTTCAGAAAGCTGCTTATGTGCCGTTTACTTCCTGTAAAGATTGAAAAAATCGCTCTGGTTTATGTTTCCAAATTTTCCTGTCAATTATGACAACTTGAAAACCCCTTTTCTTATTGCAATATCCTTGCCCTAATTCTTTCCCTTTTTCTTTGTAATTCCAGCATGAATCCTGCCTTGGTATGGAAAATTTCAAAATTATTATTCATTTTATTATTCATTTTATTTATTCATTTTTAATATTCATTTTACTAATCAAAAAATAAGGTGATGTCGATTAATTTTTTTTGTTGTGTCTACAAACCTCACTTCTTATTCTGCAAGTGCCAAGAAAATAAAAAATTTATATTCAAAATCATTAATATTACGAATTGTAATATGAATTATTTTGAATCTAAATTTTTTCTTATTAATATAATAATAAATAATTAATTTAAATTTTTTCGTTTGAATCTAAATTCATCCTTATTAATAATTCAATACACTTGGGAATCGGATTTTTTTTTTTTTAATTTAATTTGTTTCATTTTTCATAGGCAGCAGCACATTTGGCAAAACGTGGAGTGCAGGAAAACGTAAATTCCAACTTTCATATCATTAAAAAAAAATATTTGAAGCAAACATAATTTTAAAAAAAATATTCCATTTTATGATAGCTGTTGTACCAAGTGAGAGATAATTGTATACTTTGTGATAATAAAAATTAATTCCTAAAATATGGCTTTGAATTATTTTGTTTTCGACTGAAAAACTAGTTCTAAATATTGAAGAAAAAGAAGTTTTCTTTTATAATGAAAAAAAAATGATTAAAAAAAAAAATTAAAACAAACTAAAAATTGATAAACGTTGAACTAAATTTTCCCTGGATGGTAACGATTTTAATCCAATCTACTATATAAGATTTGTTGACTGGAGTTCAAAATTTGCTTAGGGACTTTCACTTTTTAATTGAAAAACTTGAAAATTATCCTTAGCAGTAACAATAAATTTTAGGGGAAGATGGTACTATAAATTTTACTGTATTACACTTATAATTTTTATTTAACTTGTCGTACAGTTTTGGAATTTCGCTTTGTAAATTTCCAATTGTGGATTCCAATTTCAATTGTTCATCCCTTATATCCCAAGTTTAGGCGACAGTACAGTAAAATTTACTTGATTATTTACAATATTTTTTATAGTATTTTTCTTTCCGTGTACCTCGTAAAAATCTATTTTTTTTCCTGGGAGGAAATATTTTAGGGCAGTTTTTGAGGGGACATTTTTGAAAAATGGATTTTAATTCCGAGAGATTTTTGTAAGGGAGCAGGACGCTTAGAACCGTTTTTTTTCTTTCAAATTCATGATGAATATCTCTTGAACTATTACATTAATTAGTTTCTATGAAGTACTTTAAAAGAATTGCACTACAAAAAAGATTCTTGCAGAAATTACTCTATCCTCATTCCAACTTTTCTCATAATTCAACTTTTTCCATTCCTTATATCAATTTCTCCTCATTTACTTTATCTCCACCACAATTCAAGTAATGTACTTGTGTTTGTAATAATTCTATCCACCCACAAAGTAAAGGATCGACGAGAAGTTTAAATAAAGAAAGCTCTACTCGGCTCCCCTTAGATTCTGCAGTATTCTATAGAAACTTATCACATTTAGATGAATGGTTTCTCCTATGAGAATAGTTTCTATGTAATACCTCTGAAATCATAAGGGATCGAGATATTTTTGTAATGATATTTTTTGAAGTCGCAACTATTACGAAAAAAAAAATTATTTTAGCAATTACTCCATCCACCATAGATTTTAGAATATTTTGTAAAATCGTAATCTATCTTCATAACTGAGTTCTTCTGACGTAGGGAATCCTTGGCTCGGGTTTTGCTCTGAAAGTTCAGCAACAGCAGAGGCAGAAACACATGATTAGGCGGAGACAGCCTGCTGCAACATTAATTCAAGCACTGTGGAGATGTTATGCTGCTGATGAACACAGTATGAGTATTGCCACATGGAAAATTCACCAAATTCCTCTATCTAGTCCACCCAGGTATTAATTTTATATAGTAGTCTTAGTAACAAAGTGGCGTAAGTACCGAAAACACTAAATTCTGGTGTAAAAGAGGCGTATCTCCAAAAATCCCGCCAGAATGTTTTTTATGGTGTCCTGCATGCTATTTTTTAGGTAAGTGAAAATCAAAATAGCAAAGTGGTGTAATTGCTAATGTTAAGGTGAAAGGGACGTATCTCCGCACTTACGTCACTTGGTTTTTGCTTCCAAATGGAAGCTATGTAATCATCAGAATTTTCGATTGCAGTTTTTTTAATAGAAGATACTTAAAATCGACTGAAAAGAGAGAAAATGATATTTTTAGCGCATGTCTGTGTGTGTGTGCATAAAAGTCTCAAATTATTGGTGCTTTAATGAATTTTTCAAAATTTGATATTTTGATGATGGTTTGAAAAAAGTTGTATCATTTCCATTCGGAAGCATATTGCTAAAGTAATAGCAGAAAAAGCTATATCGGTTGGAAAGCAATACTATTATCCACTTGTTTTTTCATTTTCCACGTTACGTCTTGAACTCACGTCCTTTTGTTTTATGGATGTTCATTTCAAAACATCCCAATTTGGTACTTACGCCTTTTTGTTTTTATAATTCCTCCATCTGATATGAGAATATTCGGAATTACGTCTTTTGATTTTTAGGAATTTCCTACATGAATTATGGCACTTACGCCTCTTTGTTATTATAAATTTGAAATAACAAAAAGACATATGTGCTGGAGATACGTCTCTTTATTTACAGTGGGTGGTACTCATGTTTAGATGTTATTACCTTTTTTCCACCAATATTGCATAAAATACCCAGAAAAACACGTTGGGGAAAAGAAACATACGCCACTGTGTTACTAAGTCGACGATATTATTCAAAATGATAACCAAATATCATTGATATGAAAATTCAGCCACTAATGGGTTTTATCGTTGAAAACAATAGAGAAAATAATTATGGCAATATATTGGATTTTGGAACATTGATTGATGCTTAATTAAACAGTGCTACTAGAGTTGATAATGGGTTATTAAATTTACGTGGAAATTATCAAATTCATTTCATCAAATATCTCGTCGTGTAAATTAAATCAATGACATTTTTGCTGTTCGATTTATACATTCTAATAAGACAATCGGATTTTAACTTCAAGGCAGTTTGATCACTACCTGAATTTGAAGATTGAAATATGAAATAAATTTTAAATTAAAATTTATATGAATCTGAATGATCTCGTGAGATTTCAAGTCGATCGACCGTTTTGTATTGTCGAAAATAAATAGACAAGAAATAAAAATAACACGGTGTTTTACGGGCCAATGCAAGATTTCGCGCTTTCAAGTTAGGCAAAGGATTAAAATCTAGAAAATGTCTTGAAAAGAAGGAAACAAAAAATTTACGATCCAATATGAAAATTATTTACCGTCTGATAACTTTGTAATGGATGATTCTTATTGCTGCATAGGGAAAAAAACGTGAATACGCTAGACAAATGGTATACTATTGGTCAAGTAATAAATCACAAATAATTAACATAATTCACCAATTCTTCTTCGAATTCGCTTTTAATACCAGGAAATGGGTTTTTAATCATGAATATTAATTTTCGGGTGTTTATTTCGTTCATTCCTTACAACACACTCAACGACTAGTGCGATATATGATCAAACTTCTCTAATTCCATTGAAATTTCATCAAACTGTCTGAATTCAGAAGAATTCATTATTTCTCTGAAGAAAATTTTCCTCAGTATAATTAAAGAGCAGTGAGAGACGAGTGAAAATGAATCATAAACATGGTAATCCGTTACGGTTTCATCTGTTATGCATAAAGATGGGAAAAGCACAGAGAACATTGCCGCAAGGCAGCTTGTATGATCATGTTTTCGACAATGATGGACCACGATGACCTCAAAGTTAATTTGTAAAACAGAAGCTTCAAACGTTGAAAATATAGAAGTCATTTTAAAATTTATGAAATAGACTGAAATGGAAACAAAAAGCATTCATACAGTATATTATTCTGATAATATACTTTCTGTAATAATGTAATTCAGACCCTCAAGCAATCAGTTGATCATTTTTTTTTCATTTGTGTGAGAGAAAATGGAATGAAATGGATATTCCAATCAAACAGGAGCATTTACTTTTTTTTCAATGATTTCATTGAAAAATTGAGGAAATTTCAGAGGGAACCTCGGTCATGATCCATTTTCGATTTTTTCCTTTTGAAAATTCGATTTTTTTTTATGAAGCTATCGTAGCTTCCATTAAAGCTAATTATATGGTACAAATGTTGTATTTTTTTATCTATATACATTGTTTCTGATTTTTAATGTTACATTAGTATAAATATATACATATACTCATATATACATATACATACATATATCTTTACATTTTGTTATTATTATTATATATATTTTTTTTAATTCGAATTTTTCGGACACCAATATTCACCTAAACTCTTTCTATTTTGGAAAATTTTCACTATTCCGAGAATATCTCCGGATCTATCTGCCATAACGAGCTAGGGTTGATCTCAAATGAAAGGTGAGATCATTTCCCATCGATTTATTTGGTTTTGAAAAACGAAATGTCATTTTTTTAATCAATTAAAGGGGAAAACCTGATTTTTTCCCTTGATTTTGATAGAGTGGTTTTATAGGTCACTCGAAAAACGCTATTTTTAAAAATCGAAACCACATTAATCAATGGCAAATGATTTCACCTTTCAATTGTTGGAGGTGGCCTTTTAGGTCTCTGCAGATTTTATATTTAATTAATAAAACTTTCCTTTAAATTTCTTATTATGTATCGACGTTTCGGCTTCTGTGTGAAGCCCTCTTCAGGATATGAATTTTTATTTATCAATAAATCAATTATTTCAATTATACAAACAATAATTACTCCGGCCTATTTTATATGTTTACAATTTTTTAATTTTTAAATTTTCTACCTTATAAATTGAAATTTTGACTCATTATAAAGCCGAAAGGTCGAGCATAATAATGGAAAGAAATTTTCTTAATTAAATATAAAATCCTAATAAAAAAAAAATATATAAAATCCACAGAGACCGAAAAGCCACCTCCAACAATTGAATTATGAATTAAGGTCGTTTAAAAAAAAAAAAAGATTTCACCTTTCATTTACAACCAAACCCAGCTTGCTACGACCAATGGAACCGAAAACCCTAAAAATCAATTTAGACACAGGTTTTCCATCAGAAAATTCCCTCAGCATTTTCAATAGAATCATCGATGAATCCTATCTCGACTGCTTTCACTATTTTCTCAATTTTTTAATTTTCAAAATTTTTTGAATAATGCCCACGTACCTGAGTTCATACACATTTTTACACATATTTTATACTTCGAATTTATTACTCTATCCCTCTAGAATTATAACATTACTCAATTTTTTGTTCAGAGCTATGCAGTCATTCATCTGTGACATATTGGCTGATAAATTTACTCGTAAAAGGCTATTTATAATTTATACATCTACAATTTGTAGTCTGAGTTTACATAAACTCCATGTATTTCGTATCAGATTTACATAATGTTTATGTATGATAATATATTTTGTGTACATAGATATAGTTTCCATTTGTGCTGAATCATATATCAAATATTTTTTTGGGAATGATAATTTGATATTATCGAGAGGAGGAAAACCATTCATTGTATGAAATTTTCAGTAAATTAATTAGTCGAAATTATTTAATGATGATAGATGAATAGTATATGACGAATTGAATAATTACATCACATGATATTCGAGGAGAATTTATAAACTTTAATGCGATAGCATACAAACAAGATAGAAATGACACGTGAAATTACTTTGACAAGTATCATTCGTTGTTTATCTGTACTTTGATGGCTTCAGTTAGAGTTTCGCAGATACTTTTCAATGGATACAATAATACTATTTGATATATATAATCACTTCTGAAATCTGTGTACACTAAACTTTAAATTGCAAACATTTAATGATTCTCGAATTCTCAGCAGATTTCATGAAAATTCATGAGATTTCTTGAAATCTATGAAAATTGAACAGATTTCCGAAGACTTCATAAATTTCTATGAGAATTCAAGAGATTTCAGGGAATGCTAAGAAATTCCAAGATTTCATGGCAGAAACAAAGATGTATAAAAAATAAAAATTTGATTAAAATAATATTCAACAAAATTCAAAATCTTCTATGACTTTTCTCGAGTCCTCAAATCGATTTTTCAAATATTGTCACTATTTATTTTACATGAAATTTCAAAGACTTCACAGATTTCATGAAATTTCCATCGAAGTTCTTCAGTTTGTGGGCGATTCCAAGACTTCTTTCCAGATTTTATAAAATTTCAAAAATTCAAAAATTTCAGGAATCTTTGAGAGAATTCTGAAATTTTCTTGAGATTTATGATTTTAATGTAAACCAGATTTCACAAGTGATTACTCCCTCGTCTAATATCTTTATCCAATTTCATATATTTTTACAGTAGTCGCCTGTCTTCCAGCTTCAAGCACAATGCATCGTTTGTAAGTCGTTTGCCAACAATTCGTCGTCACAAGAGTACCTCTCTACACAGTCCTGGTGGACACAAACTGTCACATCCCAATTATCAGCGTTCAGCACCACGTGTTTTTACTGATCTCATATCATCAGCTGAGAATTTGGGTCAGTTTTTTTTTTTCAATCAATTCATTTTCAACTCAAAATAGCCATCAATTAAAAAAAAAAGGGAACAATAATTGAATTTCCACTAGTAAGTGCTGGAAAAAAATAGTTTTTTTAAAATTCCTTTTTATAAATAATTTTTTTCCCATTACATAAAAAAATTAGACCTGAAAAAATGTCAGTTTTTGTCGTTGAAATAGGTCTGTTAATGTCAACAGGAGTTGGTAATCATCATCATGGTATATGCAACGATACAAATGAAACACAAATACAAACGAAGAATTTAAATGGAAGTTATTCGGAGGATTCTGTAGCTGAGACAGCATTATCGAAAAAAAACTCAGACGGTATGATAATTATTTTTATTTGAAATATTCTTTCCAATTATCTGTTTTTTTTCCAATTAATTCTTGAATTCCTGAAAATTCATTGATTCAATAAGAGAGAGAATTTTTTTTTTTAATTAATTGAAAATGAAAAAAAAATTCAAACAGACGAAGAGGAAGAGCCATCACGTTTTATTCACCTCACAAAACAGCACAAGACAGCAATACGTGCAATACGAAAGGTCAGTTAAAAAATAAATATATTGTATGTATGACTAAAACAATTTTCCTCTCTCTCTCTCTCTCTCTATCTCTCTCTTCTCATTTTTCTTCAGTATTTTTTTTTTTCTTATTTCATTAAAATTATAAACACTTCAGTAATCACAGAAAAATTCGAGATGGAATCATGCCAACTACGTTGGAAAAATTAGTTTGGATTGAAAAAAAAATTAAAAAAAAAAAGAAAAAAGAAATGAATAAATATTTCAGTAATTTCTCCAGTGCTCTGGATGTTTTTCATAATGACATAGGTATTTGCTGAAAATTTTTCATATTATTATTATTATTATGAATAAAAAAAAAATGGCATGGAGCCAGTGCAAATAAAGTGGTAGAACTTAGCACGAATGAAGGGGCTTCACATTTTATCTAGAATATTAAAAAGAAATACAGCTAAGATAAGAAAAAAAGCACAGGGAATATTATGAGCTATTTGGTAGCGAATAGAATCGGCAGGATTAAGGTGTAAATATAATTGTGAGGATGCTGAGAGCGAACGAATGGCTTTTTTTTCATTTTTTTTTTTCAAATTATTATTTCTTTTCCATTTTTTGAATATATTCTAATTTCACTTGGAGTAAATTTTTCCAATGGGATAAAAAATAATTATAAAAAGTACTCAAATAAATTGTACTTGTGTCGGAATATCAGATGAAGTACTTCGTTGCAAGGAGAAAATTCAAAGAGGCTCTGAAGCCATATGACGTTAAAGATGTGATTGAGCAGTACAGCGCTGGCCACGTTGATCTCATCAGCCGCGTCAAAAATATTCAAAATAGGTATCACAATTGATGATAAATGGTGATGAATTATTATTATTATCATTATTTTCTATTCGTTCGCTGTTGGTAGTAGTTTGTAGATGAAAATTTTTAACTTTTTTTTTTTTTTCTAAAAATTAAATGATTAAAATATCTTTTTCTTCTTTTATTTACAAACACATTAAAGTCTTCCAGTTTATTTGTTATGTGGCATATATATAATCTACACAAATTTATTTAAAAATTGAATTTTTTCATTCTTTACTACTCTATCACTGAGTTTTTCATTAATTTCACTATCTTTCTTCGAATTATTTGTGATTTTTTAATGGAATTCTTATTTTTGTAAATTTCTTCTTTTTTTTTCTTGTATCACATTTCACTGAAAATCCTTAGATCCCGGATGATAAAATTTAGATATGAAACTGACAACTTTTTAGGTAGAATGGAAATTTTGAACATACCAAAAGAAAAAATTAACAATTACTTCTTTAAATCTGTTACAAGTAATTACTTTTGTACAATATTTTCTAGCACAATTCAAACATTTTTAAATCTCATCATTCTCAAGTTCAACAGTAGTGAAGTGGTAAAACGAAACCATATCATTTGCCTTTAGTGTCAGTTTTCCCCTGAAATACTGCAGTATCGAAAAGAGACTAGAGTAATTTTTGCAATAACTATTTCAATAGCACAACGAAAAAAAAGGCATCATAAAAATCTTTATCTCTTTTAGATTCTGTCATTCAGTGAGTAAACTCATTTTAAAGTGGAAAAAAATTGATTTGCACTCATTTTACCACTCCATTACTAATTTTACTCCACTCGCAAAGTGATATCAAATTTTATTGGCATGTTAGTTCGTTTATGTGTCGTATTACAATGAAAAATAATCCTTTGTCCATGGTCTTTTCGAGTATATATCAACTGATTTCATTTATTTTATCTCTTTTTTTGTTTCAACCGGTGAGAAAAAAAAACATGACAGCATCAGATGAATTTACGATAGCATTTATACACTAATTTACATTATTATAGAATTTTATTTCCATCAGATAAAATATAATACCCAGATTTGTTCCGTTGATCAGTGTCATTTCGACTGATTATTCATCACAATAACAAAAATAATAATAATAATAATAATAATAATAATAATAGAGTAATTGTTTTCACCTGTATTGGGAAAATGTGTCCGTTGTGCGGATGTAAAGTTTTTGAGTAACTTTGAAATGGCTTGCCCGCTTCGGGATTCATAGAATGATAAATCATTCGTAAATTATAATTTAAAGAAAAAGAAAAACTGCAAACATGGAGATAGAATAGCCATGTTTGCATAGTTATAATTGACGAAGAAGAAATCCTAACTTTTTTCCCGGTAAAATGAAGAAAAAAAACTTGAATAAAAAAAAATTGAATTATAAATTTATTAAAAGTAAAGAAAAAAAATGAAACACGGCAAAAAATTCTGCTGTTACTCGTAGCTCAAGTACTTCGTGGCCCGCAAGAAGTTCAGAGAAGCTCTGAAACCTTACGACGTCAAGGACGTGATCGAACAGTACAGCTCTGGGCACGCGGATCTACTGAATCGCGTGCGAAATCTTCAATTCAGGTACCTTCAGTAAACGAAAGTACCTATTACATTTGATTATCCTTATAAATGTATGGATATAATTCAGTGAATGGAAATTATATATGAATTTGTGTTGAATTAATAATAGTATTTTTAAAAAAATTTAAAAAAAAAAAGTGCTTCAGGTATTATAGCACAGCTTGATTTCATACTTGCTATTCAAAATTGGCAATTTTTCATAGTCAAAAGTTCAGAGTCAAAAATCTATGCTCACCGGAAAAAATCTCCTGGAAAAAAAAATTCTGGATAAAAATCTCCTTTTCCAACATCTCCGGAAAAAATCCCCTTTTTTTTCAAATTCTCATTTGATTCTCTTGAGTTTCGTCTCTGTACTCGAAAAATTCTATAAGAAATTCAGTACTGAAGAGGTAAAACAGGATAAATCGACTTATCTTTGAGGTCATTTCGAAGGAAATATCTCGGAAATTAAGCGAGATAAGGTGATATTACTCATCTGTTTTTGTAGAGAATTTCAAGAGTTACAAAAGAGTTTTAGGGCATAATTGCTCTTTCTCGGTTATTTTTCAAGGTATTTTCAAAAAACTTAATGAGAAAAAAAGAGACTTATCTCGTTTTACCTCTTCACTACTGAATTATTTTCGTGTATTAAGATTTTTCTTTTCTCAGATAATCAATTACGTGTTGTTCCACTGGTCTGCCAGGGAAAAAAATTTGATATTGAATTTTAATCATTTAATCTAAATGATCATTCAGCTTCATTATTCCATTTTATTATTAAATCCAAATTATCACATTTTTTTCTATTCGACTGCCAGAGGAATAACAAAATATGCATATTATTGTTTTGCTTTATTTGTTTTTCGTTTTTTCGTTTTATAACGAATCCATATCACTTTTAATGGAATTTTAATAAAATGATTACTTCAGCTGATAATGGAAAATTTATGAATTACCTTGTGAAAATCCGTTTTCTCTTCCCTGAGAGAAAATTTTTTGGGGACATTTTTGAAAAAGAAATTTTCAGAGGTTTTTTTAAAAGGGTATTTTTTCCGGAAAGATTTTTGTAAGAAAAATGATCGAAAAGGGTATTTTTCCGGGATTTTTATACTGAAAGATTTTTGAAGAAAAGCAGGAAGCCTAAGACCAAAATCTATTATAAAGTTCCAAGTTGTCTACGCCTTTAACACGATATTGTACCAGTCTCTTTCCACACCAACAACTTCAAGAAGCTTCGGTGTATTCAGAGTGTTGATTTTTGTTTGTACAGTCGACACTCTGTACTAGTAAACCGGAAACGGGCTGTTTCAATTCAATGGTGCGACCACAGAAGTGTTGTATTTGTTTGAAAGCGTTTTACAATTAATGTGTGCCGTGAATTTAACGCGCTTCAGTGTCATGTTCTCAATTGAATTCTATTTCCTTGAATTATGGGAGTAGTGGTAAACAGGTATGAATTAACTTGCAAATGGAGAGCCTATACTTTGATAAATAAAATGTGTAATGCCCTTAAATTATAATAATTGAATGATCATTGTGTAAAAAAAAAGCAAAAAAAAACATATGTAAACAGCTTAAATTTATGCTACTATAATACCTTAAGCACATGAATATAAAGAATGAGAGAAAATTCCTATGAATTTGAGAGAAAAAAAAGAAAGAATTTAGTGACTTTTTTTTCCTTGCTTTTCTGCAAAATTTATTATTCGGTTTCATAGCGGTACATGATGAGAAAGCTTGAGCGCAGCAGCTACACTCCATATACGGCAGCAATATTTATCCCTCCTATTTCATTATTTCTTTTTTTTACGTGTTTCCCGTATTGGTTTTCCCGTTCAGCGAGCATCATCTCAGTTTTCTCTCCCCCAGCCACAACCATCCCTCTCTCATTCTATATTACTCAATTTGTGAATGCTCAATCCTATTGTACTGCTTCTTCTTTTTCTCATTGAAGGTACAGAGAGTACTTATTACTTACTTCTCAATCACATCACTAGTATTTTTCTTTCAGTTCATTAAATAATAACAATACAGTATTTCTGATATAAAGATATTTTACGAATCTCTACCACGGTGAAATATATATTTTTAAGTTTATAGATAAAGCATTGAGTCCTCATTTTACCCCACTTTGGCCTAAAAAAGTGACTATATAGATGATGTCAATATTTTTATAGCTAAAGATTCGGGGATCCATAGTAATTAGGAAACTGTAAATTTCGCTTCGTGTTACTGAGCCCCAATCTTAATTGAAGCCTAGAGTCTTCATTACTTTTCCGATATGCAAATATTTTCCTTATCGTTAATATTGACTAGTCATTCTCCAAATGAAACTTCATGCACTTTTTCGATCGTCACATTTCCTCCAGTTTATCACGACACATTCCAACCCAGGAATTCTTTTTTGGATATAATTTGATCTAATTATATGTAATTAGATGGAATTAGATATCTTTTCTTTGGAATTAAAGGGGCGTAAGTGCTATGGTTATACGTATGACTTACAGCACTTTTTTCTGAGGCGACAATATAATTAGATCTGCAGTCATATCTCGGTAGATATTACATCATATCTGTGGAGATATAGGCAGATATATGCTAGTAGATCTGATAAGATTTAATCTCACAATGGAATGATCCAGATCCGCATCAGATATACTTATATATATTTGAATCTTGACAGATTTGAAATTTGATAGAATTGGATCTGATCAGATCTGAAGTTTGGAAGTTTGGAATCTAAATCTATTTAATTGAATATAATTATATCAGAATTTTGTTCCTGGGAAGATATAAAAAGAATTATATATATTTTTCCGTGGACTCTTGCACGTTTACACTCAATTAATACATAACATCCCATGTGCTTGTGTGCTTTGCAATTCATCGAAAAAAATAGTGTTACACTCTAGTGTTTTGCAGAATTAAAAAAATTCACACTGTTTGCTACTAAAAAAGAAAAAAAAAAAAAGAAGAAAAATAATGAATTTATTCTTCATAAAAAGGAATTGAACAATTGGATGTTGTTTATTTGATTTTTTTGCTTAGATTAGATCAAATACTCGGGAGGCAGGGTTCAAAAGCACGAGACGTTTACGTGTCAAAGATCAGTCTGGCTTCCAGAGTAGTGAAAGTAGAAAGACAGGTAATTAATCTGAAAAATATTCATTAATTTTTTGACGATAATGCTTGGAGATATGCTATGTACCTATTATTCCAGGTGGACGATATTGAAACAAAATTGGACCAACTAATTGAATTATATATGGAGGATAGAAAACGACTATTATCATTACCACTTGCTGAGTCCTTTAAAGCGCATCATACATCGATAGATACGTCAGAGGAGACCACCACTGTCACAGTATTGAAACCGATACTTGTCGACAAACAATTATCTGAACCAAGTTCACCAACATCTAAGACTGTCCGTGAAGGCAAACCACTAAAGCCACGACAAATTCATCGGGGCTACTCCGATTTAGGCACCAGGGTTAAAAAACGCGTCACTCTAAGGTTTATATAATAATTGAATTTTCTTAACTCATTATTTATCAATTTATGATTCGATTCATTTAATATGGGGCCAGGTGGGGTAAAATGGGCATTCCAATTGAACGGTTCGAGATAGAGTTCTTCTAATGATTCCATTGGAAAGCTGAGGAAATTTTAGGTGGAAAATGTACGTCAAAATTTTTGTTATCAGTTTTTTTACATTTTAAATTTTTTAAAAATCGAAAAAATCCACTTTTTGCGATATTTCCGGTTCTGTTAGTCATAGCGACCTAGAGTTGATTTCAAATGAAAAGTTAACTCATTTCTCACTGATTTAAGTGATTAAATTTTTTTTCAATCAATTTTCCAAATACTGACCATTTTCAAAAAATTAGTTTTGATTGTAAAAATACTTGAAAAATAGCTAATTTTTTTTTAAACTCAATAAATTGATGGGGAATGAGTTCACCGTTCATTCAAGATGAACTCTGGGTCACTACGACCAATAGAACCCGAAATATTCCCAAACAGCTGAAATTTTTCAAAAACAGAAGAATTTTTGAATCTTGTGAAAAAAATGGAATTTTCGAAAAATTCGAAGAAATAATTTCTGACACATGATTTCCATGAGAAATTTCCTCAGTTTTGCAATGGAATCATCATAAAGAGTCTATCTCCAATATTTTCCACGATTTCGAATAAATTTCATAGTGTGAAATACCAAAACTAACACGTGTCCGTTTTATTCCATGTGTCCATTTTACCCCAAATTCCCCTATTTAGAACTCTGCCATTATTTCTCATTACTGATGTTTTTTTCAAGATATCCTTTATAATCCGAATTCAACCCTTATCATTCATCTCTTGGACATTGATTGATATCATCAATCTTCAATAACAAAACACTTCCTCACTCAGCTCAATAGCACCACACTTGGTCCATCTGGATGAGTCATCAACGAGGAGGCCAACGGCCGGATATTCCGCAACAACCTTATCATCCACAAGAGATGATGGTGTCGTTATCATTGTGCCTACTTTAGCCGAAACGAGAAACGAAGGAATATCATCTTTACGCCAAACTTCAACGATCAATGGAAGCTATGATAAGTCTACCGGTTCGTTTCTACATTTATAGCCATGTATCTGTTCTTCAATTGGAGTATATTTAACCCTTAAGAACTTGCGCTTACGGCGTTTGTTCAAGTGCAAGTAAGATGCTAAAAAGAGCGCGAGTCCTCAAGAGTCAATATTTCGAATGCTTTCCATAGAAAAAAAAAGAGGCCTCCATCGCGGCGTTATTCACTACACAAAACGGTTTTATAGAAAAATTTCATATTTTGTGGAAAACTTCCTCTCGACGAACTCTATTTTTCAAGCTTCATTTGAAGAGAATTAGATGGGTACTTTTTGAGATGTGTCCATTTTTTGAAAATCAGTTTTTGGTAATTATTCAACTGATGTTATTTATACTCATATATTATCTCGAGAGTTGTATCAGTTAGATGCCTTTCAATTTTGAGCTTATTTGCATGATTAGTTCTCGAGTTATTGCCGTTTTAATGAATTTTTCAAAATTTGATATTTTAATGATGGTTTGAAAAAAGTTGTATCGGAAGCATATTGCTGAAGTATTAGGAGAAAAAGCTATATCAGTTGGAAAGCAATACTATTATCCACTTGTTTTTGTTCATTATTTCTCGTTTTTTCAGATCATTTCAAGTTATTTCCAATGAAAATTGGTATTACGAGAAAAATGAAAAAAATAAAGTTTCCATTCGGAAGCAAAAGTAATCAATTGACTATTTCATGATAGCTGAATTGATTCCCCTGCACACTAACAAAACGTAGCTTGTCATTCTCTTTGAAAAGCTATCGATGGAAAAAAAAAATACTAGTAATTGGCTCTATGTTTCCTCTACCAGAGAGAAATTGAGTAGTCTGATTGATAAGCATTTGTCCTAGCCAAGAGCTCCATAATTTTTTTTATTTTTTCACATTTTTCCCTGGATTCGTTTATTCTCAGTCAATATTGAGATTGATGAAAGGTTTTTTTCTCTCCAACTCTTCTTCTTCTCTCGCTTAATTTCTTCAGCTCAATTCATCTAACCCAGTTCTTCAGCATATTTATTCTGCATTCCATGTAACTTTGGCAACTTATTCATTAAAAATTTCATGATAACATGAGACAAAAGGCTTTTCATTTTTTTTATCAACTTATTATTCTACAAGGGCTGTCAGGGCTCAGGAAATTTCTATTAAGGATGTACTCTAGTTTGAATTTTTTTTTTTTCTACATTTTTTTAAAAACATTTTTCGAATGTATATACATCTAAGAACATTGTGCAGGTATCACAGGGTAAATTTTGGTAAGATTTTTTTTATGATTTCTCGTTAAAAGTAAAAAAATCTTGTTTAGACCAACTTGAAACGCGTTTTTTTCTAAACAACTTTGTTTCGGACCTCTCACACGATTTCTCCAGAACCAGTGGGCCGATCCTTCTGAAATCCACACCACGTATTCTGCACATAGAAAATCATAAGATGAACCTCTATCAAGTCAAAATTTTGATTTTTACTATTTTTTTAACGAAAAACAGTGAAAAATGAAGACTTTTTTTTCAGTTGTTTTGATTTTTTTCAGATAAAATCAACAAAATTAGTTAAAAATTAATATTTTGGTGATTCAATCCGTAGCCACTATTATACCGAATCTAAAGCACTTCGATTTTTTTGTATTAGATAAACCGTTGCCGAGAAATTGTGTGGGAGCCGGGCGGCCTCGAAATTACAGCGTTAGGTTGAACAATGGATTTTGTATACAAAACTTGGAAAAAATAGATGGAAATTTTTTTTTTATGTATTTGAAGACTTTATTTATCATACCTATTCATTTTTATATTCATATCTTCCATAGCATTCTCCAAAAAAAATCCGAAAGATCGGGCTTTTTTTGACCCAAGAAACTAGAGTGAACCCTTAAGTTGGTCGCCAGTTAACAATTTTGTCAACAATATTTGAACTAATTCTTCCAAAGAGCAAGAATCTCAAGGGCGGTTCGGTTGAGACCCCGGGAAATTCTTTTTCGACATAATTGAAAAAAAAAACATATGTAATCGTTTTTTTTTTTAATATTATGACGATTGACATTCATCTAAAAAGCCTGAAAAAGCTCCTGAATAGAAGCGAAATGTCGCGAATTTCGTAAATAAATGTAAAGATTGACATTTACTATTTATTTTACTTAATCTAAGATCCAGTTTAATCTCAAACTCAATACCTATCAATATGAACGAGAACAAACCCGAAAAATATTTTTAATACTTAAATTTGATGTATAATTTCAGTAACAGTAGAGTGTGATCCTAGTCGTTCAACTGGTTCAGAATACAATACAGAAAATGAGGGAGAGGATACATCATGTGAGAGAGCAGCATTGCTGGGTGCTTCTGGATCTACTATGGCAATTTTACCAAGCTCCATTGATCCTGGGGGTAGTATGGATCCAGCCATAAAATACACGAAGGATAATAAAATATAACTTTATGCGCTTATAGATTTCTCTTTTCTTCATTTTCATCAGTTTATTATTGTTCTTTTCGTTTTTTTTTCCTTTCATCGAAAAAAAAAAAAAAAAAAAAAAAAACAATAAAAAAATAGTACAAGACAAGAACTATCCAGAGTAAAGGCCTGTGTGTATGGGGGGATGGCTTTATGTCCTTGGCCAGATTTTCCCTCGAGGCACAATGTATCTCCCAGTTTTTAGATAACGCAAACGAACAAAAAATAAATGATTAAACTATAGACATCCGTGGTCGACGATAGCGTTCACGGTGACAATATTCACCATCGTAAATTCATATATATATATATATATATATATATATTGTTAAGTGAGAAAAGAGAATATCAACGGCCTCTTATAAATAAATTTTTGCACATACGCCACTTTAAAATAATCGATAAAATTTCTTAATTTTATTTTTATTATTCTGCTCATTATGTAATTCAGTAATGATGTGAAAGCAATACACGTCAATTTGATCTTGGAATTTTTGAATTTAAGAGAGATGGATTTTCTCCTTGCAAAGATTTAATTGTCAATGAATTATTCTATCTATTCAAGTTTTTCGAGGAAAGTCCCAAAAATTAACTCCAAGATCTATTATTTTAACTACTGAATTGAACGTAAAAAAAAATCTATAAATATAAGCTTTTTGCGAATGTAATAAAAGCATCTTCATACGATAAACATACATTTTCAAAATTCTCTTTTGAGATCACGCGATCATATTTTTTCTCTATCGCATTTTTAGAAGAAATGAAAAAAAGAAGAAAAAAAAAACAAATGCCATATATAAATATGAAATATATTCCTCCGATGTGGAATATATAGATGAAACAAAAATTTGAAGGATAATTGAAATTAAATCAAAAGAATAAAAAACCGACCATTGATGAGAGAACATTTTAAAATGACTTTTTATAGTATTATAAATTATATATACATATATATATAATTATACAAATTTAAATTGCATTTTGGCAAAGTAATCGCACACCAGTGATGCAAATTTAGGAGAAAAAAATTATTGCATTAATACAAAAAGAAAAAGCGATTTAAATGAAAATAATTAAAAAAAAAATATCGTACAAGCTTCGATAGACCAAAGAAAATTATATATAATTATTAAATCTAGTTTAAGGCTTGAGAGATGATTTTTTTTCTCTACTGAAAGTGTCTTCGCTGTCACTTTATCATTGAAAAAAAAAAGAGAATAAAATGCATAATTATTTTTTAACAAACGTGTTTTATTTATTCACCTCTCACCTATGCAATTACACAATAATTTTCATGCTCTTCCGAATATTACTACGAGAATTAAACAGCATTTAATTAAATTAATTCGAGTAATGGAGTCGTGAATTTCATCTAGTTTTTGAAAATATAATCATGCTACAAGCTCAACGTAACAAACTTCATGTTAGTGTAATCAACATCAATTTCAACTAATATAAACCCTTGGATCTGAAACACCTAAAATTGAATCAAGCAATTTCTCTGCAGTGTAAATATTATTTTGAAAGTTTCATGAATGTTGAATTGATATTTTAATATTGAATGACATCATTAAATTCAATAAATTGAATTACTTCCAAAAATAAAATTACATTATCAATGGTTCAATTAACAGGATTTCCAGAGGAGTCAACAATGTCTGTCAGAAAATCGAGTTCTTTGGGGTATCGCTTTCATCTTTCGTCACAAGAGTCAAAACACATCTCCAGGGTTTAATTTGAATAACACTACAACTGTGCACAGATATGATCCATTTTTGAAACTCAACTCTTGAAAGTTTCATTACGCTGGTTTAATTGTTTCTTATTTTTCTTTATCTTTTTTCTCTACACTTGAATTTTTCATCTCATATAAGAGCAAATTATGTTATGTACAAAGCCGATTGGCGTTTATATTAATAAATAAGTAAATAAATGAAATCTAATCAATATAAAAATTATACTGTGGAGTGCTCTTTAAAGGACTGCGTTTTCGTGGTTTTGCTGGTTTAACAACGCGAAAAGGTATTGTATTGAGATCTTTTTTTTCCATAATAGCACCACAGTATGTTCTTAATGTGAAATAATAGAAAAATTCAACACTAGTTAAGACGGAATATCCTAGAAATAATCCCATGATTCCACCAAACGAAACAAGCAGCTCAAGTAGACCAAATATCACCTCACGTCTGTATATGAGACGAGGCGCACTTTGAATTAAAATAGCACTTTTCGAGGCTTCAAATACTTTTTCAATATTAAACCAGACATTATGACACTCTAATAGACACTTATCAAAACATTTATTGGTAATTTCAGTTTTATACCTCAGTAGCTCGTCGTAATCATGTAAATGACAGTTAAATCTAGGACTATTACTCAGCCACCATGGTAGACAATTCAATTTTTCTTTTATTACTTTTATTTGACATTCTTTGTAACAAATTGATGGTGGTGGTGATTCATCTGGCATTACACATCCACGTAATTCAGGTGGAAATAATCTTGCTTCACCCTCAGTTGTTGTTACTTGTAATGATATTGCAAATTTCATATTACGATTCATGGTGTAAGTAATAGGTGTCTCACGATTTGGATGACTGTATGTCGACAGATAGAGACTGTAATTAATTGAAAATCAATAAATTCTCAGTTAGTATAGAGCTAAAATCTGCCTAACTGCTACGGATGGGCGACTAATCGATCTATTGAATTTGTCGAATATTTTTTTTTAATAAGCAATTTTTTTACTCGATATTTTATGTCGATGATTTATCGATGTTCGATATCTTTCACTCAACATCACCGAAATTTTCAAATCTGAAAAACCCAGTATCAAATGAACAATATTGATGAAATCATCGATCTATACACTCATTCCATACTTTATCATGCATGGAATTCGAATTATTTACAAAAGAAACAATGTCTTGTACTTTTTTACTCATCTCATACTTTTGATTCTACTTTTTATGATTGATTATCAAAAATTTAATAAAATAAATTTAAAAAATTATAAAAAATCACACTCTTATTCTTTTTTCCTTGTTAATAATCGATGAATCGAGAATCTGATTATTTTTTCCTATGCATCGATGGAAAAACATCGACATCAAAAAACAGGCATCTCTTATTAGATTCGACACTCTTGCTTTCTCAGTGGCAGAGAGGAGACCTCGATAAGTGGAAAATTTCGAGAATCGAGACTCCACAACGCTAGCAGTTACGCAGGTTTTACTGTAATGTATATTACCGTGGTGGCCCTGTTTTCTGACACTTTAGAGCCTATTTCTCACAGTATGAATCGAAGACAACAACTATTTGCTCATTACATGTAATCTAATGATATTGCACGAGATATTGCACATTTAAGGTAATCCTAGTGGCAGATCTAAATGATCTACTCTTGTCTTTTATTCTTCTAAGTTATCATAAATGTTCTAAATATTTCGAATTTTATAGGACCGGCAGTTTGGCTGTTCGGTCTGTGTACGGCTCGGCGGATCTACCGAGTTAAGCAGCATTGCGTCTGGTTACTACTTGGATGGGTGACCGCTTGCCGTACACAGATTCGAATGACAAACTGAACCATACGGTAGGTATGACTATAGAGAATTAGTGTGCCTTTCTCGTCAGCGTGACAGAAAAGCACATTAAGGCTCTGTACGAATCCGACTGCACTGATCAGGGTTTTCCATGGTTTCCCCTGGTCCACGGCAAATGCGGGTAGTATGGCAAGAAGTCGATCCATGGAGTCGCACGGGGGGTGGGGAAAGGAAAGAAAAAATGTAAAAAACCGAAAGGTTATACATGGCTAGAAAAAAAAAAAAAAAAAAATTTCGAATTTTATGATATCTCACCGTTACTAAAACGATATCCACAATGGTGAATTGTTATTGAATAATATTATAAATATTCAATATTGTTCCGAATTTGACTCACGCTGTTCCAGCATCGAGAACTGGGATTGGAGGATACTCGAATTTCAAATACCAATATGGCCGCGATTGATGTTTTCATGCAACTAATTGAATTAAATTTCGCAATATGTCCGGTAACATGCATTTTTCATGACTCCGAAAATTAATAGACATTCTGACGAACAAGAATATATATGGTTATATGAGGAAAAAATAGATCTGTGACCATGAATTGTTGCAATGAAACTGAAATTGAACCTCGCTTATGGAGTTCTCATGTTAATTCAATTTTTTTCAAAAATTAATTTTGGCCTTATTTATCTAGTAATATGGGGTGAAATAAATTTTAAAAAAATCTCCTCATGCTACTCTATCCAACGTGAATAAAATCGAAAAGGAAAAATACCTTGCCCGAACCACTAGGATTACCTTAAATATAAGTGAGAAATTTGCAAAAATTGTCAGTTACTGGGGCACTGTCAGAAACCAAGACCAACAAGGTATGGACGAAACTTACAAAACAGTCTTGGTAGAGTTTAAGATAAAAGACGGTGGACTAGCTCCTTGTAAATCCGAGATCGTTACAGAAGGCATGATGCAACAAACACCAGCCGGTGTCAACTCCTTCGAAAAACTCCCCAAGCATGGAGATTTTACCTCGTGGTCTTTGGCACTATAAATTTTATTAATAATAGAGAGTTATTCTCAAGGATTTTAAAAAATTCGTTTCTCAATGCATTCAGTAACAGTTAACTACACTGAGAAAAGGATTCGTTAAGAGTTAACTCACGGATTTAGTTGCATTAAACGAATATTAGATGCCCTCAAATACTTGAGCCGGTCCACTCAACAGCGTATTCGTTAAATATTAATGAATACGCAGTTGAGGCACTGTGATGGGCAAATACAGTCGTTATTTTTTCTTGGATGTGTTTTCCCTCGTTGTAGTAATTTATTTTAGTTATTTTCTTGAAAATTAATTTTTTCCGTCAAAAACAGTACATTTTGGGTGATTCGAATTATTGAGTCCACTTGCCTCAATCGAAGCCCCCTAAACGAACCATTCGTTAAATATTAACGAATATTAGTTTGGTTACCATTCTAACTACCATTCGTTAACAGTAAACGAGGCTTGTTTCTGCCAAACGAATCAGTTTCTCAGTGTAGAATACTCAATAATCTTTAATTGCTCTACTCACGATCGGCAGAATGTAAATAGTTCATCACAACTCGGTGTGGACTTAAAAAATATCCTTTGTAGATTAATTGCTTTTTTTTCATCATGAAGTAGCCTTTCATCTAGTAATATACGTTTCCATTGCCAGCTGTATATTTGTTTAATGCTGTCCTGCATTCCCTGGGTAAATGAAATATCGTCACCTTAGTGAAAAAAATGGCGTAAGTGCCATTATGCATTTTTTTTTCTTCGAAAAAACAAAGTGGTGTATTTTTTTTGCTCCAATAGGTTTTCCTGGGCATTTCATGCATTAATGATGAAAAATAAAAGAAATAATGATATAGAGGCGTGAGTACTACCTACTACGAACAAAAAGACGTATTTCCAGCACTTACGTCTTTTTGTTTTTAGTTTATTCATTGAATTTTTCCGAATCACCGAAAAAAAAACTATTAAAAAATAGGCGTATTTCCAGCACAAACGTGGATTTGTTATTAGCATTTCACTCACTTCAGTTTCCTTCCCCAAAAATTCATAATAAAAAAGTGGCGTATCTCCAGCACATATGTTATTTTCCGCTATTTGAATGTATAATAACAAAGAGGCGTAAGTCAAAAAAAAAATAATTCAATAGAATAACTATAGAAATAAAGGAGCGTTAGTCCAGCAAAAAAAATTTAATAGAATAACTAGAAAAATAAGTGGGCGTAAGTGCAATAATTCAGATGAAGAATTCAAAAAAAAAAAAAAGGACGTAACTCCAAAAAATTTCATATCAGATGAAGGAATTATAAAAACCAGAAGGCGTAAGTACTAAATTAGCATTTTTTTAAATAAATATCCCAAGAACTGAAGGACGTAAGTCCAAGACGTAACGTGGAAAATGAAAAAAAAAAACAAAGTGATGTAAGTGAGGAGATGCGTCCCTTTTACTTTAACATTAACGATCACGCCACTTTATTATTTTGATTTTCAGTTATCCAAATAAGGTCCAGGACATCATAAGAAAAGAATTTTGGCGTGATTTTAGAAGATACGCCTCTTTTACACTAGAATTTAGCGGTTTTGGCACTCACGCCACTTTGTTACTAAAGCGACGATATAATTTATCATCAAAATAATTAAGTACACAGAGACTATACATTTACCTTATCATTAGCATATTCCGTTGAACTAAAATTCAAAAAATCTGAGCTCATGCAGACTGCAACACTTGGTATAGTTATATCAATAGGAATTGATGGAATATGTACAACTGTTAAAATCGGTTTAGTGCTAAACTTATGTAAAATCACCGCAATCGATGCAATCGCTCCACCAAATGATGCCAATGTACAGACCAACCAGAATACTCTTCATAGAATCAAATAGAAGTACAATAAGTGCGAATGGTAATTCATTTCTTTAAATTTCTTGATGTGAGTTACCGTGTTAGCCCCGGTTTCTGACACTTTAGAGTTAGTTTCTGACCGCATGAATCCAAGGCAATGACTATTTCCTCATTGAATATAATTTAATTATAGGGGAGAGTGCGACAAAATAAACCTCCATGGCAATATGATTCAGGAATTTTTTTCAGAGTGAAGCACTTCATTAAAAAATCTGAAAAAATTGAAAAGATGCTTCAATATATCGACATTGGCGGTGAATTTTTTCAAACTTTTTCGTAGACTCGTTCACTTAAAAAAAAATTTTGGGCATATATGCATCTTAACACGCCTACCCCATATCCAAAGATTTTTCGAGGAAAAATTGGCTAATCCTGCACCGCAAGTCGAACCCAGTATCTTTCAATATCACGTTGGGCGCTCTGCCGATTGAGCTATCCAGTTCTATACCAAATTTCCATTTCGAATCACTTTGAAATCCCACTCAAACAGTCTTATCTCCACTCCGTTGTCAATCATACAGCAATTTAAATTGAATTTTAATTCTTTATTGGATAGACTGAATGAGATATGTCAATTCAAATATTTACCAAATTCGGAATAGTTCAGACCCAAAGAGTCCATTTTGCCCCGATTCTCCCTATTAATACATATCTTTTGCGCTAAACGAGTTCAGTAATTGCATATTAAACAATATATTGTACACTAAGAGAAAAAAAGTGGTAAAAACTATCGAATATTGACGCTATTGGTCCTTAGCAAATATTTATTTGAAATAATCAAAAAAGTTGTTGAATTTACTGAATTCAGTCAATTCCACTAGTTAATTTGTTCGACTTAACTAAATTCAGTGAATTCAACAACTTTTTAAAATTATTTTAAAAAAATATTTGCTAAGAATCAATGGTACCAATATTTGATAGTTCTTATCACTATTAACTTAATTACTTATATGCCAAATGTCTGATCGTTAGTTAATTTGCACATTATTTGAACATTTCAATCATTTTCTGATTTTTCTTTGCACATTCAAGGACATTCAAACAATATATCAATCTTAAGGTCTTTATCTTATGCCGTAAAAGTTTGACTTTTTAGTTTTTATCACTATTTTTCTCTCATTTTACATTTAAATATAACTGAGGAATTTGCAAAAATTTTCAGTTACTCGGGCACTGTCAGAAACCGGTGCCACCACGGTAAAAGATAAATAGACAAGAAAATACCTCTCATGGAAAGGTCTGCTTGCGTCTACGAAGTAATTAAATCCATGCAGTGTATTTTCACGTAAAAATTCTTTGCCACGTAATTGAAAGCTCTTACGAAGCTTCTTGAATGGCGGCATGTAGTGCATGGCTCTACTCAGACAATTTGAATGCTTGTCACTGGCAATTTACTCTATTCAATTTTATCTTACTTCACTGGATTTTTCCAGCAATTTTTTTCACGTGACAATCACGATAACAGGCTGACAATCCCCTTGTATTTTCGTCACGTATCTATTCAATAAATCACATAAATGCGCTTTTTCTAATTAGTTATTCAGTTATTATTGATTTTGGATGGAAGGAGAAATATGCAGTCTCATTAGAGTATTAGGAAAAGGTGCTTGAAATTGATAAAAATAGTTGAGATATGATGTTTATGATGATTTCATCGAAAAGCTGAGGAAATTTTTGTTAGAGAATATAGGTGGAAATTCAATTTTAGCCATTTTTTCTATATTTATTTTTTTTTGGTACTCAAAAAATTGATAATTGTGTTCGAAAACACATAAATCGAAGGTGAATGATCTCACCTTTCATTTAAGATCCATTCCAGATCGTTATGAGAACTAAAACCGGAGATATCCTCGAAAGTGTGAAACAAATCGAGAATACAATTAATATCCAAAAATTCAAACGGGACCGGTACAGTTCGTTCAATTTCAAATGGTCCAATGACTATTGGTCTAATGCCAATTTGTCTAGGAAGACGATTCATCTAATGTTGATTGATCCAATAGTATGATTCGTCTAACGTTAATTGATTCAACAGTATGATTCGTCTAATATTAATTGGTCTGGAAGTTTGTTTTTTTTCCGGCAATACACAACATACACAATTAGCAAATAATATTTATTTTTCAAATTTCTTTTTTATTCCTCATTACAGATCAATTTTAACACATGTGTTCCACCGGAAATTTTCTCACTTTTTCAATGGAATTATTTGAAAACTTTCATCTCGAACCGATTCATCAGAGTTCCCATTTTGCCCCACTTTCCCTTAGACTAAGAGAAATTTCCCTTTTGAAAGTAATTAATTTAATGAATTCGTTAATTTTTGTAACGGTTCTCTCTCTTTCAAGGTGAATTGAAGTTTTCAGAGTGAAAAAAAACAGCGAAAAGTCAATAAGAGAAATGGGAAAAATCATATTTTGAAGAGTTTTGTTAGGATAGCAGTGCACCCCGTCCCATAATACAGGCGTTAAAGAAAAACAAATCGATTCCCATCATTCGCTTATAATGACACTTCAGAATTCAAGATGAATAACCCTCCAAAGCCATTCTTTACAAACATAAACATACATCTCGGCTTCTTTTGTGTATTCCACAGAACCAGCAGTCTTGTTTTATTATTATAACCTCGGTGAGAGATTTCTTCTCTACAAGTGATTGGTGGCTCATAACCATCGCCATATGCATCCACACTTTACTTCTTTTGACCGAAAAAAAAAGAAAAATTTTCTGGTTAATTTCTTTTTTAATAAAATTTCTTTAAAAATTGAAAAAATAATAGTTATGTCATTTGGAGAATGACATGTTCTTGGATTAAATAAAATTTGACTTTAGTGATGTTTGTTTTTAGGGAGAAGAAATGGAAAATACTTCCGTTCAAACGTAAATCCGTTACTATTCTTGTCACCAGGTGTGAGTCTGTAAGCGTCCGTATAAACATAACACGAAAGTTCTTTGGATCGCTTTTTCAACGGCTGGTGCTCTAAAACTATTATCCCATCAGTACGGGCACGTTCTCCGCGTGTTTTTTACGATTCTCTCACTCTTTTTCCACTTTACTCAACCGGACATCCTAGTTTTTTAAAATGTTTATTTTACTAGGATAATTTCAACATGTTGGATCAAATTTATATAGGTATTGTACACTGACAGAATTTTGTTGGAGTCTTGAACTAAAAAAGGATGGTAGAAAAAGACTTTGACTATAAAAATATTGTTAGTAAATATTGTGATCGTAAATAGGAATTTTCATTCTGATAACGAATTTTATTAGCTTCAAGTATTATTATCAGATAATAGACATGATTATGAACTGTTGGTTCTCGTTATGTGAAATTCGATTGTCATAGTTGTAATGCAGAATTAGTTATGGTAACTAAAAAGAGGAAATTTATAATTTTTCACTTTTTTCAAATTTTCCGAAGTTTTTTATAATTATTTTTCTGCCAAGGAACTCTTCAGGGAAATTTCAAATTAATGAGAAATTTACATAGATAGGATTTTCACCTACTCAATCATTAGTAATTCAAATATAAATTCATGGATTCTGTTCAATTTCAGTCGAACAATCCTTCATAAAATGTTGATTATCATACGAAAATCACTACCATAACTAAAACATCATAGCGGGTATGTTACACGTCTTGATTCAATGTAGTAATCTAAAATAGTAACCCTAACATTATAATTCTGGGCGTGATAACTAATTTGCAATAGTTTATTTTCACCTTGACTATTAAACAAATAGTGATAGTACTCCGAAAAAATCCCCTTAATTATCGCATTTTTCCCATCCTTTCAACCTAACGATGCCTAATTGCTTCCCTTTTTCCCCATTTACCTACCCATTACCCACTCATATAATCACTCGCACACTTCATAATTCCTACATTTATTTCATTATGCTAATTAAATTATTCAAATAAATAGGAGGAAAAACTTGAAATGATTGTTCTGTCTTTAAAAATAATTAAATCCGAAAAGATGGAAAAGTGAGAGAGCCCCAACGTGGGATTATCCGATTTTGGGTTGTCACGAATCACTGATTGCATTAAATCCCACCCATACAGGTAGAGAAACCCTAGTATCTCGGTCGCCCACACGAGACCAAAAAAAAAATAAAAAAAGTAGAAAAAAAACAGGGTAGAGTCCGAGGCTTATCTGAAAATCTGGGCCTGCGCCAGCTAATTCGATGGGGGCATAATGCATGCATGATGTTCTTGCGGGCGTTAATAAAACATAAAAATAAAATTGGTTGTAAAAAAAATATATATATATATATATGTCTAGGCTTTTTGGATGCCTACAGGAGTAGTCCACATGGAGAAGAGTACTCATTGACGTTTGCCATCGAAAACCATCGGGATTCGATCAACGGTATAAATAAATAGAGTATCAAGTGGTACCACTTTGGATATGTATATTTATAGATTTCTTCACATAGACATACATGTTTGGCCTTCGGATTTAGCTAAAGTGCAGGAGCAATTTATTTTTTTATATTCAAAGCTCTTGCGCAATATAAAAAAAAAAGAATTAAACTCTCATATCACTGGAATCTTTCGATTTCATTCAATTCAATATGCTTCCTCTCATTTCTTCCTTTTCGTTGGAATTAAGCAAGTATTCGATGAATAGTCTCCGCCAAAAGTTAAACTAGTAAAAATACGAATTCCCCCTTTACTCGCTTAAGATAGTTTGATCACTACACGAATTTAAAGATTAAAATTTGAAATAAATTTGAAATTAAAGTTTATAGAAATCTGAATGATCTCGTGGAATTTCAAGTCGATTGATCGTTTGGTATTGTCAAAGATAAATAGACAAGAAATAAAAATAGCACGGTGTCTTACGGGCCAATGCAAGATTTTGTGCTTTCAAGTTCGGCAAAAGATTAAAATCTGGACGATGTCATGAAAAAAAAGAAAAAAAAATAAATATTTACGATCCGATATGAAAATTATTGACTGTCTGAAAAATTGCTACATAGGGAAATACGTGAATATGCTAGTCAAATGGGCTGCTATTGGTCAAATAATAAATGACAAATAATTAATATAATTCACCAATTTTTCTTCGAATTCGCTTTCAACACCAGAAAATAGGTTTTCAATCATGAATATTAATTTGCAGGTGTTTCATTTCGTCCATTTCTTACAACACACTCATCGACTAGTGCGACATATGATCAAACTCCTTTGAGGTCCTCAAGTGTAAGTTTGAACCTTGTCAAAAATCCTCAAATATTGACATAGACTTTGGTAATCCCTCCAGTCTATAAAAGTCAACCCCAATAATCAGATAATGAGGGGGAAAACAGTGAGCGTAACATGAAATACTAGAAAATAAATGGGGGATAAGATTTCAAAATGATTTAAAGAGCCGCTATTGGTTGAGAGATGAATGAAACGCGTGCTAGAGTTATCGTTGAGTGGTAGACTCTTAAACTCTGGCTTTAAGAAAAAGAGATCTTTCTCTCTTCCTACAGATTGTGTCAGTTAGTGGGGCGTAGTGTGTTGTTGGATGAACGTCAAGTCATTTACGAAGCTTCTTCTCTCCGACAATTCTTTTACACATCTCAGACAACGTCAACTTCAAAAATTTATCAAAACACTTCATATTACTATTCCAAAGAATAATAATATAAAATAATAAGTGATGAATAATAATAACTGTGTGTTAAATTACCAATAAGTGTAAAGTTAATCAATTACTTCAATTAAAAAAATTGAATAATGATAATACAATCGAAACGTTTACTCTTATTCACACTTCCGCAGAAAACAATCTTATCGAAGAGTGCAATAATTCTTTTGATTTATTGAAATTTCTCAACTCGTTAATTTCTCCAAGTGCTATTTGAAAGATTTGAAAACCGCGAAATTATTGTAATACGCTGCAATCAATGCGCGCAGCAAAAGCAAAATTAATTTTGTGTTAATAAATTGTGGATTAATAGCAATAAAAAAATATACATGTGCAATGAGTCGAGGAAGAATACCGAGGAGAAGAGGTCTCATTGCAAACTCAGCTGAGATTCAATCAGGTACATTTTCTTTTAAATCATTGCATTTAGTGGAATGTAAAAATTACGTTAGTGGACTGAGAAAAAAGAAGAAAAAAAATTACACTTGAATCTCAATTTCTTTAGAACCTTGAGAAACATTGACTTTTTTCATATTATGCACTGGGAGAAAAAAAGTGGTAAAAATGATCAAATATTGATGCCTTTGGTCCTAAACAAATGTTTTGTTGCAAAATAATCAGAAGAATTGTTGAATTGACTGAATTTAGTTAATTCGAATTGATTAACGGTTTGAATTAACTAAATTCAGAAAAACGAACAATTTTTTTAATTATTTTGAAAAAAATATTTTCTTAGGACCAATGGCATCAATATTATTTTGTTAATATCACTTTTTTTTTATCAGTGTACATCGTCATCTTAGAAACAAAGTGGTGTAAGTCATATGTCTAAGCATAGCACTTACTTATATGCATATTTCCGCATATTCATCAAGACACATTCTTATTTCTCAAAGCTGTTAAAAATGTCTCTTAAAATCTTTCCTTCTTTCTTCGATCTATCTCCACCTTCTCAATAGCAATGATAAAATATTTTCGTTATTTTTGGATTTTTTGTTATTTAATCTAATCATTTCTGAAAATTTACGAGAACCTCTAGACTAATTTTGACCCAAACTATCCATTTTAACTGACAATTTGTTTGAATGGAAAATCGATGGATACTCGCCCTCTTATGAGAATGATATAGAGGAGAAATAAAGATTAGAAATGGCGGGTAGCTCTCTCTCGGGTGGCACAGAAATGAGCCTATAAAGGACAGTTTGTAATCTGAGAAGTTGATAAACCCCGTAGTCATTAGGACACGATCCGATAAACCTACAGATTTTGCTATTGTGTACACAATTTTCCAAAGCTGATACTCTACTAAATTATAATACCTACATTGACCTGTGACCTCAATTCTTTCCAACTATTGTTGAACGATATCATTTTTCTTTCTATCGTATCCCTCATCAGTGAGAAAGGATTATTTCAAATACTTTCAATGATTTATCGGATAAAAACATACAATTATTGATGTAATCGCCAAAAATAATGTTGTACATGTTGTACAAATTTCATGTGACATAATCAGATAAAGAAAATAAAGTAGAAACTAATTAAGTCAGAAGAGATTAGTCCACAAATATGTACCCTCCCCTCTCCCCCCTTTATTTTGTTAATTTAATGGTGAATAAGAGATTCCAGAAATTTGTAGCGATAACCGAATGATAAACATATCGACTCTTTTTCTCACACAAGCACTCACAAACACATATACACACGGTGTTCAAGGGGTCACAGTGATAAGGAGGGTCGACTGATTCGACTTTTTTTTTTGCCCTTTTTTTTATTTCCATCTAATCCAAAAAACATGAAGAAATTTGATGATAAGAATATTTTTCTTCTCAGTATTCTTGGAGAAAAAAAGAGAATTGTCTTTAGGAAATAATAAATTTATTTTAATTCAATGGTTTCTGCGGGATATTCGAAAAAGCTTTGCTCATTTTTTTTTGTGTACAGAAGATGGCGCCTGATGCGTATTAACGATACGGATCATTAGGATAATACGTATGAAAAAGAATGAATAAAATAATCTTTAAGGGGGAAAAAAAAAGCATCAAGATCCATCAAGGCTCAGATGGGCTTATGTGGGTAGGGAGGAGGGCTCTGATGCTGGACTCTTGGTAGAAGACATAGCGAGAGCCGTTGTCCAACTCCGTTGACCGTGGAGATAACGCTATGACCCGTTGCGGAGGCCCACAACTTCAACAACATGAATGCCATCCACTGTTTTCTATTCAACATTTCATATTTTATATTTTTACTACTACTACTGGATATTTTTGCATTTTAAATATCCTACAATCTTTATTCTGAAGGGAAAAAAATTTTGTTGACATAATAGAGATGTCAAAGAGCTATAGTTCATAAAATGCAATATTTTTCAGTGACAAAGGAGAGACGAGAAAGAAAATTTACTTGTTAAAAGAAAAAATATTCCAATTTTTTCGGACAAGTTATTGCCGAATAGGATTTTGATTTTTACTGTATTACACTTTTTACAGATGTTTCATGTTTTATACGCGGTATGCATTTTTAAGTGAACTATTTGAATATACAAATGACATTTTTGTTATAGAAATATTTGTGGTGCCTGCATATTGTAATCTTACGGTTTTAACTCAACATCTAATTCTAATACTAGTTGATATTTGGTTCATTATCACACTGAGGGGATTTTTTTCGTACTGCCATGACTATCGGTTTAATAGTCAAGTTTAAAATGAACTACTTCAAATTAGCTATCGCACCCAGAATTATAATGTTAGGGTTACTATTTTAAATTACTACATTGAATTAAGACGTGTAACATACCCGTTATAATGTTTTAGTTCTGTTAGCGATTTCCGTATCATAATCCACACTTTATGAAGGATTTTCCGACTGGAATAGAACAGAATCCATGAATTCATATTTGAATTACTAATGATTGAGTATGTGAAAATTCTATCTATGTAAATTTCTCATTAATTTGAAATTTCTCCGAAGAGTTCCTTGGCAGAAAAATAATTTTAAAAAACTCTGGAAAATTTTAAAAAAGTGAAAAATTAAAAATTTTCTCTTTTTATTTACCATAACTAATTCTGTATTACAAGTATGACAATCGAATTTCACATAACGAGAATCAACAGTCCATACTCATGTCTACTATCTCATAGTTATACTTGAGGCTAATAAAATTCGTTATCAGAATCAATATTTACTGACAACATTTTTATAGTCAAAGTCTCTTTCTACCATACTTTTTTAGTTCGAGATTCCAAAAAATGCTGTCAGTGCAAGTTATTGCCAAATATTTCAGATTATTTTTCGTTGAAAAAAGGTGGAATTTTTTTTTTCACAGTTCGGATGCCGTTTTATCCCATTAAAAAAAGGTTTTAAGTGCATCAGATTCGAATACTTTTAATTTTTCGCTTTTTATCGGTTTCTGTCCTATAATTTTTGTTTAAAGATTCGATTTTCCACTCAGACTTTACAACAAAAAAAAATAAAGTCCACTCAAAATGAATAAATTCCGGGAATGATTCTCTCATCGCTACTATTTAAGGAGCCATTGCTCGTAAACTTTATGATTCAGGTAATCAAAAATTTTATATTCTCGCCATGAGATATGGATATTCAATCAATTTGAGAAAAGGAAAAAAAAACCGAAAGGCTCACACGGAGAAATCCTAATATAAAAAGAGAGATTGGAGCCCAACGGGGTATCCAACTTCTCGGACCCATTCATCTTAAAATTTATGGAGAGAACGAAGAAGGATAAAATGATTAATTACAAAAAAATTTTGAAAAATCTAAATTTTTCTAATTTAAGGCATTAGTTCATTAGGGAAATACGAGTCAATAAATTTAACGAAATCATCATAAAAAAAACTCTCTCTCTATCTTAATTTACAGAATTCCAATAAAAATGAATAATTGGAAGGCGGAGAAAGACATTAATCAATACTTTTGAAGATAAATAAATTTCGAAATATCTCGGAATATAAATGAGATTAAAGAATTTGCGTATTTTTCCTTTCAGATTCTACAGCAGAACACAATAGAAGAAATTCAGAAGTATTGAATCGTCTACAGCCAATAATTGACGAAAAAAAGGACAAATTTACAAATTGCGCAAGTACACCGAGTATTTGTGGTAAAGAGGCTGCATGCCGTAGCTTTGATGATAATACATCGAAATGCGTATGTCCACATGATTCATCTAGTCCTACCATTGATCTCAAGTGTCCAGTACGGCTTACAGTACCTTTGACACCAAAACCAATACACAACATTATACCTCCAACTGGTAATGCCACTAATACCACCACTCCATTACCAGAAACTAAACAGGTAAGCATATTCAAGGAAATCCCAGTGCTACAGTCACCACAATTCAATTGCTGCTAATAGTGATGGGCGATTATGAATCGATTTTGTAGGATCGATTCTTTTTTCTCAAAAAATCTTTTTTTTTTGGGCGATTTTAAAAATCGATTTTTCGATTCTTTTCTGGTAGAATAGAATCGCTTTTTTCTTTTTTGAGAAAAAATAATGGAAAAGAGAATTTATTGTGCTTTAAACTAAAACTAGTCAAAAGAAACTATCGAATGTTATGCGATATCTCGAATCTAATTCGAGATATCGCATCTATCGATCGATATTAAAAATCGATCGATCGAAAGTAGATGTGATATGGTTTTTTTTTATTGAAAAAAATCAATTTGTCGATTTTTCACGTTTCGATTTTTTTTTTGTTGAAAAAATTGATTCTCAAAAAATCGTATTTTCTAAGGATCGATTCCTCGAGAATGGATTTTTTTTTTTGGAGATCACCCATCACTAGTCACGAGAGATAAATAATTATCGGATGAAGAAACATACATTGTTGATGATGATACTGCTTTCGAGATATTTTTTATTTATTTTCTCTCTGACTTGTTTATTCCGGAATTATTTTTTATTTATTAAGAATTATTACGTGAGATTAGTGTTGAGAATTTTTATGAAGAATTAACTCCCACATTTCTCACTCTCCCTCTACGAAACAGAAATAAATACATCTTCCATTTCTTACCACCCACTGCCAGACGAGCGGGGTATATGCATTCAGTCACGTCATTTACGATGAGAAAGAAGGAAAAAATGCTGAATTCAACATTATTGCCAATAAATCATCGAACCAACGAAAATATCTTGTTTTTCTTCTAATAAAAAAAAATTGAAAATTTCTTCCTAACTGTGATGCATTGAGGAATATCATTGCCTTAGTAACAAAGTGGCGTAAGTGCCATTTTTCCTAGCTTTTTTTTCTTAAAAAAAAGCAAAGTAGCACCGGTTTCTTTTGCTCCAATAGGTTTTTCTGGGCATTTTATGCAATAATGATGAAAAAAATAATAAGATATAGGCGTAAGCACCCTCTACGAGCAAAAAGACGTATCTCCAGCACTTACGTCTTTTTGTTTTTAGCTTTTTCATTGAATTTTTCGTAATCACCAGAAAAATACTAAAAACAAATAGGCGTATCCCCGGCACGAACGTCAGTTTGTTATTAGCATTTTACTGATTTCAGTTTCCTTCCCCAAAAATTTCTAATAAGAAAGTGGCGTATCTCCAGCACATATGTTTTTTTCGCTATTTTGAATGTCTAATAACAAAGAGGCGTAAGTCCAAAAAAATAATTTAATAGAAAAATTATAAAAACAAAAAAACATAAGTGCTAAATTGAAATTCTTGAAATAAATATCCAAAAAAGAAAATGACGTAAGTCCAAGACGTAACGTGAAAAATGAGAAAAAAAAACAAAGTGACGTAAGTGCGGAGATATATCCTTTTCACTTTAACATTAACAATTACGCCACTTTGTTATTTTGATTTTCACTCACCCAAATAATGTCTAGTACACTATGAAAAAACATTTTGGCTTAATTTTTGGAGATACGCCTCTTCCACACCAGAATTTAGCGTTTTCTGCACTTACACCACTTTCTTACTAAGAGGACAATATGATTGATTTCACCATTAAATAATGATAATAATAGTATTACAGCTAGTAATTGAGATTTTCTACTTTGAACATTTAATCACATGTTGAAGGCTTTAATCAATCATCTGAGAATTTTTTTATATTTTTTTTCTTACATTAGGTGGAAGAACCTCATCACGATAAAGTTGCCGAGATGATTGGCGTCTCGATAGCTTCACTGGCTGTAATTGGAATCATTGCATTCATATTCGTCTCATGGAGAAGAAGATGTTACAGTAAAAAACTGAAACGAAAAGAACTTGACGTTAGTATCTCAATGAAAATAATAGTAAAAGGGAAGAGAAAAAAAAAATTTCCGATGAATTGGAATAAGAAGATAACTGTTCTCCTCATTTTTCTTAATACTTTCATGAATTCATGAAAAGAACTCAGCAAAATTTATCATTTCATAAGTAATTGATAATTCTCGAGATATCGGATGAATAATTTTCTTCAATTAAAGCAGTCTTGAGAAAAAATAACTTAGGTACCCAAACAAAAAAATGTGAAAATTTGAAAATTTTAATTTCAAAATTCAGGAAAATTTGTTATTCTCACACTAAGAAAGAAAAAAGTGGTAAAAACTATGAAATATTGATTCCGGTGGTCTTTAGAATATATTTGTTTCAAATAATTAACAAAATTGTTGAATTTACTGAATTTTGTTGATTAAACCTGATTAACTATTTAATTTAACGAAATTTAGTAAATGCAACAACTTTTTCAATTATTATTGATTTGTGACATCTACTTTAATGGCATTTATCGGTCAGGGACAATTTTTTTTCAAAATTATGTTTCAGAAAACTTTTTTAATTATTCAACAAAATAACGGGAGTCAAACCACAGAAAATATGTGAAATCACTTTTTACAGTAATTTTGTACATAACTAGTATGTTTTTTTTTACAAATTTCAACAACAAATTATATAAGAACCATATTTAAATACTGATATTACAGTCTTTGAAGGAATTTCCCAATGCTGTGATGATTTTCGAATCAAGCTCAATCAGTAATCGTGTTTTGAAAAAATATTTTCAATTAATATTCCATAGTTTTTACTAATTTCTATTCTCAGTGCATAGTTCCCATTTTTTTTCTTCTATTATTTAACTTCAACTTGACAGATGACTCTAATTATACAACACTCTATCTCTCAATAGTTCTGTCTTTGTCTAAAGCCACAATTAGTAACAATTCAAATTAAAACTTTTCAAAAACTTTTTGCGAGACATTTAAATTACTATGGAAATTTAATGAGAAAATAAAAGTGCCAGAGGCCAACCATTGAATTTACAGCGATGAGTATAATGTGAAAGTGTTCATCTTCACTCTCATAATTAATTGAACTGTAATTTATTTCTGAAGTGATTTTGTGAATTATTTCATTGGAAATTGACGATTAAAATTTCCGGGCGAGATTTCACGAATTCTTCGAAACTAGTAATGGGTTAATTTGGAGAATTATTAGAGCGGAATGAGCTTACAACCGTATTAGATGAAAATCCAATGGTATTGCTAATGGAAATGTTTTCGACACTTGATCACAAGTCATTTTTCATGGATTTTTCTTTCTTCTTTCCCTTTAAATTCAGCTATTTAAGGGCTTCCGTACCCTTAAGTGCTCTGGAAACCGAGTAAATTTCAAGAATTATTATAAAGGTGATAGAGTGAAAAATAAATTGAAGTGTTGATTTCACATGTTTTATTCACTTTTTAACTGAAGGAAAGTACCTAGTAGCTGCTCAGGAACTAGTACCTACTCACTCTACGTATTTGTATATCTATATTTATTAATTATTCATAAATATAGGTATACAAATACGTGAGTGAGCAGCTATTCGGTCCTTTTACTTTACATGGAAAAGAAAAGTTTTTTCTTTGTAATATTCACATTATTTTTTACTGGTTTCAATGGATTACTGATGAAAACTATCGCACCTCCTGATCAGTGTGATAATTTCACCAAAAGTTATCCAATCGGCAAAAAAAACAGTGTAGTAAAATAATGTAGTAGTTATAGGGATTAGATAAAGATTTTACACAGGGATTTTTTTTCTGTTCAAAAATAAAGGAATTACAGTATTTCAAACTTTTTTATGCAATTTAAAAAAATCAATTTTCAATGATTTATAAAAAATGGTCAAATAAAATTTTTTTAGAACCTCTTGATAGACTATAGAGGTAATTATGAAGATTTGAAGAAGAAAAAAGTGGAAAAATATTAAAAATTGATGGAATTCTCGTGCTGACCCTGTCTAAAAACAGGATTTTAGAAAAAGGCATTCAAAGTTTCTTGCACGACGAAAAAGTAAATAAATAAATGAATTCTTGCAGTTGAAAAGTGAACGAAACATGTAAAATCAACAATTCAATTTATATTTCACCCTATAATCTTTATAATAATTAATCAAATTTGCTTATTTTCAGAGAGCGTACACTGATAAAAAAAAAGTGGTGAAGGCTATCAAATATTTGTTCCATTGGTCCTTAGCAAATCTTCTTTTTGATATAATGAAAAAAGTTGTTGAATTTACTCGATTCTAACAGTTTCCTCAAACAGCTGGTTTATTTGAAGTAACAAAATTCAGTAAATTCAACCTTTTTTTAAATCAAGGTAACACAACCAATAGATAGACACCGACTAAAAGACAGACGGTTCCTTTTATTGAGAGTTATGTAGATACTTAACTAATTCTTCTACTTTCGTCTTTAATTTCTAATTACAACACTCACATAGATTCATGCGCTATTAATGACATATAGTTTGGTCAAAATTCATAATCATGGCGTTGCGAATATGCTACTGTCTATCTATTGGGGGTTCGAGTTATATTCCACATTTTTCCCGATTTTCAGCAATTATCTCTTCATTCATCTAGCAATTAAGAAAATTGTTATTGAATTGATATGCAACCTGATAAATATTTTCTTGGCTCTTCTGTATAATAATGTAAATACTGTTAAAAAATAAGAAAGAATTGGACAAACTTCTTTACCTCCACTATCATAGGGAAATGACCCTAAGAGACAGTTATCTATAAATGAAAAAAAAAAAAAATTATCATCTCTTCATTATTCAAATTCAATTGATTTTAACTTTATCTATTATATATTTTTCCATCCCTCGCTATCTTCTGCAGTTTCTCTGCGTGATTTGCCTATTTCATACACTCCAACAAACCCCAACTTTTCCTCAACCGTCTATTTACTGGTCGTGTTGCCCTATATCAGAAAAATATTTGCTAAGGACCAATGGAACAAATATTTGATAGCTTTTACCACTTTTTTCTATCTCAGTGTCGAGGTATATGAACCTTCAATTAATAATATTTAATGTTCCCCTTTTTTTTCCAGTTATCACCAATGAACCTGAAGAGAAGTTTGCTCTTAGCAAATAAATATACACCAAATCCTCAGTATTTTGGATGCACACCTCCAGAAGTGCCGATTCTCCGAAGAGACAACTTAGTTTTTCTCTATGACATTGGAGAGGGTTGCTTTGGAAAAGTCTACAAAGGTAATGGAAAAAGGGAGAACAAGCTTGAGGCGAAGAGAGGGGGGAGGGGGATGGGAGGAGTGAAGCTTTGAGAGAAAAAAACAGAGAAAATAGAGTTGAATGCTTCAGACGCACGTAATGGGAAAGATTTCAACTTTTGTTTTCTCCACAATTTTCACTCAAATATATTTCTTTTTTCTTTTCTTTATATTGCTTCAGGTGAGCTTTGCCATGGCGAAAGAACGGAAGTTGTTGCTGTTAAAGTACTCAAGGACTCGGCATCACGTGAAGCAGAGGAGGATTTCATGCGAGAAGTTGAAATAATGTCGACATTTCATCACAACAATATTTTAACACTACTTGGTGTTGTTTTAAAAGATTCAAATCATAGTCCATGGATGGTATTTGAATACATGCCATTTGGTGATCTTGCTGAAGTTTTGAGGGCTAATTCAAGACAATTTAAAATTACTACGGTACCTGGACTTGAGCCATTAACAAAGGTAATTTTATACGATGAGAAAAATCATTATCAAAGGCCAAATGATAGAACTTTGTAATGAGTTTTTCATGAAAAATGCATTTAATTACATTTTTTTTTCTTAGTTGAGAAAAATGTAGGATACAGCAGAGAATACTACAGAAATTCCATTAATTACTGAAATTCCGAAATGTCTCACGACACATTTTCACTTTATTGCTATTAGAAAAATAGGGGAAGATGGGGTAAAATGGTCACATTTTAGAGTTTTGATTTTATCGACCGTGTGTAGACTATTTTTCATTATTTCGCAACATTTTAACGGCAATTTTTTTACTTTTTCGGACTATATCATCGGAATTGCCCTTAAAGTGATGTCACAAAATAATAAAAATGGACACATTTTAGATTTGATGTTGCATATCATGAAAAATCACTCAATATCAATGGAAATATTTGAGATAGGGGTTTCCTCGTGATTTCATTGAGAAGCTGAGAAAATTTCCGTTAGTAAAACATGTGTCGAATTTATTCTTCTATCATTTTTTCTATAATTCTACTTTTTCAGGGGAAAATTGGGGGTCTGACCCTTTACGAAATGGAAAATTTTCACTTTTTCGACAATATCTCCGGTTTTGTTGATCGTAGCGATCTAGGGTTGATCTAAAATGAAAGGTGAGCTCATTTCTCATCGATTTATGTGGTTTTTAATGCGAAAATATCCATTTTTAAGGTACTTATGGGTCATTTCGATGAAAATAATTATTTACGCTGTAAGCAATTTAATATAGTGAATCAATTGATTATTTTCATTCGAAAATCACATGCATCGATGGCAAATGATCTCACCTTTCATCTCCATTCGAAATTTTTACGCTACAACCAATAGAACCGGAAATATCCTCAAAAAACTGAAATTTTTTAATAATTGACGAGAAATCTCCACGATTTCAACTTGAAAAAATTCGAATTTTTAAAAAATTTCGAAATAGAAATTCTGGCACATGTTTTGCACGTGAAATTTCCTCAGCTTTTCAATGGAATTCTGAAAAAAAAATCCATCTCCCATAATTTCACAAAAATCTCCAGTTTAACCCACTTTTCTCAATGCCAAAAGAAATCATTAATTCGATCGAATAAAGTTATTTTTTTCCACAATTTATTCATTTCATTTTTCTATTAAATATCTCATAGTAATACGAATTGCAATCAATTTCTGATCTATTATTAATTCCAATTCCAGGAATCATTGCACTGGATTACTGTACAAATTGCATCAGGCATGACATATCTCTCTGCACAGAGATTCGTTCACCGTGACCTTGCATGCCGTAATTGTCTGGTTGGTGCTGATTTAATTGTTAAAATTGCTGATTTTGGAATGTCACGTGACGTTTATACCTGTGACTATTATAAGGTAATTTAATGTTTAATTTTTTTAATTAAAAAAAAATATCGTACCTTTAAATAATAAAATTAGTTCACATCTCACAATTTTTTGCATTTTTCAAAACTTTTCAAATGACAATTTTTTGTATTTTTTAAAACTTTTTCAATGAAATTTTTTTGCATTTTTCAAAACTTTTTAAATGACAATTTTTTGCATGTTTTAAAACTTTTTCAATGAAATTTTTTTGCATTGTTTAGAAGGTTTAAAGTGACAATTTTTTGCATTTTTCAAAACTTTTAAATAAATCATCACAAAACATTTTTTTTTTTAATTTGCACTTATAATTTTTTGAATTTTTTATATGTGCATATTCTTTTCTTTCAAATATTTTTTTCGAGAAATTATGTGAAAAAAAATTTCTTAAAAAATTTAGTTGAAAAAACAAAATTTAGTTAATTACAAAAAAAAATTGTCAAATTTCTGCTTTTTTCAGTCTTGGCGCAGCTTTTAATTAGAAATAATAAATGGTATTTTTTATTTTTCCCCTCTGTATTTACCACAAATTAATGATATTTACAGATCGGTGGTTCTAGAATGTTACCAGTACGTTGGATGTCTCCAGAGAGTGTTATGTATGGTCGTTTTACTCTTGAGAGCGATGTCTGGAGTTTTGGTATTGTATTGTGGGAAGTTTACTCGTATGGAAAACAGCCATATTACGGACACAATAACGAGGAAGTAGTAAAGTTAATTTTACAAGGTATTATGCTCATACCACCAGAGGAGTGTCCAACATTTGTTTGTAAAATAATGTCAGAATGTTGGAAATCTGAGCCGAGGGATCGTTTGAAATTTCCTGAGATACTTGAGAGATTAGAGAAGGGACGTCATACTATTGAAATTAGTGATGATAGTAAAAAAAGTTTACCAAGACCACCAATGGGTCCAGTTACAATACGCTCATTAGATGTACTTGATACAGAAGGCTATCTTGTACCAGCTCCAACAAATCCAATGGAGTATTTTCAACCACTTCCATCAATTCATAAATAATTTTACTGTACATCTCAATTTTATCGAAATAACTTTCAAATAGGGGAAAGTGGGGTAAACTGCATATTAGAATGAAATGATTGGAGATAGATTTTTTTTGATGATTCCATTGAAAAGGTGAGGATATTTTAGATGGAAAACGAGTACTAGAACTCATTTTTTGAATTTTTTAAGAATTCGATCATTTTGGGCAACATTCGAAAGGCTACTTCTTTCCATTTTTGGAAAAATTCACTTTTTCCAAAATATCTCCGGCTCTATAGGTCATAGTGTGAAAATTCTGAATGGAGGTGAAAGGTGAGATCATTTGTCATCGATTTATGGGGTTTTCAATTGAAAAATAACGATTTTTGAGGTATTTATGGACACTTTCGTGAAAATCAGTTGTTGCTCCATAATTATCTTAAAAATTCATATTTTTTAACTAAAAACCCCATCAATCGATGGCAAATGATCTCACCTCTATTCAAAATTTTCATGCTCCAGCCAATAAAACTGGAAATATCCCTACAAAACAGAATTTTTCCAAAAACGGAAAGAGAAACCCTCTCAAAACTTGACAAAAAAAGTCGAATTTTTGAAAAAAAAAAAACAAAAAAACTTTCTGACACATGATTTCCACAGCAAATTTGCTCAGTTTTTCAATGGAATGATGAGAAAAAATCTAACTTCAACATTTTTATTAATTCCAAGTGTCTTTCATAACATAGACATATGTTTTGATATCAAAACTCAAATGTGTCCGTTTTACCCCACCTTCCCCTACAATGGGGAAAAAACAACAATAGTATTATTAATCCATCCGCAGTTATTGTACATAATTTATTTCATTTAAAAAACAAAATCACGAAAAATAATGAATCTACAATTAATTAATTTATCAGATAATTGTAAATAATCCAAGATATTTCCATTAGTTAATTACGAAAAAAGTTTTTCATAATTATTTCGTAGAATTATGAAATTTTTGACAATAAAAAGAATGTAAAAATTTTTTTAAAAATGTTTATCTTTCAATTATTCTCTTCTTCGTATTTTTTAAATATTTTTGCCGCCACAGGAAATTGCATTAATTTTCTGCGGCACCACGTGACCCCGCGATCTTCAACTGTTACCCATTAAATTTCCTTCATTTATTTTTTCCATATTTTTTTTTAATCAGAAAGGAGAATGACAGTCGTTTGAATTGTGACTTTAATAATAATAAAAAAAAAAAGGAAAATGTTCGACGAAAATCTTTCACTATCAACGAGATTTCCACAAAAATTGTGGAAAATTGTTAACAAGTGCAATTGCGGTGCTATACGCTGGAGTAAAAATGGTTCAAGTATTTTATTGGACTACAAAAAATTTCACAACGAGTATCTTGATCCGAAAAATTCAATTTTCAAAACTACCAATATCACGAGTTTCATACGACAACTAAATTTATATGGATTTCGTAAAGTAACATCGCACAATCGTGATCCTCTATGTAATTCACGTAATCCTGATATACATGAATTTTTACATGAAAATTTTCAACGTGAACGTGAAGATTTATTGAAAAAAGTTTGTAGAAAAACTACGAGAAAATGTAAACGTGATAGTAAAAAAATGAAATATGATATCAATGAAATTCAAGAATCATCAAAACTCAAAATGTGTCAGGTTTGTAATCGAAATGAAAAAAAAAAGAATTATTATGGGGGAAGGTGGGGAAAATGGATATTTCAATTGAATGGTTCGAGATAGAGATTTTCTGATGATTGCATTGGAAAATTGAGGAAATTTCAGGTGGAAAACATGGGTCAGATTATTTTTTTTAATTTTTCGAAAATTTTACTTTTTCGACCGAATTTCGAAAAAATCGAAAAAATCACTTTTTCGATGATATTTCCGGTTCTGTCAGTCGTAGTGACTTGGGGCTGGTTTTAAATGAAAAGTGAGCTCATTCCTCATCAATTTATGTGATGAAATTTTTTTTTGAATCAACTTTCAAAAAAAAAAAATTCGAAAAATTTTAGCCCATTTTCTAAAAAGCAGTTTCTGCCCTATAAGTACTTGAAAAATTGATAATTTTTTTGAAAATCACATAAATCGATGAGAAATGGAAGAAAAGAAACCACAAATATTCCCAAAAACTTGAAATTTTTCAAAAACAGAAGAATTTTACCTTCAAATTTTGAGGAAAAAATGGGATTTTCATAAAAATTCAAAAAAATAATTTTGAAAATTTCGTTACCCTAGAAATAAAGAGGGGTAAGTGCTATGCTTATGCATTGGACTTACGCCCCTCTGTTTCCAAGGCGACAATATAATTTGCATAGGAAATTTCCTCGGCTTTTCGATGGAAGCATGAGAAAAACTCTATCTCTAATATTTCCATCGATTTCGTTTAATTTTTATAGTATAATATATGAAAAATAACGCGTATCCATTTTGCCCCTTGTTTCCATTTTACCCCACATTCCCCTATTATACGATATTTCCAATCATGTTCCAATTTTACTATTATTCAATGAAAGCTTTTTCATCTCAGTGTAACAATTTCTTCCAATTTTGACCCCCTAGTTTGCACTAACGAAGGCACTTGAACAAGCAGTCGAGGAGTATCGGAGTAGAAAATTACAGGACCGAGTAATTAATGAAGATTCAAGTTCATTCTCACCATCTACATCTTCACCTGTTCACCACTGTAATTACTTAAATTAATTGCGTCTGGAGGAATAAATAGCCCAATAAAATTCCTCTATTTTTTCTTCAAATTCAGTGGAATAAGAAGTTTTAGATTAAAAAAAAACTGCTTTAATTAAGAGTATTATTATTATTAAGGTTTTTTTTTCTAATCAAAAGTTACGAAGAATTTAAAACCATAATTCCTAAAATTCATAACAATAGAAATAATGAATCAAAAAAATAATAATAATAAGGAAAATGAATTTGAATTAGGAATTTCTTGGAAATTTTCGATTGAAATGATCGAATAAATAAATGAAGATGAATAAAAAAGTATTTCTAAAAATAAATAGTCATTGGAATGTTCGAAATTGCTTTTCGTAGAAAAATAAAGTGGAATGAAAAAAAAAAGTAATTGGATTGAAGATAATTGACAATTTCTCTGTATTTTCTCTCCTTGAGGACACTTTACTTGACTTTTTTCTTTTTTTTTTTCATTGGAAAAAATTCATGAACAAGTATATGGCAGTGACGGATGATGATGAATCGATGAAAATAATCCGTGCATAATCCAACAAAAAAAGGGGTAAAATCTTGGGTTCTCGAGTCAAAAGAAAAAATTCCAATTTATCGATTACGTAAATTTTTTTTTTTTGTATCTCTCTTTGTTTCATTTTCTCATTTTATGACAGCGAAGTATCTACTAGGCTTATGTACACATTATTGAAATTATTAACAGAATGATGCTTTGATGATGGATAATGAGCTGTTTCAGTAGTAGTAGTGAAGTAAAACGAGATAAATCGATTGAATTTTGTCATTCATTTCTTTTTTATGGTATATCACAGAATTTGAGGGATATAGAGTTTAAAAAAAGGGTCCTGCAGTAAAATATACTCTATATCACTCAGATTCTAGGATATTTTTCGTAATAGTGATAACATCAGATAGTCAGTTTCACATAAAAATAAGTTTTTATAGAATATCTGAGAATAAAATGGAAATGGAAAAAATTTTATGATCACTTTTTATTGGAAAGAATTAGGACTACCAAGAAGATTATTTTATCCCATTCTCCCCTGTGATGAAAAAAAATTCTCAATCTCAATTATTTTCAAAGATATTCCATGAAAACTGATAGCAAAATTTTTCTATTCCACTACTAAATCGTTTAGCTCACTCAAGGCTGAACCAGATTTTTCTTTTTTTTTTTGTACAATTATGTATTGATGAAGTTTCAGCTACGAAGATTATTCAATAATTTTACAGTGAGCTGTAAACGTGATTTTAACATCCAACAGCTACGTTGAATACTCTCTTGAGCACGTTCCAATACCAAATTTGCTGATTGATTGTTTGCTACATCTAAATCCGTTTTAATTGTTCTCTCCTCGAGTTCAGACAGTACTGATTCTAGTCTCTGAGCTTTTTCAATGAGTAAATTACTGATTTCCGTCCAACTCTGTAAAAGAAATTTATAAAATACATTATTTTTTTTGCTCTCTAATTCCCATTAAATTATAAAAAATATATATAGGTAGGAGAAATCGGGGTAAAATGGACATTAGAATAAAACGATTGGGGATAGATTTTTTTTTATGATTCCATTGAAAAGATGAGGGGATTTTGGGTGAAAAACAAGTGCCAGAATTAATTTTTTTGAATTTCTGAAGAATTCGATCTTTTTGGGCAACATCTGAAAAGCTACTCCTCTCCGTTTTTGGAAAAATTGATATTTTCCAAAATATCTCCGAGTTTATGGTTCAAAGTGTAAAAATTCCGAATGGAGTCGAAAAGTGAGATTATTCGTCATCGATTTATGCGATTTTCAATTGAAAAATAACGATTTTTAAGGTATTTATAGGCACTTCCACGAAAATAAGTTTTTGCTCCATAACTGTTTTAAAAATCCATATTTTTTTAAATTAGAAACTCCATCAGTCGATGGCAAATGATCTCACCTCTCACCGCCATTCAGAATATTCACGCTACAGCCAATAAAACCGAAAATATTTCGAAAAAACAGACTTTTCCTAAAAACGGAAAGAGAAGCCCCTTCAAATCTCGACCAAAAAAGTGGAATTTTTTTGAAAATGGCAAAAAATCATTTCTGATATGTAATTCCCTACGCAAATTTCCGCAACTTTCTAATGGGATGATGAAAAAAAAAACTATTTCTAATATTTCTATTAATTTCAAGAGTTTTCCATAATGTAGACATCAAAACTCAAATGTGTCCGTTTTACCCCACCTTCCTCTATATCTTTCTCACCTGAACATCATCAGAATTCAACGATGAAATTTCCTTAGTATTCTTCTTTTTATTTCTCCTATTACTTATTTGCGGATGAAATTGATTTGAGTATGCAACACACATTGCCCCAATAAAAGCAATTGTTTCACCGCAAGTAGCAGCTCTCAGCATAAATTCTTTATAACTAACAACTCCATCATCAACAGCTATTGGTTCTAAACATTTAGCATTTTTAATTTCATCAATAAATTCAGTATCAGGTTTTGTAAATTTTGCAAATGTCTCTGCCAATTTAGCAATTATCCTCAATTGTCCAGATTCATGTGCTTCTTTCAATCGTTCAACAGCATCCAATGGTACAAGTTGATTATCAACTCTAATTTTTTTATCATCATTTAAAAATTTTTCCAAACACTTTGGTGCACGTTCTAAATCTAAATTTTTCAATTCACCCGATAATTTAATTAATAAAATTGATGAATTATTTTCTGAATTTGCTGCAATTATTCGTAATATCAAATTACGTGCTGCTAATACAGTTAGCATACAATTACGTGTATCCTCATATTTTCTTGGATCACTTGATTTACACAATGGCTCCCATCCAATAACAACTTCAAGATCTCTATTATCTCTCAATAAATCCCATCTTATTGAATCCTCATGTGGTTGTATTCTCATTGTACTAAGTGTTGATGTTAATGATTTAAAACTTTCACACCAGCTCAATTCAAGTAGCATTTTATCAACTGTTGATGTAGCAAAATGCATTGAATTTTCCAATCTTTCACGTAAATCAACAAATTCTTGTATTTTAATAAAACTACCATATCTGTATGCAAATGTTAAACGATCAGCGCTGTGTTTATAATTGGCAACAAAAAATTTAACAGCCTGATCCAATGAACTAGCAGCACCAGACAAATGTCCCATTGGACTAAGCAATGATACATGAAGATAACCAAGTGAATCCAATTGTATTTGTTTAGCATCAAGAAATGTAAATGCTTGATCAGCAGCACCAATTAAACCAGCCTCCAAATAAGCTCTTATTAGCATTATTTTCAAATGAAAATTAGCTGGACTAGTTGATAAACCTTTTTCCAATAGCATAATTGCCTTGTAAATATTACCAGCATCATTAGTTTCATACCACAATTGTAATAATATATGTGATGCTATCAATAAATATGAATCAAATGGTGCAAAATCAGTTGGTAATCTCTCATCAGATGGACACAATTTATTACCAGCTTCATAAAATTCACATAAACGTTCAGCAAGTAACTGTCTACCATTATTATCGAGATACGGTGAATGATGCATACCACAAATTCTTCGTAATTCTTCTAAATGTATGTGTCTTAACATTTGATCAGTTGTTGTTGGTAATTTGTCATCAGTCAATCCAATATCATTCTTAATATCATCGAGTAATTTGATTTTTTCATCGTCATTAAGTAGATCAAGATAAAGCCTTAAATCACCAACAATACAGCCTTTATTACCAAATTGTTGGAAATATATTGTCATTAATTTAATTGGATCAATTGTATCTCTCATATTAATATCAAGTTTAACACAACGTTTTAATAATTCAAAACGTGCTAATTGTGGTGCTCTTGCTTTTTTACCACATGTTTCAGCAATTTTATTAAAAAAATCAAGACAGTCAGATGGTTTTTCATATTGTAGAGATGCATCTAGATAATTCAAATAATGCGACCAATTATCGTAATCATCAATTATCAATTCTTTGAATGAATTCGTTGCTTCTTCATTTTTATCAAGTTTTAGTAATAGACTAGCTTTTCTCTGTGGTACACCGGATAATCTTGATGACAATGGACCAGATAAAACTTTTAATACTTCTTCGTCTTTACCCTGAAGTTCTAATATCATTAAATAAAGTTGTACCTCCTGTTCTGCCTCTAGTTTACCTTCATTAACTAGCTTCAATACCATTCTCTCTGCTAATGGTAGAATAACATCTTTAGCTAATTTGTGATCAGCTTGTATTGCCTGCATTACAACACTCATTACTGCCCAAAAATAGTACGGATTCTTTGGCTTTAATTTGTAGAGAGCCAGAGCTGTTTGCTGTTGTTTTTTGAAATCTCCCAAACGTACATAGGCCATGAAAAGATGTGTCAATAATTCTTCATTGTGTGGATCAGCTTTGGCAGCTGCTTCGTAAACTTCACGGATTTTTTCGGGTTGATGAATCTCTTTGTAACAGATGCTCATTGCTTGGAGGGTAGAATCCTCGCAGGGAACTTCGAAACGTACCTTTTGCATTGAAAGAAAAAAAAGTTAATCGAAGAATCTTATTGCAAATTCATTCATTATTCATTATTTATTTTAAGGAGAGATGATATAGGGAAAAGTGGGGTAAAACGTACACATTTGAGTTTTGATGTGTATATTATGAAAAACACTTGAAATCAATGAAAATATAGGTGATATTTTTTCTCATTATTCCATTGAAAATCTGAGGAAATTTGCGGCGAGAATCATGTGTCAAAAATGATTTCTTGGCATTTTTTAAGAATTCTACTTTTTTGGTGATGATTTGAAGAGGTTTCTCTCTCAGTTTTTGGAAAAATTCGTTTTTATAGGAATATCTCCAGTTTTATTGGCTGTAGCGTGGAAATTCTGAATGGAGATGAGAGGTGAGATCATTTGCCATCAATTGATGTGGTTTTCAATCAAAAAATATGAATTTTCAACATAGTTATGGAGCAGAAATTGATTTTCACAATTATGCCCATAAATACTTTCAAAATCGTTATTTTTCAATTGAAAAACCCTATAAATCGATGATAAATAATCTCACCTTTCATCTCTAATCAGAATTTTCACGCTATGACTTATAGAATCGGAGATATTTAAAAAATAATGAATTTTTCCAAAAATGGAAAGGAGTAGCCTTTCAAATGTTGCCCAAAAAGATCGAATTCTCTAAAAAAATTCAGAATAATCAATTCTGGCACTTGTTTTCCACCCAAAATTCCCTCAGCTTTTCAGTAGAATCATCAAGAAAAAAATCTATCTCCAATCGTTTCATTCTAGTGTCCATTCCACCTCACTTTCCCCTATACGAGAAGAAAAAAGGATGATAGCATAAATGTATAAAAATCAATAGAAGTTAAATCGAATATGATAATGTAATTATTTTGAATGAAACATGAGACCTTACCTGTTCCATAATAACCTGACATTCCTCCTCTTTACCAAGTCTCAACAGTGCCAATGCTTTAAGTACCCTGGCACACTGATTAGTCGGTTGTTTCCTGAGGACTTTGTCAGCCTCTTGGAGTGCTTTTTTATTATTACCATTGTCCAACCAGTCTAAGTTAAAAAAAAAAAAAACCATGAAAAAGAAAAAAGTTTAATTCACAATTACATAACCTATCACACCGGTTAATGTGAAATTTTGAGGTAAAAATTATTTGAATTGTGGAAATTATTCAATGTAATTAATCAAATGATAATTATGGAAATAATTTACCGTAAATTGGACGAAGACGACGTTCATTCACTGTACTATCCACATGGGCCTTTGACGCCATCCTTGATTACTCGAGGTGGGCTTTTTTTTTATTTCAAATGTATAACCATTCTTTGGGGCTTTTTCGGGATGTAGATATCTCTCTCTCTCTCTCTCTCTCTTTGTGAAAACGGTTGTGTCTATTTGGTGTCCTCTTGTTAAAGTGCAATATATCTATCTTTTTTATTCTGAAAATTACTGAGAGAAGAGAAAAACAAGAGAATAACATGTTCACTTTCGTTTAAATAATAAACTTCATAATTTATATAACTTTATCGGTGCTTTTAATCTAATTAATTATTGACTCGCCAATAACTCGTTCTACGCCATCGTGTTTCATCTTATCCCTGAAAAATTAATATTACTATGTAAAGTGTTGAGTGTGCATCCTCTCAGTGTACTCCTTTGGACATAAAAACTGCATTCAGTGCTTCAGTGATAATGTTTCTCCAATCATATTAGTTTTTTTAAACAATATTTAGTAACAATACTAGGTTACGTTGTCATCTGTTATCGTTTTGGCGGGACATTTTTCCCCCTCTCTCCTTGATTCTTAGTTATCTGCCTGTGCACGGTATCTCAGTGACATCTGCGGGTACTCATTAACTTTCAATAACATGATCTGATGGTAATCGATGGTATAAGAAGAATTCTTAGTTATCACTCTTTCAAATTGATAGATAAATAATCACATAACCTATTCATAATGTCTGATGACAGTGAGCCCACGTTGAAAGATGTGATGGCTGCTTTAAAAGGTCAAGCAGCAACTCTTGGTGAATTAATAGCAAAAGTGAGCGTTTCTACTTCATTACTAGAGGATCAAAACCGTCGAATCGGCGTGGTTGAGGAGAATAATACTGCTATCAATCAAAATATTGTCCTAATCAAGAAGGAAACCGTTTCTCTTAAGGAACAAAATGAAATTCTACAATTACAGATGGAAAAAACCAAACAAAGATTTCTAAAGAATTTTGTTGAGATAATGGGTGTTCCTGAAGATGTTAATGAAAACATTAGTGAAATAGTACTGAAAATATGCTCTCTTGTTGGGCTCGATATTTCAGCTGATGACATAAGTGCCTGTTATCGTCAAAAGATTAATCCCCCACTATCAACAACGGAATTACCACCAAGTGCCCTGATTATTGTTGAATTCGTAAGAGAAAAAGTCAAAGTGGACCTCTTGAAATTAGTGAAAATGAATAAAATACAGTTAAAATCTGAGAATATCGGTATTAACTCCACGCCGGATTCCAGAGTCTACATTAATGAGAGACTTACTCCGTACTTTCGTCACTTATTTCTTGAAGCACGGAGAGCAAGGAAGTTGGGTCTCCTGAAATATGTCTGGGTGAGAAATGGCCTCGTTCACGCTCGCCGTGAAGATGGTTCTCCTATCCTTACAATTTTTCACGAGAGGGATGTCCCCCGCGCAGTCGAAGATACCGAGGCTGAGGCTGAGGAAAATGCTGCAGGCCTATCTCGGGTGGTCAACGATGTCCACCACACTGTCAATGTCTCTGAGAGCAAACGTAGAAAAAGGGAGGAGGGGGACGAGTCGTCTGATTGCCGGGATAATCTTAAGAGACGTCAAACAAGAGCTGCCACGAGGGGGACTTGCAAGGGTACCCAATCATCGAAATCTCAATCATCAAAAGCTTTAAGTGATCCAGCATAGCAACGAATTGCACCTGACAATGACGTATTTAATGATGTAACAAGTAATAAGAACGATTTAAGACTCGATGATAAAGTTGAATTCCTTCATAAGACTATCAGTAGTTCTCTGGACAAGCATGAACCGTTTCTGGAGGTCTCAGTAAAAAAGATAAGTTCACCCTGGTTAAATAACTCAATAAAAGACAAAATGAGACTAAGAGATGCGTTGCGTGCTCGTCATAGGAAGAATAAAAACGCAAGTGATCAGGAGGAATTCAAGAAAGTAAAAAAAAAAAAAGAAAAAAAAGAAACAAAAAACTACATGACCTTTCATTGTTAGAACAAAAAAGTAATTGAAACAAAAATATAGATTGTGTTCCCCTGAATGTGCTCTCAAAATGACAATCTAATGTAATTCTTCCTTGAACATATTTTTGCTAGCATTAAAAACTATGTAATTATGTATAAAGAAAAGGGGTAAAAAAAAAAAAAAAAAAAAAAAAAAAAACAAAGAAAAAATCATCTACATAAAAAAACCAAAAACCAAAAAATTTAATGAAAAATAGGCAAATACTTTTATGCAATTACGGTTATTTCTTTTTTATGAACATGTGACCAATATATTACTGTTCATTTTGTATTTTCTCGCACTACTTTGTGTGAACAATGGCAATACTTTTGACTTAAGCTAACTATGATCTTTTTTATCTATAAATAATGTTTGTAAACTATATATTATGTACAATTTAACTAGTCCTTAGGGGATTGTATATCTCAGGACTTAAATAAAAAGCTTTTCTCTCTCTCTCTCTCTCTCTCTCTCTTTCTCTCTCTTTCTTTCTTTCTGTCTCTGTCTCGCTTGTTGTGGGTATGAACACACGAGAGAGTAACTTTTCAAGATTTGTTGAAAACCATAAAACATGAAATCACAAATGATACGATGGAGAGTTGTTATTCTTGTGATTAACAGGGTTGCCAGATTTTGGCAAGTATTTTGTTGATCTTTTTTTTTCTTTTTAAAAAAACAATAGATTTGTGACGCGCGATGCGCGCGCACCTTGCGAATTGTGTCTTTAACCTAACCTAACCAATATTTATGCATGTTTTCATTCGTCATGATTTTTCAAAACGAAGAAAAGGAAATTTGTCTTTTATTACGCATAAATGTTTTTTTTTCTATTAATGGAGAGAAATGTAATATATTATGCAAGATATTTTGATACTGAAAATTTATTTTTTATTTATCTGCGTTTAGGTATTTGAATCTCAAATGTGCTGCGAGAGAGTAGAGTACCACGACCAATAGATAAACGATTTAAGAAAATTTGGAGTTTATGGGAAAGTATAAAATGGGAAAATTACGTAGAAGAATAATCTGAAATTGAGGAGAAAAATAGAAGGATCATTCAATTATTTACATAAAATCTCAAGAAAAGGAACCGTTTTGTTCATCTATTGGTCGTGGTACTCTAGCTCTAATTGTTTTTGCCGAGAGATATTCTGTATTTTGAATATCCCGCGCAGCTCGTCAACCAATTAAATTTTTAGACGTTACGAGAGATTTTGATATATTCGAATATCGATTATCGCAGCTCGATAAAATCCCGCAATGTGTTTCTTCAGAAAAGGAGAGGAGATCTGGCAACACTGTTTAACTCATGGAGATTTCGCCTAGTGTTTATATATCTGTCATCTGCTAATAAAATTTTTTAACACGTGAGATTTAACGAATTGATTGAATCGAGTTTATTCCTTGAAAAAAAGTTGATAATTAACAGTGAAATCGATATATTTTTGATATAATGGCTCGTAAACGACGAGGTAAGTTCTGACAGTCTTGTAAAAATATAAATTTTCATATTGGAGCACGAAAAAAAAAATTCTAACCTAAAATTTTGTATTTTTAATATAATAAAAAATAAAATCATAATAAAATTGAGAGAAATATAACATTTTTTTGGATTTTTCTTTTATAATTAATTATTATCAAAAGAATATATTCAAAAAATTCGCGTTCATAGTTTTTTTTAAATTTTCTACATTCGCATATTTTTCTTTTCTTTCAATAATTTATTTGTTTAAAAAAAACCTAAAAATTTTCATATGTCTGCTATTTTCAGTATTATAAACTAAATCTATTTGATTTCAGTGTTTGTAGAATCGAAGGAGGAGCGAATGGTCATGACAATTGGTGAAATAATTCAAGAATTATTAGTTGCTCATAACGAGCACAGAGATGTTGATCTCAATAAATTGAAGACAAGAATATCATCAAAGTATGGCTTAGAGTCATCTCCAAGGCTCGTTGATATAATAGCAGCTGTTCCAATTGATGCAAAGAGCAAATTACTTCCAAAATTGAAAGCCAAACCAATCAGAACAGCCAGTGGAGTAAGTAATAATTAAATTGCTTCGACTACTATTATTTCAACAAGTACATGATACTAAAAATAACAAACATTTGCTAATTTTTCAAAAAAAAATTTATATGCACATGTAGAGAATTTAAAAATCTATGATTGCGAATTTTTCAAATATTTTTTTTATAATGTATTTCTTTTAAAAAATGCATGAAATCGTCAGGTGTCTGCTATTTTCATTATCATGACATCTGACAATTTTTAGTATTTTTTTTCTCAACAAATGCATTATTTAAAAAAGAATTAAGAATATGCACATTTGAAAAATCCAAAAGACTACAAGTGCGAATGTTCCAACTGTTTTTTTTTTGTAATAATTTATTTATTAAAAAACATTCAAAAATAATGAGTAAAATGTCATTTTCAATTGCAGATTGCTGTAGTTGCAGTAATGTGCAAACCTCACAGATGCCCACACATAAATATGACAGGCAATATCTGTGTTTATTGTCCAGGTGGGCCTGATTCAGATTTTGAATACTCAACACAGTCCTATACTGGATATGAGCCTACGTCTATGAGAGCTATTAGAGCACGTTATGATCCTTTTTTACAGACTAGACATCGTGTAGATCAAGTAAATTTCAAAATAAGTTATTAATATCCATCATTTTCATTATAAAGGGAGGAAGTGGACCAAAATGAACCTTCGATGCAACATGATTCAGGAATTTTTTCGGAGTGAAGGAATTATCCAAAAAAATCTAAAAAAATTGAGAAGATGCTCCAATATATGAGCATTGTTGGTGAATTTATTCGCATTTTTTTCCAGATGCCTACACTCTAAAAAAAAATCCCAAATTATTTTGACCAACAGGTCCATTTTGCCCCCGTCTCCCTAATCAAACAATTTTTCAACTAATCATTTATCACAAAACGCTTTCAGCTGAGACAATTGGGTCACAGTGTCGACAAGATTGAGTTTATCGTGATGGGTGGTACATTCATGTCATTACCAGAAGACTACAGAGACTATTTCATTCGTAATCTCCACGATGCTCTGTCAGGTCACATAAGCAATGACGTAGACGAAGCAGTGAGATTCTCAGAGCGCAGTAAAACAAAGTGCATTGGCATAACGATAGAGACACGTCCAGATTATTGTTTGAAAAAGCATCTATCAGACATGTTACGTTACGGTTGTACAAGGCTTGAAATTGGAGTGCAGTCAGTATTTGAGGATGTAGCACGTGATACAAATAGAGGACACACAGTCAGAGCCGTTTGTGAATCTTTCCAATTATCGAAAGATGCTGGATTTAAAGTTATCGCCCACATGATGCCAGATTTACCGAATGTCGACATAGAAAGGGACATCGAGCAGTTTATTGAATTTTTCGAGAATCCAGCATTCAGAGCTGATGGTTTAAAGATTTATCCAACTTTGGTCATCAGAGGTACTGGACTCTATGAATTATGGAAGACAGGAAGGTACAAAAGTTATCCGCCAAGTACTCTCATTGATTTAATTGCAAGAGTTTTAGCATTGATACCACCTTGGACGAGAGTTTATCGTGTCCAGAGAGACATTCCAATGCCACTTGTTACATCCGGTGTTGAGCATGGCAATCTCAGAGAGCTTGCACTTGCCAGAATGAAGGATTTCGGTACTGATTGTCGAGACGTACGTACTCGAGAAGTTGGAATTCAAGAGATTCACAATAAAATTCAACCCTATGAGGTCGAACTCATTAGGAGAGACTATGTTGCTAATGGGGGATGGGAAACATTTTTGTCTTATGAAGATCCAACTCAGGATATTCTTGTTGGTTTACTCAGGCTCCGAAAATGCTCCAGTGATACTTTTAGACAGGAATTAAAGGGCAAGTGCTCAATTGTCAGAGAACTTCATGTTTATGGAAGTGTTGTGCCGGTTAATGCGAGAGATCCAACAAAATTTCAACATCAGGGCTTTGGAATGCTGCTTATGGAAGAGGCTGAGAGAATTGCAAGAGAGGAGCATGGATCTACGAAAATTTCAGTTATTTCTGGGGTTGGAACGAGAAATTACTACAGGAAAATTGGATACGAGTTGGATGGGCCCTACATGTCTAAAAGGCTTGTAGAAAATTAATTAATTTCGTTAATTTTAGGAATAAGAAATAAAAAGATTTTTAATTTACGAATTACTAATTTACAAATTTATTGAATTGTTCGAAATATTTACAAAAAATTACTTTCATATGATCGCCTGACCTGATCCAAATGTTAGATAAACGATACAGCCCATTGCATCGATTATAGCAGTTAAAATGAATACTGCAGCCCAACTGTGGGTCATGTGGAGGATGTAACCAGCAAAATAAACACCCAAAAACCCTGTAAATCAATTAATTTAATTTTTTTTTCTGAGATTTGATTTCAAGTGTTGTATGAATTGATCGATTTCTTTTACCTGGAACTGCTCCAACTGAATTCATGAGACCAAAAACACTTCCCGAGTGCTTCGGTGCCAAATCTGATGGATTAACTGCTATTGCAGTATTGTGAAATCCTGTACCTCCAATGATAAACATTAAACACAACATGGCACTTTGGAATGTTTCAACATTTGCTGTAAGAGAAAGTTATAAAATATGTAAGTTAAAAAATATATGATACTTAATATAGCAGATATCTGACAATTTTTTCGATTTTTTTAAACAAATAAATTATTATGATAAAAGATATTTAAAAAATTTGCACTTTTAGTTTTTGATATTTTCTACGTGTGCATATTTTTGGTTTTTTAAAAAATAATTTATTTGTTAAGAGAAAAAGACTAAAAATTGTCAGATGTATGCTAATTGAATTATCATGTAAATTATGTAATGAATATCTAAGAAATTATTAGGACTCGCTCTGAAGACAATTATAAAAATATTATTACTCTCACCCAATATTAAAAGATTTATTGCTTGAGTTGCAAGGCAAATTGTTTCTACGATTTTTCTCGTTGCTGTAACACTATAACCAGCAGTAATAAGTCTTTCTGATAATATTTTCCCTAAAAATGTGCAGGGAACTAGAGACAGCCATGGCACCATATTGACTACCCAACTCTTAAAGATTTAAATACAAAAATCCATGAGAATTTAATTATTCAACTCTTAATGATGCTGAAAATAGCAGACATCTTATAATTTGTAATTTTTTTTCATTAGCCAGTAAATTGTAAAAGAAAAAATCGAAAAAAATCTGCACATGTAAAAAATTCCAAAAAGTATGAATGCAAATTTTTTAAATATTTTTTTGAAAATAATTCATTTATTGAAAAAAATCCAAAAAATTATCAAATGTCTGCTAATTTCATCATCATGATTTTTACAATGAAAAAATGTTAATTTCTCACCTGAACTTCTGGAAATGTATCGTGGAAGTACGTTGGTATCCACGATAGTAAAACGAAAAAGCAATTGTTCTGACATGCATGTGCAAACACACAAGACCTGAAATAATAAGATAAATTAATTATTATTATTTGTTTCTCATATATAGGCTTTTCGGATTTTTACAGTAAAAATTCGAAACAATAGTATCAAATTTATTTACAAGCTATAAATAATATAAATTTAATTTTTTAAAAATAAAATAATAAAAATTTAACTCTTTCATAATTTTAAGTAAAGAGAAAAGTCAAAACATTTCACGATAAATTGATTATTTAATTGGAATAAAATATGCAAGAGGCTTTTACGTACCAGAATGGTGGTTTCGACCATAATTCTCTCCATGGTAAACTCTTGTGATATGATCCTTCGATACTTTTCGAATTAATTTTTCTCTTTTGGCTACTGAGCGTCTGATAATACAGAAGAAGTGTCCATAACAAACCTAAACTACCTGGGGAAAGAAAAAATGATTTTTTTTTCAAAACAAATAATTCATTAAAATGAAAAATTTAGGGAAGAAGCAGAGAATTTGCTATTCTCACCTAATACTTGAAATACAACGGCCCAATTGAATTGAACTAGTAAATAGGATCCCAATGATCCTGTCAAGAGAGTACCCAATGCTCCACCTGACGTCACCAATCCAAAAAACGAGGCCCTCTCAGTCTCATCTAAATGTTGACTCGTCAAACTGATTAAACTTGGAAAATGCATTCCTAAAAATTCAAAAAATTATCAAATTATCACACAAATGAAAAAAATTATGATAATGACATTAATACACATCTAACAATTCCTTGAAATTTGAACAAATAAATTACTAAGAAAAAAAAATATTTTAAAAAATTGCATTAATATTTTTTTGAATTTTCAACATGTGCATATTTTTCAAAAAATCATTTATTTGTTGAGAAAACAGAAAATCTAAATATTCTCAAGTGTCTGCTATTTTCAGTATGATTAAAAAATTATGATGAAATGAGTACAAATTTGACATTTTTTTGCATTTTTTCAAGAAGAAAAATTACAAAAAAAATATATTTAGAAAATTTGCACTAACAATTTTTTGAAAGTTCAACATATTATTTTTTTTTTTTTTAATAAAAAAAATCTTTTATTTGTTAAAAAAAAGACTAAAAATTTTCAAATTTCTACTCTTTTCAGTATCACAAAAAATAAAAAATAAATCCTCATAAATAAAGTCTATACCTTGAAATGCACCAGTTAGCGTTCTCATCAAGGCAATAATCTGAACCCCATGATCACCAATAGAAAATCCCTCAATAATATTTGGCAACATGAAAGTAGTAATTGACCATCCAAGTGCAGCAATCCACATGATTTTTTGTCCACCAATTCTATCACTGATATAACCACTTGCCACTTGCGTCAGTGTATAGCCCCAGAAGAAGCTGGAGAGTATCATACCCGATTCAGCTTTGCTCCATTTCTTTTCTTTGCTAATTACTGGCATCAATAGTGGTACAGAGGTCCTCGTTGCATAGAGCAAACATGTGCCACACAGCAGTGAAAGAAACCAGCGTTTTCTTTCTCTCCTGGATAATCAAATTTAATTATTATACTAAAAATAGCAGAGATCTGAGGAATTTTCATTTTTTTCTCTTTTAATGGAAGAATTATTAGAAAAAAATATGCACTTGTCGAAATTTCAAAAATCTATGAGCGCCAATTTTTTAAATATTCATTTTATAATTATTTATTTAAAAAAAAATGCACAAAATTGTCAGATATCTGCTAATTTTATTATCACATTTAAGAATAATTGGGAGATACAATCAGAAAAAGAGTTAAAATTTTGTATAAAATCGTTAATAACAATTTATACAAAATGAAATTCTCAAATCTGATTTAGTAAATCTGTGAAAAATCTAATGAGAAATAGAATAAGCCCTAGAAACAAAAAATTAATTGAAAATTGAAAAATTTTGAATATTTTTTACATTTCTTCAAATCTTGAAAAATGTAAAAACATGTAAAAAATGTAAATTTGTCAATTTTCAATTAATTTTTTGTTGTAAATTGTTATTAACGATTTTATACAAAAATCTAACTTTTTCCCAATTGTACCTCCCAATCATCCTTAATTGAATTTTAATTAAAAATAAATAATACAAAATTGAGATTAAATATAATAATTATTTTGAATTAATTACCTCGACCAAAAAACACATTTTCCATCATTTTCTATCTCCATAATATTACCTGACAGCCAGTCTGTCTCCACTGACGTGTCCACATTCATAATTTTCAGTTGTTACTCCAACATTTGTGTAAATACATTATTGCCACATTGTCACGTTTTCAGGGAAAAGTAAAATCCATTGTTATCATGCTTCATCAACATGATGATATTATCTTATGATAAACAAATGCTTCTGGACAAGTTAATTTGCTGGTATACTGGAGCTGACTGGAGTGTACTGATTGATACTGAGCAATACTGAGAGACCAGTGGTGACCAGATAGTTGTTGTTTTTTTAGCTGAGACACACAAACATAACTGGTCTTGCGCCTGCGCAATCAATTGCCCAGTGGAGGGTACTGTTGTCATGCCATTTGGCTTGAATATCCTTCAGGGAAAAGAGACGAGAAGCGAAAAGGAGCAAGAGAGAGAGAGAGAGATGCAAAGTGTTATTGTTGCTCCTTTGGAGCGAATTTGAATATTTGAAATTGCCGCTGAATTTGCAGAGAAAAAATTGAGAGCAATCGTTTGAGATTATGGAAAATATCAGGGATAGGATGTTTTCAATGATTTCATTGAGAAGCTGAGGAAATTTTGGATGAAAAAATAAGTTTTCCATCAGTTTTTTCTTAGTCAGATTGCATTTTTGGGGATTTTTCTTTGGAAATTCTAATTGTTCGACCGAAAATTTTGGACTGAAATGTTATTTTTTCAATTTTTTCACTTTTTTTTGGGAATATCTCTGGTTTTCGTTGTTGCAGCCACTTGAGAGCGGTTTTAAGTGAAAGGTGAGATCATTTGCCATCAAATTAAGAGGTTTTGATCAAGAAATCATCTACTTTTGAGTTATTTATTGGCCATTTCATGAAAAACTGTTGTTTTTCCTTTAATTATTTGAAAAATCAATTATTTTTCTTGAAAAATCTATATAAATTAATGGTAAATGATTTCACCTTTCATTTAAGAGCGGTTTCAAATCACTATGACGAATAAAACCGGAGATATTCCCAAAAAAGTGCAATTTTCAAATTTAGTGACGGGAAAACCTTTCAATTTTTGCGCGTAAAGCCGAATTTAAAAAAAAATGGTAAAAATAAATTCCAACACTTGTTTTACATCAGAAATTTTCCCAGTTTTTCGATGAAATCACTTTTGCTTCATTGGAATGTACATTTTACTCCAAAAATCGCGAAAAAATGGAATAAATGAAAAAAAGTGGGTTTTTACTGTTGAATTTTCCGCGCGAAATGAAAGTTATAGAGGGCACCATCTTCTTCATCTTCAAAATCCTTTCTCCCCCCTTCGTCCTTGGACCCCGTGTTTATTATGATTTTGCACTGTTCGCTAAAGTCGTTAAAGCCAACGATTAACTGAATATTCTATTAATTTTATACTTTAAAACTCCAATAAACTTGAAACCAGAAAAAAGTGATAATACAAAAAAATGGTTTTTAATATTCTTCAGTTCAAATCGGAGCAAGCAGAGTTGGAGTATTGGAAGAATTTGGCGCAATCGAGAGGTGAAGAATTAAAAGAAGCTACTGAAGAAAATGAACACATGCAAGAAGTTTTGAGTAGAGCACATGTACTTCATTCCAGCACAGCAAATGATTTATCACATTTGAAAAGAAAATATGAATCACTTGATGAAAGTATTAATAAATTGAAAGTAAGAATTGATGATTTTGAAACGAAAATAAATAAAATTGAGGAGAAGAGAGAGAGGGAGAATTGTGAAATGAAGAAGAGAATTACCAAGCTTGAGAGAGAAACAAGTAAACTCAACAAGAAGGTGAAATTACAGGAAAAAAAAATATGGAAGGTAATTTTTCACTGATCAAGATGACCCTAAAAATAGCAAAAATTTGACAATTTTCAATTTTTTTTTTTTTAGTAAATAAATTAATTCAGAAGAACAAAAAAAAATGTGCATCTGTAGAAATTTAAAAAACTATGAGTGCAAACTTTTTAAATATTTTTTTTTTATTAGAATGAACCATATGGTTTAAAATGCATTAATAATTGAAAAAATCGATTTCTTTTTAAGAAAACAGGAAATTGTCAAATTTATGCTAATTTCATTATCACTAATTGGATCGTATTAATATTGATTATACTTCCGCATTTCGCTTATGTTTTTTTTTCTTTTTTTGCAGCCATAAAGGAATTTTTGCCGAAACATACAATTGAGGCTCATTCAAGTTGCTGGCAACCTTTGGGAGATTATTTGTATTTTTATTAACGTTTGATGCTATGTCATTTCATTTTTCTCCATTATCATATAATTGAAGATATGCCAGAAGAAGAATTACTAATTTTTTTTTGTCTAATATTAGTTATTCTTTCCATTTCTTTTATTTCAATAACCCGAAGAAAAGGGTAATTGAATATTGTTTCTGTAAAATTATGAATTTCATTGAATCTAAAATTATTAACTTGAATATGAAATAATAAATCTGTTTTTTAGAGAAATATTTCTTTTTATTTTTGATATTTTCAAAAGAATTATATTTTTCCAGATGCAAAGTGAAAATACATGAACTTTAAATGTTAGAAAATTTGAAATACAAAAGGAATCATTGGAAAAAGAGAGTTCTTGTGTGAACCTTACTTATCGTTTCGAGAAACATCGATCTTTTTTATCCTAGATCGATAGTATATAAAAAAATGGAATGAGTATAAGTCAAAAGTACAACTGAGATCTATAGAGGAGACAGGGGTAAATGGACCTCTTGGGCAAAATTATCTGGAATTTTTTTGAGGGTAAAGACTTTTATGCAAAAATTTGCAAAAATTCACCAACAATGTCAACATGTCGGAGTATTTTCTCAATTTTTTTGCAAATTTGTGCGCAAACTCCTTCACTCCGAAAAAAAATCCTGATTCATGCTGCCCCGAAGGTCTATTTTGTCCCGCTCTCTCCTCTAACTTCATTGAGAAAAAACGTTTAAAAAAATTCTACTGCATCAGTATAAAAATGGTCAATGTTCCTGAGACAATTGTGATTCACTAGATGCCTGCACCTTGTCTTGCAAGTTTGTCAGCTTCACGTATTCCCGCATGATGCTGCTCATCTACACGTTGCTGAAAAGAACAGAAAAAAAATACGAAATAAATTAAAATAATAGTTTGAATTATTCGATTTTTTGACAGTATGGATGGAATAAATAAATCGATAAATCAATAATTTACTCACTACAAATGGAGTTTGACGGGCTCTCAATTTCTCTTTATAACAGGCCACGTGTTGGGAGTCTGTGTAAATCAAAAGAGCATCGTTACGTTGCTTTTCAAATATATCAATAGCATGTTGTGCCGCCATAAGTTCGACATCATTGCTGTTTTTTCCAGTTGTGTCCATTACAGTAAATGCACCATTACTACAAGAATGAAAAAAAAAAATTAAATTCACAAACGTTATAGATTTGTATCGTTCTTTAACTTTTATCAATGCACTTTTTTTCTCTTATTAATGTATTTTTCTTTATTAAAGATAATTTAAATTTTTGTATAAAATCGTTAATAAAAATTTATACAAGATGAAATTCTCAAATCTGATTCAGTGAATCTGTAAAAAATGTAATAAGGAATGAAATGAGCCTTAGGAACAGAAAATTGATTGAAAATTGAAAAATTTTCATTATTTTTTACATTCTTTTGAATCTTGAAAAAATTTGAAGAAATAGAAAGAATAATGAAAATTTTCCAATTTTCAATTAATTTTTCGTTTCTAGAGCTTATTTTATTCCTCATTACATTCTTCACAGGTTCACTGAATCAGATTTGAGAATTTTATCTTGTATAAATTGTTATTAACGATTTTGTACAAAAATTTAACTTTTTTTCCGATTGTACCTCCCAATTATCCTGAATGCACTTTTTTATTCTTTATATGAGAGAAATTGTGTTGGAACTTACAGGGGATGGCCATGATTAAACCAAATGCCAATTCCACCTATGGGATGCCCCGGACGGTAGCAACCATCTACAAAGACTTGCACGCGTCCATCCGCAGTTAATCTATTTTTCGAGAAAAACTCAGTAATTCAAACGAATTCACCATTGAAATTCAGAAGAAAATGTTGAATACTTACTGGAAGCTCATCGTGAAACTGTTTAATTTTTCAGTCGAACGAAAATGTCTTCTTATCAGAAGAAGAAAATTGGAAGTCACGAATTCTACGCAGTTAAGGGAGTTCATCCGGTAACTGAATTAACAGACCAATAATTATGAAAAAATTTGAATATACTTCTGAAAATCTAAAAAGTCACCTGTTAAAATTTCAAACTCTTCGGATATCTTATTCGGGAGAAATTGATAAATAAAGATTTTTCAATTAACACGCTCCCTTATGGGTTTTCGTCTATAAACATGAAATTTGTGGCAATTAACAGGTTTTTTGGGGAGAAACTTCCATAATGGATAAATAAATATGTAAAGAACAGTTTAAGAGCTTCCTCAAATGCATTAGATACTTGTTGATTTAAGAATAAATTAATTTGTCTCGAAAAATGCTGATTTTTGGGAAGTTAACCTCTGTCTTACTCGCATGACAGTGACGTCAGAACCGCGCGCTTTTTGAAATCAATAAGAATGCTTTCCGAATAACGCAATGTATGCTATGCTTGCACATTAAATCATACAAAACTAGTTGAAAATGTGCTGAATTGACCTTTCTCTATTTGATCTTCAAAAAAATTATTTCTATAAATTCGATTTTTTACAAAAAAACAATTATGATCGACGAACAAGAATTTCTAGTACATAGCAGCTGTACAGGTTCTTCTTCTTCTTCTTAATTGTGCTGCCCAATCGCAGCTGGCCTTTAGTTTTTCAACTATACAGCCAATGTAAAAGCTGTACAGGTTACGACTACGTTAGTCGTATAACCACTACGCTAGTCGTGATAATTTTTCGTACTATTAAATCCCATACCGGATGAACTTCCTTAAATTATCACACAACCGGCTGCTTGACTGTTTGGGAAACGAGTGGGGTGATGGCTGGCGTGGCCGGTGCATTAACGCCACACTCCGTTACATTAGAGCCGCATTTATCTGTTCAGGGGATTCCCCCATTTCTCTTCTTAGATCCGAGAATGTTCGAGAACATTCTCGAGAAGAGACCATGAAAGCCATCAAGGTTGAATTTTGCGAGTAATACAGTAGACTTTCTTGATTGCAGATGGCTATACTTGTATTAAATAAATAAGATTGAGGAGGAGAGGAAGAAGGAGAATTGTGGAATGAAAAAGATAATTATTAAGATTGAGAGAGAAACGAGTGAAATCAACGAGAAGGTGAAATTATGAGAGAGAAAGATAGGAAAGGTGATTTTTTTTTACTAATGAACTCGGATCATTATTGATTATAATTTTGCATTTTGCTGACGTTTTTTCTTCTTTTTCCGCAGCAATAAAGGAATTATTGCCGAAAAACACAAGAAGGCTTATTCGAGCTGCTGGAAACCTTTGAGAGATTATTTATATTTTTTTAACGTTTAATATTATGTTATTTTACTTTTTTTCATCATCATATAGGGAAGGACGGGGTAAAATAGACCTCTGTGTCAAAATTATTCAACATTTTTTTTCGTTTTCGAGTGAAGGCGTCTATGAAAAAAAAGAGCAAAATTTACCAACAATGTTCACATATTGGAAGATCTTTCTAATTTTTTTCTAAATTTTGCATGAAGTCCTGCACTTCGGAAAAAAAAAATCCTGGATCATGTTCCATTGAGGGAGATCCTTTTTGTGTCACTCTCCCCTAATTAAACGCATGACGAAAGAGGAATTACTAATTCCTCTTCTCTCATATTGGCTATTCTTTCTATTTCTTCTATTTCCATAACTCAAAAAAGAGTAATTGAAAATTATTTCTGTAAAACTATGAATTCCATTGAATCTGAAATTATTAACTTGAATATGAAATAATCAATTACTTTTTTAAGAAAATTTATTTTTATTTTTGACACATTCAAAAGGATTATATTTTTTCAAATGAGAAGTGAATACATCAATTCTTAATTTTAGAAAATGTTAAATAGACGAGAAATCATTATAAAAAAGCGCCCTCGTCAATCTATTGTATCGTTTCCAGAAATATTGACCTTTTCTTGCTCTTAGATTGATAATGTATAAAATTGAAAACAAATTTAATGAGGAATGCTTCAATGCAAAAAATGTGTCGATGCTTCTGAAAAAATCGTCATTCACTGGATGCCTGCGCCTCTTCTTGCAAGTTTGTGAGCTTCACGTATTCCTACATGATGATCATCAAGACGTTGCTGTGCAAAGAAAAAAAAGACCGAATAAATTGAGAAAATTTCGAAATAGTTGAATATTCAAAAGTATGGATAAAATTCCATAATTTACGTACCACAACATGAACGTAATCTGATTTCAATGAATCCTTATAATGGACTACATGCTGGGAGTCTGTGTAAATAAGGAGTCCATTATTATATTTTTTCTCAAATATATCAACAGCATATTGTGCCGCCATAAACTCAACGTCATTGCTGTCTTTGTTCCATGTTTTCACCGTATAAGCGCCATTACTGCAAAATTAAAAGAAAAAGAAATGAAATTCATTCTTCTTATCAATTTGTATCGTTCTTTAATTTTTATTGATGCACTTTTCATTAATGAAATTGTATTGGAACTTACAGGTGATGGTTGTCATTGAACCAAACGCCAATTCCACCTTCTGATGATCCCGGAATGTAGCATCCATCTACAAAGACTTTGACGCGTCCATCAGCAGTAATTCTATTATTTGAGGAAAATTTCTCCGTAAATATAGAAATTTATCACCAAAATTTAGAAAAAAATATTGACCACTTACAGAAAACTCATCGTGATAGTTTTTATTTTTATTCCAAGGAAATGTACTCTTATTAGGAGAAATAGGGTGAATGTTTTAGATTTTACGCAGTTGAATTATCAAGCAACCAGCTTTCTCACTGTTCGGAAGACGAATGGGGTGATGGTTGGCGTGGCCGGTGCATTAACGCCATACTCCGTTACTCTAGTGCTGCATTCATCTATTCAGGGGATTCCCCTATTTTTTTTCTTAGATCCGAGAATATTCTCGAAGATTCTCGAGAATGGGCGGTCAATGCCATCAAGGTCGAATTTTGCGAGTATTTCAGTAGACTTTCTTGATCGCAGATGGCTGCACTTGCATCAAATAAATGAGATTGAGAAGAGAAAGAAGGAGAATTGTGGAAAAAAAAAGAGAATGACCAAGCTTGAAAGAAAATCGAGTTAACTTAGGGATGTTCTACAGGTATTGTGAGCGGGGGCTGTGCGGCATGAGAGGGGCAGTGATTTCGTCAGTGTTCCAATCCCTGAACATGAAAAAATGAGTTTTTAAATTTCTCATTAGAATTATTTGCAGGGAATTATGGGACACTGTGGGTGTTCAAATATTATATTATTATCATTACTTTTCATAGATATTCTTTTTATTCTTTATTTAATTAGTTTGAGAATTATTCTGAAAAAAGCGTTGCATTCTAGGAAATTCAGGCGACACAAGTTGGCAGCACTTACGTGCGAGTGACAATTTTTCAATAATTTTTATTAATTTTAATTCCAATTATTGACCCAATCGTCGTATAAAAATGGAGCGTTTGTGCGGGGGGTAATTCTCACCTATATCCGGAGTTTCATCGAGTTCGGAGAATTTTTCGAAAAGTTTCTTAAGCTTTAGTGAATTTCCCATAAGAACACATGTTAAAGGATGGTTTTTAAAAAATTTATAAATTTTAAACCAGGTATGAGAAAAAATCAAAATTTTGCATACGGTTTCTTTATGAATTGGAGAACCTTGGAAAAAAATTTCATTGAATTCGTACATTTTTTAAATTTTGATAAAATACCGGTAGAACATCCTTAAAAAGAAGGTGAAATTACAGGAGAAAAAAATATGGAGGGTCATTTTTTACTACTAAGCTCGCATTATTATTGATTACAATTTGGCATTTTGATTGTTTTTTCCCCCAGCCATAAAGGAATTATTGCCAAAAAAGACAATCAAAGCTCATTTATGCTGGCAACCTTTGGAAGATTATTGATATTTTTTAACGTTTAATACTACGTTATTTCATTCTTCTCCATTATCATGTAATTAAACACATAGCAGAAGAGAAATTACTGATTGTTCTTCTCTGATATCGGTTATTCTTTCTATTTCTTTCACTTCAATGAACCTGAAAGGGTAATTAAATATTGTTTCTGTGAAACTATTAATTTCATTAAATCTAAAATTATTGATTTGAATATGAAATGATAAATCATTTTTTTAGAGAAATATTTCTTTTTATTTTTGATATTTTCAAAAGAATTATATGTTTTCAAATGCAAAGTGAAAATACATGAACTTTAAATGTTAGTCAAATTTGAAATGCAAGAGGAATCATTGGAAAAAGAGAGCTCTTGTGTGAACCTTACTTATCGTTTCGAGAAACATCGACCTTTTTTTCTCCTAGATTGATACCGTATAAAAAAAATGGAATAATTCTATGGCAAAAGTACATCTGAGATCTGTAGAGGAGACAGGAGTAAATGGACCTCTTGGGCAAAATCATCTGGAATTTTTTTGAGGGTAAAGACATTCATGCAAAAATTTGCAAAAATTCACCAACAATGTCAACATGTCAGAGCTTTGTCTCAATTTTTTACAAATTTGTGCGCAAACTCCTTCACTTCGAAAAAAAAATCCTGATAGGTATTGCCTCGAAGAACCATTTTGTCTCACTCTTCGCTATAACTTCATTGAGACAAGTCGTTAAAGAAATTCTCCTGCACTAGTATAAAAATGGTCAATGCTTCTGAGACAATTGTGATTCACTAGATGCCTGCACCTTGTCTCGCAAGTTTGTCAGCTTCGCGTATTCCCAAATGATGCTGCTCATCTACACGTTGCTGAGAAAAACAGGAAAAAAATACGAAATGAATTAAAATAATAGTTCGAATTACTTAATTTTCTGAAAGTATGGATGGAATAAATAAATCGATAAATCAATAATTTACGTACTACCAATGGAGTTTGACGGGCTCTCAATTTCTCTTTATAAAAGGCCACGTGTTGGGAGTCTGTGTAAATCAAAAGAGCACCGTTACGTTGCTTTTCAAATATATCAATAGCATGTTGTGCCGCCATAAGTTCGACATCATTGCTGTTTTTTCCAGTTGTGTCCATCGTAAATGCACCATTACTACAAGAATGTAAAAAAAAAATTAAATCCACAAACGTTATAGATTTGTATCGTTCTTCAACTTTTATCAATGCACTTTTTTTTCTTATTAATGTATTTTTTTTTATTAAAGATAATTTAAATTTTTGTATAAAATCGTTAATAACAATTCATACAAGATGAAATTCTCAAATCTGATTCAGTGAATCTGTAAATAATGTAATAAGGAATAGAATAAGCCCTAGAAACAGAAAATTGATTGCAAATTGAAAAATTTTCATTATTTTTTACATTTTTTTGAATCTTGAAAAAATTTGAAGAAATAGAAAGAATAATGAAAATTTTCCAATTTTCAATTAATTTTTCGTTTCTAGAGCTTATTTTATTCCTCATTACATTCTTCACAGGTTCACTGAATCAGATTTGAGAATTTTATCTTGTATAAATTGTTATTAACGATTTTATACAAAAATTCAACTTTTTTCCGATTGTACCTCTCAATTATCCTGAATGCACTTTTTTATTCTTTATATGAGAGAAATTGTGTTGGAACTTACAGGGGATGGCCATGATTGAACCAAATGCCAATTCCACCTTTGGGATACCCCGGACGGTAGCAACCATCTACAAAGACTTGCACGCGTCCATCCGCAGTGAATCTATTTTTCGAGAAAAACTCAGTAATTTAAACAAATCTACCATTAAAATTCAGAAGACAATGTTGAATACTCACTGGAAACTCATTGTGAAACTTTTTAATTTGTTAATCGAACGAAGATGTGCTCTTATCAGAAGAAGACGAGTGGAAGTTATGAATTCTACACAGTTAAATTATCACACAACCGGTTTCTTCACTGTTTGGGAGACGAGTGGGGTAATGGTTGGCGTGGCCGGTGTATTAACGCTATACTCTGTTACATTAGAGCCGCATTTGTCTGTTTAGGGGATTCCCCTATTTCTCTTCTTAAATCCGAGAATGTTCGAGAACATTCTCGAGAAGAGACCATCAATGCCATCAAGGTTGAATTTTGCGAGTTTTCAGTAGACTTTCTTGATCGCAGATAGTGATGGGCGATCTTCGAAAAAATAATCGATTCTCAAAAAATCGATCTTTATAATAAACGATTTTTTGAGAATCGATTTTTTGAAAAAAAATATCGACATGAGAAAATCGACGAATTGATTTTAAAAAAATAGAAAAATAGTAGAATAAGAGAAAAAAAACACATTTCTATTAGTTCAGTTCTGTTATCGTTTTTTTCTCCACTGATACATTATTGATAATAAAATACATGATTGTTAATTTATTTTTTTTCCAAAATTATTTTCGGCTTAATTTATCCGGTAACATAGTGTAAAGTAAATTTTTAAGAAATCTTCTTGTGCTACTTTATCGAAACTTACCAGAATTGAAAAGAAAGAATAGATTATCGGAACTACTGGAATATTCTCTAGTATTCACCTTTATTTCAGAAATTGCTCAAAGTTTCCCTCATCATTTGATAATCATTTTGATCTCAAAAGACTAAAATTTTATTATTATTGTTGAAAAAAAAAGTCGATACGATTCTGCTAAAAAAGAATCGATTAATGGAGTTTTTAAAAATCGTCTAAAATGATCGATTTTCAGAAAAGAAAAAAGACTCGATCTTACAAGATCGATTAAAAATCGCTCATCACTAATCGCAGATGACTGCACTCGCATAAAATGACTATAATTGAGGAGGAGAGAGACGGAAATTTGGAGAAAGAAATCAAGTTAGAGAGAGAAACGAGTGAAATGAACGAAAAGGTGAAATTACAGAAGGAAAAAAAATGCGAAAGGTTATTTTTCACTATCAATTCGAATAATTATTGATTATAATTTTGCATTTTGCTTGGTTTTTCTTTATTTCATCGCGGCAATAAGGGAATTGTTGCCGAAAAATACAATGAAGACACATTCAAGTTGCTGGTAACTTTCGAGAAATTATTATTATTTTTTTAACATTCAGTACTGTCATTTCATTGATTCTCAAATTATCAACTTGAATATAAAATAATAGATCATTTTTTCAGAGAAGTATTTTTATTTTATCTTCAATACATTCGGTAGAATTTTATTTTATATTGCCAAGATAATACATCAACTAGTAATGTTAGAAAACGTTGAGTACAAGAGCAAACATTAGAAGAAGAAAGGCCTTGAGAACCCATCTTATCTTTGCAATAAACATCGACTATTTTTCGTTAGACTGATAGTGGATAAGAGAAATTGGAATGAGTCATTGATACTGCATCAGTACAAAAATGGTCAATGTTTCTGAGACAATTGTGATTCACTCGATGCCTGCACCTCGTCTTGCAAGTTTGTGGGCTTCGCGTATTTCCGCATGATGCTGCTCATCTACACGTTGCTGAGAAAAACGAAAAAAGCAGCGAATAAATTTCAAATTGCTCGAATTTTTCGAAAAAATGGATGAACCCGGAAAAAATTTTCTTGATGGAATTATATCTAATTAGATATGCTTAGATCTCGAAAGTTGCGGAAAAACCTGATTTTTGGGTCAAATTAGATCTGATCAGATGCAATTCTATCAATTTTCCAGATCTGCCGAGGTCTGGATATATAATTATATCTGATGTTGATTTAGGCCGTTCTGTTGTGAGTTTCTCAGATCTCATCAAATCTCGTTAGATCTACCAGCATATCTTCACAGGTATGACGTCATATCAACCAAGAAATGACTGCAGATCTGATTCTAGAGAATTCTATCTAAGTAGATAGAATTATATCAAGAAAAATTTTTCTGGGAAGTTAAATAATCTACGTACTACGATGTGATTGCGACTTGTTTTCAATGAATCTTTATGATGGACGACATGTTGGGAGTCTGTGTAAATCAAGAGTCGTCCGCTGAGATTATCTTTCTCAAATATATCAATAGCAAGTTGAGCCGCCATCAGCTCAACATCATTGCTGTCTTTGTTTTTTGTGTCCACCTCAAGAGCACAATTACTAAAAAAATGAAATGCGCTCACTTTATCAATTTTTTTCAATTTTCAATTTTTAATGATGCACTTTTGATGAGTAAAATGGTGTTGAAACTTACAGACCATGCTTGTCATCAAACCAAACGCCAATTCCACCTTTTGACGATCCCGGAATGTAGCAACCATCTACAAAGACTTTAGCGCGTCCATCTCTAGTGTATCTATTATTTGAAGAAAATCATTCCATAAATTAAAAAATTTATCACCGAAATTCAGAAAAAAATGTTGACTACTTACACGAAACTCATCCTGAATTTTTTAAATTCTTACTCGAACGTAAATGTCTACAGGAGCGTTCTCTCGATTTTATGCAGTTAGATTATTACGCAGTTGAATTTACAAGCAAACAGCTTCTTTCTCGTACGAGAGACGAATGAGATGATAGTTGGTGTTGTCGGTGAATTAATACAACACTTTGTGACTAGTCCTGCATTTATACTTCCAGGGGAATCCCATTTTTTTTTCCAACATCCGATAATTTTCTAGAACATTCTCGAGAATTGGCCGTCAATGCCATCAAGATTAAATTTCGCGGTTTTTTTTCTTCCAATTCGCAGATGGCAGCACTTGTATTGAAATCTCCCGCCAAATTGAGACTCATGGCAGGCTCTCGTTTCGTGTCGAGTCTTCATTATTATCTCTTATTATATTTCTACAATTAATTAATAGCTCCAAAAAATCAAATTAGTAATTTCAACATAATTTATTAAATCAAGTGGACGTATTCCTCGCAAATTATTTTTCTATAATGGCATGTGAGTATAAATCCACATTTTTTCATCGTGTATTTATGTTATTTTATCCCAAAATTCTCAAGTTACTCTTTTTTAGCTCCAGTCTTGAATTCAATTGATTGGACGTGCGACTATTTCATCAACAATCAAACAGAATGCATGAATATTATCAAAGATGCTAATTTATTGAGAGAATTACCATCACTCAATTCTGCTGCTCTTCATAACCTGAAAGATGGCCAATTGGTGAGATTTCAAGGAATGATCCAGGACATGTACAATCCAGAATTGTACTTTCAGAAGTATGAAGTCAAAAATTCAACGACTGGAGATAGTACAATGCGTAATGGAATGTACAGAGATACTGCATTGTGTCAGGTGATGAAAAATTTAATTTAAAATCTTTGTAATTATTAATTTTTCAAAGAATTCAAAGCTTCCAGTAAAATTGATTTTATTTTATGATACTAAAAATAACAAACATCTGACAATTTTTATATTTTTTTTTCTTTCAACAGAAATGGTTTTTAAAAAAAAGAAAATATGCGCATGTAGAAAATTTTGAAACTCTATTAGCATAAATTTTTTAAACTTTTTTTTTCTAATGATTTATTCCTTTAAAAAAATGCGTAAAATTGTCAGATGTCTGCTAATTTCATTATCATTTTATTTATTCTTCAGTTCTTTTTTTATAGGGAAGACCGGGGCAAAATGGACCTGCAAGTTAAAATGATTCGGGATTTTCTTTGAAAATGGAGGAGTCTTTAAAAAAAATTAAAAAAATTCACCAACAATTCCAATATATTGGAGCATCTTTTCGAATTTTTTCAGATTTTTCCATCAAGTCCTTCACTCAGAAAAAAAATCCTGAATCATGCTGTTACGAAGTCCATTTCGCTCGATTCTCCTCTATCTCGGAATCTAAGCGAGATAAGGCAATTTGGCTTTCGTTTCTGAAGAATCGTTTTTGTTTTTGAATCTTTTTCGTTTTTGACGAATTTCAAGAACTACTAAAAGGATAGAATCGCTTCATCTCGCTTAGTTTCCAAGATATTCTCAAAAGACTGATAAAATAAAACCAACTTGTCTAAAAACTTCATAATCTTATTTTTCAAATAAAGTAAATGGCCAGATGGGAACATTTTTTAAATATTCTCCGTCATTATCAATTGACGTTCAAGAATAAATGTATGGCCTAGAGAAATGCTTATAAACGGTAGTAAAAGGTGTGAGATACTTGAAGAAGTGTTCATCTCATGTATAATACTACCCACAACTTGAAAAAATTACAATAAAAATTACTCTTCTTCTTTTCCTCATTAATAATCAAATTTTCGAATTTTCGTGATAAATAGGAGCACGAGGATATTACCTTAGATTCTAAAAGCAATGTAAGTGCAGAAAGGCAGACTTTTGTGGTGATGTCAGTACCTGGATTGAATGATTGGGCTAGAGAAAAATCGACTGATGTAAAACGTAGTGTAAATTCATCATCAAGTACTTCAGTTAAACGTATCCTGGATGACGATAAATCTGAGCCAATGGACACAGTGGAACCGGTTACCAAGAAAGAAAAATCAGAGCATGGTGCTAGTCAATCTGAAAAAACAATGTCAGTTTCGAGAGAACATTTGTTGAATTTTCCAATACCCACGAGTGAAGGTAGAGCTTGTATTGTTAAGGTATTTAATATTTAAATTCAAATTTAAACAATTTTATTAATATAAAATAATACAACTGGACAAGAAAATAATATATATCATTGCCTTAGAAACGAAGACGCGTAAGTGCTATGCTTATACATAGGACTTATACAAAAAATATGCACATGTAGAAAATTCAAAAATCTATAAGTTCAAATTTTTTAAATATATTTTTTAAAATGATTTATGGCTTTAAAAAAATGCACAAAATTGTCAGATGTCTGTTAATTTCATTATCATATGTTTTTTCATTTTTCAGGTATATGAAGAGAGTACTTCATTCAAGCTGAATCAAATTGTCGACATCATTGGTTTTATATCGCTGGATCCAATCGTCAGTACTGTCACTAATACCGAAGAAATGATGGATGAAGCTGAGATGCAAACGCACAATCCCCCAGCTTCATTAATCCCCCGATTACATGCCATTACAGTAACACAATCATCTCAAACCATATCAGTACCATCTTCGCCACAAATAATGTCTAGAATCCAGGCTATTAGAAGCGATTTGCGTATGGTACTTTGTCAAATTCTTTTAGGTGATGATTTAGCAGCTGATTTCATGATTTCTCACTTGTTCTCGAGGATGTAAGTGCATCGATATCATTGAAATTCCCACTTTTAATTGAAATAATCCTTATTTATGAATTTTAGATACCTGAGGAAGAATGATCTGTGTTTGGGAAATTTTCCCCTCAATATTACGAATTTTCCAACGAAAAAATATCCAAATTTCGTATTGAATTTTTACAATATACTCACTGATCTTATACCGAAGAGTCATTACTTCGAATGTACTTTGGAAAATCTCAATAATTGCTCTCTAATACCAAAAAAAGATTATGATTGTAATCGTTTGACAAGTGGTATACTTCAATTGAGCAGCAATACTCATTTGATAATAGATGAAACAAATTTAACAACTGGCCAACTTTCTCCACAAGGTAGAAAAAATTATCAAGCCATCAGTGATTTATTAATATTCCAAAAAGTCACGTATGATTTTAAATTCTATACAATGGAGCATGAAGCAGATATTCCCATTTTAATATTATCAGAAACCAAATCATTTTTACCTGTGAGTTTTATTTTTTTTTTTAGTTCAAAACTGTAAAAAAATTTCAGAACTGCAAGTTTTAATAAATTATTCTAATTTTCCAGTGTATAATTCAAGTGCCTTTGAAGATTGATCCAGAGACTGAGAATTTATATCCTCAAGTTATGGATGCTGCCAAACAATTTCTCAAGAATGAGGAGAGACTCAATGACATTCGTCATTATCTTGAGTTACTGAGAAAAACCGAATTCCAAATTAATGAAGATATAACTGCTGTAAGTTAATGATCTTATCCCACGAAAAAGCTTCGAGCTAAATTATCTCAAGGGGTTAAACCACTGTAAGCATTTCAAAAAACGATTTTTTTTCTGCATTTTTTTGAGAAAAGAGGGCACAAAAATTCATTATATTTTAAGGGCTTATTGGACACATATTTAAGTTGAAAAATCCTAAATTTGATGGAGAACTCTCGAAAATTTTTGTTACTTTTCCAACTAGCTCGCCAAATTTTCGGCACTTCAGTGCAAGTAATGTAGCATGGATATTGAAAAAAAAAAAAAAAAAATTGGCTCAATCTATGTAGATAGTGTTTTTACCTGTAGCTAGAGAGAAAATATTGATTTGTCAGCAATTGGCAGCTAACTGAATAAAAATGTTCAATTTTTGACAAAAAAACGGTCATTTTTTATATAAAAAAGGAAGAATATCAACATTTTGGAAAAATCCTATGTCCTGCGCTTTAAAATGTCATTTCAAAAATATTATCAAAAATTTACGTCAAAAAATTAAAATTGTTTGAGCTATGCTTCTTGCAATTCTGAAAAATCATATTCCGAGGTAAATGTATTCAAAGTTTTGATATGTGCTATAAATATGAAGAAATGCTTGAGGAAAACTTCAAAATTTCATTAGAAAAAATAGGTTCCGGGTGATAAACTTGCACCCTACGCATTCTCAAGGATTCAAACTATTTTTTGAGCAAAAAAAATAGATTTTGTGAAAATTCTACAGTGGTGTAACTCCTCAATGCTTCGTTCATTTTATATATTTTTCTCTCATTTTTCAGACAATCCAAGAGGATTTTGTTACCTTACGACAGTCAGATAAAACCGTAAATGCAGACAATCTTCATCAACTCATGGTACTTGCCAGATTAATGGCTCTATCTCATGGAGAAAATTCATTGACTATTAATCGTTGGAAGGAGACATTAGAAATGGAAACCGAACGTCTTGCGAGACTAAAGCATCGTTTGAGATGAACAGGCTTCATAGTACATCTATTTCAGTATTCCTTCACTCTATTTTGTACGTTTTTCTATTAAATCGAAGAGAAAAAAACATGATTTCACATTTGATTCTAAGAAAGTTGAAATAAAAAACTTCAATCCCCACTTTTATACCGAATCGATAATTAGAGATATTTCTTATCAGTATTTCGAGAATTAATGATAGTGCCACAGCGATAGCATCGAAGATTACGTTACGACAAGTGGGTTTTTCCTATCGACAATTTCAAATATTCCTATTAAGAACAGAGGCACAATTATGAATTTAGGCCACTAAAAATTCATTTATTAATCATCCATAAAAAAAATTATCGATAACAAAACAGAACTTTTCTGCTCAGGGTGCTGAAAAAATGAGTTTCTAAACTCACTTCGCACGGTTCGAAACGCATTTTCCCAGCATCCTTAAGCACAGAAATACTCTACGCACCATGGGCAGATAAAAGATAATTTCGACAAAATTTCCTTCCGAGCGAAGCGAGAATTTAGCTCTTTTCAGCCCTAGGTGCGTAATGTATTATTTTATTTTCTTGATCTTCAACGACTCAACTTTATCCAGAACTCGTCAAGTGTTTCAGCATTGCCCCAGTTGCATAGGGATTGTCCCTTGGAACCTATAAGCATGAAAAAAATTAATTACTTGCACTTTATTTTAATCACTCGCCGATAAGTTCATTGAAAGAAATAATTACCATGTGTCCAGATCTATTGATCCAGTACATTTTAAACTTCTTATACTCTTTAACATATCCCTCAATGACTCCATCAACAACAACTGGCTGTCTAGTGGCTGTTTGCCATTGGTCAACACCTTCGAGCATTCTTTCCACCCAAACGAGTGTTCCTGGAGTTGCAACGATCAAATCCAAATGTCCACTGAATACGAAGACTTCCAAATCAGTTTCATTTAAGAGTTGTTCCACTAATTGAAGAGAACAAGTGGTGAAAATAAATAAAATTCATTAATTTATTGCTAATAGTGGATAGTCGAAAATATAAACATGTAAAGAATAGCACCACACCGGAAATGGGTCTTTTTTTCGTTTTTTTTTTTCGTGGGTCTATTTTTTTCGCGCCTATTTTTTCAATTTTTTTATCGACTCCTAATTCTACCAATTTGCCAATGAATTACCAATATTAACAACGGGTTTCATAAAATCTCCCTGCAGCATTTGAAAAACTCTGGTACTTTGGTCTCCCCAAGTAGAATTGATACCAAGTGCCTTCCTAACGTCATTATTCATCAATCTTTCGAGTAATGCATCTCTGTCTGCTCTTGGTCCACCTCCAGGCAAGTATCTCCTTTTAACATCTGCGTAGTAGTTCTTCTCCTCGAGGATATTATAAAAATCAATGTTACCAGTTACACTTATAATGACACTCTCGGCTCGACCCCATTGAAATGTTGCAGCTACCCAATCTTCTGCATCCACAGCTACCTTAGTTTGTAATGCTGCTTTTTGTATGGTTTCGTAGCCTTTCTTGTCAATCATGCCCTAGAAACATAATGATTTGTATAGTGGGAAAATGAAACAGTTTTGAGTGATTTCAAGGCATTTTTGCAGATCATTAATCACCATTGAGAGTAAGTATGGTGCCCATGAAAGAACAGAGTCTATTGGTGAGATCCATGAATCACCAAGTGCAACACCCTTCAAATTACTTTTGATAGTTCCCTCTTTTTCTGCCTGAAAAATGGAATAAAGAAATTCAATAATTTCGATCATTCCGACTGATTAGATACATTAACAATTACATATAGGGGAAGGTGGGGTAAAATAAACATTCCAAGGGAACGACACGAGATGAAGATTTTTTATTGATTCCATTGAAAAGCTGAGGAAATTTCAGATGGGAACAGATGTAAAATTTTTTTTTTTTCCTTCAATTTTTCGACAATTTTTCCTTTTTTAGCCAAGTTTTGAAGGGGTACTCCTTTTGAAAATCGAAAAGATTAATTTTTTCAGTGGTATCTCCGGTTCTCTTGATTGGAGTGACCTGGGATTGATTTCAAATGAAAGGTGAACTCATTTTTCATTAGTTTATGTAACTCATATTTTTTAAAAATCAATTCTTCAAATACTTGTGGGCTATTTTCTGAAAATCAATTTTCGCCCTTTAAGTATTTAAAAAATCTATAATTTTCTTTAAACCCTGTAAATCGATGGAAAATGAGCTCAATTTTCATTTAAGATCATTTCCGAGTCACTACGACCAATAGAACCAGAGATATTCCCGAAAAACTGAAATTTTTCAAAAACAGAAGCATTTTACCTTCAAATCTAGAGCAAAAAATGGAATTTTTGAAAAATTCAAAAAAATAACTTCCGAAAAATGATTTCCATTGAAAATTTCCTCAGCTTTCCAATGGAATCATCAAAAAAAACCTATCCCCAATATTTTCATCGATTTTAAGTAATTTTTCATAGTCCAAAATACCAAACCAACTCATGTCCATTTTACCCCTTGTGTACATTTCACCCCACCTTCCCCTAATTGATGCGTACTTTAGACCAAACGAGTCCAAATTCAGCAGCCATTTTTCCTCCATAAGATTCAGAAGTAACATAGATTGGTACTTCCTGAAAACCTGGAAATTTATCTAAAAATCCTCTCATACATTCCAAGAGATCCTCAGCAATTTGTTTATTTGTCTTAGTGAATGCAGAATATGTCCTGGCGAGACTGAATCCTGCTCCCACAGGATTATCAATGAATAAAACATTATAATCATTGACCCAGGTAGAATTACGGCGAGTTCCTTCGAGTGTTAAAGGGCCGAGTTCTTCAAAGTTTCCATAACCAGTTGAGGATGCACCTGGACCACCTTGCAGCCAAATGAGCAGTGGTTTTTCATAAACATTTACGGTTTCTCCATTTTCTGGAGTTACGTAGTAGAGCCACCAAAACATTTCTGCACCAGGTCGAACTTTTACGTATCCCCATTCCTGTTCACCAGGTCCGAATCCCTTTTTTCCTTCCGCAATTCCTAATTTTTGATAGAAAATGGAAATGAATGGGAAAAAATTATCGGATTAAAGTAGCTTGATCATATGTCGCACTAGTCGTTGAGTGTGTTGTAAGAAACGAACGAAAAAGACACCCGAAAATTAATATTCATGATTAAAAACGTATTTCCTAGTATTACAAGCGAATTCGAAGAGGAATTGGAGAATTATATGAATTATTTGTCATTTATTACTTGACCAATAGTATGCCATTTGACTAGCGTATTCACGTATTTCCCTATGCAGCAACAATAATCATTTATTACAAACTTATCAGACGGTCACTAATTTTCATATTGGATCGTAAAATTTCGTTTTTTTTTCCTTTTTTTTAAAGACCTTTTCCAGATTTTAATCTTTTGCCTAACTTGAAAGCGCAAAATCTTGCTTTGGCCCGGAAGACACTGTGTTATTTTTATTACTTGTCTATTTATTTTTGACAATACGAAACGATCGATCGACTTGAAATTTCACGAAATCATTCAGATTCCTATGAACTTTCATTAAAAATTTATTTCATATTCTAATTTTCAAATTCGTGTAGTGATAGAACCACCTTAAGGCAGTATTCTACTTTGAACGCTCAGAAAAAAGCTATTGTTGTGAATTTTTTATGAGATTATTAATAAGCAATATTGATGCAGGGTTTGTTAGGCTTAAAAATACACTCTTGAAATACATTTTGAGAAAGTTTCTATGTATTTTATACGATTTTTAGATAAAAAAAAATCATTTAAATACAATGCTTCTATTAGTAGATGAATCTGCGCTGGTGTTAAAATCTCGAAAGTGGGCCATTTAAAACGGAAAAATTGAAAAGTTGGCAGGTTCAATATACCACCAGCAACCGACTAGACCAAAATTACCTTAAATTTTGGATTTTCACCGTAATTTTTTTCTGCAAAAAACAATGAAAAAAAATTAAAACTTTTTTTTTATGCTGCTATTTTACTATCTTTGCATGTACACTAAGAATTCTAATTCAGACGGTTGCTAGTGTTATATTGAACCTCAAACTTTTTAATTAATTTTTCTGTTTCAAATGGCCCATTTTCAAGATTTTAACACCAGCGCAGACCCACCTACTAATCGAGGCATTGTATTTGAATGATGTTTTTGTGTATAGAAAGTGCATGAAATCCATGAAAAATAAGTTTTTAATGTATTTCAAAATTGTATTCATTGAGCTTAACAAACTCTACGTCAATATTTTTATTGATAATCTAATGAAAAATTCACAAAAATATCGTTTTTTTCGTGCGCTCTAAGTAAAATACTGCCTTAAAGGGGGGGAAAGGGTTTACGCGTGAAAAAAAAGCTTTTTTTACTTTTTTTTTTTGACGTATGGATTGAGCAACGTTATTGAAACCTCTTGAACATTATTAAGTATGGATTCAACAACATGAAGTAATTTTTTCATACGAAAATATCCACAAACAAGCCGGTGACGGAGCTTTTCTGAGAATGTCTATTGAAATAGACGATTTGCGGTGATCACTGTATCTCAGCTGGAAATTATCAGAAATAAAAATCTATTGAAATTTAGTCAAAGTATCATTAAATCCTCCCCCCAACGTTCTCTGATTATTTTTTTTTTCATTTTTCAATTTTTGGTGGTCATTTAAAGTAAAAACTGCTATTTTTTACAAAAAAATTGCGCCATTTCGTGGCACAATTTTGGTGGAAAACCCCTCCAATGTAAAAAAAAAAATAATCAGAGAACGTTCGGGGGAGGATTCAATGATACTTTGACTAAATTTCAATGGTTTTTTATTTCTGATAATTTCCAGCTGACATACAGTGATCACCGCAAATCGTCTATTTCAAAGAAACGTTCTTGGAAGAGCTCCGTTGTTGTTAGTGGATATTGTCGCATAAGAAAATTACTCAATGTTGTTCAATCCATGCTTAATAATGTTCAAAAGGTTTCAATGAATCTGCTTAATCTATACGTTTAAAAAAAAATCGTAAAAAAAGTGTTTTTTACTCCACGCGTAAACCCTTACCACCCCCCCCCCCTTAATCCGAAAGAAAAGAAATGATAGATTTAAAATTACCATTGAGTAGAAAACACGTGGCTATGATCCAAATTGGAGACATGGCTTTTCAGTTCACTGAATTTGATGAACTGAGAGAAACTGATATAATTTATAGAAGAATTGGATTAAGTGGATAAAAAACAGTATTTATCGCTCCGAAAAAGATTGAAGATTACCTCCTTTTTTCTAAATTATAGATTAGATTTAATAATCGAATCGGTCGTGATAAGAATTTCATGATTCTGTATTCGAATGTAATAATTGAGAATTTTGTTGAATGATTCGAAATAGTAATAAGTATTATTATTTCGTTGCCTTAGAGTCAGAGGGACGTAAGTGCTATGCTTATATATAGCACTTACGCCTTTTTGTTCCTAAGTCGATCACTTATTGAAAAATTATAAGAAATGGAATTAATTGATTGTAAATTAATAAAAAGAGGAATGTTTGATTTTTATCGCATAAATTGTTAAAGTTTGATACTCATTTAATAATATTTTTTTTTCCAAGGCTTTGAAACCCTTTACAGGGTATATTCAGCAATTTTTTTTTTTTTAATACTCTCTCGATTTGAGTCGTAGCTCAGTGATTATTTTTCAACATCGCACCATTATTTCTCAGTCATTGAACGATACAATGTTACGCAACAAATATTGAAACATTCGAAATAGTTCATGATCTGTTTCAAAGAGGAAGAAGTTTCAAATTTCTGAGAAAAATTGGAACTAGTATTGAAATAGTTGTTCAAACAATATTTTGACCTCCAAAATTCTATTTTTTTTTCCGGATCGAGAATGAAATGGCTATTGCTCCTGTATGGAAATGGCATTGAGAATTATTGAATCGAATTAATTGGAAAAAAAAGCGATTCCTCGGTTGAATGAACTCCTCGAAAGTGGGAGGCAAGTTGTGTAATGAATTGTTCATATCATTAAAATCATTAGATTCTGAAAAAAATAGAGAATTTTTTTTTTCTCAATTGAGAGTAAAAATCCAAGAATTTTCGGTGTATTCTCTGGTTTTGTGTACACAGTTAGCTCATTTGAATTTGATTGTAATAATGAATTCATTTGCCAGATCTTTCCGCGTTAGATAAAGATTGATGCGACGAAGGACGGATGATGGATTAATATGAGCACCAGTAGGTATTTAAACCAATTTCAATTACGTGGCACATAATAGTTGGTTGGCTTTCCTTCGAAGCTTGTAATTCTGAATTCGATATTGATGGTATAAAGGCTCCTATTTCGGTTCTCCATCCATTACGTGTATCATTTGAACGAGCGAAAGAGAAACCTTGCTTCATCATTTACTTGCCGAAGATATCAGGTATTTTCTTAGGAATATGAAAATTGATTTTCGGAAACAATATTTTAATATAATTTGATTCAATTATTTTTGATTCTTTCTAATCAGATAGAATTAGATATAATTAAATCTGCAGTCATATCTTGGTAGATATGACGTCATATCTGTGGAGATGTAGGAAGATATGCTAGTAGGTCTGACCACATCTAAGAACCCCACAACGGAACGGCTCAGATCTGTATCAGATATAATTATATCCTGGGCTTAGGAACAAAGGGGCGTAAGTGCTATGCTCATACACAGGACTTACGCCCCTATGACTCTAAGGTGACGATATATATTTAGATCTTAGCAGATCTGAAAAATTGATAGAATTGAATCTGATCAGATTTGAAATTCATTTTTTTTGCACTTTTCGAGATGTGAATATATCTAATTGGATACAATTCTATCAGAATTTTTTTTACCGGCCTGGAAATATTTTTTTTCATATAATTTGATCCAATTATATCTAATTAGATAGAATTAGATATAATTAGATGAGCAGTCATATCTCGGCAGATAGAAACTCATATCTGTGGAGATATAGACAGTTATACTAGTAGATCTGACTGATCTGAGAAATCCACAACGAAACGGCTCAGATCTGCATCAGATATAATTATATATATATTTAGATGTTAGCAGATCTGAAAAATTGATGGAATTGGATTTGATGAGATCTAAAAATTAGATTTTTTTGCACTTCTCGAGATCTAAATATATCTAATTACATATCGTTAACTTAGAGTCAAAGAGGGGCGTAAGTGCTATCCTTATACATAGCACTTACGCCCCTCTGTTCCTAAGTCGACGATATAATGATATGAAAGAAAAATTTCCAGAGAGTTTTCATGAATTGCAAAATGAAAAATATTCTGTGAAAATATTCTGTTTCATAGAAATTGCAGAACCCTGTATTGGGATATTCAATCCTTGCGCAAGGATGGAGGTATTAGCGAAGAAAATCTTGTCTTTAGTAGTTTTTGCAATTGTTTTCGAGAGGATAGAGTCATTCAAGGATTGCTCCACACCAGATTGTATATCTTTGGGTATGAAATTGATAAATTCAGTATTTTTTTCTGAGATTGAGATTTTTTTTTTGAAACTTATTTCATTTTATTTCTAGCTAATTCGATTAAAGATAATGTAAACACAGGAGTAGAGCCTTGTGATGATTTTTACGAATATGCTTGTGGCAAATGGGGAGAGCACAATCAAATACCGAGTGGAGAAGACATTTGGGATGTTACCCACATTCTGTCAGAGAAAATAGTCGAACATTTGATGGGTATTTATAAGATTTCTATTCAAAACTCCGATATTCTCAAACAAATATTTTTTTTTATTATCAAGCCATTGTTGCTTTTATTAAAGCTAATTTAGCATAGTAGAAACTGTTTAATTTTGAAATATTCACATTATTTCTTAACTTCAGTGTTGGATTGATACAATTTTTTTTTCTCAAACTAATATATTTTCTAGAAATGTTCAATGATGACGTAGAGTCATCGAACACCACTGAAGCATTTCGTAAAGCAAAGAGAATGTATCAAAACTGCATGAATTTGGGTGAGAATTAACATTATTTTTTATTTTTTTTTAAATATCTCAAAATTTAAAAAAAAATGGAATATCGATTTTTTTTCGCTCGCAGATGATATAGAAAACAATGGTGTGAATGCAATTCTCCAGTATTTCGAAGAAACTGGAGGCTGGCCTGCAATTATGGCACTCAATGATTCGAGACCAAGCAGAAAATCTATTCAGGAAATACGGGCCTATCATATTAAAAATTTAAATCTACAATTGTTCTATGAATTTAATGTATATTCTCTTGATAAAAATTCAACTGAAAATTACCTACATGTGAGTAGATCTAAAATTACGTTTATAATTAATTGGTCATTATGATTGTTGAGCCTTATAGGGAAGACCGGGGCAAAATGGACCTATGAATCGAAATGATTCGGCAGTTTCTTTTTAATGAAGAAGTCTACGAAAAAAATTGAAAAAATTCAGCAACAATGTCCACATATCGGAGCATCTTTTCAAATTTTTTCATCAAGTCCTTCACTTAAAAAAAATTCACTTCAAAAAAAATTCCTGAATCATGTTGCTACAGAGGCCCATTTTGCCCCACTTTTTACTACAATATAATTTATATTTTACAGATCGATCCTTTCGGTATATTACCATTCCCATATTTCTTGAGGAGTAACTCACGTAAATCCTCGAAAGTAGTACAATGGATCGGTAATATCACTGAAATTGTCAAGATATTGGCAAATAAAGCTGGCAACGATGTAAAAATTGAGGATGTGAAAAATGATGTAAACAATGTGATCGATTTTGAATATTCTCTTTTGGAGGTAAAGAATTCCTATAAAAATAAAAATCAATTTATTTTTTGTTATCGGAAGAAAAAAATGATTAATTATTTAATTAATAATCACTCTCCCATTGATAGAGATGAAAATAATTTTTTTTCAAACAATTTTTCCCAGATTTGGAACCAAATGTTGGAATCAAAAGACGATGAAGACGATAAGCCATTGAACATGACTGTGAATCAATTCCAAATATGGTTTGATGATAATTCCCACAGTAATAACTCAAAGGTAATTGGAAAATTAATTCAATCCTTTCAAAAAATATCTAATAACAGAAAACTAAAAAAATTATAGATAATATGGATAGATTTGTTCCAAGCTCTCTTCAACGGTACGGGATTGAACTTTACTGTAAATGATACGATAATAATTTCGAGCCCAAATTACATAAGAGATATGACAAGACTTTTGGATTCAACACCGCATCGAACGATTGGTAAAAATAAATGTTATACAGTACAATTGCAAAATTTTGCAAGAACTTTTTATAATTTAGAAAAAAATTATTTTAGTCAACTACATTCAATATGGTGCACTCAAGAAGTTGATGAAAGGTGCTCCAAAAGAATTGAGGGATATTGCATTTAGAATGCAGCAAATATTGAAAAAGCATGTGGAACCAAGAAGGTCTGTAGTCAGTTCTCTTCCTTTTTTCAAAATTAAGGTAATCCTAGTTGTTCTGGCAATCTATCTTTCCCTTTCAATTTAGATCACTTTCGATAGAGTAGCATGAAGAGATTTTTCTCCAAATTTAGTTTACCCCATGTTACCGGACAAATAAGACCGAAATTAATTTTTGAAAAAAATTAAATTCACATTGAAACTCCATAAGCGAGATTCAGTTTCAGTTCCATTGCAACAATTCATGGTCATAGACCAATTTTTTCCTTATATAACCATATCGTCGCCTTAGAGTGAAAGGGGCGTAAGTGCCAAAAATACGAATTTCTGGTGTGAAAGGGGCGTATGTCCACTCATCACTCCAAAATGTTTTTATGGTCTCTGGAACATTATTCGGGCAATTGAAAATTTAAAAAACTAAAAACAGAGAGGCGTATCTCCGGCACTTACGCCTCTCTGTTATTAGTCTCTCTCCAATGATTTGGGAAAATTCAATAACGACACTAAAAACAAAGAGGCGTACCTCCGGTACTTACGCCCGTTTGTTATTAGTGGGTGGTACTTACGCCTATATGCTATTATTTTTGATTTTTTTTACTAATATTGCGTAAAAGGCCTTGGAAAGCCTATTGGAGCAATAATGGTGGAGATACGCTTCTTTCTTATTTTGACGAAAAAAAATCGGAAAAAATGCCACTTACGCCTCTTTCACTCTAAGGCGACGATATATATTCTTGTTCATCAGTGTGTCTATTTATTTTTGTGAATCATGAAGAATGCATGTTACCGGACATATAGCTACGATTGATTCAATTAATTACATGATAACATGAATGGCGGCCATATTGGTATTTAAAATTCAAGGATCCTCCAATTCCAGTTCTAGATACCACAGAGTGAATCAAATCCGCAACAATATTCGATATTTACAATATTATTTAATAACAATTTACTATCATGGATATCGTTTTAATATCGGTAAAATGTTACGAAATTGGAATAATTAGAATATTTATGGTAACTTAGAACAAAAGAATGAAATAAAAGTAGATAGCTTGGACTTGCTACTAGGTTTACTTCAAAAAATTGATATAATTTAAAAAATTGGGGAAAACTAATATTTAATATATTATTTAGGGAAGAAACATGTTTACATTCGATCGGCCTCGAGCATGCTTTGAATTATGAATATGTCAGACGTCATGTTCATCCAGAGACTAAGCAATTGGTAAGAATATTTTTGATTTATAGATGAATCTGAAGGAAATTGTGCATTCATTAACAAACATTTTTGAAAATAGGTGAATCAAATGATTACTGAACTATCTCATGCTGCAAATAAACTCCTGGATGAAACTTCCTGGTTGCAGTCCAATAGAGTAACTTTGATAAAGCAACAATTATCAACAATGAAACGTTTCATTAATTATCCCGAGTGGTATGATATACCTTCAGCTGTAGATGATTATTACAAACAGGTTTGATTATGAATTGATTCAATTAGATTCATTTCCATTAATTCTCAATTAACACTCTAGTTGTTCATAGTGTTACGCCCTTAGGCCCTAAGGCTTAGGGTATTTCATGCCATTATTTTATTATCCCTAGACGTTGAATGCTTTGACCGATATTTTGAGCTCAATAGAACTACCCTAATTTGCCGTTATTGGCATTTAATTAGCGGTTTTTGAGTTTATCCAAGTTTATTCTGTTGGAGAGGCTTCTCCCTGAGAGTCAGGGCTCATTCCAGCTCTTCCCCTCATACGATCAGAAAAATGAAGTAAGCGACTGTCCGCTCTACTTCATTTTTCAGTAGAGAAAGAAATCAACTCGACAAATTAAGAAAATAACTGGAAATTTTATTACAAAATTTTTTGGTTCATACAGGTCTCAAGAAATGAGTCAGCCTTTTCATAACTGAATATACGACGTTTTTGCCTCGTGCTTTTACGAATACGCTGACGAATTTCCTGAGATCTTCCAATTTTATGAAATTTTACGAAAAATGCGAATTAAAATTACAAATATTTTTTAATTGATGTTTAAAGTTCTAAAATTGTTGATTTTGTCTTCAGATGTCGTTTTTCATGTCCAGGCGTTAACTGGATGTAACAATAGGAATATTGGAAAATCATCAACATCGATTATTGTCAAATCGCGACGTTTCGCTGAACAATGTCAGCTTGAGAAAGCAAGAGCCTGAAGAAGTTGACATTATTCAGAGGAACATCACAATTTGACAATAATTGATATTGTTCATGATTTTCCAATATGCCTATGAACAACTAGAGTGGTAATTAATTAATTCATTTTCACTTCTTTTCCCTGTTCTATTAATGCTCTATGATTTACAGTGCACAATTAGTGGCAATTTCGTGGAGAATATTATTGAAGTCACCAGATTTCTGAGGCATCTATCGATGAGCGAATTGGCGAAACCGAATAACAAACCTGAGTAAGTATATAAATAAACTGAATTGTGATACCGAAATTAGCAGAAATCTGACAATTTTTAGATTTTTCTTTAGTGATGGAGTCTTCTCCGGAAAAAATTTCATGGAGAAAATTTTCCGGTGAAAATCTTCTTCCGCTTCCGACTGGAAGCTTTGTATTCGCAACTTTTTTCAAATTCGAGTTTTCATCGGAATATGACCCAAAATGGTCCGAAATGTCGATAAATGATAGTGGGAAGAAATGTTTGTATGTATGTATGTGTGTGAGTGTATGTATGTATGTATGTGACTGACATTTCGTGGCTTTTCTCAGCAATTACTCAATATAGAAACTCAATTTTTTCACAATATATTTGTTCTCTGTGTCGTTTGCTCTTCTCCCTCGAGCTCATTTCAGCTCAATCTGCCGAATAGTTTCCAAGAAAATTGCATTTTTCAAAAAACGTTTTTTTTGCAATGACTCGATAATGATTTGATCAATCTCGTTTGTTAATTTCATTATCATCATGAATTGTATTAAATTCACCAATAGTTCTCCTTTTTCCAGCATTATTTTGACTGCTACTTCACTAAGCCAGCGATATTTTCGTAATCGTCATGCAATAGGTAATTATTAATTATTTCAATCTGTGATTGCTGATTTAATATCTTTATTTTCTGCATCTAGTTCTCCCAGCTGCATCACTTCAAGTCCCTCTTTTCAGTCCGCATTATCCACGGTAAAATTATTTTACATTATAAAAAATTCTAAAAAAGAGTAAAAAATCATTGGTTGAATAATTTTGGCATGTCATGGGATATTAGAAGCTTAAATTATAAGCGATAAGTCACGATTTGACAATGAATTTGTATTGTTTATTTTATTCTTCCAATATCCCATAACATGCCAAAATGATTAATTAAATCATGGATATGAATCCAATAATTAATTGGTTGAATTTTCAGGATCTCCCAATATGCTCAATTAGGCTCAATTATTGGCCATGAGATATCTCGTGTTTTTGATACTCCATCTGATATCTCCAATGAAGATTCTGATGAAATTAATAGGTTGAATCAATTGGAAGAAGAAAAAATGTTTGTTAATGGTCAATGTTTCGTGAAGCAATTCAACGAGTACAAAACTTATGAAGCTGACGATAGAACGATATTCGTAAGCATTTCCCACATTCTTCTTTTAAGTAAGAAAATTCCTCGAAGTTGTTGGCTAATTAATTGTGAAATTACATAGGTGAATGGGGGAAGGACGAAGAATGAAAATATTGCAGATTTAACAGGTCTGATTCTAGCTTACAGAGCATATCAGAATTCTAAAAGCTCAGAAGACGTCAATTTACGATCATTAGGCCTAAACTATACTGATGACCAATTATTCTTCTTGAGTTTTGCACAGGTAATTTTATTTGCTCATTTCATTTCTTGAATTAGAAATATATCTTGTATCGAATCACATTATAATGTTCATCAACTCAAATAAGAGCCTATGAAACTGTTAAATGTATCAGAAATTATGGAATTTCTTGTGTTCGACCACTGGTGTTTGACGAGTGTTCTCCGTTCGACTACTGGACCACTCACCCTATCTGTTCTATTCTTTCCACCACTTTTCTGCATAACTTCTCTCTTACTCTTATGCATGTCATGATTCTTGAATCTAATTATATAAATCTATATATTTGACAGCATTGGTGTTCATTGGCACGACCAACATATTACAAAAAAGCTGCTCGGAGGAAAGCACAATCAGTATCAAAGTTCCGGGTCATTGGTGCTCTATCGAATACAAAGGAATTCAGTACTGCATTCAATTGTTCAGCTCATAGTGCAATGAATCGCCGGACAAAATGTGTTTTTTGGGGCACAAATAATTGATTAAGGCCTAATAATTCTTAAAGTATCGTTGTCTTAGAAACAAAAGGGGGCGTAAGTGCTATGTTTATACACAGCACTTATGCCCTTTTGTTTCCAAGGTGAGAATATTATTGAAATTCATTTACCATTATTGTAATACTTGTCAACATAAAAAAACAAGAATAAAGGAAATAACTGAAATTTATATCGTCAACTTAGAAAAAAAAATAGCACTTACGCCCTTTTGTTTTTAAGGTGATGATATCCTTTCCATTAGTTTTTTCTTAATGACTAGAGTTTTTCGAACTTTCACTGTGTCCAAAAAAATCCTCCGAAAAATTGTCTCCATCAAAAATATCAGTATTTACATCGTGGGACTGGTATTTAATCTCGTTCACTCCAGAGTAAGGATTCATTTAACACTGCGTTGCCAGGAGAATGGAGGTATCATGCTGTAGTTTTGCTCGAGAAGATGAGAGAAAAGAAGAAAGAGAGAGAGAGAGAGAAGAGAGTAGAGCACCGCCGTACGACAGGAACGGCCAATCAACCCGGAGGTCAAATATATTTACAATGAGGAAGAAAAAAAGATTCATATCTCATGTATTTCGAGTAAAAAAATGTAATCTCTTTTACATGCATACATTTGAGATGAATTTACACTTTTTAATATAAATTTTTGTAATATTTTTATAATTCATCGTTGTATGAAATTGCGAAATGTCAAGGTTTCCCGTTGGAGTGAAAGGGTGTGCTCGATCCCCTATTTATCAATGCACCAACACCTGTAATGATTTTGATGAATGAATTGCAACATACAGGGAAGAGTGGGGCAAAATGGACCACCGGTGCAAAATGATAGAGGAATTTTTTTCAGAGTCAAGGAGTCGATGGAAAAATTTGAAAAAAATTGAGGAAATGCTCCAATATGTGGAGCTTATTGGTGAATTTTTTCAATTTTTTTTGAACACTCCTTCACTCTAAAATAAAATGCCGAATAATTTTGACTTGCCGGTCCGATTCTGCCCCCGGTCTTTCCAGATGTTGCAGACGATGAGATAGTCGCGTGTTAACGTTCAATTTTAAAATTATAGATAATAGAAGACTGGCATGACTTCCATAGCTCTCCAACAGCACGGAATTACGCCTCTGGAAGTTCGATCTTACTCATCAATTTAGTTGGTACTAAGAAAAATAATAAATTGTATCTTACAAACAGCTGCATGTACCAATCTACCTCTAGTAACTATCACGATGATCTTACATGGGTCAGCATCCATTCAGTTTCACACACAATTAAATATTTTTAATTGCCTTCAAACACTTAACATGAGTTTCATATTTTTTTCGAAGGCTATGAGAAGAATCCGAGAATCTTTAACATGTGTGTCCTCAATTTCTGGAGACTCTCATCATCATATAATGTCTACTGCTCCTCATCAACGGAGAAAGATAATAATGTTATGATAATTAAGGTAGATCATGTCACGTGTGTATCCAACTTGCATGTGTTTAATCATAAATTAAAGTAACTAGGAGTAAATTCATAAAAAAAAAAGTGGAATTTTAATTAAGCTTGCGTTTAATAAACGAGACTTCATCGCATAAAATTGCACCTAATTAAAGTTAAGGAGTAGAAGGTATATGTGATAAAATGAGTCTTCAGGGCAAAATGAACTGGATTTTTTTTTCAAGTCAAAGGCCTTTACGAAAATAAATTTGAAAAAATTACCTAATAATGTAGACATGCTTGATCATCTTTTCAAATTTTTTCAAATTTTTCCGCGAATTCCTTGATTTCGGAAAAAAATCCTGAATCGTTTTGCACCGGAGGTCCATTTTGCCACATTCTCCCTAATAATTTCAAGACAATTTTTTATTATTTTTCATTCATTAAAAAAAATTATGAACAAGCTGTAACTAAGTCCAGCATAGAATTCCTTTTTTTTCAAAGAATTACAGATGACAGACAAAATGAACTGGATTTTTTTTATATAAAAGGCCTATACGAAAAAAAAATTGAGAAAATTATCCAATAATATAGACATATTGGAGCATTTTGTCAAATTTTTTCAAATTTTTCTGTCAAGTCCTTGACTCCAAAAAAAAATCTTGGATCATTTTGCCTCAGAGGTCTTCTCTGCCACATTCTTCCCAACAATTTCCGAGTATTCTTTATTTCATTTAGTGCTGTAACTTATTCTAGCATAGAATTCTTTTTTTTAGGAAAGAATTACGAATAACGAGCGAAATGAACTGCATTTATTTTTATGTAAAAGGCACCTACGAAAAAAAATTTGGAAAAATTATCCAATGATCTAAACATGCTGAAGTATCTTTTCGAATTTTTCCAAATTTATCTACGAAGTATTTCCCTCTAAGAAAAAATCCTGGATCATTACACCCCGAAGATCCACTTTGCCACATTCTCTCCAATAATTTCAAGAGGAATTCCGCTTATTTTTCATTCCATTTTGAAAATTCATTAATAAGCTGTAACTAAGTCCAGCATAGAATTCCTTTCTTTTTCAAAAGAATCACGAATGACAAGAGATTGACGAGATGAGTAATTCTGCCTAGTGTGTGTACTTGTTAAGTACTCTACCAAGACCCGGCCTAATTGATTCGACGAGTCTTTTCGAAACGAGATGTCCATGAAGAAATAACAAAAATCCAGGTAAAACGGTACATGAACTCGAAATAACATTTGTCCGATAATCACTTGACGAGTGATTGAAAAATATGCTAATAGATCGTGAACACTTTCAAAAAGATGGCCATATCTTTTGTTTATGTTTGTTTCCGCATCCTTCATTTTTGTGTCATGGTTAACTCAGCTTAATACACACCAGTGATGTCTTCTTTCAAGTGGAAGAAGAATCAAGGATATACGCGCACACAAACAGACTTGACCCAGACATTGATTTAACATGAGCCTGATGGTTTTAAGTCTTAACACAAGTTGTTGTCAAACACACTGTGCCATTAAGAAGACAATATTAGTCTTCCCTTATGTCCATGAACATGACCCAAAGACGAAATAAAGAGAAATGAGAGTAGGGATATTTTGTCCGTTGTGAATGGGATACGGGTCTGCATGAAAAGGAGGAGAGAAAAAGGGAATGGAAGAAGGAGGATCCTGAAAAGTTAAAGTTGTTTTTTCTGAGACACAGTCATCACTCTGTAAACTCAGCGGCAACACTTTCTTCAATTGATTCTGAAAGTTCTAATGAAAATCGGTGATAATTAGTAGGGATAATTGTTGTAATGAGTGTTATTGGTGAAGTGATGAAGATTTCGAGTGATTCATCGAATATTGGGGATTTTCTGAAGACTGCAATGATTTCTACAGCTTATGCGGATGTGATATTGTGCTGTACGGGGGGTCAGAAGTTTTCTGCACATCGTTTGGTCTTATCTGCTGCTAGTCCTTATCTTCAGGTAAAAAAATGATGAAGACTTCCTAAAAAAAAAAAGAAAAAAAAATCTTATATTTAGTACGTTAAATATATGTTTATGTGATGAATATCATATGAATTTTGCTACCAACCCTTCATTTTGGCTTAATTCGTGAAAATAATATTTTCTTATATTCAATACATTATATGTGTGTTTATATGCTTTTCGCTTTCATTATTTTGATGAGTGATGAGAGCACCGGGGCATTGAGTGTTAATTGCGTGTTTCTCTAAATTAAAAAAAGTAAACTGAAACGATACTGAAGTTATAAAAAAACGTCTATTCGTCGAATCTCTTTTCGAATTTATGTTTCATAGTAAATCGTTAAAACATAAAATCGAAAAAGTGGTGAAAGCGATACATGTTTTTTGTAACTTCGATAATGTTCCAGGCTACGTTTTTCAATTTTAAATCACGCAAGTGATGCTTCATGCGCATGCGCTTCCATCACTCATCAAAATGATGATTTGTAGAGAAGACGACTTCTTCTTACTCCTTGTTGGCTATATCTCCTAGAGGAGCAAGTGCCACAAGAGAGAGAGACAGAGAGAGAAGACGACTATTGCGAGATTTCATCGAACTGCGATAATCTATAATCAGGGGGTGTATTCTATAATACACCAAAATCCTGTAACGCCTAAATTTCATTGGTTGACGAGTTGCGCGGGATATCCAAAATACAAAGTATCTATTGGCAAGAACAATCAGAGCTACCCCCTCGCGGCACATTTTAGGTTTAATTACCTAAATGCAGATAAACAAAAAATGTTTCGTTTTAAAATATCTTGCAAAATATATTACACTGCTCCCCATTAATAGAAGAAATCATGAATGATTTAACCCTAGACTGGTTTCTCTATGAGGGAAAAGCTGGCGTCCGCTGTTTTTATTTTTCCATGACTATTTGACTGAGCGTAAAATTCTGAAAAAATTTGAATGCGTTCATTAAAATGTTTAGAAAATTATTTTAATTTTTGGAAGACATATTCTGCGAAATTGCTGGAGAAAGAAAATAAATTCTAATAGGTGGAAAAATTTTTACCATGTTAAATGGTATTGTCGGTTGAGCGATGTTGCCGAAAACTCGATGAACGCGCCCGGGCAGTGTAGAGTGATTTCGACAACGTCGCAGCTGAAATAATATGGCGGCGATTCCCTCATGAGGGGACCAAAGTCGCAGGGGCAATTTGGTTGACCAGTTGAGGGTTGAGAGAAGCAAAATTTCCTTTTTAGTTTTGAAAAATGATGATGCATGAAAATATGCATGAATATTGGTTAGGTTAAGGGCACAATGCGCAAGGTGCGCGCGAAACGGGCTTCATAATCTAGTAATTTCAAAAATAATTCACGAAATTCACATTTTTTTTCAGAAAGTTCTATTAACCCACGAAATTCCTGCTGATCAGTGTGATCCAATAACTGTGATTCTTCCTGAAGTCGAGAGCACTGATTTAGAAGCTATATTAGGATTTGTATACACTGGAAATACTGTGGTATCAAGTGAAAGATTGAAAGCATTCTCAGAAACCGCAGCAGCACTTGAGATCAAGATACCGCCAATTCCTTGTCCCTTGACATTGTCTCAAGCTGAAAATTATTTGTCACGTGCTATTCCAGCAGCAGCGAATGAAGTAAATAACTGCAAGGGACATTGTGATCATTCTCGTCTCGGTTATTGTGAAGAAATTAATGCAACAAAAGGCTCATTTGTCGACGAACACCATTTTCAACAGCTCGAATACCAGGAACCGTTCCTTCCTATTGAATTATTTGAAAATTGCACTTTGAATTTGAAAAAAAAACAGACCACTAATAATGGAGTGCAAGAAAGAAGACAGAGATTTATGGTAGCTAATCGCGTTCCAGCATCACCATGGTGCCAAATTATACGTCCATATCATTTACCGCGGATTCAACCGATGATTCTTCAGAACAATGAGAATTATCGTAAAAATTTCATTCAGGTGAGTTTGGAGAAATCAATTTGATGCTTTCTATAGTTCTTCGGGTGATAAATATTTGCAGACATTGTATGATAATTAAATTAGCACACATTTGACCATTTTTCTGATTAAAAAAAAATATATTATTATAAAAAAAATATTTAAAAAATTGATATTTATAGCTTGCTGAGTTTTTTACATATGCATATTATTGGATTATGGGTGAAGGTCGTGAAATGAAACGCAGAGTTTACGCAGAGCAATTATTTTTTTATTAATCCGACGTCTTTAGTGATCGAAAGTTATCGAAGAACTGCAGAATGACGAAATGAAAGTGACGCGTTCTCACAGGACGAAGGGCCCTGCATCTCGGTTTTCAATTTCTTTTTATCAATCGTATATTTTACGGTTTGTATATGTTCATGAAAACGTTCCTAAGAAGACTTCATGCATTCGATTTCTTCGGTCTATACATAGAAATAATAACATTTTATTGAAAATAGATTATTAAATTTCTAGATTATTTTTGCTCATATTTTGACATATATCTTTTGTTTTATGTTTAATTTAATTTTTAGAAGAAAAAAAATGTAATGATTGTCAAATGTCTGTTATTTTCAGTATCATAGAGATTATGAGTCATTTTTTACATTTTTGTCAGGGGTAAGGGAGATTTTTTTATAAAATCATTGGGCAGCGCCCTGGTTTTTCCCTGATTAATAAGTACCAGACTCTTTCGTTGAAATCTCAGTGATTTCAACGTTCACTGACATCCACGAACGTAATAGAATTGTGAAGACTCAAGTAATTACGTTAGTACTGTTGTAATAATAACTGGTATTACTACTGATGCCGAAAAAAAAATCTTTCAGAGTAAGAATATAGAGAAAAGTGGGGCAAAATAGATATTACTGTGAAACAGCCCAAGATAGAATTTTTTTAATGATTGTAGTGAGAAGGTCACCTTCTCATTCTTCCGTTGGAAAATATGTGCCTGAATTGATTCTGAGGAATTTTATGAAAATTTGCATTTTTCGAGAATGATTCAGAATTTCAGATTTTGAATGGAATCATCGAAAATATCCTATCTCAAAATCTTTCACTGCTAAGGAAACAAAAATCTGATATAATTATCTCTAATCAGTAGGGCCTGGAGGTTCCTTCAAAGTCCTGACCAGCGTGAATATAACGCTAAGTCAAAATTTTAAAATCTATTCACTTACGTCGAATTGACACTTTGTAAATGAATAAAATCTAAGAATATCAATTTTTTAGATAGTTATGGTAATTTTCGTAAAAAATTATAATCATCGAGTTTGGCCCTATAACTATGTGAAAAATCGATATTTTTGAATTAAAAACTCCATAAATCGATGGGGAATGATCTCGCCTTTCATTTAGAATCGTTCCCAGGTCACTACAATCAACAGAACCAGGAATATTCCCAAAAAACGGAATTTTCTCACAAATCAAAAGGCTCTTATAGCACTTTACGTCACGACACACTTGAGAACAGACGTGTTCTCCCGATTTATACAGTAGAGTCTGTCACATTAAATATATCTTTTGTATTTCCGCAATTAAACAATCGATTGTAATAAATTAAATTGAAGTGGAATTAACGGAGTTAATTAATCAATTAAATTGAATATCATCTATCTTTTCACTTACCCCTCAAAAATGCAAAAAAAATCCCATTCTCAAAAAAAAGAAGAAAACTAATTTTGGAACTTGTTTTTCGCCCAAAATTTTCTCAGCTTCTCAATAGAATCATCAAAAAGAATCTATCCGTTTCATTTACAATGTCCAACTTTCCCCTATCAAATAATTAAGGATATAATTGTATCAAATTATATCAAAAAAAAATTCCCGTGTGATTCCAAGGGATTTTCACTCTATAGATGTCAACTTCTCCCCATTTCCTCCGACATGTCTCTCCTTTCCTCAAAAAACAGTTAAATTCAGTGAAAAAAAGGCCAATTAATTAAGAAGAGAATTCTCACTTAATTCAATAAAATACTTTCATTAAATTCCAGACAAGCATTCTACCAACGTCTTCCACCAACGAAAATGAATCACCTCCACAAAAAATACCTGAGATACTATCAGAAACTTTCTCAATCATCAAATCTCCTGGAGAAAAACGTCCAAATCAAACCACTCTGACAACACCTATAATAAAGAATCCACAATTTTTCGAAGAAAATAAAGATGTATCTTTGCTTGAATCATTAATTAATATTCATACTGTATCATCAAGAAGTGTTAGAACCGCTGAAACAAGTGAGAGCAAGAAGCATGAAGAAATACGCGATAATAATAATATTACACCTGCAGTTGGTGATATAGATGAAGATTTGATTGAAGTGGATGAAGATAAATTCAACTGCAACATATGCAACAAGAGCTTTGTGAATAGGACATTACTGAAGGTAAAAATCAGTCATCGAGAATATTCAATCCACTAGTAATTAATGATCATAGTTGCCTGTATAAAAAAACCATATATAAGGAAAAATATCTAAAAATATGTGATATTATACAGTGGCAAAATTATATAGGTATATAGTCACCTTAGAAAAAAAGTGACGTAAGTGTTGTGTGTGAGCATAGCACTTACGCCTTTTTATTTCTGAGACGACGATATCTTTAATATATTTTTTTCGTATAGTGCAGAATATAAAATTTTTGATCCTAAGATTTAATAAAATTCATCTTATTTCTAAAAATATATGGAACCGTATATAATATGTCACATTCAAATGCCTGTGTGGTATTTTGTACAGATCTGTAATCTTGAATATTTCTTCTCACAAAACCTCTTTCGCTGCACTCACTTACACTGCATGAACGTAATATGATCATATAATATAATAATATTTTCGTAAATATATGATATAATACATGGAGAACGATATATTGAGCTTTATAATTTTTTGATATGATAGAGGGTATACGTTTGAGTATAATTAACATATATTATGAGTATATGTGATTGGAAATATATTATTGAATTTTTTTTTCAACAAAATTCTATGTGATAATTTATGTATTGTTTCTAGTAGGGTAGAAGTATCAGTTTTGGCCACATTTGCACCTTTTTAGGCCACTCCAAATTCAAGTTAATGAAAAAAAAAATTCTTAAATCAGAATAATATTTTTATAGAATTCTGAAACCGTTATCATTATACAAATCTAACTTATAATGTGGTTGTACTCATTAAAAGATTAATATTTGAATTTGGATATAAAGTGGCCAGAGAAGATACAGTGGTCGCAAATGGTACTCCTACCCTATATGGTTCTTGCATATGGATGACGAAAATAATCATTATTATTTTTAAAAATAGGTTCACAGCCAAAAGCATTCTGGAGAAAAGCCATTTCGCTGTAAAGATTGCGGTCGAGAATTTTCCCAGCTACGAAATTTCAAGTATCATCGGAGCATTCACGAGGGGACAAGTGAATTTTCTGCAACGTGCCCTGAATGCGGCAAGTGCTTCAATGATCGAGGCTACTTGACTTCCCACATGAAAATACACAGAAATAGAAAGGAGTATGTTTGCCAGGTGTGTGGTAGGAGCTTCAATCAACGGGTTGCCTATAATATGCACATGAGAATACACAGTGGTATAAAACCGCATCACTGCGATGAATGTGGAAAGGCTTTTTCCCGGAAAATGTTACTGAAACAGCATTTACGGACTCATACTGGGGAGAGACCATATCAGTGTCATATTTGTCATAAAGCATTTGCTGATCGCTCCAACATGACTCTTCACACAAGACTCCACTCTGGAGTGAAACCTTATCAGTGTGAAGTCTGCACGAAAGCTTTTACCAAAAAGCATCATCTTAAAACGCACCTTAACTATCATTACGGTGTTAAACCGTACTCTTGCCCAAATTGTTCTCTCGCCTTTTCTCAGAGCAGTAACATGAGGACACATTTGAAAAAATGCCCAACTCAAGACAAATCAGTGGAAAAACGGAGCAATAATAATGGAAGATAGTAAAAAAAAAAGGTTTTATAGGGAAAAAAAATTAAACAGAACTTTTCATATTTTAAAATCCTAATTTATTGAGTTTACTCATTCTTTATTGGAGGTACAGGCATCACTTTATGAACTTTGACTGGAATTCAGAGAGACAATATAGAGATAATAAAATCTGTATGAATTGATATTCGATTGTATTGACATTAAACTCACCCTACACATTCACACGTTCGTGAATTTAAAGTGTCACCTGGTGGACAACCCTGTGGACATATTGCTGGAGAAGCGTTTACATCTTGAAAAATAAATTAGTTATCAGTATCAGTATTTGTTCAATGGATATAATTGGATTACTCACCGATTATATGAAAGCTCAGGCAAATTATTGCAACAGCTAAAAGCAGTAATACAGAAATGCGTTTCATTATGAGGAACATCGAGTATAAAATACACAGTTCAAGAATTCACTGCTTTTATAATAATGTGTTTAGGTTGTTTTTACGATAGACAGTGGTTATCTACTGTTTTTATTTGCATATAATTATGAATGTACGTTGTACTTGTCACGACAAGTAATTAAAGTATTAAAATTGTAAACATTTGAGAAGATATGAATACAGGAAAATATTTTATAATTGAAAATATTATTTTTTATCAGATACGATTGGGGAATTTCAATAAAAATGCCTAACACTTTATTATTCAGAGTTCATTGGACTTTATTCGACTCAACGCAATAAATAGTAAAAAAAAAAAGGTTTCATAGAGAAAAAAAATGAAACAAAGCATTTCATCTTTCAAAATCCTAATTTATTGGAGTCACTCATTTCTTTATTAGAGTTGGAGGCGTCAATCTATGAAGGTTTACTACATTGGCCGCAATGCAATGAATTCCGTACGGAATAGTTGCGGCTGGCTTATGTTTGCGAAAAAGTTAGTGTTGCCGCGATAGACGAGAGAAACGAGACAAGACGAGACTATAGTTACGAGAGCCGAAACGAGAACGCAGATTCATAATTCTCGATAAAACGAGACAAGACAAGAGGATTGGCACGAGAATTGACCAGAGAATAGACAAAAAAAAATCAAAACGAACTAATTTTTTTTGCCTCATCAGGTTTCATTCAAAATATGCGATTCATAATGAAATTGCCATTAGTTTTGAAAAATGCCAGAAATTTTATGCTGCACCTCTGAGTGACGAGTTTATTGAACACGTGCACCAAGAATGAAGGCATAAAAGTACTTCCACATGATCATTGTTCAGTCGATTCCCGTGTTTCCTGAGAGACAGTCCAGCTTTGGAGAACCTGACTAGAAATTTCTGCAAATTCCTCAGTTATATTTAAATGTACAATACATTGTTTAATATTCAATTACTGAACTCGTTTAGCGCACCAAATATGTATTAATATGATTGAATTACATTTAATAAGCGAATAGTTGTCGTTTCCAATTCATTCTGTCGGAAACTAGCTCTGAAGTGTCAGAAAGTGGGGCCACTACTGTAATACTGATCAATGCCATTTCTGATCAGGCGTGCCTATGCTGTACCGGATTAGGATAGACAGACTCATTCCGGATCCAGATTTGATCAGGCACAACCACGGCGTGCCTGATCAGGATAACCGTACTCATTCCGAATCCGTACCAAGTGTGACAGCAGGCGTGCCAGAAGAAATTTTTTGTCGGGAAGAGTCGTTCAGATGCAGTTCTTGAGGAACAAATGGCCAGCAAATCCCGAGCGATCTGAGCTAATCTTGAGGAACATGTTTCATTTTTCTTCCACCACGCCAATATATTTGCATTGCGATCAGCTACTTTAATAAACGAGAATAACGAGATGGGACGAGAATGAATTCTATTCTCGAGCTGCGAGACGAGACAATACGATAACTGGTATAGAGATGACGATACAACACGAAAGTGATCAAATTCTTGCCTCATCTCGTATTGCGGCAACACTAGAAAAAGTGCCGTATGGCAACGGACGCACTTCCTGTCAAACCTCACTTCAAAGTCTGAATCCGGGTTTTTTTTACAAAGTTGAAGCCTCTATGAAGAGAATTTAAAAAAATCACTCATTAATACAGACATATTAGAACATCTTTTCATGTTTTTTTCGATTTTTTCATAAAGACTTTTACTCTGAAAAGAAATTTACAATCTTTCTGTTTTTTTTTAGTCCATTTTCAATTTCCATCAATATCGGCATGTTAATAAGAGCTTCAATTATCTTATTTGTTTGATCTTCCCAAGAAAATTGTAGTAAGAAATTCACATTTACTCGAAAGAGAACCGAAGAGACGAGAAGCAAGATTGAAGAACAATTCTGATTAATTTAATTTCATACATTTTTCATTTTTTTCAAATTTATTTTCATTATCAATAATAAATATTCATAACTACAGAGAACATATTATTTTGAAAAATACATAGTTTACATTTGAACGTAATCATGATTACGTTCAAATGTAAACTATGCAACTATTTGCAACAGCTCATGGAAAAATTGCCATTGAGAGACATAAATCTCTCCAGTGGATATGCGTCCGGCTCCTGAAGATGATGGCTCTGATCGGATTCATTTTTCATATTCCTTAGCAAATCGATCACGTAAATTTCTAAATTGTACCTTAACTTCGTCACCTGTATCCAAAAAGAAACGGCTATTAATATTCATCAATTTAATTTCTCATTTTTTTTTAATTGACGTCAAATGATGAAAACTTTATATTTCATGTTGTATATTTATAATTACCTGGAATTCTTATTTCCGAGGCCCTACCAATAGCTACCCAAGCCTTTTCCTTCTCCATGCAATTGTGATAACTAGAATTACTTTTATTCCACAAAATAGGATTTACCTTAACAAATCTGATGAGTACTCTTTCCTGCTTAGCATCCAATTGTAAATTCTTCCCCATTTTCATTCAAAAAATGCACAGGAATGTTAAGAAAATTAATTACAGTTACTAATATTTAGATCATTCAAGGTTATTGTTCGAAAGCTAACGTCCGGCACTTTTCCGCAAACATAAGCCAGCCGCAACGATTCCGTACGGAATTCATTGCGATGGGGCCATTGTAGAATCTCCTTCAATGAGATCTGTATGGATTGATATTCGATTACATTATTATGATTCTCACTTTACACATCTACAAGACCGTAGTAGAACTTTACCTGGTGGACAGGTGAATGGGCATATTGCGTTGACATCTCAAAAAATAAATTAGTTATCAGTATCAATATATCGTCGCCTTAGAAACGAAGGGGCGTAAGTGCTATCCTTATACATAGTACTTAAGCCCTTTTGTTTCTAAGATGAAAATATTTTCAATGGATATAATTTGATTACTTACCTGTTATATGGAAGCTCAAGCAAATTATTGCAACAGCTAAGAAAAGTAATACAGCAGTGCGCTTCACTATGATGAAAATCGAATATAAAATACACAGTTCGAGAATTCACTGCTTTTATAATAACGCGTTTACGTCTTTTTCTTCGATCGGAAGCGGTTATCGATTGTTTTCTTTGCATATTATTATCAATCCGCGTTGAAATTGTCACTTCGAGTAAGGAAAATATTAAGATTATAAATATTCCAGAAGATATGAATACAGGGGTCTTTCATAATTGGAAATGTTTTTTTTTTTATGAGATACAATTGAAGAATTTCAATGAAGGAAGCTGACATTATTCGCCTCAATGCTTGAATGTATCAAGTTCAAGTATTCTCATATTTCAATTCGAAATACCAATTATGAAGAGAGTGGATAAAAAAAATCCAGAAAAGTAGGAAATCTTAGAGAAAAGGTGATACAATAGATGGTCCCTGGGTAACGAAAAACAAAAAATTATGATTGTTGAGGATTTTATTGCACTCAACTCGTCTGTAAGACTTTTATCGAAGACCCCACACTGAGAAGAAAAATAACTGTTCTCAGAAAGATGTATTTTGTGCAAAAGATAATCAATGCTTTTTTGAGATGAATTTTCTCTATTCACTTGCACAAAATACATCTCTTTGAGATCAGATTTTTTTCTCTCAGTGCATGTGGTCCTAACTGAAATTTCTTATTCCCAAGAAGAATTTCCCCTATCAAATTAATAACTTTTTTCTATAGAATTCTGCAAAATAGGCATATATGGAGCAATGTGAAATCTGCATGATAGATTTTACCAAAAAGCCTCATCTTGAAACGTCTTCCAACGATTATCACTGAGTTAAAGGGAGCAGTAACATGAAGACACATTTATAAAAATGCCCAATACTAATGGAAGATAATTTTCGAAAAAAGTTTCATAGGGAAGAAAACAAAATATAAACGTTCAATATTTTCAAATCTTTATTTATTGAATTTACTCATTTTTTATTGGAGTTACGAGCGTCAATCTATGAATTATCACTGAAATACGGAGAAAAGATATGAAGATAATTAAATCTGCATGAATTGACATTCGATTACATTATGATTGAACTCACCTTACACATTTACAAGGTGGCATTAAAACTTCGCCTTGTGGACAGACTATCATGCACCTTATCTCTGAAGCGTTGACATCTCAGGAAAAAAATTTAGTTATTAGTACCAGTATTCGTTCAATGGATATAATTCAATTATTCACCTGTTGCATGAAAGCTCGAGCAAATTATTGCAACAGCTAAGAGAAGTAATACAGCAATGTGCTTCATTATAAGGAAAATCGAATATAAAATACACAGTTCGAGAATTCACTGCTTTTATAACAACGCGTTTACGTTTTCTCCTACGATAGGCAGTGGTTATCGACTGTTTCCTTTGCATATCATTATGAATCCACGTTGAGCTTGTCACTTGACGTAATTAAAATATTAAAATTGTAAATATCCAGAAGATATGAATACAGGAAAGTCGTTCATAGTTGGATATGTTATTGTTTATGAGAAACAATCGAGGGATTTCGATAAATAAAGTTGACTTTATTCGTCTCAATGCTTGAATGTATGAAGTTCAAGTATTCTCATATTCCAATTCGAAATACCAATCATGAAGGGATTGGGTAATTATGCAAAATAGAGTCCAAAATAAAAATTAATTTAAAATCAGTTTAAAAAATTGCATCCGGAAGGGAGGTGGTAAAAATAAGGTAAAATATTGGAGTCAAAAATTCGAAGGTAAATATCGGAACTCGCAATAGCTCAACTGGTAGAGCATCAGACTGGTAATTTGAAGGATTTGAGTTCAAACCTCGCTTGCGCATTCCATATTTGTTCCGAAAGTTTGATTCTGGTAATTATTAAATTTTAGGATGGGCGCTATTGTGCATGATTACCAAGGACTGGATAAAAAAAATGAAGAAAAGTAGGGAATCTTAAAGAAAAGGTGATGCAATAAATTGTTCCTGGCTAAAAAAAGGAAAAATTGTGATTGTCGAGGATTTTATTGCACTCAACTCGTCTGTGAGACTTTTATGTAAGCCCCCAAACTGAGAAAAGAAATTACTGGTCTCAAAGAGATGTATTGTGTGCAAGTAAATATACTAAATCTCTATAGATATAGATATAGATGATCAATGCTTTTTTGAGGCGGACTTTTCATATTTACTTGCATAAAATATACTCTTTGCGACTAGATTTTTTTTTCCCCAGTGCATATGGTCCCAACTGAAATTTCCTACTTCCAAGAAAAATTTCCCCAATAAAATTAGTAATTTTTGTCTATGGGATTCTTCAAAATAGGCATATATGGATCAATGTGGAATCTGCATGATAGATTTCACCAATAAACGTCACCTTGAAACGTTTTTCAACGATCATCACTGCGTTAAACTGTATTTTTTTCAGAACTCTTATTTCACTATTTGTCAGAAAAGTAACATGAAGACACATTTGAAAGAATGCTCAATACTAATGGAAGATAATTTTCGAAACAAGTTCCATAGGGAAGAAAACAAAACATAAACGTTCAATATTTGAAAATCTTTATTTATTGAAGTTACTCATTTTTTATTGGAGGTACAGGCGTCAATCTATGAATTTTTACTGAAATACAGAGCGAAAATATGGAGATAATAAGATCTGTATGAAATAACATTTGAGCGTCTCAAGATCAAACTCACCCTACACATCGACACTAATGCCGACGAAACACGGTGGTTCAAAAGTCTTATCCGGGGGACACGACATCTGGATTAGCAGTGTTCACACCTCAAAGGAAAAATTAGTTATCAGTATCAGTATTCGTTTGATGGATAGAATTACTCACCAGTTACATAGAAGCTGAAGCAAATTATTGCAACAGCTAAAACAAGTAATGCAGTAGTGCGTTTCATTATGAGGAAAATCGAATATGACATACACATTTCAAGAATTTCACTGCTTTTATAGCAATGTATCATTAAGAATCTGCGCTGAGCTTATCACAACGAGTAATGAAAACATTGAAATTGTAAATATAAGATATGAAAACAGGAAAAAATTTTATAATTGAAAATATGTTACTTCATCAGGTACGATTGAAAGATTTCAACAAAAATGCCTTATACTTAATCAACCCCATTTAGTGGAAGAACAAAGTCAAAATAATGGAAAATAGTAACGAGAAAAAGGGTTTCATAGGAAAGAAAATAAAGCATTTGATATTTCAAAATCCTGATTTATTGGATTTACTCATTCTTCATTGGAGATACAAGCATTGATTCATGAAGTCACACTGTAATACTAAGAGAAAATATGGAGATAATGAGAACTGTATGAATTGACATTCGATTACATTATGATTAAACTCACCTTACACAGTTACAAGGCTGTATTAAAATTTGACCTGATGGGCAGACTATCAGGCACATCGGCAAAGCGTTCACATCTCAGAAAAAAAATTTAGTTATCAGTATAAATACTCGGTGCATGGATAGAATTAAATCACTTACGAGTTACATGAAAGCTCATGCAAATTATTGCAACAGCTCAAGCAAGTAAGACAGCAATGCGCTCCATTATGAAGAAAATCGAATACAAAATACACACTTCGAGAATCCACTGTTTCTATAATAACGTGTTCATGTTCTTTTCTACAATAGGAAGTGATTATCTGCTGCTCTATTTTTGTACATTATTAGGAATCGGCATTGAGCTTGTCACAACACATGAAATAGTTAAAATATTGACATTTTAAATAGAAGATATAAATACCGGAAAGTATTCTATGATAGAAAATATTATGCTTTTCTGGCGGTTTTGGTGGTACGGTCTCACGGAAGTGCTTCCACGGTGGTTGAACATGTAGTTTATTTCCACTATTTCATATCTACTAGTCAAAGTTTTTTTTATAAAGAAAAATAAACATTCTCAATTGTCAAATTTCTCATTAATAATGAATTTGTATAAAAAATAGAAAATAATACAAATTCCTGATGGGGGGGGGGGGGGGGGGGGAGATGCAACTAACTATTTTCGAATCATTAGTCTGTTATCCTAACCCATGCGCAAATAGCGGCTTTTTTTTCTTTTGAAAATACGTTTATTCACCAAAATTTGTTCGTTTAAACTGACTCAATTTATATTTGGATCAACAGCCGAGGCACTTGAGATCATAGCTCTTGTTTATTATTACATAAGACTCTTTGCAGATAAATTATCTTATTCTCTTTTTATATTATTTGTTAAAATTAAGTTTTCACGCTTCTCAGTCTATTTTTATACCCAGCGGGTTTGTAGTTTCAGAATCTTGGTAAAGGGAAGAAGCTATCGCTTTTTGCCATCTATCTTCCTTAGAAAAATTTAATTTAATAGAATTGGTTCAAAAGCGATTTGAGCATTTATTAGGAATAATTTAATTTCGAATAAGAAGAACGGATGGAAAAACGAGCATCCACCATTAATTACTCAAATTTACAGTTCTCAATATCATATATGAATTGGGCGAGTATTCCCTAGCGACTTAGGTGACATGAAGGAAACACATATGCGCGGTTGAAAATCACACCGTGAAAATCCTGTGGAAACACTATTTTCCGAAATAAGTCCGAAATCATTAGTTTTAAAGAAATTTCTTCAGAATCATTTTTTACAAAACATTTAATTATCTGCAGAAGAGATCTTTTTATAAATTTTCCTAAACTCAGTAGCCAATGAAGCGAAGAAGGATGAAGAAACTATAAAAATTCCAATTTTCAGAGTTATGAAAACACTGTGGAACTACTATGTCATCAAAATCGCTAAAGTTATCAGATACGATTGAGGAATTTCAATAAAGATTGTTTCTTCCTAAATGAACCTCAATCGGTGTAAAAATGGAGTAACAATAACGGAAAATAGTACAAAAAAAACAAGCAGTAGTTCGTCGCTGCGTTAGTCGCTATTTCTCCTACGTTATCTTTTAAATCGCTATTTCTTCCTTTCAATTTCGGCTAATGAATTAGCAGGATGCTTCTGAATGGTCTTCCTGAATTTTTCTATCATCTCTCTCGGAAAAGAATTAAATATCCTAAATTTTAAATAAAAAATCTTTTTTTCACCTTTAATATTCCGTTTTGGGTACAGTTTCCGATTGTCCTGCGACGGCGAGTAGGGGCTTATTCGAAAGAGAAGAATGTGTTCTTTCAAAGAACCATGAGGCAAAAGGCTTTTTATTTTTTTATTCAATTATTAATTTTACCTTTCACCCGACGCGGCGATGGTCAATGGCTGTTGGGGTTGAAGGAAATTTTATCAAGTTGGGCGCCAGTTGACAATTTCGTCAACAATATTTGAATTAATTCTTTCAAAGAGCAAGGATTTCAAGGGAGATTCGATTGGGATGACCATTAAATATCAACAGAAGGAGAAATAAAGATTCAAACTGAAAGAGAATTATTAATGACTTACATTTATTGCTTGTTGACTCATTCCCTTTATAATTTCGTCCAAAAATTATTTTAATTAATTAAACGATATTCGACAATTCTGCACCATAAAATGGATAATTGAGTTGAATTAGTACAATTAGTATGAGAAAAATGTTTATAATATCGAGCATTGATCACACGCTTTGCCATCTAAGGCAAGAGTGATCAGCGTATATGTCTCGGCTTTGTAAAACTCATTAGTGACGGGAATTTTGACGTGTTCACATCATTTTCGACAATTAATACTGCCTTGAGGGTATCAAGGTCGCCCTCTCTCGAATTTCTTTACTTGAGTTGACTTTTCATTTGAATTTTAACAATGAGATGCATGATATTACGTTGAGTCGAATCGTCTTGTCACAACCAAATGCAAAATATGGGTGTTCATTCAAAAAAATCGAGGAAAATTGCATTTTTTTATTTTTTTTTGAAATATTGAGAATAAAATACATTTTTTAATGTAATAAGCGGAGAACTTTATCTAAAAATTCCAAAAACTGACGGCTTGTTCAGCTCATGGAGACGGATATTTTGAGCTTTGTTCCGATGAAATTGGATGAGTAGTTTGGAAGATACAGCCTATTTTCAGGAAAACTTCAATTCAAAATATCTCGAGAACCATTGAACCGATATGCCTCAGATCCAATCCCAACCATCTTTATCAGAAACTACATATATTTATATATACAGAAAAAAATTTGAAGTCTTCAAGTCAATTATTCATTGAGCTATGGTGGACAGAACGAGTTTTTGGAAAAAAGCACAAAAAAATTAATAATTAATGGAATAATGGGATTATATTCATAAAATTTTGCCAAAAGTTAGATATTATGGTTGCGAATCTCGAGTAAAATTTTGAACGGAATTGGTCTCACGCAAATTGAGAAATTTTGAAAAATACGACTTTTACAAAATTGCTATATCTCAGAAACCATTTGGCCGGTCTTGTTGAGATTTTTATGGACCATACACTTCATCAGAACTGATATCTTTCCGAAACTGCAGGTTTCTATCTCTCACCGTTCTCGAGTAATAGAGAGTTGTAGGGCCGTACGGACAGACACACACACATACATGTCTATTTTTTTTTCTCATTATGATTTCTCGACGTTTTGGATAATTTTGAGTCGTTTCGAATAGAAATGGGTATTTCGAAAAAAAATTGCGAAAACAAAGCTCCCATTCGGAAGCAAAAAGGATTCATAGGGAAGAAAATAAAACAAAGCATTTAATATCTCAAAACCTTGATTTATCAGATTTACTCATTCTTTATTGGAGTCACAGGCGTCAATCTATGAAGTTTGACTGAAATACATAGAGAAAATATGAAGTTAACGAGATCTGTATGAATTGACATTCAATTACATTCAGATTTAACTCACCTTACACATTTACAAGGTGGTATTAAAACCTGATCTGGTGGACAGGATAGTGGGCATATTGCCGTAGCAGCGTTCACATCTCAAAAAACAAATTAGTTATTAGTATCAATATTTGTTCAATGGATATAATTCAATTACTCACCAGTTACATGAAAGCTCAAGCAAATGATTGCAACAGCTACGAAAAGTAATACAGCAATGTGTTTCATTGTGAGGAAAATTGAATATGAAATACACATTTGAAGAATTTACTGCTTTTATACCAACGTGTTTATGTTTTTTTTTACAATAAGCAGTGGTAATCCACTGTTTTCTTTGAAAATCATTATAAATCTGCGTTTTACTTGTCATAACAAGTAATTAAAGTATTGAGATGATAAATATTTGAGAAGATATGAATACAGAAAAGTATTTAATGATTGAAAATATTATTTTTGATCGGATACAATTGGAGCATTTCAATAAAAATGTCTTAAACTTTATTATTCAAAGTTCATTGGACTTTATTCAACTCAACACAATAAATAGTAAAAAAGATGGTTCCATAAGGAAGAAAATAAGACAAAGCATTTAATCTTTCAAAATTCTTATTTATTGGAGTTATTCATTTTTTATTGGAGGTGCAGGCGTCAATCTATGAAGGCTTACTGAAATGCAGAGGGAACATCTGGAGTTAATGGGATCTGTATGAATTGATATCCGATTACATTATGATGATACTCACTCTACACATCTACAAGGCCGTAGTAAAATTTTACCTGGTGGACAAGTCGAGGGGCATACTGCGTTGACATCTCAAAAAAAAAAATTAGTTATTAGTATCAATATATCATGGCCTTAGAAACAAAAAGGCGTGAGTAGGCATAGCACTTACGTCCCTTTGGTTCTAATTTGACGGTATGTTCAATGAATATAATTTAATTACTCACCTGTTACATAAAAGCTCAAACAAATTATCGCAACAGCTAAAACAAGTAATACTGCAATGCGCCCCATCATGAAGGAAATCGAATATGAAATACACAATTCAAGAATTCACTGCTTTTATAATAACGCGTTTGCGTTTTTCCTTGTAATGGGCGTTAAGCTTATCACAACGAGAAATTAAAATATTAAGATTGTAAATATTCAGAATTCATTTGACTTTATTCCACTCAACACTTGAATGTATTGAGTTTGAGTATTTTTATACCTGGATTAAAAATAATGATTCCTCGAAACACTAAAGGAAACAATGTCAAAAACAAGAATAAAGCGATTGGATGGAAAAATGATAAAAAGTAGTAAAATTTAGAGAGAAGGCAATCTCTGGTTACTAAAGTGTCTGTTAGCAGAGTGTCTGTGGTTAGCAAAGAATCAGAATTCTGTGAAATTGCAAGTTGGAGGTCAATTTATGATTGTTGAGGATTTTATTGCAGTCAACTCGGCAATTAGACTTTCGATAGCGGTTCCAACGAAAATTTCATACCCTCAAGAAGAAATTCCCCAATTCAATTCGTGACTTTTTTAGTATGGAAATCTTGAGAACACACTGAGAAAAAAATAGTGGTAAAAACTATCAAATATCGATACTATTGGTCTTCAGCAAATATTTTTTAAAAATAATTTGAAAAGCTGTTGAATTTACAGAATTTAGTCAATTCAAACAGATCAACTAGTTGAATTGACTGAGTTCAGTAAATTCAACAGCTTTTTTTATTATTCCAAAAAAAAATTGTTAAGAACCAATGGCATCAATATTTTTGATAGTTTTTTTTTTACTTTTTTTCCTCAGTGTAGAATGTATATCGATGGGAACATACAGAGCAGTGTGAAATCTGCACGTGAAGCTTTTACCAAAAAACATCATCTCAAAATGTATCTCAATTATTATTACTAGTTCTCACGCTGGCAACACTTTTGTCCCGAAAATGAGCTCCCCAAGAAAACTTGATTGATTCTGACTAATTCGAGGGTGTAGAATCCGATTTTGTTGGTTATCTTGTTCTCCGATTTGCCTTTCTAATTGTTATTAACAATTTAATTGTTCAAACCGTCATAGCGCATAAGCTAGAGGGCTTACAAAGAAATACTTCAAACAAAAGTTGTTCGTCTTTTCAAAATAAAGAGATTGGTTTTTTTTTCGTCACGATAACTTCATTTTTGACCGAGTTACGGCTGAATAACCGTTCCAACGGCGCGTTAAGACTCTCCTCGCTATTTCGCTTGCGCGCCAAATCTCATCAACGGCCTGTTTGAACGGTTATTCAGCCGTAACTCGGTCAAAAATGAAGTTATCGCGACGAAAAAAAACCAATCTCTTCATTTTGAAAAGACGAACAACTTTTGTTTGAAGTATTTCTTCGTAATACCTCTAGCTTATACGCTATGACGGTTTAAACAATTAAATTGTTAATAACAATTAGGAAGGCAAATCGGAGGACAAGATAACCAACAAATTCGGACTCTACACCCTCGAATTAGTCAGAATCAATCAAGTTTTCCTGGGGAGCTCATTTTCGGGACAAAAGTGTTGCCAGCGTGAGAACTATACGGCGTTCAGTCGTAATCTTGTCCGAATTGTTCTTCCGCCTCTTCTTGAAGCAGTAACATGAGGATGAATTTAAAAAAATGCTTCGTTCAATTGAAATTTTTGAAAAAACGGAGCAATAATAATGGAAAATAATGAAGAAAAGTTTTTATGGGGGAGAAAATGAAAAAAAGCATTCAATGAATATTTCAGAATCCTGATTTATGAGATTTACTCATTCTTTATTGAAGGTATAGACATCAATTTATGAAGTTTCCCTGAAATGCAGAGAAAAAATGTGGAGATAATGGAATTCGTATAAATTGACATTCGATGACATTATCATTAAACTCACTTTACACATTTACAAGGCGCTATCAAAACTTCACCATCTGGACATAACATTTTGCATACTGGCACGGCAGCGTTCACATCTCAAAAAATCAATTAGTTATCAGTATCAGTATTTATTTAATAGATATAATTCGATTACTCACCAGTTACATAAAAGCTCAAACAAATTATTGCAACCGCTAAAAGAAGTGATACAGCAATGCGCTCCATTATGAGGAAAATCGAATACTAAATACACAGTTCAAGAATTTACTGCATTTATGATAACGCATCGACGTTTTCCTTTGCAATAGGCAGTGATTATCTACTATCTTCTTTGCATATCATTATGAATACAGGATAATATTTTATAATTAAAAATATTATTCTTCATTAAATCTGATTGAAGGAATTCAATAAAAATGCCTTAGACTTTATTATTCGGAGCTCATCTGAGTGGAAAAACGCAGTAATAATAATGAAAAATAGTAAAAGAAAAAAAAAGTTTCATAGGGAAGAAAATAAAACAAAGGTTTTAATACTTCAGAATTCTGATTTATTGGATTTACTCATTCTTCATTGGAGTTACAAGCATCAAACTATGAAGTATCGCTGAAATATAGATAGAACGTATGAAGATAATGAGATCTGTATAAATTGACATTCGATTACATCAGGATTGAACTCACTTTACACATTTACAAGGTGGTTTCAAAACTTCACCATCTGGACAGATTAAATCGCATATTGCTCCAGCAGCATTCACATCTCGAAAAAAAAGCAAGTTATTAATTTCAGTATTCGTTTAATGGGTATAATTCAATTACTCACCAGTTACGTGGAAGCTCATGCAAATTATTGCAACAGCCAAAACAAGTAATACAGCAATGCGTTCCATCATGAGGAAAATCGAATACAAAATACACACTTCAAGAATTCACTGGTTTTATGAAGAGGCAGTTGTTATCTACTGTTTTTCCTTCATATCATAAAGCAGCATTGATCGTGTCACAGCGAGTAATTGAAATATTAAGATTGTAAATAATGCAGAATACATGAATACAGGAATGAATTTTATAATTATGATTGAAAGTTGCAGACATATGAAATTTTTTAGATTTCCTTATTCTTTTAACAAATCAATTATTTTAGAGAAACGAGAAATATAATGATACTAAAAATAGCAGACATCTGGAAATTTCTAGTTTCTTTTTCCCTTAACGAATGAATTATTTTTGAAAAACTGAAGAATATGCACATGCAGAGATTTTGAAAAACTATGAGTGAAAATGTTGTAAATATTTTTTTGCCAATAATTCATTTGTTTGAAAAAATGGAAAAATTTGTCGGATATATGCTAATTTTTTCATGATTTTTATCATTGAGAATATTATTCTTTATCGGATACGATTGAGGGATTCTAGTAAAGATGCCTCAGACTTCATTATTTGGTAGTTCATTTCCGTGGAAAACGGAATAACAAAAATGGAAAAGGTAAAAAAAAAGGTTTCATAGGGAAAAAAATAAAACAAATCGTTTAAGATTCCAAAATTATAAATCATATTGGGTTTATTCATCCTTTATTGGATATATAGGGGTCAATCTATGAGTTTTGCCTGAAATACAGAGAGACAATATGAAGATAATGAGATCTGTATGAATTGACATTCAATTACATTAATATTAAACTCATTTCACACATACACAATGTGAGTTTGAAACTCTACCATCTGAACAGGTTAGTGAACATATTGCGTTGACATCTCAAAAGAAAAATTACTTATTAGTATGAGTATTCGTTTAAGGATGATTGGGAGAAAAAAAAAAAAAGTTAAATTTTTGTATAAAATCATTAATAATAATTTATACAAGTTGAAATTCTCAAATCTGATTCAGTGAATCTGTAAAGAATGTAATGAGAAATAAAATAAGCTCGAGAAATAAAAAAATTAATTGAAAATTGAAAAATTTTAACTATTTTTTACATTTCTTCAAATTTTTCAAGACTTAAAGGAATGTAAAAAGTAATAAAAATTTTTCAATTTTCAATTAATTTTCTGTTTCTAGGGCTTATTGCATTCCTCATTAAATTCTTTACAGATTCACTGGATCAGATTTGAGAATTTCATCTTGTATAAACTGTTATTAACGATTTCATACAAAAATTTAACTTTTTTTTCCGATTGTACCACCTAATCATTCTTAATGGATACCATTCAATTACTCACCAGTTATATGAAAGCTCATGAAAATTATTGCAACAGCTAAAACAAGTAATACAGCAATGCACTCCATTATGAGGAAAATCGAGTATAAAATACACAGTTCAAGAATTCACTACTTTTATAATACATAATTTGGATTTTTTCTCACAATAGTCAGTGGTTATCTACCATTTTCTTCACATATCATTACGAATCTGCGTTGAACTTTTTACAACGAGTAATCAAAATGTTGAGATTGTAAATAGTTCAGAAGATATAAATACAACAAAGTATTTTATGATTGAGAATATTATTCTCCATCAGAGACGATTGAGGGATTTCAATGAAAATGTCTTGTGTTTTATTATTCAGAGTTCATCGGACTTTATTCGTCTCAACACACTAAATAGTGAACAACAATGTTTCATGAGGGAATAGATAAAATAAAGCATTTAATATTTAAAAAATCCTGATTTAGTGGATTAACTCATTCTTTTTCAGAGGTCCATGTGTCAATCTATGAATTATCGCTGAAATCAAAAGAGAAAATATAGAGATAATGAGATTTGTAGAAATTGACATTCGATGACATTCAATTACTGTTTGATTCAACTCACTTTACACATTTACGATTTAACACCCCAAGGTGGTTGACCTTGTGGACGTGCATTCACAGCTTGAAAAACAAATTACTTATTGGTATCAGTTTTCGTTCTATGGATATAATTCAATTACTCACCAGTTACATGAAAGCTCAGGCAAATTATTGCAACAGCTAAAACAACTAATATAGTGATGTGCTTCATTATGAGGAAGATCGAGTATAGAATACTCGATTCAAGAATTCACTGCTTTTATACTAAAGTGTTCAGGTTTTTTATACGATAGGCAGTGGTTATCTGCTGGTTTCTTTGCATATCATTATGAATCTGCGTTGTACTTGTCATGATGAGTAATTGAAGTATTGAGATTGTTAATATTGCAGAATATATGAAGACAGGAAAGTATTCTACACTGAGCAAAAAAAAGTGGTGGAAATGATGAAATATTTGTTCCATTGGTCCTTAGCAAAATATTTTCTTAAAATACTCCCGCTCTAGGGATGTCTTTGAGTTTTCGTATGCTATTAATGACACTCTGTTATCATCTGAGCGTGTGGTGAGGGATCTTGGTGTGATTTATGTGACGTGTGGAGAAATCACACGTCGCTTATTTCTCTCATGTTTCATCAAATAAAAGATGAGAGAAATGAAATAAAGATTTGTTCTATGAGAAAATTATGAAAAAGCCGTGGATAAGCATTTTCGGACGCGAATGAGTGTCCAGTTCATCTTTGGAGCTGTTTGACCGTGTGATGTAGAAGACCGGCCTAAGCGTGAGAATGCTTATTCTGCAGTTTTGGCAAATTTAAAAAAACAAGCAGGTTATTGTTGCTCGCTCACTGCGCTCGCTCGCGAATGTTTAAGTTATTGTTGCTCGCTCGCTGCGCTCACTCGCGAATTTTTCGGTTGTTGCTCACTCGCTGCGCTCGCTCGCGAATTTGTAGGCTGCTGTTGCTCGCTCGCTACGCTCGCTCGCGAGTTTGTAGGCTACAGTTGCTTGCTCGCTCGCGAATTGATAGGTTGTTATTGCTCGCTCGCGAACTTGTAGGCTGTTGTGGCTCGTTCGCTACACTCACTCGCGACTGCGTAGTGGCTTCAGTTCACTAAGTTTTTTTATTAATAACTTTCCGATTGAAAATTATTTTTTTTTCCAACTGTTTATTGTGACTCTACAAACGTGTCACAAAATTAACTTCCCGACATATTCACAGCAAAGAACTGTGCTTGCCCTCTGAGTCACTATTTAACCGGGTTCCACGTGGGATGATGATAGAAATCCCCGAAAAACATAATTGAACGCAAATATGCTACAGGAGACTTTCATAAATTGTAAGCTGCTCGCAAGCTGCTCAAAATTCCCCTGATCCCTTTTTCCGTCATTCAATGGCTTTGCCAATTGTCTCTTAACTATAAACATCCGTATCTGGTCTTTGAATTTCTCAGAATTGGAATCGAAGCGGACGTAGAGTGGAGACGCTCGCATACGGTTTGTTTACTTCAGATCCACGGAATTAATTTGCGAAATTCTATGATGAAGTGTAAAAAAAAATAATAAATAAAAAAAATTATGCAAAAAAAAAGGAGTCCCTTTTGCCCCAGGGTCCATTTTGCCCCAGGGATTCATTTGTTCCTTGGGTTCCATTTTACCCCACCCTCCCCATATTGATATTGTTAAAAAACTAGGTGTTTTTCGAGAGGAGAATTTTGCGACGATGATGCCCAGGTCCGTGAGTGGTGCAGAGAAAACCTTTTGATAAGCCTGAAAATTGGCGAGGTGGTGAAATGATGCCGAAATACTCATTTATTAAGCCGATTTGGCAACCGTTCCTTTTATTTTATAAAACCTTAACTATTTACACTAAGTATTTGGTTTATTAGCGGTGAAGTTACTGATAAGTTTTAACAATTAATATTTGATGATTTCCGGTATTTTATCTCGTAAAAAACACGTTAACTTGCCGAAAAGAATTTGAATGAAAAAAACCGTTCGGTGATTCGCGCACGTTGCTCGTGAGGTAGCCGAAAGCCAAGTGAGCACGACGCTTCGGCCGTTCGCTACTTCCCGAGGCCTCTCGGGAAACTTCGTGATACCGCCGGAGATGTTGCCAATGTGGCAATATGGATGCCTTGGCGGGAATCTTTAAGTTCCTGACCTCGAGCATCCAAAACTTGGGCCAAGTTTTAACAGATATCTTCAACTGTCCTGAAGATTTTTTTCGGTATCTTGCCATTTTCGAGATATCATTTTATTGTTTGTTGAATAAATAGAGGATGACTCCACTAAATCGATCCAAAATTTAATCAGCTCTAGTTCTCACCAATATGCATCGATCGGGATATTGAAGATCTCAATCCGATCATTTTTTCGGGAGAAATCGTTGTCGGAAAAAAATGACCACATACAGACGAACACAAACACATATATACACTCCCCCCCTTGGAATCGTTCTAGAAACCTCCCAAACACATGATTCAACCACTCCCCCACCTCTCTGAAGAACTTCGGTTTTAGGGATAATCCCTATAACTTCCTATCGGGAAGTTAAAAAAAATATAATAATTCAATAAAATTGTTAAATTTGTTGAATTCTGTTTATTCAAATAATTGCTTCACTTGAATGCACCAAATTCAGTAAATTCGACAGTTTTTTTTAGTTATTCCAAAAAGAAATTGGCTAAGGACCACAAAGGACAACAAATATTTGATATTTTTCACCATTTTTTTTCTCAGTATAATTATTATTGAAAATAGTAGACATCTGAATATTTTTAGATTTTTTTTTCTTGTAATTAATGAATCATTTTGAAAGAATGAAAAAAATATGCACGTGTAAAGAATCAAAAAAACTATTTATGCGAATTTTTTAAATATTTTTTTCGACAATTTATTTGTTAATAAAAATGCAAGAAACCGTTGGATGTCTGCTAATTTTATTATCATTTTTATAATTGAGAATATTATTCTCCATGAAATATGATTGAGGGATTTCAATAAAGTTGCCTCAGATTTTATTACTCAGAATTCATTTCAGTGGAAAACGGATTAACAATAATGAAAAATAGTGAAAAGAAATAGGATTTCATAGGGAAGGTAATATAACGAAGCGTTTAATATTTCAAAATCCTCATTTATTGGATTCACTCATTCTTTATTGGAGGTTCAGGCATCAATCTATGAAAGGTGACTGAAATACAGAGAGACAATATAAAGATAATAAAACCTGTATAAATTGATATTCGATTGCATAAAGATTAAACTTACCCTATACATTCACACGTTTCTGACACAACAGGGTAACCTGGTGGACAACCCAGTGGACATACTGCTGAGATTGGAAATATTAAAAATTAATTTGACTTATTCCCCTCAACACTGAAGGAAACAATGTCAAAGACAAGAATTAGGGCTCATTTCATCCGAGCCAATGGACGATTAGTATAATGGCAATTAAGGAAAAATTAAGTTAAAGTCGGAAATTTACTTAATGCCGATTATCTTAATTTAGTGGCGGGGAAAAATATGGCAGTGTTGTGTTTGAATTTTTATAAATTTATTCAATTTATTTTTCATCATTAGAGTTATATTATTATCAATTCGAAATTAAAAATGACTTCACTTAACTTATAAAATACGTAAAAGAGAGAAGAGAATTCGCGTTGTTAACCAATTCGCACCTGCAGAAACATCCAAAATCGCGAGTCCGCGAAATGGGCCAAACGGCACTCGTGAAGCGCGATCGCGATTGCATTGAAAATCAGTTCCGTCCTAACGACCAAATAGTCCGTACCAGAGGCAGGGCTCCTCAGAAACTCCTCACCGTAACTCTGGAATCAGTGAATCACCTGCCCAGCGATTTCGAGTCATCTGAGTAACCAGGACGACAGCAATTACGCCCATCTACGTAGCATCGATCCTGGACCACACCGGCCGATAGATTGCGAATTATCTATTACGTGTGTATTGAATAATTGTGACAAGACACATTTCCCCCCGCGAGTGGACTTTGGCTCGTTTCGCGGACTTCATAAAATCAAAATTAATGTGAGTTTACTTAACAATGTAATTCATAATTAATCTGGTCACGTAAGAAATTTTTTTTGAACATTCTTTCGGACAATTTCTCAAAATTGTAGTACTATAAAAAAACCTCAGTTTAAGAATCATAAACCTCTCTCTTGAATATTCGCTCCATAGATTTTAGTGACATTAGAACCGTTAGAAATATTATGTGGGAAATTGTCACGCGAAGGTAATTGATAAAAGGGAAAACTTTTGATGGGAAAACGCGTAGTCATTTCAATAAAAACTTAAAAGAAACCAATTCCATAGCCAATATCTAATAATTATAACTCAGCAGATGTGCCTAGCACTTTAAAGGTTAGGATCCAACTAAATAAAAATATTATTTTACTACAGCAGTGATGTAGTTAGGGGAAGTGACTACAGTGATAGGATTCATAACCTATGAAGATATTTTTTCCAACAGAGGTCAATCTGATCGATTAAATTGAAAGAGAATATCGGAGAAATTTTTTTGTATTGCTTCACTTCCCACTGAGTACTTATTTAGCAAGGAGGCAGAGATGCCATCCCATCCCTACCTCCTTCACATGTTTCCCCTCTGTCGAATTAAGATAATTTCCAATTAAATTAATCTGACTTTAACTTTGCTTGGAAATTAGCTAATGGACGATTAGCTCGGATGAAACAGGGCCTTAAAACGTTTGAATATTATGGAGTTTTTTCTATTATAGAGTTGTTTCTTTTTCTTAACTTTTGCCTATCCCAGATATTCTCCTCAACTCCTCCAATGCAGATGCATCTCCCACAAAAAGCGCTTAAATATAAGTGAGAGCCCGAGGACTGACGCTATGTAAGAAAAAAATGTAAATAATTGAAAACTGTAGATAAACATTGCAACCACACACATCTATGTTGAATAAATCGATTTTGACTTGACTTGAAAGCGATTGGATGGAAAAATGATGAAGGGTAGTAAAATTTAGAGAGAAGGCTATCTGTGGTTACCAACGTGTCTGTTACGAGAGTGTCTGTTGTAGTTAGAACAGAATTAGAATTCTGTGAAATTGCAAGTTGCAAGGTCCCAACTGTAATTTTTTACCCTCGAGAAGCATTTCCCCAATCTAATGTATGGTTTTATTGAACCATTATTGAATTTTCGAGAAAAGGAGCTTAATTGATGAAAACATACGGAGCAGTGTGAAATCTGCACGAAAGCTTTTACCAAAAAGCATTATGTCAAAATGCATCTTAACTATTATTATGGCCTTCAGCGGTACTCTTATCCGAATTTTTCTTCTGTCTTTTCTCAAAGCAGTAACATGAGAACGAATTCTAAAAAATGCTCATCTTGAACGAAATGTGTTGAAAAATTGGAGCAATAGTAATAGCAAATAGTGGAAAAAAGTTTCATAGGAAAGAAAATAAAACAAAGCGTTTAATATTTCAAAATTCTGATTTATTAGATCTACTTATTCTTTATTAGAGGTACACCCGTCAATTCATGGAATTGGACTGGAATTCAGCGAGACAGTATGGAAATAATGAAATTTGTATCAATCGATATTCGATTGCATCAAAATTAAACTCACTTTACTCAATTACAAGGTGGAATCAAAACTTCACCATCTGGACATAACATTTTGCATATTGGTGCGGCAGCATTGACATCTCAAAAAATGAATTAGTTACTAGTTTCAGTATTTGTTCAATGGATAGAATTCAATTACTCACCAGTTACATGATAGCTCATACAAATTATCGCAACAGCTGAAACAAGTAACACGACAATGTGCTCCATTATGAGGAAAATTGAATACAAAATACACAGTTCAAGAATTCACTTTTTATGGTAACACGTCGACGTTTTTCTTTGCAATAGGCAGTGGTTATCTAGTATTTTCTTTGCATATCATTATGAATACAGGAAAATACTCTAGAATTGGAAATATCATTCTTTATTAGTTTCGATTGAAGGATTTCAATGAAAACGCTTAAGACTTTATTATTCAGAGCTCATTTGAGTGGAAAGTGGAGTAATCATAATAATGAATAGTAAAAAAAAGTTTTTATAAGGAAGGAAGTAAAACGAAGGCTTTAATACTTCAGAATTCTGATTCATTCGATTTACTAATTCTTCACTGGAGTTACAAGCATCAAACTATGAAGTTTCACTGGAATATAGAGAGAACATATAGAGATAATGAGATCTGTATAAATTGACATTCGATTACATCAGGATCGAACCCACTTTATACATTTACAAGGTGGCTCAAAAGTTTCACCATCTGGACAGAATAAATGGCATATTGCTGCAGAAGCATTCACATCTCGAAAAAAAAAAAAGTTATTAATGTCAGTACCGTCAATAGCCCAATTAATGCCATCGGCCCGATTAATACCACCTTTCATACATTTTCGTGATTATTAAACTCATTTGAATTCTAGACTCTGAGTAATTGGTAACAGTGGCTAGAAAAAGATTCTGAAGACATCGGACAATCAAAATATCCGATATTTCTATACTAGAGATATTTTAAAATTGATCCGTTAAATGCGACCAGCGTGCTCAGCAAGGTAAAGCCCTAAAGCTCTTCATGTGGGGTTATAGTGCCTCATCAGTTCATTGTGTGACATTGAGAAAATTTAAGTATTTAATAAATCGAAAATTGTATTATTTGTCAACAAAATCATTGGACTTTTATATAAATTGATGAATAACCACCAGTGATGGAAATTAATTGATGGCAATTTTCGGGGCTCCTATGGCAGATTTTGACCATGTGGCTTACAATGTGACATGAATCAGGTCATGGGCAAAAAATTTTAAAAAATATGAATTATATAATTTTCATCATTAATTCAAGGAAATAATTAATGTGAATGACAGTCCAGGCTCTGAATTCATTCGAGGAGAAATCAAATTCAAATTTATGATAATCTATAATTTTTCCATGAAGAATATGTGGCAGAATAGCTCTCTTGGTGGCATCAATTGGGTCATTGACGGTATTCGTTTAATGGATATAATTCAATTATTCACCAGTTACATGAAAGCTCATGCAAATTATTGCAAGAGCTAAAACGACTAATACAGCAATGCGCTCCATTATGAGGCAAATCGAATACAAAATACACACTTCGAGAGTTCCCTGATGTTATGAATAAGTAGTTGTTACCTACTGTTTTTTCTGCATATCATTATAAAGCAGCGATGATCGTGTCACAGCGAGTAAATGAAATATTAAGATTGTAAACGATGCAGAATACATGAATACAGGAATATATATTATAATTATGATTGAAAATTACAGACATATAAAATTTTTTAGATTTTCTTATTCTTTTAACAAATTAATCATTTTAGAGAAACGAAAAATATAGTGATACTAAAAATAGCAGACATCTGAAAATTTCTAGTTTCTTTTTTCTTTAACAAATAAACTATTTTTTGAAAAATCAAAAATATTCACATGCAGAGGATTTGAAAAACTATGATTGAAAATTTTTTTAATATTTTTTTGCCAATAATTCATCTGCTTAAAAAAATGGAAAAAGATTGTCAGAATTATGCTAATTTTTTCATCATTTTTATCATTGAGAATATTATTCTTTATCGGATACTACTGGGAGATTCTAATAAAGATACCTCAGATTTCATTATTCGGTAGTTCATTTCCGTGGCAAACGGAATAATAATAAAAATGGAAAAGGTAAAAAAAAAGGTTTCATATAGAAAAAAATAAAACAAATCGTTTAATATTTCAAAATCATAATTTATTGAATTTATTCATTCTTCATTGGAGAAACAGGCGTCAATCTGAATTTATACTCAGATTGCTTCAGTACCTGGATAGTCTAGTGAAAAAATTAGTTATTAGTATGAGCATTCGTTTAAGGATGATTGGGAGGTACAATCGGAAAAAGTTAAATTTTTGAATAAAATCGTTAATCACAATTCATACTAGATGAAATTCTCAAATCTAAAAATTTAACTTTTTTTCGATTGTACCTTCCAATCATTCTTAACGGATATAATTCGATTACTCACCAGTTACAAGAAAGCTCAGGCAAGTGATTGCAACAGCTAAAACAAGTAATATTGCGATGTGCTCCATTATGAAGAAGATCGAGTGTAGAATACTCGGTTCAAGAATTCACTGCTTTTATACTAAAGTGTTTATGTTATTTTTTTACGATAGGCAGGGGTTATCTGCTGTTTTCTTTGCATATCATTATGAAACTGCGTTGTACTTGTCATGATGAGTAAATAAAATATTGAGATTGTCAATATTGCAGAATATATGAAGACAGGAAAGAATTCTACACTGAGCAAAAAAAAAGTGGTGAAAATGATGAAAGATTCGTTCCATTGGTCCTTAGCAAAATATTTTCTTAAAATAATTCAAAAAAATTGTTAAAATTGTTGCATTTTGTTTATTCAAATAATTGATTCATTTAAATGAACAAAATTCGGTAAATTCAACCGTTTTTTTTAGTTATTTCAAAAAGAAATTGGCTAAGGACCACTGGAACCAATATTCGATAGTTTTTACCACTTTTGCTTCCGAATGGAAGCATTGTAAACGTGATTTTTTTAGATTCCACGATTTCATCGGAATGTGACTCAGAATATTCCAAAGCGCCGAGAAATGACATTTTTCAAAAATTTCTGTATGTATGTGTGTGTGTATGTGTGTAATAGGGGTGTGCGAATATTCAAAATTTAGAATAATTCATAATGAATTGAATACAAATAATTCAATTCAATTATGAATTGAATATTCAATACAAATGAATTTTTTGAATAGTCTGAATAATTCGAATCATCCAACTAATTTGAATTTTTTTTTTTTTTTATTAATTGTGTACTATTTATAATAGTGATCGTAGACTCATCTCAATCGCAGCGACTCGCTCAATTTAGAAATCAGCTCTATGCATGAGAAACCCTTAATTGTTACACAAGTAACTTATATTGGCATAATTACTTGGGAAATATTATTATCCAGAAAAGTATGAGCCTTCCCACTCATCGATTAATATGGGGGAAGCTGGGATAGAACGAACATAAGAGGTAAAATGGACATTTTTGAATTTTGATTTGTATATTATGAGGAACTCTTGAAATTAATATAGATATTGGTGATAGTTTTTTTTATAATGATTCCATTGAAAAGCTGAAGGAATTTCAACTCCAAACAAGTGCTAAAATTAATTTTTTTTAAATTTGTTTAAGAATTCTTTCTTTTTGCATTTGTGAAAGGTAAACCCTTGATGTTATTGAAAAATTTCATTTTTTTGAGAATATCTCTAATTTTATTGGATATAGCGACCTGGGGTTGATCTTAAAGGAAATCTGAGATCATTTGCAATTGGTTTATGGCATTTTCAATTCAAAATCATCGATTTATCAAGTATTCATTGACAACTTATGTGAAACAGTTTTATGGAACAGTTTTGGTCCTATAGCTTTTTTAAAAATCGATATTCTAAAATTCAAAACCCCATAAATCGATGGCAAATAATTTCAGCTTTCACTTAAAATTGATTCCAGGTCGCTATGACCGATAGAATCGGAGATATTCTCGAAAAACTAAACGTTTTCCATTCTGAAAAGGTAAGCAATCTTCAATTTTTGACAAAACAAATCAGAAATTCATTTTTCTCAAATATCTCCGGTTCTATTGGTTGTAACAGCCTGGAACCAACTTCAAATGAGAAGTGAAATCAATTTCCATCGATTTATGGGGTTTGCAATTTGAAATTATCAATTTTTCAAGTACTTAGGAGCACTGTGGAACAGTTTTTGCCCTATAACTATTTTAAAATTCATATTCTTAAATTGAAAATTCCATAAATCAATGGCAAATTACTCCACCTTTCATTCAAGAACAATCCCAGGTGACTACGATAAATAGAAAGGGAGATATTTCCAAGAAACTGAATTTCTCCAAAAATAAAAATGGTTTTGCCTCCTGAAATGCCCACTAAAATCGAATTCTCAAAACAAACTGAAAAATTTATTCACTTGTTTTCCGAATAAAATTTCTTCAGCTTTTCAATGGGATCATCAGAAAAGAATCTACCTCCAACTGTTCCATTTTAATGTCCATTTCAGTCCGAAATTTGAGAACCAGAGATTCCAAACTCTAGAATTCTTTTTTTGCCAATCCCGATCCTATTATTTTTCGCAAAGTTTTGAAAATGACTAAAAAATGGAAAAAAACGTTCGGTAAATATTTTCGCTGGTTGCATATGATCAAAAAACTTTTCAGCATCCTCACAATGCCTTCTATTTATGAAGTATTCGTAGAAGTTAATCATTCTTCACAAATTGAAAAATATTCAAAACCGATTGAATATTTCGAATTATTCAAATTATTCATTATTATTCCAAATATTTATTTTTTGAATATTCAATTCATTTTTCGCATTGAATATTGCTATTCGCACACCCCTAGTGTGTAAGTATGTGTGACAGATATTATTTTTTTTTTTTTTTTGATATCAACAGTTTTTATTGGCACTTAAAAAAAAATTATTTACATATTTACAGTATAAAACAGTGAAAAAAAAAACTATAATCATTATTGACATGTTGTTGTTAATGAAGTTCATGGATGTTGACATCTCTCGAGCTTCTACATTTTTTCGCTATGGAATATGGTCCATAGAAGAGACATATTTTGTATAGATTACGTGTTTTGGCTTATATTATGTAATAACAATTAACTTTTGGATTTAGCGATAAAGAAAATGTGGTAAAAACTTTTTATTCCGCTTTCATTAAAATAATTAAAAAAAAATTAGAGACCGCACTTTATCGTGCAGTAATAAAGTATACGAAATTTATTGTTTTATATTTTTTTCCCCTCTTTCCCGCTCATTCAAAGGGAGAGAATAGAAAAAGATAAAAAAAAGTGATAGAATTATTCTAACAGTGAGACAGATATTATTCCACTGCTCCGGAACGGTCATACTTGGCGACCTGCAAATTCAAAAGTATTTTCCCTTCCTATGCAAAATGCTCTCAGTGAAATTTGAGTGAAATCAGTTGAGTATTTTTCGAGGAAAATCAAATTTTCAAAAAATTGTTTTTTTGATTTTTCTCCGCGAAAAATTGATTCACAGCCCTCACTCTGAGCGATGAAATTCATCTCACTTGAACTCGCAACTTTCACTCGGGGTAAATTTGGCTGTGATTTTTCATTTGCGAATAATTTTAATTACAGTGTTTTTTATTTTGGATTTTGTCGCCACGATAACTCAAAAAAAATTCCAATTCAAGACTCCAAATTTCGTCACTTTGTGCATCTAATTAACGAAAAGTTTCGTATTGAAATTGGGCGGAGTCGCTCCAGTGGTTTCGGAGATATTGGCGCAAAACCAATGTATGAAAAGAGGTCATATCTCCAAAACTATCCAAGCAATTACATTCAAGTTTAGCTTAAAAGATTCATCTCAATGATCCCGACAAATGGTAAGAATTTCAAATTTTTCAGAAGAAGTCTTTTATAAAAGTGTTCAATAAATTAGTTTTTTTTCGAAAATCACGGTTTTTCTCCGCTTTTTCCCTAGAAACACTACTATTTTTCATTTTACCATTTGAAGATAGACAATTTCCTCTACAAAATTGAGTACATTTTCATTCTGATGACAATCAGGAGGAATAGAAATCCTATTTGAAACCTGAACTTCAATTTTTGAGTTTTATCGTAGGATCTCAGTTTTCATCTAATATTGAATTTTTATGCATCATATGACATTATTGCAATTTAATCAATTATTTTGAGCTGAGATTTCGAGTTTCAAGTTGAATTGGAGTACCGCATACGGAATCCTGAACAGATCGATACAGTCTAGAGCAATATTTGTAGGAATGTATAAGTGCGTATTTATTGTGAAAATAATGTTATTTTTTGAGCAATGGAAAAGATAAATAGCGATTCGATTCATTATGGGGAAAATTCCATTCGGAAACACTTTGCCAATCGAATTACAGAGAATGGGGCTTCTGCTTGTTTTTTCTCAGTGTATAATTATTATTGAAAATCGTAGACATCTGAATATTTCTTTTTCTTGTGTTACGTGTGGGCCTTCTCAGATTGGCTTACTCAACTCTGCAATCTGTCCACACACGTCTCCAACTGTACCCTTTGAAGATACTCGCTGCTTCCTCGACTAGCCATTAAAGGAGAGCTCACGGGTGGATTCACTCGCGCCTTCGGGATACTTCAGGAATATTGGTGGGAAACTTTTGAATAATAAGAATTAATCTTGTTTAATTGATAATATAATGTTGAAACCAATAAATTGTATAAGGGTTAGATTGGGTCCGTACGCGAAGCTAATCAATCGCGATGTCTCTTGCTTGAAATCTTTCCGCGGTCTGTGGAAAGAAGTCATTCAATGTCTTTCTTCCACTTGCTGAAAAACGCTTTGTGAGCATTCCAACGCCTTGGCCAGTTCTTCTCCAACGGAAAGGATAGCTAAAACGGTTTCACACCGTCACACGATTCTTTCTGGAAGGATCGGACCTGCGCTCGTGGCTGGGAATGCTCACTCCGTGTCTTTCAAAGTTAAAATAAAATTTTCTTTTTTAAAATTACTAGAATGAACCAAATAGGCTACAAATGATTCCTCCACACGTCACACCTGTAACAAATAAATTATTTCGAAAGAATGGAAAAAATTTGCACATGTAAAAAGTCCAAAAAACTATTTATACAAAGTTTTTATATATTTTTTTCGACAATAATTTATTTGTTAATAAAAGTACAAGAAACCGTTGGATGTCTGCTAATTTTATTATCATTTTTATAATTAAGAATATTATTCTCCATCGAATATGATTGAGGGATTTCAATAAAGTTGCCTCATACTTTATTATTAAGAGTTCATTTCAGTGGAAAACGGAGTAACAATAATGAAAAATAGTGAGAAAAAAAAGGATTTCATAGGGAAGGTAATAAAACAAAGCATCTGTATAAATTGATATTCGATTGCATTAAGATTAAACTCACCTTATACATTTACACGTTTCTGAATCGACAGCGTAACCTGGTGAACAACCCAGTGGACATATTGCTGGAGAAGCATTCACACCTTGAAAAATGAATTAGTTATCAGTATAAGTATTCGTTCAATTGATATAATTCAATTACTTACCAGCTACATGAACGTTCAAGCAAATTATTGCAACAGCTAAAAGAAGTAATACAGCAATGCGCTTCATTATGAGGAGAATCGAATATAAAATACTCACTTCAAGAATCCACTGTTTTTATAATTACGGGTCTACGCTTTTTTTTTACAATCGGCATTGAGCTTGTGAAAAAAAAATCAGTTTTATTCTAATATTGAGATTTTTCAGAATTTTCGCAACGAGAATTTTCAGAATTCACAACGAGTAATTAAAATATTGAGATTGTAAATATTCAAAATTCACTTGACTTCATTCCACTCAACGCTAAAGGAAACAATGTCAAAGACAAGAATTGAAGCAATTGGATATTATAAGGTTTTTTCTATTATAGAGTTTTTTTCTTTTTTTCTAACTTTTCCCTATCCCAGATATTCTCCTCAACTCCCCCAATGCAGATGCATCTCCCACGAAAAGCGCTTAAATATAAGTAAGAGCCCGAGGGCTGACGCCTTGTGAGAAAGAACTATAAATAATTGAAAACTGTATATAAACATTGTAACCACACACATCTATAGTGAATAAATCGATTTTGACTTGACTTGAAAACGATTGGATGGAAAAATGATGGAGAGTAGTAAAATTTAGAGAAAAGGCAATCTGTGCTTACCAAAGTGTCTGTTGGCAGAGTATCTGTTGTAGTTAGAAAAGAATTGGAATTCTGGGAAATTGCAAGTTGGAGGTCAATTCATGATTGTTAAGAATTTCATTGCACTCAGCTCGGCAATAAGACTTCCATTATCCTATGTGGTCCCAACTGTAATTCTTTACCCTCAAAAAGAATTACCCCAATCTACTGTATAATTTTACCATCATTGAATTCATGAAAAAAGGAGCTCTATTGATGAAAACATACGGAGCAGTGTGAAATCTGCACGAAAGCTTTCACCGAAAAGCATTATCTCAAAATGTATCTCAACTATTATTACGGCCTTCAGCCGTACTCTTATCCGAATTGTCCTTCTGCTTTTTCTCAAAGCAGTGATATGAGAACGAATTCTAAAAATGCTTATCTTGAACAAGATGTGTGGAAAAATGGAGCAATCATGATGGCAAATAGTGGAAAAAAGTTTCATAGGAAGGAAAATGAAACGAAGCGTTCAATATTTCAAAATTCTGATTTATTGGATTTACTCATTGTTCATTGAAGGTACACGCGTCAATTTATGAAGTTGGACTGGAATTCAGCGAGACAGTATGAAAATAATGAAATTTGTATCAATTGATATTCGATTGCATCAAGATTAAACTCACTTTACACAATTACAAGGCGCTATCAAAACTTCACCATCGTGACAGAACATTTTGCATATTGGCGCGGCAGCATTGACATCTCAAAAAATAAATTAGTTATTAGTATCAGTATTCGTTCAATGGATAGAATTCAATGACTCACCAGTTACATGAAAGCTCATACAAATTATTGCAACAGCTAAAACAAGTAATACAACAATGCGCTCCATTATGAAGAAAATCGAATGCAAAATACACACTTCGAGAATCCACTGCTTCTATAATAACGCGTTTATGTTTTTTTCTACAATAGGCAGTACTGCTTATCTGCTGCTTTATTTTTGCATATCATTATGAATACAGGAAAATACTTGATGATTGAAAATATTATTCTTTATTAGTTTCGATTGAAGTATTTCAATGAAAATGCCTCAGATTTTATCATTCAGAGCTCATCTGAATGGAAAATGGAGCAATGATAATGAAAAATAGTAAAAAAAAAAAAGGTTTCGTAGGGAAGAAAATGAAACAAATATTTAACAAAACAAAGGACTTAATGCTTCAGAACTCTGATTTATTGGATTTACTCATTTTTTATTTGAGATACAAGCATCAATTTATGAAGTTTCACTGGAATATAGAGAGGAAATATGGAAGTAAATGAATCTGCATAAATTGATATTCGATAAAATCATGATTGAACTCAGTTTACGCATGTACAAGACGGTAGTAGAACTTCACTATCCGGACAGACTATAGCGCACATTATTGCAGAAGCGTTCACATCTTGAAAAAAAAATTACTCATTAATTTCAGCATTCGTTCAATGGATATAATGTAGCTACTCACTAGTTACATGAAAGCTCATGCAAATTATCGCAACAGCTAAAACAAGTAATAAAGCAATATGCTCCATTATGAAGAAAATCGAATATAAAATACACAGTTGAAGAATTCACTGCTTTTATAACAACGCGTTCACGTTTTCTTCTACAATGGGTATTATTAGTTATCTACTGTCTTCTTTGCATATCACTATGAATACGCTATGAGCTTATCACACCGAGTGAATTATGTTAGCGTTTGAGAGAAAAAATAACTTAATAATAAAATGTTTATATCGACAGTTTAAGCTTCAAAAATGACGTAAGGAGGGCAGAGAATCGAATATGTTCTGCGAGAATACGTATTCTCGCAGAACATATTCGATTCTCTGCCCTCCTAACGTCATTTTTGGTACCAAGAATTGACAATTTCATCTTAAAATTGACAAGAGATTATTATGGAAAAGTAATTGATATTAATAACGAATCGATTAAATCATTGAGCGTAGTAGACCCAATATTAGCTAATTTTACAGCAAGGAAGGGCTATCCAGCACCCCAATACTTCACCTACTATGATAAAATAGGAATTATACAAGATGTGAATAATGTCCCCACACTGTATCATATGAAAAGGCACATGTATAACAAAAAAATCCGAATTAAAGAAATACTCGAACAGACAGTAGAAATGAAATATTCCACAGTAAACCCTTATAATTATAGGAATGAGGAATCTCGTCTGTCAAAAACAGATTGGTGGCTCGACGGTACTACCACCCATATGAAAGAACTCAAAAAGAAATTGATCAATAAATCATAGCCAATCAGAGAAAACACAATAGGTTTCGCATAATCGAGCGGAGTCTCGCAAGAGACGACTGTATCTGGGCAGATTTTCCTCAAAAAATGAGGTTTTCCCTCGTCCTACGGCGAATGTGGTACAGTGCCGAGAAAAAGGCCGAGAGGTCATGCATATGGAATAAATACAGATAAAAAAATAATTATCAGATATTGATTGTAATAAAAAAAAATGTACAAACACAAAGAAAACTATGAGGCAAAGAACTAATTGCTGAATTATCGCATGGTTTATTTTTTAAGTGAGTTTATTTTTAAGCCTGTATATAATGCAAATATAATGTATGTATAATAAATGAACTTTGAAACAAAACAAAATCGAAGATGTTATAGGTATCAGTCAGGGGACAAAAATACCGTCTGAGAGGAGATCTCGAGAAGTAGGGATATACCTTACGTGTGCAGTAATTAATAAATGTGAAATTAAAGAAAAGAACTGTCGTCTTTTCTCTTGACGTTGTTTTTTCGCCTCTTCTCAGAACACTAATATGAAGCCATATTTGAAAGAATTCCCAATTCAAGATAAATCAATGGAAAAATGAAGAAATATTACTGAATAAATATTTTTAAAAAATAGAGATTTCATAGAGAAAAAAATAAAAACAAACATTCAATATTTTAAAATCCTGATCTACTAGATTTACTCATTCTTTATTGGAAGTACAGGCGTCAATCTATGAGTTCTGCCTGAAATACAGAGAGACAATATGAAGATAATGAAATCTTCATGAATTGACATTCAATTACATTAATATGAAACTCACTTTACACATACGCAATGTGGATTCAAAACCTCACCATCTGGACAGGCTATTGAACATATTGCGTTCACATCTGAAAAAAAAATTAGTTATTAGTATGAGTATTCGTTTAAGGGTGATTGGGAGGTACAATCGGGAAGAAAACTTAAATTTTTGTATAAAATCGTTAATAACAATTCATACAAGATGAAATTTTCAAATCTGATTCAGTGAATCTGTAAAAAATGTAATGAGGAATAAAATAAGGCCTGAAAACAAAAAATGAATTAAGAATTGAAAAATTTCAATTATTTTTTTCATTTCTTCAAACTTTTCAAGATTAAAAGAAATGTAAAAAATACTGAAAATTTTTTAATTTCCAATGAATTTTTTGTTCCTAGGGCTTATTTCATTCCTCATTACATTTTTTACAGATTCATTGGATCAGATTTGAGAATTTCATCTTGTATAAACTGTTATTAACGATTTCATATAAAAATTCAACTTTTTCTCCGATTGTGTCTCCCCATCATTCTTAATGGATATAATTCAATTACTCACCAGTTGCGTGAAAGCTCAAGAAAATTATTGCAGCAGCTAAAACGAGTAATACAGCGATGCGCTCCATTATGAGGAAAATCGAGTATAAAATACACAGTTCAAGAATTCACTGCTTTTATAACAACCCGTTTACGTTTCTTTCTACAATAGGCAGTGGTTATCTGCTGTTTTCTTTGCATATCATTATAAATCCGTGTTCAGCTTGTCACAACGAGTCATTAAAATATCGAGATTGTAAATATTCGAGAAGATATAAATACAGGAAAGTATTCTACACTGAGCAAAAGGAAATCGTAAAAATAATGAAATATTTGTTCCATTGGTCTTTAGCAAAATATTTTCTTAAAACATTTCAAAAAAATTGTTAAATTTGTTGAATTTTGTTCATTTAAATAGTTGATTCATTTGAATGAACAAAATTCAGTAAATTCAACAATTTGTTCAGTTATTTCAAAAAGAAATTGGCTAAGGACCATTGGAACAAATACTTGATAGTTTTTACCACCCTTTTGCCTCAGTGTATAATTATTATTAAAAATAGTAGACATATGAATATTTTCATTTATTTTTCTCTTGTAACAAATAAATTATTTTGAAAGAATGAATAAAATATGCACATGTAAAAAATCAAAAAAACTATTTATGCGAATTTTTTCATTATTTTTTTCGACAATAACTTATTTGTTATTAAAAATACAAAAAACCGTTGGATGTGTGTGAATTTTATTATCATTTTAATAATTTCACATATTATTCTCTATCGGATATGATTGAGGAATTTCAACAAAGACGCCTTATACTTTATTATTTACAGTTTATTCCAGTGGAGAATAGAGTAACAATAATGGAGAATAGTAAAAAAAAACAATATTTCATAGGGAAGAAAATCAAGCAGAGCGTTTAATATTTCAAAATCCTTATTTATTGGATTTACTCATTCTTTATTGGAGGTACAGGCATCAATCTATGACAATTGACTGAAAGATAAATCGACAATATGAAAATAATAAAAACTGTATAAATTGATATTCGATTGCATTAAGATTGAACTCACCTTATACATTCACACGTTTCTGAATCGACAGCGTAACCTGGTGGACAGCCCAGTGGACATATTGCTGGAGAAGCATTCACATCTTGAAAAATGAATTAGTTATCAATATAAATATTTGTTCAATAGATATAATTGGATTACTCACCAGTTACATGAAAGCTCAGGCAAATTATTGCAACAGCTAAGAGAAGTAATACAGCAATGCACTTCATTATGAGGAAAATCGAATAGAAAATACACATTTGAAGAATTCACTGCTTTTATAACAACGTGTTGAGGTTTTTTTTACAATCAGCGTCAAGCTTATCATAACAACTAATTAAAATATTAAGATTGTCAATATCTAGAGTTCATTTGATTTCATTCTCCTCAACACTTGAATGTATTAAATTTGAGTATTCTTATATTTGAATTGAAAATACCGATTCCTCGAAACACCAAAGGAAACAATGTCGAAGATAAGAATAGAGCCATTGGATGGGAAAATGATAAAGAGCGATAAAATTCAGAGAAAAGGCAATCTGTGGTTGCCAAAGTGTCTGTTAGCAGAGTATCTGTTGTGGTTAGCGAAGAATCAGAATTCTTTGAAATTGCAAGTTGGAGGTCTATTTATGATTGTTGAGGATTTCATTGCTCTCAACTCGACAATAAGACTTTCGATACCCCATGTGGTTCCAACGGAAATTTCATACCTTCAAGAAGAATTTCCCCAATTCAATTTGTAATCTTTCCTCTATGGAATTATTGAGAAGACACAGAAAAAAAGAGTGGTACAAACTATCAAATATCGATACCATTGGTCTCTAGCTAATATTTTTCTGAAATAATTGAAACAATTGTTGAATTTAATGAATTCAGTAGATGCAACAGATTCTTCAATTATTAAAAAATAATTGTTAAAGACCAATGGCACCGATATTTGATAGTTTTCACCACTTTTGTTTCTCAGTGTAGAAAGTATATTGATGAAAACATATATAGAGCAGTGTAAAATCTGCACGCAAAGCTTTTACCAAAAAGCATTATCTCTAAATGCATCTCAACTATTATTACGACGTTCGATTATAATCTTGTCCAAATTGTTCTTCCGCTTTTTTTCGAAGGAGTAACATGAGGACGAGTTAAAAAAAATGCTCTGTTCAAACAAAATCTGCAGAAAAACGGAGCAAGAGTAATGAAAAATAGTGAGAAAAACGCTTCATAGGGAAGAAAATGGAACAAAGCGTTTAATATTTCAGAATCCTGATTTATTAGATTTACTCATTCTTCATTGGAGGTATAGGCATCAATCTATGAAGTTTCACTGAAATATAGAGAAAAAATATGGAAATAAGGAGATCTTTATAAATTGATACATTAGATTACATCATGATTGAACTCACGTTACGCATCTACAAGGCGGTTCTAGAACTTCACCATCTGGACAGACTAGTGCGCATATTGCGTTCACATCTCAAGAAAAAAATTAGTTATTAGTATCAGTATTCGTTGGATGGATACAATGTAAAAACAAGTATCTTAATTTAAGATATTAGTTGGAAAAAAATATCTTAAAATCAAAAAATTTCTTAAAACTGCCATTTACTAACAACAGCGTCCCCAAAGTGTTTTAAAAGTGTCTACAAAGATATTTTAAATTTAAACACTTGTTTTTACAGTGTATAATTCGATTACTCACCAGTTGCATGAAAGCTCAAGCAAATGATTGCAACAGCTAAGAGAAGTAATAAAACAGAAATGTGCTCCATTTTATGAGGAAAATCGAGTATAAAATACACAGTTCAAGAATTCACTGCTTTTATAACAACCCGCTTACGTTTTTTTTCTACAATAGGCAGTTGTTATCTGCTGTTTTCTTTGCATATCATTATAAATCCGCGTTGAGCTCGTCACAACGAGTAATTAAAATATTGCAATTGCTAATATTCCAGAAGATACGAATACAGGAAAGTCTTTCACAATTGAAAATATTGTTTTTAATAGATAAAATTGAGGGATTTCAATAAAAATTATTTATACTCTAGTATTCCAAGTTAATTTGATTTTAGTCCACTCGACGTTTGAATGTAAGAGAGACCGGGGCAGAATGGGCCAAAGCTTATATACGTCGAATGTAACACTAAAACTATCACGTCTATTCCTCATTTCTCATCGATTGACCAAAATAGCACGCTCAATTCCAAAAGCAATAGAAATGAAGAATACAATAATTTCTCGAAGTAATTAACGATCATTTGTAATAGGTTTCAATTCAACTCGAAGGATAATTATCAAAAAAATTAAGAAAATCAATTAGAATAAAAAAATTGTGAGACATTTTCTGTGCACGAGAGCGCACGATCGGTCTCGTATGATTAAAAATTGCAGACATCTGAAAAGTTTTACTTTCTTTTTTTTTCAGCGAATTAATTATTTAAAAAAAAAAATATGCACATGCAGAAAATTTGAAAAACTATAAGTGCAAGTTAAAAAAAAAATTTTAAGCATGATTTATTTGTTTAAAAAAATCTGAAAAATCGTCGAATATGTGCTGATTCTATTAGCATGAAACAGTATATTTAGGTATTCAAAAAAACTTAGATGTGCAAATTTTTCAAATATTTTCTTGCCAATAATTCATTTAATTAAAAAAAAATTGTCGGATGTATACTAGATTTTTCATCATTTTTATCATTGAGATCATTATTCTTCATTGAATACGATTGAAGGATTCTAATAGAGATAACTCAAACTCTATTATTCGGACTTCATTTTCGTGGAAAACGGAATAATAAAAATGGAAAAGGTGAAAAAAAAGGCTTCATATGGAAAAAAATTACACAAATCGTTTAATATTTCAAAATCATAATCTATTGGATTTATTCATTCTTTATTGGAGAGGCGTCAATCTACGAAGTTTGCCTGGAATACAGAGAGACAATATGAAAATAATGAGATGTGTATAAATTGAAATTCAATTACATTAATAGTAAACTCACTTCACACATACACAGTGCGGATTTAAAACTTCACCATCTAGACCGTCACTAACATACTTGGCATAGTGCTTCCGCTTCTAGAAAAACGAATTAGTTATTAGTATCAGCATTTGTTTAATGGATAAACTGTGAAAACAAGGATCTTAATTTAAAATATAGTTGAAAAAAAATATCTTAAAATTGCCATTAACTAACAACAACGTCCCAAAAGTGTTTCAAGAGTGTCTACAGTAGTGTCTTAAATTCAAACACTTACTTTTACAATGTATGATTCAATTACTCACCATTTACAGGGGAGCTCATGCAAATTATTGCAACAGCTAAAACAAGTAATACAGCAATGTACTTCATCATGAGGAAAATCGAATACAGAATACACAGTTCAAAAATTCACTGCTTTTATAACAACGCGTTCGCGTTTTTTCCTACGATAGGCAGTGGTTATCTACTGTTTTCTTTGCATATCATTATAAATCCGCGTTGAGCTTGTCACAAAGAATAATTAAAATATTGAAATTGCAAATATTCCAGAAGGTAGGGGAGACCGGGGCAAAGTGGGGTACCTAAGGGAAGGAGAGGGTTTTCAGGGCCCAAAATTTGATGTTATCTCTATTTTTACCTATCTTTTCGATTTTTCAATTGATGAAGTCACGTCGATCATGTTGAACCCATTGGGGCAAAGTGGGGTACCCAAGAAAAACTAAAATTTCATAAAAAATTGAGATTTTATTTTTTTTCAGTGATTGATCATTCGGTTGAGTATTCGAAGCATTTTTAGGGAGATGGTCCGTTTTTATCGCAGTTTGGGGCAAAGTGGGGTACCCGAAAAAAAATTGAAATTTTATAAAAAAGTTGAGATTTAATTTTTTTTTTAGTAATTGATCATTTTGTTGCGTATTTGAAGTATTTTTGGGAGAGATGGCCCATTTTTATCGCAGTTTGTGGCAAAGTGGGGTACCCAAAAAAAAATTGAAATTTTATGAAAAGTTGAGATTTTTTTTTTTCAGTAATTGTTTATCTGCTGAGTATTTGGAGCATTTTCGCCGACATAGTTCGTTTTTATCACATTTTGGACAAAGTGGGGTAATAAAAAATAATTGGAATTGTATAAGAAATTGAGATTTTCTTTTTTTTTAATAGTTGATTATTTTGTTCAGAAGAAAACAAAAAATGAAGTTTTTGTTTTTTTTCAATTGAGCTGAACTTTGCTAATTTTACAAAAAGTGCAAATGTTTTAACATTTTTTCTCAGCTTCATGTGTACCTAAACACCCTGTAAATTTTGAAGCCGATCGATTGGACGGTTTCCTTTCCTGAAAGATCGAATTTTTAGCAAAAATTAAAAGAACGCTCTTTTGTTCCTTTTTTTTCTTTACTCTCATTCCTTTTTTGCGCCATGTCTAATGCCCAAAACGGCATGAAAATGAATACTAGAGCATACGTTGATTGCTTACAAAAAAAAAAAAAAGAAAAGGTCCCCAAAAAATTGGTACCCCAATTTGCCGGGGTCTCCCCTATTTATTGATATATCGCGTGTCCAGACGAAGAATAATTGTTTATAATGAAAACGACAAAGGTAAACAACCGTTTTTGAATAAAAACAAATTATTGTTTATATTGATGCATTTTGGCTAAAAAAGATTCAACTTCAAAAAAACTGCACTTCCCCCCAATTTCCCTTATGCAATAACGAATAAGCACTCCAGCAACCATTTTTGATCAAGGAAAAGAAAAAATTGCTCCAAAAAAGTAGGTACCCCACTTTGCCCCGGTCTCCCCTACGAATACAGAAAAGTCTTTCACAATTGAAAATATATTTTTTTTTATTAAATAAAATTCAGGGATTTCAATAAAAATGATTTATACTTTAGTATTCCAAGTGAATCCGATTTTAATCCACTTAACGTTTGAATGTGAAGGGGACCATGGCAGAATGGGGCAAAGTTTATATACATCAAATGTAACGCTACAACTGTCACGTTTATTCCTCATTTCCCATCGGTTGACCAAAATAGCAAATTCAATTCCAAAAGCAATAGAAATGAAGAATACAATAATTTCTCGAAGTAATTAACGATCATTTGTAATAGGTTTCAATTCAACTCGGAGGATAATTATCGAAGAAATGAAGAAAATCAATTAGAATAAAAAAATTATGCGACATTTTCTGTGCACGAGAGCGCACGATCGGTCTCGTATGATTAAAAATTGCAGACATCTGAAAAGTTTTAGTTTCTTTTTTCCTCAGCGAATAAATAATTTAAAAAAAAAATATGCACATGCAGAAAATTAAAAAAAAAATAAGTGCAAGTTAGAAAAAAAAATTTTAATCATAATTCATTTGTTCAAAAAAATCTGAAACATCGTTACGATTTTTCACGAATATGTGCTGATTCTATTAGCATGAAACAGCATATTTAGGAATTCAAAAAAACTTAGCTGTGCAAATTTTTCAAATATTTTTTTGCCAATAATTCATTTGATTAAAAAAAAATTGTCGGATGTATGCTCGATTTTTCATCATTTTTATCATTGAGATTATTATTCTTCATTGAATACGATTGAAGGATTCTAATAGAGATACCTCAAACTCTATTATTCGGACTTCATTTTTGTGGAAAACGGAATAATAAAAATGGAAAAGGTAAAAAAAAAGGCTTCATATGGAAAAAAATTACACAAATCGTTTAATATTTCAAAATCATAATCGATTGGATTTATTCATTCTTCATTAGAGATACAGGTGTTAATCTACGAAGTTTGCCTGAAATACAGAGAGACAATATGAAGATAATGAGATGTGTATAAATTGAAATTCAATTACATTAATAGTAAACTCACCTCACACATGCACAGTGCGGATTTAAAACTTCACCATCAGGACAGGCACTAGCATATATGGCATGCTGGTTCCATTTCTTGAAAAACAAATTAGTTATTAGTATCAGTATTTGTTTAATGTATAAACTGTGAAAACAAGTATCTTAATTTAAAATATCAGTTGGAAAAAAATATCTTAAAATAAAAAAATATCTTAAAATTGCCATTAACTAACAACAACGTCCCCAAAGTGTTGAAAAAGTGTCGACAGTAGTGTCTTAAATTCAAACACTTGTTTTTACAATGTATAATTCAATTACTCACCATGTACAGGGGAGCTCATGCAAATTATTGCAACGGCCAAAACAAGTAATACAGCAAAGTACTTCATCATGAGGAAAATCGAATGCAGAATACACAGTTCAAAAAATTCACTGCTTTTATAATGCGTTCGTGTTTTTTCCTACGATAGGCAGTGGTTATCTACTGTTTTCTTTGCATATCATTATAAATACGCGTTGAGCTTGTCACAAAGAGTAATTAAAATATTGAAATTGTAAATATTCCAGAAAATATGAATACAGGAAAGTCTTTTACAATTGAAAATATTTTTTTTTCTAAAGATAACATTGAGGGATTTCAATAAAAATGCTTTACCGTGAAGGCACCAGTGACCGGGTGGTTTAGGCAATTGTACCGGTTCCCGGACAAGTTAGAATTAAATGATTAAAATGATAAAAAATTTCAATTAAATGAATCAAACAATTTACTTAATTTTTATTTCAACATTTTGCAAGTATTGAAAAACTAGACTTTTCCACTTGAATATTAATTATTAGTATGTTTTGCTACTGTGTTCGGGAACTGGGACCCGTCCGGTAACCAGATCCACCATGGTATTCTTTATTATTCTGAGTTAATTTGATTTTATTCAACACAACGTCTGAATGTGAGGGAGACCAGGACCTGTACACTGACGAAAAAAAAGTTGTAAAAACTATCAAATGTTTGTTTTTTTGGTCCTTAGGAAATATTTCTTGGAATAATTTTAAAAGTGGTTGAATTTACTGCAAATTGTTCATCCAAACAGTTGCTTTGTTTGAATGAATAAAATTCACTAAATTCGAACAGTTGATTGATTCGAATAAACAAAATTTAGTAAATTCAACTTTTTTTTTCTAATCATTCCAAAGAAATTTCTAAACATTCCAAAAAAAAATTTGCTAAGGACCAATTGAACAAATATTTGATAGCTTTTACCACTTTTTTTTCCCTTAGTGCAGTACAAAATCATGCGGGATTTTTTTTCGAAGTGAAGGACTCTACCAAAATTTTTTTAATAATTCCCTAACAATGTAGACATGTTAGAGCATTTTCTCAGATTTTTTTTACATCTTTTTCGCGCAGTCTTTCCCTCCGAAAATAATTGCCGAATCATTTTGACCTGGAAATCCGTTTTTCCCCGGTTTTCCCTATTAAATTCAAGTATTCTTATACTTCAATTAAAACTACGAATTCCTCGAAACACAAAGGGAAAAGAATGTCAAAGACAAGAATGAAGCGATTGGATAAAAAAAATGAGAAAGACTCTTTCTGAAAGAGTCATAAAATTTAGAGAAAAGGTAATATAATAAAGTGTCCCTGGTTAGCAAAAAATCGGAATTCCCCGAAATTACAAGCTGAAGGTCAATTTATGATTGTCGAGGATTTTATTGCACTCAACTCGACAGTGAAGACTTTCATCGGTGACCCCATGTGGTTCCAGCTGAAAATTCTTACCCCCAAGAAGGATTTCCCCAATCGAATTTTGTAATTTTTTCACTATTTTTGGGAATTTTTTGAGAATGGCTGGTTTATTGATGGAAACATACGGGACAAGAATTTTTCAAAGGGTCGACAAATATTTTCAGGGTTTTATGGACAGAGGGGAGAGGGGTGAAAAAAGGTGGACCAGAAAGGTCGCATGAACCGCACGGTTTATTGCTTCTCTTTCAATTGATGCGGACTTTTCCCCAGTTACCTCTTGATTCTATAATCACCATAAAATAAAATAATTGTTAAATATATTTTTGTTCTCTTTGAAAATTTTCGAGTTTAAACACAATGCGTAAATTCCCGGATTCATGTAATTATACAATCAGGACAAAATAACTCCAAAAAATCAACGAAAAAATTATTTAAAAAAACACCTAAGAACTAAGGATAGGCGATATTAATCGATTCATCGAATTTTTCGATTTTTTTTTAATATTCGATTTTTTGCTCGATGTTTCTTGTCGACGATTCATCAAATGAACAATATTGATTGACCACCAATTCATACAATCCTTCTATACTTTATCATGCATGAAATTTGAATTATTCACAAAAGAAACAATGATGTCTTGTACTTCTCCATTCATCTCATACTTTCTATTCCACTTTTTATGATTAATTATACCCCAATGATAATAATTTAAAAAGAAATAAAATGTAATTTTTTTTTCTTGCTAATGATCGATTAATTGAAAATCCGATTATTTTTTTCTATGCATCGATGAAAAAACATTGACATCAAAAAACATCGATTATTAGATAATTGATTTTTTTCAAGTATCGAACATCCCTACTAAGAACTAAATAACAACTATGGAGATAATCAATGGTGAAATAATTTTTTTGTAATAATTAACGACAAAGTAACATAAAAAAACATAAAATAATGGAGTTAAATCATTGTGCAATGCGCAAATGCGCGGATCTAGGTAATTATACAACCACAACAACATAATGACGTCAAAAAAACGACAAAATCACTAAAAAATAAAACTTAAAGACAAAATAACAATTTTGAAAATAATCAACGGTAAAATAATTTTAAAAAAATAACTAACGACCAAAAAAACTATGATAGCAGAATAAAATGGAGTAGATAATGAAATTTGAAACTGCCGCCAGATAATCAAAAAATATTCCATGAACACCCAACCCCATTATGTTGCAATCCCAAAAAATTATTATTTTTCATATGAAAATGTAAAAAAAAACAAAATTATGCTGAAAATCCAATGAATTTTCATTTCTGAGATAAAAACGTAAAAAAAAAAAAAATTATGATGAAAATTAGAAGCCCCCCTAGTTGGAATTATTTTCTCGTGAGTTATTCAATTTATGAGTATTTTTTAATGAATAATTATTTTTGGAGATATTTCATCGTGATTTATTTAATTCACAAGTATTTTTCCATGAATCATTATTAAAATAATCATTTGAACGCAAGTTATTTTTCGCAGGTATTTCATCGTTTATTATTCAATTGTTAGTACATTATTACGTGATCCCCAAAATGCCCTTTGACTATGAAATTCCCTTAAACAATGAAAGGGTGGGGGAACAATAATCGATTGTAAAGACTTTGCATTCTTTCCATTGACTCGAAAATATTCCCCAACCTCATCGGGCCTTCCCCTTTTCTAATGAGACAGGTAAGCGCCAGGGCCGAAAAATACCCCCTCTTTTACCCTTCGACAACGCTGATTGGTCACTACTGACCAATAAACGAGTGACCAGCATGTTTTAAATATTATTTTGGAAAAAAAATTACTCATTCCGAAGTGACATTTCAAATAGTGAAGACATCCCTTTCTGGATTGACGAAACTAAAGTGCTTAAATTTTTTTCCTATTAAAAATTAAACTTCGTAATTAGGTAAGTTAAAGTGAAAATATTCAGTGCCATTTTACACAAATTACCAATTGATATCGTTGCCTTAGAAACGAAGTAGCATAAGTACTGTGTATAAATATAGCACTTACGCCTCTTTGTTTCTGAGGCAACGATATATCAATTGAGAAAATCGAGTCAAAATGAAGTTCTGCAGTAAGAATGATGCAGGAATTTTTTTCGGAGTGAAGGACTTTATGAAAAAATCTGAAAAAATTTGAGAAGATGCTCCGACATGTCTTCATTATTGTGTAATTTTTTCAATTCTTTACACAAAGCCGCATCTCTTTTAAAAAAAAATCCGTATCATTTTATCAAATTTTTTCAGTTTACTTCAAATCATTTTAAAATTAAATAAATTTTTTTTTTATAATTTGTTAAAGGTACCATGTTTATTTGCCGATTTTGTCGAATCGAGACAAACACATGGAAGGACCATTTGAAGCACTTGATAGAAGACCACAGTGACTCAAATTCCCGATTATACTGCGGTTTCAACGGCTGCAGAAAAGCTATTCTCTCTGAGTCCCACATGATAACGCATCTCTTCAAAGTCCACTCCATGTCCGTTCAAAAAGGCCAAACCATAATCAGTGATGTTCTGGACAGAAATTACGAGTGCACAGTACCCGAGTGTCCGTTTGCATTTCCGGACTACAACTACTTGATAAAACACCTGAGATCCCATATTTTCAGTGGAATAAGCGTAAACTGCCCTTTTCCTAGATGCGGCCTTCGATACTCCCACGAGTGGTTCTTCGAGCGTCACTTGAAGGGTTGTCACGTAGCAGTACTCGATGATTTCTGGCAGAAAAACACACCGCGAACCCAAGTATTATCGAAAATAAAGCAAGAAACCGATTTCGAATCAGTCAACGAACACGAGCCTTTAGATTTATCATCAAGTGGTGAATTTCAGCAGTCATTCGATGAAATCAACAATAATTCATTACCATTAACTCTGACAAACTGCGAAAAATTGACTTCCCAAAGACATTTGGATATCCTGCAACAGGCGTCTTTCATCAAAACTAGTCTTCAGCTCAATAAGAAGAATCTGAAGAAGAAAAACCCACTTCCACCTTCGCTAGAGCACAACATGGGTCATACGCAGAGAATGCTCCACTTTATGAAGTCTGTTCTATTACCCTGGCATCGATTTCCGCTGCAATTGCTCGATTCTTGTGATAATCGCGAACGTGCCAGTCCCACAGAAATCCAGTTGATGATAAATGCAATTGCTGATTACTTGTGTCATGAACTTAAAGACAAATCAATGGAGATTGTCGTGGAATTGGCGGATAAGATGTGTCGAGAGTATCCATTCACTTTTGCAAGTAGGATTGATGACAGTCATGATGATGATGATGATTCGATGCAGAAAAGCAATTGGCTGGCAGCGAGAATATATGCTGCAGCTAATAGTCGAAGGGATTTTGAGACTCCAACAGTCAAAAAAAGTGGAGGAGAAAATTATGTGAATGTTTCGAACTCGAAACAGAAGAAGAGAAAAGCTGCGGAAGCTTTTGGTGATGATCATAAAAGGCAGAATCGAAATGTTCCAACAGCTCCTGAAATTTTCAGTGTTGGCACGCCTCAAATTACCATTGGACTCTTGCAGCAGCCAAAGTATTTTGCGATGTATGCATCATCTCTGCTGGGCATCGATGTCACCACTACTTGGTGCCGTGGACTGAGTCAGAATCAAATTATTTATGATTTCATGATGACTGAACGGTGCTCGAAGATCAAAGAACAGACACTCAGGGATGATGATCTTGTTGAGATTTTTGAGGAATTCTCGATTGTTGAGTGTCTTCAGAATGAACAGGCGAGAACAATTGCGATATTTCCGTTGATCATTAAGTATTTTAATGAGGATTCGAATTGTTTGTATACAGTGCTGGATGTGAGTATTTTTTTCATTGAGAAAAATCGAGAAATTATGAGGTTTCATTGATGACAGTGAAAATAGCAGACATTTGACAATTCTTTAGATTTTCTTCTTCTTTTAACAGATGAATTGTTTTAAAAGAATGGAAAATATGTACACGTAGAAAATTCAAAAAACCAAAAGTGCGAATTTTTTAAATAAATATTTATTTGTTATGAAAAAAAAAACAAAAAATTGTCAGATACACATGTAAAAAGTTCGAAAATCTTAAAGTTCAAATTTTTAAAATAATTATTTTTTTTTTTTTAAATCAAAAAATTATCTTTTTCTTAATTTTCTATGTGTGTACTCGTAGAAAATTCAAAAAAAATAAAAATTTCAATTTTTCTAATATTTTTTAAACAATTATTTATCTGTTTGAAAAAATACGGAAAATTGACAGATGTTTGCTAATTTCAGTATCATTTTGTTGCCTCAAGAATAGAGTGGCGTAAGTGCTACGTAGAAGCATACCCTTACTTACGTCTCTTTGTTTCTAAGGTGACGATTCTTATGGGCGATATTTAATTATTTTTCTGTTTTTTTTGCAGGGTGAAACTCCAGATGAAGTCATGAATTTATTGGTGCGAACGACATCTCCATTATTGGTTGTTCGAGGTAATTTTCTCATTTTTTTTTTTCTATCTTCAATTGGTTCAATAATAATTTCAAGATAATTTGAGTAATTAATTAATTTATGGATTTCAGGTAAATCATTGTATGACGTCAACGCCACATGTGTTGTCTTCATCAAGGGCCAGGAACTAATGAGAGGAATTAATGTTCTTCAGGGACTTCTCATCGTCTTCCTCTCATATTTCGTATTCAGGATTGAGTACACAAGAAAACTGCAAAAGTCTCTCCAAGCTATTCAGAGGTGAATTGTTTAATTGAAATTTTTAGATTCCAAATCCGAAAAAATAAAATTTGAGATTTTGCAGAATTTTCGAAATTATTTAAAAATTATTTCGAAATTTTTTTTTCGAAATTATTTTGAATTTTTCTTTGAAATTTTCTCAAATTACCCGACAACCTTTTTCGTCCAAAAATCAGTTTTACTTCAAAATTTGGAAATTTTTTTGAATTTTCGAAATTATTTGAAAATTAATGAAAATTTTTTTTTTATAAATAATAATAATGATTCTAATTCTTTGATTGCAGACTGATAATGGATATCAATCCAGCAGAGGGAAATAATCCAAGAGGAGAGAGGCCTCAGTACAAATCGATTCACTTCAAAGTGCGCAAATTCATTGACCAATTAAAGATCTTCAAGAACCACGGACAAATCATCAATTAATAAAGAAATAATGAAAATGAATAGAATCAAAGACTTAGAAGAGAGAATCATGAAAATAATTTGTTCATTGTAAATAATTATGTCAATCTAGATTTAAAAGAGCTCAGAATATAAATTTATAATTAAAAAGACAATTTAATAAATAATTCAATGTTTAAAGTTAAACACTGTAAAATAATCAATTTTCAATATTATTTTTAAATATTTTTGATAATGCGTTGGGGCAAACAGGTATCAAAATACTGCATTGGGAAATGTTTAACAGGTAAATTTGAACCCCGTGTACATTCTGCACTTCAACTATCCTTAAACAAGGACAACATTGAGGACAAAGCATGCCTCCTTCGGATTTTGGCTTACAATTGTTACCTGTTGCCCCCGAATTTCCCAGAATATCCATTTTTGAATGGAACAACCTTCTCCCTCCTCCCTCCCCTCTTTATTTGGCAAAGAACCTCCGCTATTCTGAATAGTTGAATCAGTTGGTCTGAGAGGCTCTTCGAGATTGGAGCATAATAGGGAAAATTAGTGGTTTTCTGTTATTTAATATGTTTGTGTGAAAATTAAAATTGAATTAGAGTTCAAGAAAGAAATTTTAATCGTTCGAATTGTGCTTTAGCGTTTTTTTTTTTGAAAATTTAGAAAAATTGTGAAAATGGAAACTGAAGCCTTCGGTGATAGTCCCATAGATCTACTCAACGATGACTGTTTGGAAATCATATTTTCACATTTGCCTACAGTTGCTGAAAAAATGCGCTTGGAATCAGGTATGTTGAATTATAGTACAGGAGATAGAATTAATAATAAATGAATATGTTGGAAATGACTTTATTAGAAAACAAGGAACTTGAATAGTAAAAATTTAAAAAATTGCAACAAGTGGATAATAGTATTGCTTTCCAACTGATATAGCTCTTTCTGCTAATGCTTTAGCAATATGCTTTCGAATGGAAGTGATACAACTTTTTTCAAACCATCATCAAAATATCAAATTTTGAAAAATTCATCAAAACGACAATAACTCGAGAACTAATCATGCAAATAAGCTCAAAATTGACAGACATCTAACTGATACAACTCTCGAGATAATATATGAGTATAAATAACATCAGTTGAATAGTTTCCAGAAATTCCATTAAAAACTGAAGTATCTCATAAAGTTCCGATCGGATTCTCTGCAAATCAAGCTTAAAAAATAGTTCGTCGAGAGGAAGTTTTCCACAATATATGAAATTTTCCTTTAAAACCGTTCTGCTGTAATTGAGACTTTTATGCACACACAGGCATGCGCTAAAAATATCATTTTCTCTCCATTTAGATCATTTTAAGTATCTTCTATTAAAAAAATTACAATCGAAAATTCTGATGATTACATAGCTTCCCTTCGGAAGCAAAAGGTCATTTTGGTCCACGATCTTCACAGGACGCCTTTACATTCAGAATTGACGCACTTTTTGTCCATTCATGCCATTCTCACTCATTTTTTAAGGATATTTTCTCTCTCATACACGAAAATAAAAAATCATTAGAAATTACAGTGTCTCCCCAGCAATTCAGGGATGAAGAAAAGAACTGCAAAAAATTGATATATCTAAAAGATTCAAAATTACTGTGTAACTTTGTAAAAATTGATGAGATCTTTGCATTTTTTTAAGTGACTTTCAAAAATTTCGATTGTATGCACAGTAATTTTTTAAAAGCACTCAAATCGAATCAAATAATCACTCATTTTATCTTTTCAGTGTGCAAGCGATGGCAAGCAATTATTGTAAATCAGTGGAAATCCATAAAAATTCTTGATTTTACCAAAAACACAAATCTGAATTGGGGGATTCCCGTACCAACGCTTGGAAGACGTTTGAAAGTAGAGGGCCTGAGGAAAATACTTCGTTGCTGCAGTGGGAATTTAGTGGAATTGGACAGTTCTGATAATCGTCAATTGAGCCGGGCTATTCTCGAGAGTTCCGGCGAATTTTGTTCGAAATTAGTATCTGTAAAAATCCGGGGATGCTCATGGCCATATCTGGATGAGCACAAGTCCCTGGGGGCCTGTAAAAATCTCACGAAACTTGAGATAAAACATGCCAATGATGAATGCCTGCTTGCTAAATTATTTGGAATGCTGAAAAATTTGAAATACGTAAAAATTCATGGAGATCCTGTGAGCTGCAGCATTGGATACAGTTTCCTTAATTTATCAACGACTATTGAAGAGATTCATCTCGTCAATGTCGCTATTAATCATCCCGATTTCGATATGGTAAATCTGGATTCATGTATACTATATATTTTTTTATAATTATATGTGTTTTTTTTTTAATTGAGATGAAATTGTCATTTTAAAATATTGCTATTGAGAAGGTGCAGCGAAGAAGGAGAGATACTTAGAGACAACTTTAATAACTTTAACAGTTTTGAGAAATGAGGATGTTTTTTGATGAATATGAGGGAATATGCATATCACACTATGTATCCCATAGAAAAAATCAATATTTCTTGAGAATTTCCCTATTTTTTTTATGCAACTGTGATAAGATAACAACGTCAAAAAATCACAGAAAACAAACCTTGGAACAAAATAACTAAAAAAAAATAATTACCGACAAAATAACAGCAAAAAAATAACTCAGGATCAAAATAACACCAAAAAAAATATAATACAACATAATGAAGTTGAATCATCTTAAAAAAATAAAAATCGACCGACTTATGTTCTTATGATAGAAGAATTAACATTAAGATAATTAAATTTGAACCTGCCATCAAATGATCAAAAAATATTCCATAAACACCTAACACCATTATGTTGAAATTCCAAAAAATTATTATTTTTGAGATGAAAATGTAAAAAAAAAACAAAATTATGATGAAAATTGAAAGCCCTCCTAAATGGAATTATTTTTCCGTGACTTATTCAGTTTACAAGTATTTTTTCATGAATAATTATTGAAATAATTATTTAAACGCAAGTTATTTTTCGGAGGTATTTTGTCGTTTGTTATTTAATCGGTAGTACATTATAACATGATACCGCAAATCTGCAAAAAGAAAAATATTTATAAAAATCACTAAAATTTAACGATTTAATCACTAATTGCCTTTTTATTTTCTCCCAACAGGCAATTTCGAAACTTCCAAATTTACACTCCTTAGAATTGGACAGTTGCAGTAACATGCAGGACGAAACATTCTCAATAATTTGTCAAAATAAAAAAATTAAATACTTGAAGCTTCATGGATATTATTTAATAAATAACATACCTCAAGGAATTCTATCAATTCCAAAATTTCGGAATTTGGAGGTACTAGAATTTACAACAATGAGTAAAGAATTCATGAGAAATATCAGCCAAATTGGTGTACCATCAGCTGCAGCTAATAATATGTGGAAAGATCTGAATATCGATGATAAGCTTCTAATTGAAATTGCTGATAATTGCAAGAAACTTCAATCTTTAGACATAAGTGGTAAATGAAAGATATTTCATTAGGATTCTTCAAAAATAAAATAACATTGTCATTTTAGAAACAAAGTGGCGTAAGTGCTATGCATATAGCTAACATTTACGTCCTCTTTGTTTCTAAGTTCGCCTCAGAAAAAGAGGAATAAATGCTATTTATAAGCATAGGACTTACGCCCCTTTGTTTCTAAGGTGACGATATCTGATAGATAAAATATTCATTAATTTGTTACTGATAAATATTTTTTTTACAGGATCAGCTGCGATAACAGACAAAGGATTGAGTCTTCTTGCTGCCTCAACGAAACTCGAGAGATTGTTAATTAATTTTGCTATCGAAATAACAGATAAGAGCCTCTCGAAGTTCTACAATCTCAGGATTCTGCAGTGCGTAGGATGTGAAGAGGTCAGGGATGAAGGCATCATTTCACTGATTGAAAATGCTCTAAATCTTGAAATCCTGGATGTATCTCTGACTTCAATTAAGGATAAAACAATCGCAGCTGCATTAAATTCAGTAGTGAAAAGGAAAAATGATCTTCCATTAAAACTTGCTGTTGGCTTTACAGCAACTTTACCCCCTTCAGATTCATTGATCCAATTTTATAATAAAAAAATGTGTCTATTGGAGATTATCGATGGCACATTACTCGCCATGATTTAACAATATAGAAAATTAATATTTGAGCTTATAAATATTGTATTTCACAAAAATATCTTTCATGACATTTGCATTTATGAATACGCACTTCTTATTAATAGTGGAAAAACTAATCTAATTAATCTAGATAATAAATTTGTCCATAAAGCTTATAAAAATAATGTAATAATACATTATAAGAGAAGAATGAATATCACATTTGTATTTGTGTTGAAACATTTGAACGATATGGCACCTATTTTTTTTTTTTAATTGTTCATTCCTCTGATTTTCAGAAAATCTTATTTTTGAATATTGATGGAATGGAAAAGAATACTATATCGTTGCCTTAGAAACAAAGTGGCTGAGGGCTATGCTTATGAATAGCGCTTACGCCACTCTGTTTCTAAGGCGAGGATATAATATTATCAATATATGAACACTCCATCTGCATAAACTTAAAGAATATTAATAATATGACAAGTTTACACAGCTTATCGTCAAGATTATCACAAAATATGTGGAAGAGTGGGGCAAAATAATGCTCCGAGGTGACATGATTGAGAAATTTTTTCGGAGTGAAGGACTCTGAAAAAATTTGAGAAGATGCTCCAATATATGGAAATTGTTGGTGGATTTTTTCAAAAATTTCCGGAGACCTATTCACTGTGAAAAAAAATTGCTAGATCATTTCGACCCGCAGGTCCATTTTGCCCTGGTTATCTCCTCTAATACTCACGCACTGCATGAAGACAGAAGAATCACTTTATTCTTAGAAAATGTGTAATTTTATATTACTGTATAATAATGAAACTAGCAGATATCTGCCAATTTTGTGCATTTTCTCAAAGAAATGAATTATTATTTAATAAAAACACATTTAAAAAATTCGCACTCATAGATTTTTGAATTTTCTACCAATGCATATTTTCGTTTTCTATTTATAATTCAGCTGTTAAGGAAAAAAATCTGAAAATCGGCAAATGTCTGCTATTTTCAGTATTATATTACTCTTCATCCCCTCAAATAGTTAATGTATTTCTAAAAAAACAATATTATCTCAGCAAATAATTATTACAGTTCATCCCTAACAAAAGAATCCTTTTCTTCAAATGATGCCTTCTGCCAAGCAGCCTTCAGAACTTTCGGTAATTCTCCCCCATCAAGATACACCAGAAAATCGATGAGTCTTTCATTATTGAGCAGTACCGAAAAGTCATCAACTAGCTCATTAATCAACTCCATAAAAAATTTCTCAATAAAATCTTGTGGTAGTTGTCCATTCAATTTATAAGAGAATCTCCCCAATTCACTGAATTTTTTTATCAAACTTCTCCTCTTTTCAGCGATATTCTTAATAATTTTGAATGTTTCCAGATTCTCTATATCTTGAAATACTTTTTTTTTTTTAATTTCATCAATGAATTGAGATAATGCTTCTGTCATAGGTTCATGATGATCAACGAGGTATTTCAGAAATGTCCTAAATTCATCATCCATCGCGATAATTTTCCCCGCAAGACGATGTATCTTGTTAATTCCATCAAGTAGCTTACTATCAAATAAAATCTTTGCTTTAGTTATTACATCGATATCAAGTGACTCCAGTGTTTTTAATTTTTTTGCAAAGGCTTCTGTTGCAGCAGTTGCTACTTTTGCTGCAGGATGTTCTGTGAATTTTTTAGCAAATTCTCCAAATACCTTTGATTGCTCACTATAAGCTTTCAAATATCTCACTATTCCCGCGAAAATTTCACTTTTAAGTGTTGAATACATGATATCATCAAAATCATCCTCACTAAATATGACATTTGACAAAAGTATTGCAACATCATTTACAGGAAAATTATTTAAAAAATTTATATATAATTCCATGAATTGCTGTGTTTTCTCTTCTATTTCTTGGATTGTGTCATTTTTTAGATCATTTCTATCGAATTTTGCTTTTTTTGAATCAGTCGCAGATGCATTAATCACTCCGAAAAATATTGTCGAAATAATTAATATGTTTGTTATTGTTTTTGAATTTTTTAGGAAAATTTCCATTTTTTCACCGGTTTATGTGCGCAGTTTTTTTCAGCGGGAACAGCAAAACTGATTTAATTATTTCACTTCAGACGTTATAACCAATGGCTATTCGAGGGCTTACTGAAGAGTGAGTCATAAATATATCCAATCTGTGGCTGCTCACGTTTCTCTTTTATCAATTTGAAATAATAGCTGTTTTTGAAGGAGGAGAAAGACAAGGGTCAATTTACTCTCTCAGGGTTAGAATTATAATGTCAGTTATAACTGCAAAGATGTCGCTAAAATTCACTTTTTGTTTAAATAAATTCAACAATGTTGTAAAATTAAAAATATATTTTACTCTCATTAAAGTTCTGATCATTTACAAGTATTGGATAATAAAATATCTCGAATTCTTCACTATTAACGGTTTTGTGAAGAAAACATTTTAAAAATTTAATAGAAATTTTATATTGTCGCCTTAGAAACAGAGGGGCGTAAGTGCAGTGTTATTATGTTATGTTAAATCTTCATTATATATGGAGAGACCGGGGCAAAATGGACACGCGAGTCAAAATGATTTGGATTTTTTTTTGAAAGTGAAGTAATCTCCGAAAAATTTTAGAAAAAATTCATCAACAATGTCCACATATTGGGGCGTCTCCTTAAATTTTTTCATATTTTTTTATCGAGTCTTTCACTCAGAAAAAAATTTATAGATCAGGTTGCGACTGAGGCCCATTTTGCCCCCGTCTTCTCTATTTATTTTTTAATTAATTGATTGATGGATCTTTCTCAATGTATCTGTCTAGGATCGCTTCACTGGGGTAATCAGGAACTGACAGCTCACGGAAGCCCTCTTCATCAACAAAACAAATCTCATGGTCGTTCTGAAATGAATTAATCATAATTAATCTCTTGAAATAACTATATGCAATTATGTGCATGAAATATATTTATTTACCGGATCTGCCAGAATAATGACTCGCACCGATGCCTTTCCAGGTGTATCTAGTGTAATTAAATCAGTGAGAATTTTGTTCCCAGTTTCCTTGATTTTCTTTTGAATCTCCGGCTGTTCAGCGTGGGGGACAGCGAATGCAATCCTTCCGTATGCCTTTGCGTGATTTACTGCTTTACCTGAAATAAAAATATCATTGAAAATAATAGATTGAAGTTTGAATTTTATTACTAAAAATGGAAATTAATTTTATCTATTGCGAAAAGAGCGGAAAAAAATGATGATGAAATTAACTGACATCTAACAATTTTGTGCATTTTTTTCAATACAATAAATCACTTTAAAGAGGATACTTAAAAAATTTACACTTATAGATCCTTTATTGTTCTACATGGGCATATTTTTTTTTTTATATAATTCATATATTAAAAGACAAAAAATCTAAAAATTGTCAGATGCCTGATATTTTCAGTATCATAGAAAAATGTACTTTTTGTACTGGCGTCCATAAGAGCCAATGTATTCTGCCATTCAAGAAAATAATTAAATAATAAGGAATTTCTTTCAGTGAACTACCCTAAAATTTTTACTGATAATTCAGAATAAATTCATTGATATTATATGAAAAAATTAGATTCTTATCTGTCAGAAAAAACTCATGATCGTTCTTCCTTAACAAATAAATTATTTGAGAGAATGAAAAATATGTACATGTAGAGAATTTAAAAAACTGTAAGTAGAGATTTTCTAAATATTTTCTTATAATAGGGTAGAAGTACTAATTTCAGCCAACTTTGCACCTTTTTGGCCACTTCAAATTCAAGGTAATAAAATGAAATCCTTAAGGCAGAATAATATTTTTATAGAAATTTGAAACCCTCATAATCATACGAATCTCAGTTATAATGCTATTGTACTTATGAAATGATACATATTCGAATTTGGATATAAGGTAGTCAAAAACGGTACAATGGCCACAAACGGTACTTCTACATGATAATGAAATCAGCAGACATTTGACCATTTTTTTAATTTTTTTTCAATTGTTATGAAAACATATTTTAAAAAATTCGCACTTTTAGATCTTCAAATTTTCAACATGTGCATATTTTCAATTTCTTAAAAATCATTTATCTGTTGAAAGAGAAGAAAAATCTAAAAACTGTTAGATGTCTTCTATTTTAAGGATCATACTTCTACCCTAATTTATTTATTTTAAAAAATTTCAAAAATTGTCAAATATTTGCTAATTCCATGAACATTCCAATTGACCAAATCTTCTAAAACTCACCAATATCTTTAAGTTCAAGCTTTGTTTGTTGATCTCCATAGCCAAGTAAAACAGTTTTATCCTTCTGTTCATAGATTTTCATCTTTAAAATATCTCTCCAGTAGCTGATGCTTTTTTCCAGATTCGAACTTGATAAAGTAACTTTTTCCACAGGATCTTCATAAAATAGAATCAATCAAAAACAAGGATAAATAATAAAGTAATTAATACAGAACTCTATGACATAGAATCTGTGCGATATAAATTCAAGGTCATAAAACGGAAAATAATGAGAAAAAAACTGCATAGTTTATAGTTGCTACTTCATGCAATACCTTTACCAGAAACTTCTGGCTCGTTTATGACGTAATACTTGTAGCCTCCAGGTGCCTGTAAAACAGACATTCCATCCTCCTCAATTATCGGCCAATTATTTTTCTTTGCACGCTCAATAACGTCTCTCGATCGAATCGTGATTCCTTGAAAATCATTTCCCTGCTCGTAATTTTTTACTCCATAATTGTAGGTCAATTCAATAACAAAATGCGAGTCCTCTGGTCCATATCCAATCATTGTTTTGCTCCAACGATTTGCATAAGGTCTAAAAAATTTAATTTCTCAATGAAAATCAGGTAAAAATGAAGATAATAAAACTAGCGAGCATCTGATAATTTTTAGACTTCTTTTCCTCTTAATTAGTGAATTATTTTAAAAGATGAAGAATATGCACATCTAAAAAATTGAAAAATCTATAAGTTCGAATTTTTTGAATATTCTTTTGATAATAATTTATTTATTCAAAAAAATGCACAAAATTGTCAGATGTTTGCTAATTTTATGGTCATAACTTTTTAGACAAATAAATTATTATTGAAAAAATACTCAAAAAATTTGCATTTACAACTTCCTTAAATTTTTTACATGTGCATATTTTTAGTTTTTCTTTAAAAATAATTTATGTGTTATTTGTTAAAGAGAAAAATGGGAAAAAATTCGAGATGTTTGCTAATTCTTTAATTATCATCGAAAGTAGCTAGTGGAAAATACGAAATGTCGCTGAAAATAGCAGACATGTGACAATTTTTGGATTTTTTTATCTTTTAACAAATAAATTATTCTTTAAAAAATGAAAAATATGCATCTATAGTAAATTTGAAAAACTACAAATGCAAATTTTTTATATATTTTTTTAATAATAATTTATTTATTCAAAAAAATCCAAAGAATTCTCAAATGTCTGTTAATTTCATGGTCATAATACGAACCCATTGAAAATGAGAAATGGTTTCTGAGGAGCCTTCCCATTTCGAAATGTACAAAAAAAAATTTAGCATGTAATTATTCTAATAAACGCCAAAAAGCTAGCCATAGATAATAAAAATAAATACCGAAACTGTCTTAACAAAGCATGTCGTATATCGACTTTTTTTTGTAAATCTGCAAATTTTCATATTCTATCAACTGTTTATTAACGAGATGAAATTCTTAACGAGATGAAAATGTCTACACTGTACACATGGCCTCATAAATAAATCGACAAGTCTAGAGATACAGAAGTTCCTTTAATAAATGCATTGAATTCTGCATATAATGTTAGTGTCATTTAAGTGTACGTAAAGTGCAAGTAATTCAACATATACTCCAAGGGCATATTAAGTACACGTAAAAGGCACTTCTGTACCTCCAGCCTTATCGTAAATAAATAAATTTAAAAAAATAGAAAATAAATACGAACCCATTGCACGCAGCCTCGCAACCATCGCTAAACTCTTCATGTCTCAATACCTAAAATAAAATAAAAATAATCAACAGATAGTTTCCATCAATAAAACCTTAAAAAATTGATCTAACCTTCATTCCCAGTATTTCACGATAAAATTTAGCTGTCAATCTACGATCTGGTATTTTAAATACAAAATGCAGTGCTCTTCCAGTAACCATGATTGATTCTTCTCAATGAATTAACGATTTCAATCACACAAATGCGTTTAATCTTACTCCTCCACTTGAAAATCAAAAAGAAACGTAAATCATCAGAAGATAGTGAGTAATAATTGATAAGGCTAATGATAATTACCTGTTTCTTTTTTTATTCTCACAGCCGGCACGTTTGACAGAACACTCTATACAAAATTCCCTCGAGTTGAATACAGTCCACATATATAAGTGTCTATAAATAGCCTCACTCATCATGCGCATGCGCAGAACGTGTAAATTGAACACATAAAGAGGGGGGAGACCGGTCAAGTCACATGTTAATGGTCTAACCTTCAAAAAATATTGGAGCACTGATACATATCTCTGGAAAATAGTCAAAAAGAGAAAAAATGAGCCTAAAACTCATTGCACATTCTGAGGATCCTCCACTCGGTAAATTAATTAATAATTAATTAAACTAAATATTTAAAATAATAATTTTCTGTATTTAAATTTTTAAAAAACAACATTAAGCCCATTTTTTGTGTCACTTTAGGAGCACTTATTGCATCAGAAATCATCAATTTAAATGGAAAAGGAAAAGTATGTGTTGATTTTACGAAGCAATTGAAGTCACCAGCAACTGCACAATTGATGGTAAATGGACAGATTTACTGTGAGAGTAGCACAGATGTTGGACGTTATTTGGCGCGAACTGTCGACACAGATCTTTACGGTGGTGACAATAACATTGAGAGAACACAGGTAGACAGCTGGATTTCATTTGCCTTGGGTCCTTTATCAGCGAGAAAAAGCAGGGACTATGCTCTGGACCAATTGAACAATGCTCTGGTAACGAAGACTTGGTTGGCTGCAAAACAATTGACCCTAGCAGATATCTACGTTTTTGTTGGTTTAAAAGCACAATCCTACGATCCACAAAAGGACCAGAAGTATTGCAACATCAATCGCTGGTACAAAGAGATGCTGTCACTGCCAGCAGTCCAGAAATACTCGTATCTTATGGAGAAAAAGGAGAAACCAGTGAAACCAGCTCGTAATGCCAGCAAAGAAAATGCCCCGAAAGATGGGAAAAGGCATGAGGGCAAATTCGTTGAGCTTCCAGGTGCTGAAATGGGAAAAGTCGTCGTACGTTTTCCTCCAGAGGCCAGTGGTTTTCTTCACATTGGTCATGCCAAAGCAGCTCTTCTAAATGCCTACTATGCCGATAATTTTAAGGGCCAATTGATCATGAGATTCGACGACACCAATCCAGCAAAGGAGAACGTCGAATTCGAAAAAGCCATTCTCGAAGATTTGGAGATGCTGCAAGTTAAGCCAGATAGATTCACACATTCCTCAGATTATTTTGACCTGATGCTGAAGTACTGCGAGCAATTGATCAGAGATGGAAATGCATATGTTGATGATACACCGGGTGAATTGATGAAAGAGCAGAGAGAGAAGAGGCTGCCATCAGCAAATCGTGGAAATTCTGTTGAAAAGAATCTTCAGTTGTGGGAGGAGATGAAAAAAGGCAGTTCGAAGGGACTGGAGTGCTGTGTAAGAGCAAAGATTGATTATGAATCAGCAAATGGATGTATGAGAGATCCGACAATCTACAGATGCAAACCTGAACCACATCCACGTACTGGACTCAAGTATAAAGTTTATCCAACTTATGATTTTGCTTGTCCAATTGTTGATGCTGTGGAGAATGTTACACACACACTTAGAACAACTGAGTATCATGACAGGGATGATCAATTTTTCTGGTTCATCGAGGCTTTGAAATTGAGGCGTCCTCATATTTATGAGTACTCGAGACTCAACATGACGAATACTGTTTTGTCGAAGAGAAAATTAACTTGGTTTGTGTCTGAGGGAATTGTCGATGGCTGGGATGATCCACGTTTTCCTACAGTTAGAGGCATTTTAAGAAGAGGACTTACAGTCGAGGGATTAAAGCAATTTATCGTTGCCCAGGGCAGCTCGAGATCTGTTGTCTTCATGGAATGGGACAAAATCTGGGCATTCAATAAAAAAGTAATTGATCCTGTTGCTATTAGGTATACTGGATTGAATGAAGAGGAGTTAATTCCAGTTTACGTGAATGGAGCCGCTGAGAATCTATTGACCGTTCAGAATCATCCGAAAGATCCTTCGATAGGTACTAAACAGGTGAAAATTGGTCCAGTCGTGCTGATCGAGAGAACTGATGCAGAAACGCTGAAAGAGGGGCACAATGCAACCTTCATAAATTGGGGAAATTTAATGATTGAGAAGATCAAGAAGGAGAATGGTGTTGTCACTGCAATAAATGCAAAATTGAATCTAGATAATAAGGATTTCAAAAATACTGTAAAGCTCACTTGGCTCGCTGCTAAAAAAGGGGGAGAAGGTTACTCCATTGAGGAAATGGTACCATGTTATGCTGTTTACTTTGATCACATAATTAGCAAACCTGTCCTGGGAAAAGACGAGGATTTCAAGGATTTCGTGGCTAAAAACACGAGAAAAGAAGTCAAACTTCTTGGAGAATTTGAGCTGAAACGTGTGAAAAAAGGGGAAATTATTCAGCTTCAGAGAAAAGGTTTCTTCCGTTGTGATGTACCGTATGCACCAGCAACTGGCTTTTCATCTCGTGAGCAGCCACTAATTCTCTTCCACATTCCCGATGGACATGTGGCATCAACAGCATCAGCAGCATCAGCCAGTGCTGGAGCGACAAGTTCAAAGTCGCAGACTCCTGAAAAAACAAGCAAAAAGGTATTTAAATTAATGGAAAAGTCTATTATTTCATGCTGATTCGAAAGAATCGTCCCGACACGTAATTTCCTCATTTATCCCCACCTCTTCAAGATCCACGTGGTCGTAGAGGGGATAAATTCCTTTCCCCACTAGTTTCTTTCATCATCCAAGCTGACAATTCACATTATTCCAATTGTTCCATATGCATCAATTTACAATAAACAACTCATCAAAAATAATATATATTTTTCTTTATTTTCAAGGATCTGGGAGAGATAATAAAGAGCATTGAGGCACAAGGAGGCAAAGTTCGTGATTTAAAAACAGCAAAGGCAGAGAAGAGTGCAATAGACGCTGAGGTTAAAAAATTGTTGGCGTTAAAGGCTGAGTATAAGGAAATTGCTGGAAGTGATTGGAAACCTGGTGTGACAGCACCAGCAGCACCAGCAACAAGTGCTTCCTCATCATCTGTTTCATCCACAAAAGATTTTCTGGACCTCTACAATAAAGTGCAAGCACAAGGTGAAAAGGTTCGAAAGCTTAAAACTGAAAAAGCGGATAAAAAAGTCGTCGAACAGGAAGTTAAGTCACTTTTGAGCATGAAGGCCGAGTACAAAGCAGCTGCAGGGAAGGAATGGAAGCCCAATGAGGCGCCTGGAGGTGCTGCAAGCCCAAAAAACACGTGCGATGCTGATGCTCTTAGGAAGAAAATCAAAGAGCAGGCTGAGAGGATCGAAAAAGAATTGGCATTGCTTTCCTCGTTAAAAGCAGAATTCAAGTCAGCAACTGGAAAAGATTGGACATCAGAGAAAGCTCCTGAATTATCTGCAGCAAAATCGGATGATGATTTGTCAGTTAAAATTCAGGAGCAAGGAGACAAAGTGCGGAAATTAAAATCTGATAAAGCTGATAAAAAAGCGATTGATGAAGCGGTGAAGCTCTTGTTATCGTTGAAGGCAGAGTACAAGACAAAAACAGGTCAGGATTGGAAGCCAGGAGTTGAAGGAAAGGCAGCAGAGAAACCAAAGGCACCAGTTGCAGAGTTAAAGACAAATAGCAAGGCTGATGCGATTTCTCGGCAGATAGCAGAGCAAGGAGATAAAGTACGTCAATTAAAATCCAGTAAAGCAGAGAAATCTGTGATTGATGAAGAAGTTAAAAATTTGCTTAAACTCAAGAGTGACTTTAAATCTGCAACCGGTGAAGATTACAAGCCTCCAGCGGATCCTAAAAAGGCAAGTAAACCTGAGAAGCCTGCGAAGAAGGAGAAAGCACCAAAAGAAGATAAAAAAGTGGAGAAGAAAGAAGCTCCTGGAAAAACTGGCACTAGACTCGGTTTAGAAGCAAAAAAGAACGAAAATCTACCCGATTGGTTTTCTCAAGTCATTACAAAAGGCGAAATGATCGAGTATTCCGATATTTCAGGCTGTTACATCCTTCGTCCATGGAGTTTCTCCATTTGGGAAGCAATCCGAGACTTTTTCGACGCTGAAATCAAGAAACTAGGCGTTGAGAACAGTGCTTTTCCAATGTTCGTTAGTAAAGCTGCACTCGAACGTGAAAAAGATCACATTGCTGATTTTGCACCGGAAGTTGCATGGGTAACTAAGAGCGGAGATTCTGATCTAGCCGAGCCAATTGCCATTCGTCCAACATCCGAAACTGTCATGTATCCATTTTACGCGAAATGGTTAAAGTCACATCGCGATTTGCCATTAAAATTAAATCAATGGAATAGTGTTGTGAGATGGGAATTCAAGCATCCTCAGCCGTTCTTGAGAACACGTGAGTTTCACTGGCAAGAAGGGCACTCAGCATTTTTGACAAAAGCCGAAGCCGATGAAGAAGTTCTGGTGATACTAGATCTTTACGCAAGAATTTACGAAGAATTCCTCGCGATTCCAGTTGTCAAAGGGAGAAAAACTGAGAAGGAGAAGTTCGCGGGTGGAGATTATACGACAACTGTTGAAGCCTTTATCACAGCATCTGGCAGAGCCATTCAAGGTGGTACGAGTCATCATCTTGGTCAGAATTTCTCAAAGATGTTCGATATCCTGGTTGAAACTGCCGAGGAAGGAAGTGATAAGGTTTACGTCTATCAGAATTCTTGGGGATTGACGACGAGAACAATTGGCGTTATGGTAATGGTCCATGGTGATGATAAGGGACTAGTTTTGCCTCCAAGAGTCGCTCCAATTCAAGCTGTTATCGTGCCCTGTGGAATAACTGCTTCAACTACAGCTGAACAGAGGCAGAAATTGATGGAGGAGTGCGCCAAACTGGAGACTGAACTGAGAAAAGATGGAATTCTCAGGGTCAAAGGGGATTATCGAGATAATTACAGTCCGGGATGGAAATTCAATCACTGGGAGCTGAAGGGAGTGCCTGTTAGGATAGAACTGGGATTCAAGGATCTTGAGAAAAATGAAGTGACACTCGTTAGGAGGGATAATGCTGCTAGAATCAGTGCCAACAGGGGCAATGCACTTTCATCGACTCGCAGTTTACTGGAGGAAATTCATAATAGCATGTTTGCTAAAGTTAATGACGAACTCAAGAGTCACATAAAGCAAACGAATGATTGGACGCAATTCTGCAAATTGCTTGATCAGAAGAATCTTCTTCTTTCGCCGTTCTGCGGCTCGACGAACTGCGAGGATCAGATCAAAGCTGACAGCACGAGGAGCGAAGACGAGGAGCCAGGTGCTCCGTCAATGGGTGCTAAGAGTCTCTGTATACCATTCGATCAACCGAAGGTTTCTCTGGATTTACTCAAGTGCATTCATCCAAAATGCACCAGCAAACCCAAGTTTTATACTCTTTTTGGAAGAAGTTACTGATTAATGAAGTTATAATGAATATTGTAAAAAAAAACTGCTTGTATTTATGATATTGAAAATAGTGGGCACCTGATAATTTTTAGGATTTTTTTTAATTCATAAATTATTATTAAAAAAATAATTTGAAAATTTTCACTTATAGTTTTTCAAATTCTCTAAATGTGGATAATTGAAATTTTTTTTTTTTAATAATTTATTTGTTAAGAAAATAAGAAGACTAGGAATTTTCGAATGTTTGCCATTTTCAGTATCATTTATCTTTTTGGGTTTAGGGAAGAGTGAGGCAAAATAGACATCTTTGCGGCAACATGATCCAGAAATTATTTTTCGGAGTAAGACGTCATGAAAAAGCTGGAAAAATGGAGAAAATGTGGAAATTGCTGGCGAATTTAAAAAAAAAATTTAGATTTGATCCGCATGTCCATTTTGCCTCGCTCTGCCCTATGATAACAGTTTTACTTTAATTTCTCGACAAAAATTGTCCTGCCACTTTATATTCTAAGTTTTTCTTTGTTCCTAGAGCAGAAATAAAATATACTGAATTGATGAATTCTTATAATATTTGAAATAAAAGAGTTTCATGGTTTTTTCAATTCAAATTTTTACCGCTTCGGTGCTTCGGTGCTTCGGATCGTTCCGCCGCATTTTCCGAAGTTAGTCGTGTCTCACCCACGTGTGTGTGTGCGTGAACAATAACAAAACGTTAACCTGGAAAGGTGGATTGAAAAATGACAAATGCACGTGTGATACTCAATGAATATGGAATTCCAAATGTAATTAAATAATTTCATTAATTAAAATTGTGGGAAAAATAATTGTTTTTAATTTTTTCGTAATATCATTGTTATTTCTTTTAGGCTGCAGAGTTTACTAACCTCCAAATGGAAGGAAGATGGAACATTGATAAATACGCAAAAGTAAGGATAATATGATAATGAAATTTGCACACATCTCCTAATTTTTTGCAGTTTTTTTAACAAATAAGTTACTATTTGAAAAATATTTTTAAAAATTGCACTTGTAGTTTTTCGAATTTTCTACATGCGCATACTGTGATGGTCCCAGTTTCTGACACTTTAGAGCGAGTTTCTGACAGCATGAATCGAATACAACAACTATTTGTTTATTGAAATGACCTCAAAATTAGCAAACATCTAAAAAAATTTGGGATTTTTTTTAACAAATAAATTATTATAGAAAAAATATTTGAGAAATTTGCATTTGTAGTTCCTTGAATTCACCACATATGCATATTTTCCATTTTCTTGAAATAATTTATTTGTTAAAAGAAAAAAAAATTGTCAAATGTCTGCTATTTCCAGTGTCATTCATTGAATTTGATTTAATTATATTAATAAATATTCGTTGTGCTAAACGACTTCAACAATTGAATATTAAACAATATACTGTACATTTGAATATAAGCAAGAAATTTGAGAGAATTGTCAGTTACTAAGATATTGTCAAAAACAAGGGCCACCACGGTATTTTTTATTTGTTCAAAAAACAATTTATTTGCTGAAAAAATGAAAATGATACGAATCATCAGATGTCTGCTATTTTTAGAGTCATAGAATGATTAAAAGAACAAATGGCAATTCATTAATTTGAACTCTTTTTTGATTCAGAGAATAAAAATAAACATAATAAAACAATCAGAGGATGGACGTGAACTTGAATTTGACATGACTGGATGTTCAGCAGCACTTGCCAATGCTTTTCGTCGAGTTCTTCTGAGTGAAGTACCATCGATGGCAATTGAAAAAGTATTTATTCTTAATAATACGAGTTTACTCCAGGATGAAGTACTCGCCCACAGGTAATTTCTTTCTTTTCTTTTTAAGTGGCTATGTAACTTATCATCAGAGCAAAAATTTTAATGAATTTCTTTACTGTTTGGAAATAATATTTTAGATAAAACAAATGCTCACTGTAAGAATTCGCTTTTTTAAAGTATTCATTCATAGAAAAATATTGGATTAATGTTTTTACTCTGATGATAAGTTACATAGCCACTTGAAAGACTTTACTGAATTATTTACCAATTTTATCTGACAATTTCTTGAATTTTTTTAAACGAATAAATTATTACAATGGAAGTTATATTCTAAAAAAAATTGCAGTTGTAATTCTTGGAATTTTCTACACGTGCATATTTTTTTCTTTTTCTTTAATAATTTATTTTTGAGAAAAAGAAAGGACTAAAAATCGTCAGATGTCTGCTATTTTCAGTATTATCACTTTTTATCATTTTATAGACTGGGCCTATTGCCATTGAAAGCTGATCCTCGATTTTTCGAGTATCCCTCGAGCACTGGAAATAGTGAGGAAGAAGCCAGTGATCAAGATACTCTCAGATACGAGATGAAAGTGACTTGTTCTTGGAATACAAATGCTCCAAAGGATTCGAAAAGATCCGAGGATATTTATCGTAATAGTAATGGTAAGAACGTGTTGGAACTTTTTTTTATAGAAAATAAAATCCTGAAAATAGTAGACTTCTGCTAATTTTTATTATTTTCATTTTATTGGAATAAAAGTAATTATTTCAAATAAATAAATAGAAAATTGGCACATTGTAGAAAATTCGAAAAACTACGAGTGAAATTTTTTTAAATATTGTCTTTATAATAATTTATTTGTTTAAAAAAATCCAAACAATAGTCAGATATGTGATAATTTCATTATATCATTATAAATGGGATGAATTCTTTTCAGTTTACAGTAAAGATATCAAGTGGGTGCCAATTGGTCGACAAGCAGAGTTGTATCCAAAGGGTGAGGACCAGTTGGGGCTCTTGGAAAAGGACATTTTGATATGTAAAATGCGCCCTGGTCAGGAAATTCATTGTTACATGCATGCAGTTAAAGGAATTGGCAAGGATCATGCTAAATTTTCACCAGTAGGTGTGTATAATACTATAATAACATTTCCCATACGCAAATATTATAATGTCGCCTTAGAAACAAAGTGGTGTAAGTACCCTGTACAAGCATGGCACTTACGCCACTTCGACTTTAATTGACGGAGACTATCATATTTTCCATCACTGAAGAAAAATTATCTCAATTTCAGCAACTGCAACATACAGATTACTGCCAGAAATTCAATTACTCAAACCGATAAGAGGTGAACAGGCTGAGCTATTAAAAACCTGTTTCAGTCCTGGCGTTATCGAATTAGTTGAAACTAAGAAGGGCGAGACTGAAGCTCGCGTCAAAAATCCACGATATGACAGCTGTTCAAGAAATGTATTTCGACATGATAGTCTAAAAGATTCAGTGCAACTCAGCAAAGTTCCAGATCATTTTATATGTAAGATTATTTTCATGCTCATTAATTATAATGATATTTAACTAATGATAAGAAGGTGTGATTTTACGAGTTCCTCGTTAAAATTCCGTTACTTCATTCAAATTCAAAGCTTAATTAATTAAAATTAAATAAATTTAATTAATTGCTTTTTCATTGCAGTTACGATAGAATCATTGGGTGCACAACTTCCAAATTTATTGTTTCTCGAGGCGATAAAAATAATCAAAGGAAAATGTAAGTATTTCTTGGAGGAACTCGAGACTATAAGCCAAGGCAATCAGAATAAAAACTATTGAATTTCGTATAAAAATGTTTAATTTATTAAAAACATTCGAATGTTTTTTTTATTACACCTTTCCTTGATTCTCTTGTTTTCAATTGAAATAAATTATCCAAAATTCCCTACAAAACCTGTCAAACTAATTTTTTTTTTATAATCAAGTAATGAAAAATGGTTACTCAGCAAGTGAAGGAATCCGAGCAATTATATATGCTCGAATTTTTGATTTACCATTTGAATCTGTCGAGTGAAAAGATTGATCTAATCAAATCTAGCCCCTTATCAATTCACCTAAACTTTCTTGACTTTGATAAATTCATAATAAATCAGGAGGAATTTTCCAAGAAGCCAGTTATAGATAATGCTATTGACTTTGGATCTGGTGAATCGTGTGTTTTTTCTAAAAAGCCAAGAGATTTGATGAATCATTTGAGAACAGAGCCTTTAATTATTGAGGTACATAAATCAGATGCTGATCCATGTCCCAAGGAATTAGAAGTAATATGTAAAACAGAAATTCATTTAACTGCTTGTTTCTGTCAAATTGAAATGGCAATGATGAATCCGAGTAAATTACCTGAGCCCTACACAGTTAGGGACACTTATGACCTCATTGATAGGGACAATAAGCCATCTGGAACTATCGAACTCTTCCTGAGACTCTCTTGCTTAGGCGAATCAATTGTCACTCATTTCCACGTTAATGACAAGTCATTTCTCTTCAAAAACATGAATTCTGCAGATGAATTCTCCTGCGTTAAATTACCACCGAATGAAGAAGAAGTGAATATAAATAAATTCTGGACTCCAAAATCAAAGATGATCAATATTGATGAGCGGCCAGAAGCTAAAACAATTGTCGGCATTTCTTCAGTTTGTGACGATTTAGTAAAACAAGATCCTCGACCAATTCCTCCAAAATTGCCTCAAAAAGCTCCGGAAGAACATCCAGAAGGTCCTCTTCAGCCGAAAGCTGACCAAGATGAACCACCAATTATGGAAAATCATAAAATTCGTCAAATTTCGGATTCGAGAAGGTTCTTATCACCAAGAAAGTTCCCTTGCGGTGGAAAAGTCTGTTCCGGTGGTCTCTGCAGCAGTTTGCCATTACTAAAAGAAGATCTTCGAGAAAATAACTTCGAGAGAAATGTTTACGCATTAAGGGGAAGTGAGAGACGATTGCGCGGAGGAAACGATGAAAAATGTTCGACGTATCCTGTAGAAGCCATGCAGGCTCTAATCCCAGGACTCTGCAGATCCTTTTTGCCTGAGGAAGAGACGCAACCAGGCTGTGGCTGCTTTGGGAAATTGGGGCATTATGGAAAAGCGAAAAAACCATGTTCCGGTATTGATTGTTTGATAAAATCCTTCAGAGAAGCTGAAAAATTCGTGGACAGCATTGGTCGAGTCCCGGGAATGGCTGGATTGGGGCTGATGGACCCAACTGAGAGTCCCTATTTCGGCAGATATCGTCCCAGACCTCTTCCGAAACTAGCGGAAAGAAGATTCAATCAGAATCAGAATATGCCAATGACCAAATCGAGTTCAATATTCCGTAGATCGCGAAAATTTCCACCTTCCCAGATGGAACAGAGTAAAACAAGTGCAACTGCTTTGAGAAAATGGCGGAAAGATGAAGGAAAAGAGGGAAAACCTCTTGATGATCAGGCGTGGACCACTGAAGAACCGGAAATTGGACCATGCGGAGAGTCAATCTGCAAATCCCGGAAGAAAATTCATAAAACTGCCTCCGAATTTTCGTCTAAAGAAACAGTAAAATCAGGGAAATTGAAGAGAACATCTAGATCATTGGGTAAACGGAAGAATAGTGGACGTTTAAATGCCAAGAAAGTGAAGAATTTGAGGAATTATGAGAGAAATTATAGTCACGTGAAAGTTGGGAAAAGAGTGATGAGAATGGTTGAGGCTGGCAGTCAAAGAGGCTGTTTTGGTCACAGAAGTTGTGTAGAAATACGTGCACGTGTACCAGGTAATATGGGTTGGCTATGGAATACAAACAATATGCCTGGTAATATTAGGCCAAAAATTGGATGGAAGCCAGGTGCAATTTCCCGGCATTTATGGAGGATTTTGGAGCAGGCAAAGATTGGTAAAGACATTGAGGAAATTGAGGAACGTCCAGTAACGCCAATTAAGGGTAAAAAAGGAAAATTAACGAAGAGCAAGAGTTTATTGTCTGTTACAAGAAGTCAACGAAAGAAGAGAGAAAATGAAAATGAACATGAATTACCACCGACTTTACATATTCATCGGAAAAATGGAGATTATTATGTTACAATGTATCCAGTTAAAGCAGAAAATTTTAATCAACCAGAGTTGCAGGAAGATGTTAAACCACTTCAATTCAAAGTTACTAAAGACAAAAATGGAGACGCTGATTCAGTTCAGTCTAGTTCAATTGGAGATGATATGGAAATTGAATTTTCACCACCATCAGCACTTCAGAAATACAAAAAAATACCAGCGAGAATAGATTTGGAGACACAAGTTGTGCAACAAGAAATTCTCGATGCTTTCAAAGGTACTTCAACTACTGCTGCTAAAAAGAAGAAAGGAGGGAAGAAATAATTGTCCTTATGTTCCAATAAGTGGATAAACTTTTTCAGTGACTCGAAAATTCATCAACAATTGTTAAAAAAAACAAAGTATAAAATTTTCAAGTAATATTTGAATTATTTGGAAATAAAATTTAAAAAAAATATGGAATAATCGAAGACCTATTTCTTTTTCTTTAAAAAAAAAGCGAGTATTCATAAATAATTCTATAATCCGATACATTGAAGAAAAACAAACCTATCGTATTACGATCATGATAATACCAGTTTTGTGTTGAAGGGAATTATATGAAGATGATCGTGCGGAGTTTCGTGAAGCTCATGTATCAAGTGTGAGAATTATTTCTCAAGTGACTTTTTCGAATTAAAATAAACGTATAAACTTCAATATATTTTTTTGTTGAAACTAAAACTCGGGCGATGTCTGTAGCAAGAAACCTTGGTTGATTGTTTTTTCCATCAATTTTTTTTCTTCTTATTTTCATCTTCCTTTGATGATGGTAACGACTAGCGGTGCACCTGTCTGGCTGCCTGCCTAGCGGAAACGGCGCCATCGTGTCGTCTCATTCCAACCCTTCTCTTCGCTAGTGTCAACCGCCTAATTCTATTCCCGGTGACAATTACAAAAAGCGAAGCTCATCACCTTTTTTTTTTTTTCTCTCAAATGGAAATAAGAATAAAGTGTTACCTTTCAGCGGAAGAAATGCTGAAATTTCCTATTCATAATTAAAATTCTTCATTAAAAGCAAAAAAAAAGGAGAATTATAATGATAAAATACTGTTCTGGATTACCAGCAAATTCCCAGCATTTACCATGACGTTAACTTCGTAAATAAGAAGAGGTCCACACACTCATTTCGTACCTGAAACCTCTCTTCAGGATGACTTCCATATACGGACCGGAGTTGCTGTATAATTCATCGTTTCACCATGTTGTAAAGCCAGTGAGTCTCTTTATACTTGGTGGCTCTTTTTTTCGTCTTTTCTTCTTTTTTTATTCGCCATTTTATCTGCATCGAAATGTCTCGCATCCACCCTTCAAGCCTGACACTGTGTGACACTGAGGTAATGCCAAACGATGTATATATCCGTATACACACAACTGTTTTCATGATTAAACCTCTCTCTCTCTCTGTCCGTTGAATTATATGATGATACAAAATGGCGGAAGAAGAGAAGATGCAGTGCGTGAGAAGGTATGTGCCATCAAGAGAGGACTCACTGAAATATCCACTTTATCATTATCCAAGACAGGTGAGTCGGTTAGTAGAACGTGATAATATGTCTGCAACAGGTGTATTGAGAGGTATTCAATTTCAGGGTTACATTCAACTGGAAAATATATAATAGCAAATCATAATGGAATGTGATACACAGAATTTTTGCTCTTTACTTTTTTTTGTTGCAGATATATATTTTCATTGTGCCTGACATGATTATGGAATAATTAGCTTCATAAAATTGACAGTAACATCTACAATTGCAGAGAGGAGCTAATGCATCAACAGACTGTTTAGAATATTAAGCATTTGTAGGGTCGACAGGCTTGTAACAGAGGGGCAATGGAGAAGGAAGAATGAAAGATACGCGGATCTTGTTGTACTGATACAGACACACATACTTATACACACATATACGCGGTCCTGGCGCCGCTCTGTCGCCTCCTATATACAGCAACGCATCTGATACTCACGGGGGACGTTACATAGCTTCGTGCTACAGACACAAACACATTTAAATGGATACAAACCGCGTGGCGAATCCACACCCACGTGAGCGTAAATACATCAGGAATGACAGGCACACGGTGCATACAGGCCAAAAACCAAAGGGGACAAGGGAGAGAAACTACTGCGCGGGAATGCTACATCCACGACATATTGGGTTGTAGCTTACTAACTTGGATAATCAATGATTTACGAGAGTTTGGAAAATTTTGAATGGTTTTTCTAATTTGTTTTTAATAATGGAATTGTTTTTTTTCTTGTAGAGATCGAGCGGTAAACACGTCTAGATGTTGAATCGTGTCTTTCCTTCATTATGCAGGTCCTGCTGATGGAAACACCTGATTTTATTCATCAATTTCCATTATTATTATCTTTTTTTTTTTAATTCATGTAATAAACTTTTTTAATTAACTGCCTCTTAGAGGATAACAATTGTGTATTATATTCGTCTTCCGACTCTTTTCATACATCTCATTCAGTAGCAAATGAGCTTTTGTGAGGGAGTAGTATATATACTATGTATACATAATCTCATGCCTCGAATGTTATTGTTATTGGTGAGTTGTTGATAATATGTACTTGTTCAATGGTTACATGCTACTTGTGACAATTTTGTTGATTGTGTGTCATGTTATTTTAATTAAAGAGAAAATAAAAACACCATGGCTTAATGTATGCATCTTAAGTAGGGAGTTCGATAATTAGTTAATGATGGTGCTCTAATTGTCGTGAGATCTACTGGCTAATCTGTTTTTTAACTCTTGAATGTGAATTGCAGTGTTAGTCAGCCACCAATATGTCCTTGATAGACGGACATTAACGTTTCCATAGATTCCAGGGATGACCCCGGAATATTTTCAATCTGCGTTTCCATTGAGAATTTCTTTTATTATGATTTTTTTCATTATACATGTGTCTTCTTACATAGTATAATATAGGAACTTTTGGAAATGGGTGAGATAAATAAGTTTCAAACACTGTGGATTAACTTTAATATTCAACACTTTATTTAATTGCAGGAGAATGGACCATCAGTGCAACTCTTCACTAGAGACTAACGATTCGTCACCAAGACCCGAAAAGTATCGGTACCAAAAGACAAACAGCTATCAGTTCTTTCTCCCTATGAAATCATTGTTTATGTTTATGTTAGCCTATCCGACTTTCGCCACATCGATTCATTTTTGAACTCCTAATCTTAATTCAAATAAATAACAACTCTCAGTAACAAAATTAAGTAATAATCCATTAAAAACAATATCCACATCTTGAATTAACCCTATCCTATCAAAATGTGTGAATTATTGTGGTACTGAATATCGTTCATTAGTGGCATCATTAGCCGAGATGGGGTCTACTATGCTAAACGACTTTATTGATTGATTATTGAAATATATTACTTTCCCATAATGATCACACGTTAGTTTGAGATTAGTCTGTTTAGGATTAGTCTGACTAAAATACTGGAAATGTCAAGTTAATTCATTGGTGTTCTCTATAAAGTATGAAGATAATATGAGAATAATTGCTGCAGAGGTTGAAATAGTGAGATTAAACATGAGAGCTCAAAAATTTTGTCGTTAATGTTTTGTATTATTCTGTATGAGTAAATAATTTGTAATTTTGTCTTCCGGAGCCTGAGGAACCTTAAATAATAAGCGAAACGTTGCGAATTGACAATCATCTAGTATTGTTGTTTTTAACCTTCCAAACTCCCAGAAATGTTAAACAAATACAAAGTTAGTTCGATAATGTCAATTTTTATTATTCATTGATGAAAACTCTTTGAAACACCATTACCAAGATTCAGTAATGAATTAGGCACAGATGCCGATGGCTTGTCAACCGCAATTAGCCATGCATCCACACACAAGTGCCTGTCCAATTCATTGTCGCACATTCTCCTGGATTTCATGTTTCTATTTGATTCGTGGATTTGTGCATATGCACATGCTCTGTATTTTCAATGGTGTTAAACAAAGGATTTGCGAGGATGTAGGAGAGAAATGGATGGATTACGCCTGTGCTTGTCAACTCGGGTGAAAAAGGCCCCTCTCCCTCCCCCTCTATACCCGTCAATTCGTTGGCGCTGTGGCGTCTGGCGAAACTGGTTATGCACTTAACGACCACAGAATGACCGCTGGGGACAGGTATCCTGAACGACGCTCTATCGGGATACAGAATGAGGAGGATGGCTATTGGAGATGACATGGAGAACGCGGAAGGATCAAAAGAGATTTTTAATTTTTAAAAAATGATTTTAAAGTAGGTATCAACGAAAATCCGTTGATACTCTCTTAATCCAGAAGAGGAATTCTCAGGATCTCTAACAACAGTTACGCAAGGAAGTACAAAAGATTTCGTCCCTTTTCATGACTTCACCCTAGTCTCCATGTTTTTTTTTGTCCCCCTCCAGAGGCTTGAGTTAATGAGCCATTGTCTCGGGGAAAAAAAAAAACTAAACCCTCGGGATGTTTTGGTGGATTCAAGACCCTCAACATTGGCAAGAACTGAAGATGAAACACTTGGAATTTGACACGGCTGTCTTTGGGCTATATACCTGACACGTTCATTCGCACCTTGAAGACCACTCGATCCCATGAGAATAAGATTTTTACAGATAATGACGAGATTCTTTTTGTTTTTTTTTTTCTTGCAGTTTTCTCTACCATCTTTAACTGATCCCAGAGGAACTGAGAAAAATTTAAATATCGAAATAGCATATTATTTGTTAGATTCAGTGGGTGTTGGATTATTGTATGCAAGTCCACAAGGGGTCTGCTCCATCATCGGAGAGTAGTCGGGTCAGTTGGCGCCAACACCCTCAGCACTCGACGCCCCCTCATCTCCCCTGTGTGTCTCACGCCACACCAAAGTGCATTTCGCCTCATTAATCTTGCTTTATGGTTGGCCGCTACACCTCTAAACTCTGTCTCTCTCTCTCTCTCTTTTTCTCTTGTTCTCGCACATCTAGCGCCTTTACGTCGCCATTTTAATAATAATTACAACAAAAGGATTTGTGTTTTAGTTGCAACTAAAACATAAATCCTTTTGCATGTAATAGAATAGATGACAGTGATTGTTATCAAGATGAATTTACTGGACTATTTATATTGAACATGAAATTCAAATTTATTGAAGACAATATCAAATGAATATGAAAAAAAAAAGAAGTTTTTTGAATTGTGAAATGTTGCAGGAGGCAACGGTCGTTGAACAAGGACAGTAGCAACACAAATTCACATTTGAACACTGAATGGGGGTCAGAGAAAAGCTATAGCTGTGTCAAAGTGCTTTATGACGTGGAAAGTTGTGCTACCCCCCCCCCCCCCCCTTTTCCCCCCCTTTTTCTACAGTCGCGTGGCAAGTCAGCAGCATCAGGAAATGGCTCAGCCACGACGGAAACGGAAGTACCAAAAGGGGTCCAATGGAAATAACTATTCACTCTTGGGGTTGTGTATTATATGATGTCTTTTCACGAGGATTTTAGGGTGTGTCAGAGTTAAGATTGTGCTTTTATCCCATTGCTGAGTGTACCACATCAAGTGACTCATAATTTATTGAAGAAGAAAAAATGGGAAAAACATGGCTCTTTCTCAATGAAATATGTGAATCATCGAAACATATTCTGCTTGATGTTCGATTATTTTTTATGTTATTTTATCTTCAAGGCTTTGAACTGAATGTAGAATTTCAGGAAATGAATTCTCATTTGGGTTTTTGAAATTAAATTAAAAAAAATGGTAGGATGAAGGATCGATTGATGCTACTCATCTAATGAGGAAGATTGCGTTATTCCAGCTATATACTCACTTCATTGGGATTAACACAAGGCGGAATGCTGGCGCCAGCGAACCCAATCCGGAACGATCTGTGGGTCGGTCTGAAGAATGTCGTGGTCTCTTCATATTTTATTTTTTTTTGCTCCAATCGATTCATCTACTTTGAATTTTGGGTCTATAATTACGCGACATTATTTTCAATAATTAGAGAAAAATTAATTCCATCATTAAAACATCAGAGGAAGAGAGAGAGGACCATGAAAAATAAATAAATTGGATCTAATGACGTTATCAAGTTAAAATAATGTCACAAAAACGTACTGTAAGTGCACTAGAGATACACATAAGCACACACCTGCGTGGTAATTTTAGCAGGTGTCTTTATGATTTCTTCTTATTTGTTTTTTTTAGATTGTAACCCGTGTGTGTGTTTCAGGCCACAATTGCGTGTCCCCTAAAAAGCCGTAACGAAAATCCCAAGCTGTGTGTAGCGTGATGGAGAGCTTGCACGCGTGCTTCTCGTTTCACGACCGCAGGATTTCATCTTGTACGTTTACAAAAAAAAAAAAAGAAAAATCGACAAAAAAAAGGAAAAGAAACGATGTAATGATGATAATAATGAAGAGGAAGAAACTGAGAAAAAAATAAGGGGGGGTAGAATGTGAAAGCCCACGGAATTGAATGTTCGAGTTGCTGAAGAAGATAAGAGGCTTATCCAAGAGGTGGGTGAAGGGTTTTTCGGTGGGTCCTCGAGACATTTTTCGTCGGGGGCTTCTCTCTTTCTCGATAGCCATGCCGCATTCGCTTAATTAGCGATCTCATCTTTTTCCAAGGTCGATTCCAGGTATAACCCTGTGTTGGATGCAGTATCCTCATCGTTCCACTTCTTCTTCTTCTTCTTCTTCTTCTTCTTCCTCCTCACCTTCCTCTCATTCTCTGTCTCGGTTACCATATATATCTATATATATGTTTTCACGTTTAAGTTTAAACAGGTTACACTCGGGGAATATTGTATGTGTCCCAATCATTTAATCCACGGGGTTCGTGTAGTTTTTACTTGGTGTTGGTGAGCCACCTTGGGAACCGGTAGTCCTGCGAACGGTAGCTAACGTGGTAGCCACTGCTTATGGGACGCACTTCGATAAAGACTTGGTAAAAAAAAAAAAAAAAAAATTGATTGCATAATGTCATGCGATATCTTGAGGCTTCTTTCTCTCTCTTCTGTGTGTCATTATGACTAGAATCAATTTTGTTTCCAAGCAATTTTTTCATTTTGGTAAATGGGGGAAATTTTGTGAAGATGGAGCGCTTTTTGGTGAATTAATTGGGGATTTTTAAGAGAAGACGAACAATTCATCTTTTTGGCTTGTGCAAAGAACACCTGCAAAGTCCATGCGATTGCCTCCTTTTCTCATACCCCTGAAAAACCGCCCGAAATTGGGTAGTTGCGTGCATCAAAATGACAAGGTGTTTCCATGATCCAAAAGTAAAGAAAGTTTTTGAGGAAAAGAATAAAGGAATTAAATTGTCCTTTCTTCACTTTCTTCAATTTTTATATCTTTCTAATCAACAATTTGTTGAGAATGATAATTCCATTGTGATTTAGGACAATTGTCCTGGTGATTTTTATCACGATAATAGCGACTTCCGGTCTAACCCTCTAAGTTCTAGGTGATTTAGAGGGGGTATTAAGTGACTCTGACAGGTGGCGAAAGACTAGGTGTATTAGTCTTATCGCCAATTTAGGTCTATTTTTCTGTTTGTATTTCTTTTCGTCACTCATTCTGTTTTATTTGCAAAAGTGCACAAATATCCGGTCATTAAAAATGGATACCACTGTCTTCACATTTCATTGGGGAATGGGGGAACCTGGTCAATTAGCCACAAGAGTCGAGTTCTCGCGACGTTGAGGTGACCGAAATCGATACCAACACAACACAGTAGCAGGTGTATTTTGCAAAGAAATACTTGTCACCTGAACTACTTTTTTATCAACTTGTTTTCATTTTAAATAGAATAAAACAGAGAAAGTGTGATTTTCCAAAATAGGAATTTTGATGAAATGATTTGAGATAGAATATTTTTGATGATTTCATTAGATTTCTAACTAAATTTTACGTGGAAAATGAGAGTCAGAATTTATTTTTTGGAATTTTTTCGAAAAATTGATGATTTTGGGCACAAATGGGGGATGGAACCTTTTATGTTTTTGAAAATTTTCAGTTTTTTGGGGATATCTCTTCTTCTATTGGTCATAGCAGCTTGGGGTTCGTCTTGAATGAAAGGTGAGATCATTTCCTATCGGTTCATTGGGTTTTGAATCGATTTTTATCAATTTTTCAACGAATTATCGACGAAAAAGTGATTTCAATTAAAAATTTCGAAATTGATGAAAATTTATCAAAAACCCCATGAATCAATGGCAAATGATCTCACCTTTCATTCGAGAAAGACTCCAAATCGTTACGACTGAAAGAGGCGAGAATATCCCCAAAAAACTAAAAAAAATCAAAAATCGAAAAATCCCTATTTCTCCCCCTAAAAATCGAATTTTTAAATAATTCCAAAAAATAAGTTCAGACATATGTTTTCCACGTCAAATTTCCCCAGTTTTTCAATAAAATCATCCAAAACATCCCATCTCAATGACTTCCCCTGATTTCACACCCTTTTCCCCCAAATAAACCTTCAAAAAATTCAAATTTTCCTTTGAGTTGGAATTGAAAAAAAAAAGTTAATCGTATTTCCCCTCAAAAATTAAAGAATCGCAAGAAAAAAAATTCCATTTGCAAACAAAATACATTTCGTGTCTGCGTGAATTGCACGAAGTAGTGTGTAGTGCATGGCGTCAGTGGGACCCGGCAAGTTTTTATCTCGTCAGCCGGCACGGGGAAGAAGACGAAGCCAAGATATCTCTTCAGTAGCTGTTACTGCCGCTGTCGCCGTCTCGTACGTGGCTTGGATATCCTATATTTGTTTTATTTAAATTTTAACATATTTCACTTGCAATTTAATTCTCTCCAGTACATAATAACAGCCAAAGTCTTATGCCACGATAATGCCAGAGGAAAAAAAAATCTAATAAAATCTATTTAAAAAAAATTTAAATATTTAAAATGATACTATTGTATAACGTATATATATAAGGCATATATATATGTATATATGTGCATAAGAAATTTTGCACACAGCTCCACTTGAAATTAGCGTTGTTAATTGGACCGGAGGGCCCTTGCACATTCAAAAAATAAATGGAGGCAGAGGAAAGAGAGTGAAAAAAAAACAAAAAAGGATATTTGAAAGAAAAAAGGTGAAGAAAAATAACGAAGGTACGATAAAGCAGAGGAATAATAAGAAAAAGAGGATGAGGGTGATGATGCAGGTGTGCCGATCGTCTCCTCGTTGACCACACACTACTCTTTCGCGCCTTCAGACACACAAAAATCCATCTCTCAACTTTCGTTTATTCTTTATTGTAATCATCTGCATATACACCAAGTTGCATTATCTTCGTCATCAGTTCAAATGCGTATATCTTTACTCTCCATCGATCTTCAAGATCTTATCGGCTGTCCACTCTTTTGCCACTAAGTTGGTAAAACCTTTCTTTTTTTCATTGCACTTAATTTTTTTTTCCATGAATTTTTTACTTTCATTTACGAAAATGTGAAATTTTCAATATTTTTTGAGGAAATTTTTATTTTCGACATTTTATTCAATCGTAAAGAACTTTAATAATAGAAATTATTTGGATGGTGAATGCAGTGAAGAAAGGTGGAATAAGAGGAGAAAAGATTAAGCAGGAGCGATAAGAATAATGAAACAAAATTCCGATCATCATTGGCGATCCTTTGGCATTTATTCCGTTAAAGAGAAGATAAAGAACAGGGGAAAAAAAGAGGGTAGAAACACTAAATTTATTGTTGCTGAGGGAAATGTTGGAAGAAATTATTATAAGGTTTTAATAGAATTAATGAAGAGACATATCTTTTTCACTATTTCTTTTTTTTTCATCTAATTTCTTTTCATTTTAAAATTACAGGAGCACCTCAGGGTAAGGATAAATATAGCTAGAGTGGAGGATTTGTCCGGAGGCAGATGTTTTCATTGCACAAGATGGCAAAAGAATGACTCAAGCTCTTGTTATCATTCGCATTTTGAACTTGGGAATGTGCCATCACCTGCTGCTTTGGCTTTTGGCAATAAGAAGTATGAAAATACAAGAGAGGATAGGAGGGGGGGGGGGGTTGGAAAAAAAACGAAGAGGTTGAAGGACCTGGCCAAGTCATTATATTAGGCAATTTGCCTTCATGCTAAACAGCTGCTGGCTTCTGACAGGCCGTCACCCTTCTTCCTCGTGTGCATTTCTTCCTCTTCATCCAGCTCTCTCTTTCTCTTTCAGTTCCTCTTCTCTTCCTCGAACTTCCAATAATAATCGATGGAGCCGCCAAAGTGATTGGCCATTGAGATAATCACTCCAGGAAATTCTTCATGTCTACTCGCTGAAGGGTAACATGCTAAAGTGACAATTAATGATTTATCAGTGGATAGTATAATCGTTAATCATATGCGGATGGATTGAAGGAAATTATGGTAAAGAATGTCAAATTATTAGCCATTAGATCATAGCATATAACATCAAAAATAATATATCGTTACTTTAGTAACAAAGTGGCGTAAGTTGCCAAAAACCACTAAATTTTGGTGTCAAGGAGGTGTATCTCCAAAAATCAGGCCAAAATTTTTCTTATGGTTTTTGAACGTTATTGGGTAACTAAAAATCAAAATAACAAAATGACACAATTGCTAATGTTAAAGGGAAAGGGATGTATCTCCGCACTTATGTCACTTTGCTTTTTTTTTTTCATTTTTCACGTTACGCCATTTTGTTTTTCGGATATTTTTGTTTCAAAAAATTGATATGAGAATTTTTGGAGTTAAGTCTTTTTGTTTTCTAGAATTTTTCATTTAAGTTATGGCACTTACACCTCTTTGTTACTATCAATTCAAAATAATAAAGAGGCGTATGTGCTGGAGATACGCCTTTTTGTTATGAGTATTTTTTCGGTGATTAGGAAAAATTCAGTAAAAAAAATTAAAAATTAAAAGACACTAGTGCTAGAGAAACGTTGGGTGATACTTACGTCTATATGTTATTATTTCTTTAATTTCATCGATTTCATAAAATATCCAGAGAAACCTAATGGAGCAAAAAAAAACATACGCCACTTAGTTTTTTTCGAAAAAAAACCGCAAATAATGACACTTACGCCACTTTGTTACTAAGGCGACGAATATTCATAAGTATTCAATTTTTTAAGTTTCATGAATGATTAACTTAAATTTTTTAATCGATATCTAACCAAATGTGCAAAATATACAAGATGATGATACAGAAATCAGTCAAGGCTACATAACACGACTAAATTCATTACAGTGTTTATTTTTGTATGTGCAAATTCTATTAGATTAGCATCTGTGGCAGTTATCGAATTCCAACAAGCATACATGCTCAATGAGATACTCATTAGTATCTTATACTAATTGAATGAGAAAATAATCGTCCATCATGACTGATAAAATTGCGTCTGCAGAGAGCATTAAGGCTGCCGGAGTAAAAAATAAAAAAATATTCAGATTATTATTATCATTATGGAGATTTGTTTTCGATGCTCTGTAGATTGACTAATATTTACTTCGTAAATTCTTTTCCAGCTATTGCCTATTATCAAGAGAGGCAGATATATTGGGCTGATTAGATAAAGCGCTTAAAATCGTGAATTCATTGATATTTTTGTGCTACTCTCAATTATTCCAATGACTAATCAGATTCATTTTTTTACTACGTGTCTATTAGAAGGTTTCTTTATTTCCTCACTCACTTCAAATCAAAATGATAAGTGGCGTAAAAGAATTAATAGATCACCCATTGATTTATTAATCGTTATCGATCTCAGTCGAATTGTAAATCAAATTCCGCAATAAATTTCAGTGCTAACTTTGTCGAAAAAATGAGCTGACGAATTTCAACTGATTATGCAATTGTATATGTGTGTGTATATATCAAATTTGAGTGATACGCAGAAAACTTCCATATTTGTCAAGTGATTGTCATGCCAGATTGAAAAAAAAGAGAGAAGGAACAAAAGCTTGGCATTAACAGATGTCTTGACGACGTACATTTTTTTTATCAAACACCTGAGTACATTTGTACTGTGTATTTACGGATTTATCCACGCCGGGTGGAACAAGCGATAAGACTATCTTCTCTGTGTACTGAATACAGCAATATTTTTTTTCTTATACCTAAATAATACTGACACAGTAACGAGCAATTGTTTTTTTCATGGGACAATGTTTTTTAAGATAAGAAAATGAGAAAATGAAGGAATGAATTTATCATTCATAGAATAATAACTCGATTTCCTTGAAAATTCAATCTTTTTCTCTTGTATTTTTTTCTATTTTTAGTCTATTTAATAACATGATAATGCGGTAATGTCTCTGTTCACAGATTGGGACTTTAGTTTCACTCTTTTTCCATCAACAGACACTATTTACTCAAGAAAGGCATTGAAAACAGATGTTAATAGATAAAAATGAGGTAATATCATTTTTTATAATGAATTGATGAATAAAATACTTTCAAGAGAATAATCATGTGTTTTGATTAGTGATGGGTGATCTTGGAAACGAAATCGAAAATAGAAAAAAGATTTTTTGAGAATTGTTTTTTTTCCAAAAAATAATCGAAACGTGAAAATCGACAAGTCAATTTTTTCAATGTATATAAAAATAAATATTATATCTACTCCCAAACGATTATTTTCAATCATCTTTTCAATATCTTGTATTAAATTCAAGATTTCGCATATTTTTTGATAATTCCATTCCACCTATTTTAATTTGAAGGACTAATTTGAAGGAAAGAACAGCTACTTCAGATCAATCGATTGCAAATATTCAATTAATCGATGCGATATCTCGCATCAAATTCGAGGTATCGCATATTATTCGACAGTTCCGATTCGGCTCTTTTGGTTCAAAGAGATAGTTTAAAAGGCAATAAATCCTATTTTTTATTTTTTATTTAGAAACTAGAGGGATACGATTTCTATCAGAAAGAATCAAAAATCGATCAATCGATTCATCGAGTTTCTTAAAATTTCTAAAAAAAAAACGATTTTTAGGAATAATGAATCGATCTTAATGTCAATGGAAAATGGCTCATCACTAGTTTTGACTCTTATTTCTTCATTCCCCTTCCAACTGATTAAACGTGGAAACCTTCAAAATTCCCCAATTGATATTTTCAACCGAATAGACCACTAGATTATGTAACAATGAATTCGGAAGTACTATGTCAAGATCAACAAATTAAAATTCCCTCATTTTTTGAATTGAAACCGTTAAGTTCTTATCTGTTTTTCATGTTTTACTTGAATAAAAAACTCCAAAATATTCACTAATTTTCGACGATTTCCTCAATTCCATATTTGTTATCTTGGGAAACTCCGATTTTTTTAATCTCCCCCGAATGACTTTGGGACATTGAGGTATGGAAAAAATGAAAAGAAAAAAAAAGACATTGTTTTAACTGTTCAGAATCACTTTGTTTTATTGAATTTTAGAATATTAAAATTCAAAGAAAAACCACTTGGCAATTATCTACAATCGTAGAAAGGTACATACAGGACATTAGTGTGCTCTATTCCAAGCCCCACTTATTATTTCACATAATTATATAATCTATTATCTCATATAATATATATTTATATATATTTTTTATTCTTGTCAATAAGATCTTAAGAATAATTGGATCTCGTTGGGATGAGAATTAACATCTTATGCGCAGAAAAAAAAGAAAGGAATTCATCTTATCAAAAAATTCAGCCGTCACCGACAGCCGTTACAATTATTCGAATCATTGAAATATTTACATTAGCGCTATTGGCAATTAATTAGCTCTTCTTATTTCTATTTTATTTGAGAAAAGAAGAAAAAAGCAGCAGTTTTGAGGTTTTCTTTGTACTCGATGTCACTCAATGAATAACTGGAAGCATAATATGTATTTATCATCTTTGAATTTGAAAATTTTTCACAAAAATTCAAAATTTCTCCCAAGAAAATGAACATGAAAATTCAAATATAAATACTAGAAAAAGAAAAGCTCTTAAAATATATTTCACAATTTTGTTTTTCATTTAAATTTTTCTCAATTAATCACAATTATTTCCAATGTCAATCATCTGAACTGTCTCTCTCCATCTCTTCCACTAAAACAAATGATCCCCAAAAAATGTGCAATTATTGTCTTCACATTCCTCTCAGACTCATAATATCGAAGAAATATAATATTGTCGAAATCATCCGTTTTATTACTTTAAAAAAAAATGAAAGAAAAGAGTCTTAATATCTAAGAGCAAGATAAGACGGAGTCATTGAGCATTGTTAGATCCTGCTTCTGAGACACCAGTTCCCAGAGCCCTTAAACCAAATTAATAATTTCTAAAATGTAGAAAACAAAAACGACACAAATCTATTCATCCTTTTTTTTTCTCAATTTGCCCTCCGTTTGAATTGTTCGAGAGACCATATCAACACAGGCACCAAGTGCAGAACTCGTTGTTTCTTCACCTTCCGGTGTATTAGCAATTTTACTTAGCGTCATAATATAACTACACGCAATTCTAAGTACCGATAATTTTGAGAGTTTTTGATTATGTGAATAGGCAGGAATTGATCTTCTCAGTGTATCAAAAGCAGCTGATATTGTATGGACTCTCGTTCTTTCTCTTGCATTAGCCTCTATTCTTCTTTCTCTCGTCATATTTTTGTAATTTCTTTGTCCATTCTGATGATTACGTGCAAGTTCACTAGTTCTGTGTGAGCTACTTCTCGAGCTTTCTGAATAGCTTGGTTCTATGATGTATGGAGTTCGATCGTAGCTACCACTGACTGCTGGATGTGCGGGTACTCTTGGAGGATCACCACGTAATACTAGTGCCAAAGGTTCTTCCTGAAGCCTCAATGGTGCTGGAGGTGGTGGTGGCGGTAGAGTTGGTGGTGGTGGTGGTGGCGGTTGAAACCTCTGTCTCTCATGGCTCTGCGACGAAGTTCCTGAAGATCTTGATGTTTGCGATAAAACCGGAGATGTGGTTCTTCTAGCTTCTGACTCTTGAAGTCTCGCCAGAACCTCCTCCTGTATTCTCGCTTCATGTTGCCTTTGAGCTTCCTCTTCGCGTCTCCTGGCCTCTTCTTGTAGCCACCTCTCCTCCTGAAGTCTGAGATCAGTCGTTACAAAATAATCAGTTCTTTTATTACTGATTTCTTGGGTTTTTGTTTGTTGAACTTTTGGATCACTCTTAGCTGGACTACTCCAGGGACGAAATGGCGATGGTGAAGGAGAATTTGATGGACGCGAATCTTCATCAACTACTGTCGTTGACTCTTGAATAATGTGCTCGAAACGACGTTTCTTCAGAGGGGCTGTTGACTGTTGCTGCTCTTGAAGTTTTCGTGGCTCTGCCAATTTTCTCTTGTTTCTGAGGGATATTGGGGAAATTTGAACTTCAACCGAGTCCTCAGAGGCACTTGGCGAGTGAAGACCAGACATATCGTCTTCGTCACCACCGCTACAAAAGCCAGTGTCTCTTTGGGTACCTGCCATTACACCAGCTGTAATCAAAAAAAGGAAATATATGATAAGTTTGAGATATTCAAATGACAATTTTATATTTTATTAATGCAAATTGAATTAGATATTCATCCTGCTAATCATGCATATATATTTACATATCGTCGCCTTAGAAAAAAAGAGGCGCAAGTGTTATGCTTATGCACAGGACTTACGCCCTTTTGACTCTAAGTCGATGATATATATCGTCTTCCTAGAATGAAAAGGGCGTAACAAGATAGGAAACGTGTACCATTGACGCTCTTTTCGCTCTAGGACCACGATGTATAGTTTAGCGAAGAAACAGTATTGATAAAACAGAGAATTCACGTGAATTTCTTAGATGCAAATTTTACAGGACGTTAAGAATATATCAATAGCAATAAGGGACTTGTTCAAAATGAAGAAACAAGAAATTATCTAAAATTGAATGGCAAATGAAACTGAAATTCATCAGTTTAACAAATGTTTAATTTGATGAGTGAGTGTTCATGTGTTTTTTTTTCTATCATTAAAAATTCCTTTCTTTGTTGGAAAACACACGCGAGGAAGTCTACTTTTAATACTGCCTCGTTTTAACATCAGTGACTCAAGTGACGCGTTTCCGTAGCTCCGTCATCCAGCTGCCACCATCTGGCTATTGCCCAGGTTGCAACAGACGTGATTTACTCTTTTAAAAATTAAACGCAAATACAATTGAAGAAAAATATATATTTTGTGTCTTCACAAAGAGCAATAGATCAAAGAAAGAATTGTCTCATTTCACAATCTACAAATATTATCTAATTATAAAAATTTTCAATTAAATATTAAATATTCGTTATTTTTTAAAGAAAAAAAAAAAACATTTTGTGATGCAGTTTGAACGATAAATAATTGGCTCTCGGAAGGTAACGTAACGTCTGATCGATAGTCGCGACAATAATTTATCGCCCAACCCAACAACCTCGTACGTATATGGTGTTGTCGCCGCAGCAGCTTCAGGTTTCTCGATTACAGATTGCCCTCTTTCCTTTTTCCCTCTTCTCTTCTTTGATTCGTTTATTTTCTACTCTATTTCTCTTTCTTTCTTTTTTTTTTTCGTACATATACATCCCTTCAGCTTCTGAGGACAGCTAACAACTGAGACTTCCACCACATGGTACTGGCGCCACACAGCTAATCTAATATTTCAATTTTTCAATATTATTATTCGCCGCTTTTAAAGATGAGAAAAACGTTATTGATCCCTTTTTTCTCGTCGATTCTCAGCATGAGGAAATATGCATAGGGAGAGGAGAAAAACTTCTGGCTACTGATTTATCCTCAAAATTTATTAAAGCTCGATAAACCGCAGCTTTTCACAAAATTTATGGAATTGTTTTTTTTTTTGTATTTATTGAATAGAATTTTAAAGTGATGCAGAGCTTTTTCACTTGGATGAAAAAAAAAATATGTTCAAGACGTCAGCAACGACGCAGGTCTTTTCATTCTATTTATTGACTCTCCAAACAAACAACAATTCAAAGATTAATAAAAGTTCGGCCTTCATTAAATTGAAAAGAAAAAAAAATAATAAGATTTTAATAAATAAGAAAATCCGGGAAATTATAGAAGATATATATTTTATTTTACATCGATTGGAATCCCATGGGTAATGATCTCGATTGCGTTTCTCACATTAATTATGCGTCTTATGTACATTATAGATAACACACTCGTACGAATAAAACTGATTTGCCCAGAGATCGGAAACTGGTCTCAGTTGTATTTTGTTGGTACTAGGTTTTTTTTTTTTTTGCTCTTTTTTTTTTATCAAACTGTAAATATCACTTGAGCGTGAGACCGTGGACTTTGGGCTTGAGATGATTTTGGTCACGCAAACTAACGAATTGACAAAAGAACATATAAATTAAATTAAATGGAGGTTTTTAGTTTTTTTTATCTAGTGCGTGGTGCAGGCTTTTTTTTCGGGGGATTTTTGGGACCAGGTTTTTGTGGCGTGTACAAGAGAGGCGAATTCGCGGTTAATAGCGAGAGAGCAATGGATAACACGAGACACCTGGCTGAACGACACCTTATCGCAACATGTGGGAAGATAACAAGCACGGATGTATAAACTTTCATATCTACCATCTGTCCTACCAGTTATACCAATGATTTTAATTTAGCAAGAATGATTGAATGGATAATTTTAGAAAATTAAATATTCATAGTCATTAAGGTAGTTTAATTACTATGAATTTAAAGATTGAACTATATTATGAAATAAATTTTGAATGGAGGTTCATAGGAATCTGAATGATCTCGTGAAATTTCAAGTCGATTGACCGTTTTGTATTGTCAAAAATAAATAGACAAAATATAAAAAAAACATGTTGTCTTACGGTCCAATGCAAGATTTTACGCTTTCAAGTTGGGCAAAAGATTAAAATCTGGAAAATGTCTTGAAAATAAAGGAAAAAGAAAAATAGGTTTTCAATGAATATTAGATTTTCAGGTGTTTTTTTCGTTCGTTTCTTACAACACACTCAACGACTATTCCAAAATATGATCAAATTGCTTTAAAATGTTTCAGAAAATCGCGGGAGCCTTGATGATTGCGCTTTTTCTCCGTGCTTTCAACCACGATAAAATGATATAAAATCGTGTGGAATACATGCTAACAATATCAACACACTGGTGTGTGCCTGCGACACATCCTGATGTCTGAGAAACGTGATCGCATTAAGGTCTAGGAGGTCACCGACAGGCGCCACAGCGTCACATCTTCCCGTATTCGTAAACACGATCGAGTAACTCCAATACAAAATTACTCAATATATACATGTGTGTGATCCTCTGGTTTCAGCCGATTGTGTATGTGTGTGTGTGTGTATGTTGGGTCATCCAGAGATGTGAAACGCAGCAAGTTTTACAAGTAAAGATTGTAAAAAGAAGAAATAATAATTTAAGTCGTATCGAGTTCGTTTTATCTTTCATTCAGAAGACACGAGAATATATCATAGCACTAGCACGTTGTTGACATGTACTATCATATATTGCACCGAAATCTCATCACCCAGGTCAAGTATTTTATCTCATAATAAAAATAGAATTTTTTCCACTAATTTTTTTTTATTTCAAGATTTTTTCAATAATTTTTTTTTTTTTTTTTCGTTTGTGAATGATGAAAAAAAATGCCAGTGATGATTTCATTATTTCAAAATTGATAGAGTTGAACGATGTCAATAAATTAAAAAGGAGTAAAGTTCTTTCGCAGATGGCACGCGTCGAGCACGTGCGTTCATGTGTGTATATATATATATATGTGCGCAAAAATCTCGAGTCGTTCGCAGTTGTTAAAACACACGAGGCAAATGCTAGATCACTTCTCGTCTTTACGAAATGCTTTTGAGGAATAAGAGAGAGGGAAGATATTAAGGCTTGAATCGAAAATAACCACTGAGACATCTGTACAAACTATCGTTAAATCGACGAGTTGAGCTCTGTTTTTAACATCATTGGTTAATTCTGTCCTTTTAAATCCAGTAGAATAAATCAGTAATTATTGGAATTTTAAATAATTCAATAAATGTGAAATTAAATGCAAAATTCAATGTCATTGAATTATATTTAATCGCGGAAATTCCAGAATTCTATTTTTTTTTTTAACACAAATTCAGGGGAATTACGGGTTAAGAGATCAACCGGATTTCGTCATGGTTTAAGTGAAATGAGAGAATTTTTTATTTAAAAATGGAAAATAAATATTCACTAGCGGAAGTGAACACCTGTGGCAAGAAGACACGTAAATGTAATGCGGATAGAATCGACACGCTGAACAGATGCTCTTCTGCTTATTTTTTTTTGTTATTTTATTTTTTTCTACTTCTGAAACGACAGCGAGAGAAGACAACTATGGGATATTCTGTTGGTAAGCACGTGCTGTGGAATCATCTTTTCACATGTGGGCTTGTATATATATATGTATATATACACTGGTCGAGTGGGCGAACGAGTATAAAAGTGAGACGGTCACCAGCTGTGCCAAAGATGATATGAGACACCTACGTGATACACAGATTTTACTTTTTTTTTTTTTACTTTTTTTCTTCATTTTTTATGCTTTTTTGCGGGAGATTTACGTCATGTATCTAAAATATTCTTTTTCTTTATTGAAAATATATCTTATTCGACAATCATCGCTGAGGGGCATAAATTTACGTGCAATTGGTACATAACAGGGTGATTTTCTTTATTTTTAGATGAAAAAAGTCAGAGAAAGTAGAGTAAAATAGATTTTTCGATATAATGGTTGGAGTTGGAATTTTTCTTCAATTAATTTCCGGAAAAATCTTGAAAAATTGATTTTTGGCATTTTTTTTGAAAATTTCTAACTTTTTTTTCAAAATTGAAAAAATGACGTTTTTGAAAAAAAAAAAAATTGAAAAAATTACCTCCAAATGGTTTTTTATTCGAAATTGTCTCAGTTTTTCAATGAAATCATCAAAAATATTCTGCCTCAAGTAATACCACTAATTTAACGCAATATTCTCAAACATTGACAAAATTAAAATAGTTTAAGATCAAAGTTGAAAATTTAAATAAATATGATTCAATGTAAATCTGTTTGACACTAAAGGAAGTTGCAACCCCATTATACATTGTGCGTAACACGATTTCGAATAATTCACTTGGTTCGTTCATTTTTATTTATTCATCCCTAATTTACGCACGTTTATTTCAAGTATTTCCTGGCAGATGTTTGCAATGAACATATAATCTGCACATCCCAATAAAAACGTCATCATTTGTCTCCAATTACAGCATTACTTTTAAATAATTTGATCATTAAAATCATTAATAATTAGGAATTTAAATTAAATGTCTTTTAAATCAGGAAAAAAAATGAATTCCAGATATTTTTCTCTCAAAAAAGAGGCAATTGAGTTATCAGATGTAATTGACCCGATATAGTACTTGAAAAAATAAAAATTATCTCCATTCAATTCTATTGATCTAAAGAGAGAGAGAGAGAAAAAAAGAATACTAATAAAGCCACTTGGTGATCAAGTACTGAGATTACTACTTTTTTTTTTTGTAATTCTTTCTTCACATTACAAGTGGTAAATGAATTAGTATAAAAGGTAACGAGTCTACCCCTCGATGAGACAGGTGCGCTTATCTGTTCGTCAAGAATCATCCGTTTACCACATTAGATACGAGGGGTAGATAATGACAAATGTCCGGAAGTATGGTGAGCAATAAAACGTTGAAGGTGAGCTTTCAACCTGTTGCCTCTTTTATTCTTTTTTTTTACAATATAATTAATTGTTAAAATGCACTGAATTATTATGCCTCAAAGGCAATAGTCAAGATGTTTAAAGTAGCTTGATCATCTGTTGTAAGAAACAAACGGAAAAAAAACCCAAAAATTAATATTCATGATTGAAAACCTATTTTCTGGTATTAAAAGCGAATTCGAAGAAGAATTGATGAATTATATTAATTCTTTGTCATTTATTACAAAATTATCAGACAGACAATAATTTTCATATTGGATCGTAATTTTTCTTTCTTTTTCCTTTTTTTCAAGACATTTTCCAAATTTTAATCTTTTGCCCAACTTGGAAGCGCAAATTCTTGCATTTTTTTTGACGATAAAAAACAGTCAATCGACTTGAAATTTCACGAGATCATTCAAATTCCTATAAGCTTTCATCAAAAGCTCATTTCATATTTCAATCATTAAATTCGTGTAGTAATCAAACCACCTCAATTAACAAATCTGCATGAGTCACATGCTGCGTGTATAATCTTAGTGTACATAAAAAAATGAATAAATAAAGTAAAGAGGAATGGCACAGGTGGGCGTTGACGAGTCTTCAGGTCAGGTCGCCTTTGGGTAATATATCCCTTTCCTTTTTTTTCTATTCTCCTCTGGGCCAAGTCTAACACAATGGGGATATATCGTTTACACCCGTGAAGAATAAACTGACAATTTCTTCGAGGGATCCCACAAGGCCTTGAGAAAGCCTTTGAAACAAGGCACCGCCTTGTTTCAAAATGATAAATTTCTTGGAACTTGTTGTTTCTTTTTTTTTGCTTAAATTTCAGGTTTATCGAGAGGCCAGAAAAAAAGAGCGCAGCTAATTAGCAAGTGTTTCTTTTTTCCTGGGCAAATGATTAATTTTTAATTCTTCAATTTTCAAATGGACTAAATGGATTTGAGGGTAATTCATTGATTTTTCCAAAGCAAGGAACAGGAAAAGAAAAAAGAAAGGAAAAAGAAATTGAAACAAGAGCTTTGGGATGTCAAAGGGTCGTCTGTATTGGTCTCAGTTGGCTCTTTTTTCGTCGTCTTCTTCTTCTTTTTACTTCTTTTTTTCACTGTGCTGTGAGCGCGTTATAAGCGTCTGGGACTGCGACCCACGCTGGCGCCATTTAGTTTTGCTTCCATCCTTATTCAACGATAGAATTCAACACTGGCCTGACTGTTTATTCCCAATCGCCTTTCTGCCTCTCTACCTTCGATTCGAACGTATTTACTGCATACATATACACAAATACATATGAGAATTCAAAGTCCCGACCGTCTGGCGCCTCTTGTAACAATAATTATCATTCCCTCGTGTTGGCCTGCATTCTGTCTCATTCTTTCTTGTTAAAAAGTATTTTTTTTCCAGTTTTTTTTTGTATTTATTGAAACCGTGCAGTTATCAATCGCGAGTCATTGAATTATCGTAGTCCTTTCGCGGATTTTACCATATTTGAATTCAAGGATAGGCATCAAGGGATAGTTTGCCGACTGGCGCCAATGCACTTTTTCTTTTTGCATTAAAAATGCGGGGAAAATCCTTGATTACGTAAAATTTTCACTCCATTCTATCTTTTACTCCAAAAAATAGTGTCTCTTGTTATTGTTTTGAATTTGTCGTATATTGTAAAATCTATACTACTTGTGTTATCTATAATTATATCTTTATTTACCTTTCATGAACGCCGAAAATTCGGTAGTAGACCCAACCACGTGGCCGCTCATTCTCATTGAAAAATCCACAAGTGCACTTTTTTTCTCGCTCTCTCTCTCAAATTAAATAAACCAAAATAATTCGCTGTCACTCACTCAAGTCCAAAAAAATCCACAAATTCCATAAACTCCAAAAAGAAGGAAAAAATGGAAAAAAAATCACAACAAAATTATCCACAAGTCTTAATCCAAATTCAGGTCTCTCACAAAAAATTCGTCGTAGAAAAAAAACGTAGTGAGGGCGATGAACCAAAAAAAAAATTCAATGTTTACAATTTAATTAACGTATCTCTCATGAAATATTATTGTACAAACTCTGTTTCTCTATCTCTCTGTCATAATGCTTCAGCTTTGACGCACAGCAGAGTACTGAAACCAATGTCCTCGAGAGAATCGGTAGTGTCCGCGTGCAAGTGTGCTGTCGTGGCAACGACTGTCAGTTCCTGTGGTGGGAGGTAGAAGAATCTGAGAGAGCAAAGAGTGGGGGGCGTAGGGCAGAAGCAGCTCTGGACACGATTCACTGGGTTTGTGGGCTGCATACATGTCTTGTATACTTTGGGGGATAGCCAGATACCCATCGAGGGTGTCCCATCCCACCCCTACCATCACCCCCCCCCTTTTTTCTTCTTCTTTCCTATTTTTCTATGCTTCACACTGAAGAGAACTCGAACAAGACAGAGTCAGGAACACTGTCGAGTGGCTGTATATGTGTGTGTGTTTGAGCACAACGTGATTTCATCTCTTCTCTTTCACTTCTCTCTTCCTTCTTATGTATATCTATATGTATATGTATATGAGTGTGCGAGTGAAGAGCATTGTTGGTGAGGGGCGACAGAACGGCGCCACACAGTTCCCTCTTCTGTCTCTTTTCCATCTTTTTTTATTTCTTTCCTCTCTGCCCATACCACCCACACGCTGCGAAGAGAGGATTTTTGGGATGTGTCGGAATGAGAGGAGGTTTATGGGGAAGCAAAATGTCGGTACAACACCTCTGCTGGGATAACCGTGACCATTTTAACCCAACCCGGTGGCATATACGCCACAGATCCCCTGACCAGTGTGTCTTCTTGCCTTCTAAATTCTTTGTTCTTTTTTTTTTTCATTTTTTTTCTTCTTTTATATGCATTTCTTTTGCTCAGGTGAACTATGAAGATTTTCTACTTTTCAGAGGCTTTTGCTCGTGTTTCTGAAAAGTGTTAATTCAATTAGAGAAAGCTATTTGAGGTAGTTGATCATTACACGAATTTGAAGATTTGAATATGAAATGAGTTTTGAATGAAAGTTTATAGGAATCTGAATGATCTCGTGAAATTTCAAATCGATTGACTTGATTAAATATAACACGGTGCTTTATGGGCCAATGCAAGATTTTGCGCTTTCAAGTTGGGCAAATGATTAAAATCTGGAAAATGTCTTGAAGAAACAGGAAAAAGAAAACAAAAATTTACGATCCAATATGAAAGTTATTGACAGTCTGATAACTTTGTAATAAATGATTGTTGTTGCTGCATAGGGAAAAATGTTAATGCGCCAGTCAAATGGCATACTATTAGACTAGTAAAATAAGGTATCAAATACAGTGTATCAGGTAAGAAGGGGCATTTTTGAGGGGAGGTGTATTGAGACTTGAGGAAACTTCGTGTGAATTTGCCCCATTCCAACCCCCCGGGTGAGGGAGGAAAAAATTAAAAACCCCCTCAAAAATCATTTTTTCGAGGATAACTTGAAAATTATGGAAAATATGAAAAAGAGTTCCAGATAAAAGTTGTAGAACATTTAATTTTACATAAAAAATCATCAGGTTCTTCCACTCCTATCTCTAGTGACGAATAATTAATATAATTCACCAATTCTTCTTTGAATTCGCTTTTAATATCAGAAAATAGGTTTTTAATCATGAATATTAATTTTCGAGTGTCTTTTTCATTCGTTTCTTACAACACACTCAACGACTACTTTAATTTTTAGCAAATAAAAAAATGCGCTTAACTTTTGTTTTTAAAATAAAGAAATTAAAAAAATTGCAAATTTAAAGGTGAAAACTTTCATCTCAACCATAAGGAATATCTTGAGTCCACGTGTCTACCACAAGGGGCAAAAGGTGGCAAAAAAAAAAGAGACGAAGAAAATTTATATATGCCAGGAGAATTGCAGAAGGAAGCAATCTATTGTCTCCAGTTTATGACCAACTCAAAAACCTATTCACGTTCAATTGTATTTTCCCCTGTTTTGAGGTAGTAAGACGGACGTATGGGCAACATCTGTGGTACCACATATACCTCTTGACGATTTTTCTGTTATATTCTTATATTGCATGGGAGGAGAAGTGGGGATTTTTCTACTAAACTTGGAGTGTCTCTCGTGTGTCAACCAGATGCGAAAATTTTACTGAGGGGAAAAAAAAAGATCCTCAAACATTTTCCCCAAAATATTAGTGGGGTATTAGTGTTGAGGGAAACCCGGATTAACGTTTGGGATCATAGAGTGTTGTAGTCAATTGTTGGTACTTGATGTTTAAAATTTCAGAAAATAGAGACAGAAAGTAAAAATAAATGTCACCCTAAAAGCATAAAACATCGTAAGTTCCAAAAAAAAAACCCAGTCTTTAAAGGAAAAAAGGCGTATGTCCAAAATACATTTAAAAATATTTTTCATGCCGTAATGAACGAAAATAAACTGAAAATTAAAGGGCACCGGCACTTACGCCCTTTTCTCATCAATAATTTATTTTTACATTCTCAAAACACTTGGAAATTGTATAATAATAAAAGGGCGTATGTCCCGCAGATACGTCTTTTCTATATTGATAACTTGGACATACGCCTTTTTGTTCCTTAAAGAAAAAAATGCTGTAAATCCTCAAAAAATAACAAAAAACAATGAATTGAGCCGAAAATTTCGCCTTTTTGTTCATAAAAAAACAGCAAAAAAAGGCACTTAGGCCCTTTTGCCCCCAAGAGGACGATATTGTTGCAAAATGGAACGTTCTTGATCCAAATTCAGGTGATAATTCAACACTCTACCTATTATTAAAATAATAAATGTTTGTTATTGAAGGTTGAATGGATTTTTAATCTTTTACACAATCGCCTGAAGGGATTTCACTTGACACGAGAAATCCCATAAATGCAGTGTTTTGAAAAGAACCTCAGGGAAAAAAAGAATAATCTAGATTGATCATCAACGATGACAGTAATTTAATTGATGGGAATTAAATATACAAAGAGGGCCTTTCATTGACAACTTCTCTCATCGTGTGTGTTACCTGAAAAGAAAAAAAGTCTGGGCGTTGTTAGAAGGGTTTATCTAATTTTGAATTTAAAGAGAGGGGCATTCGAAAAATTCTTGAGGGGAAGGTGTGTGCATGAATCAACGCCACATCAACCGCCTCTGAGAAATCAGAAAACTTGAAAGAGAAGGAAAAAAAAAGGAAGGAAGGAGGTTTGAGATTGGAATAATTGAGAGATCTAGATATGCCCGGTGTGTGTGTTCGTTAAGGCTCCTGTTCTCTTCTTATGTTTTTTTTTTTTCGAGATTCTAACATTATCTCCGGTGAGATTGAAGGGGAAACACCATGGGACACCACCGGGAGGAAACCTTTGCTCTTTTTCCCCGAAATTTCATGACTTGAAAACAAACGAAAAAAGTAAAAAAAAAAAAAAATTCATGAGGTCATTTTTAAAGTGAAAATACTTTTTTTTTTCCTAGTTCAGGAAAATTATTTTTATGCTACTGTTACTAATGCTCCTGATAACAACAATCACCACTTGAGGAAGTCACACACAAATTGCTAGTCTAGACGCACAATCACGACCCTGCACTCTTGAAAAAGATTGGGGGAAAAAAAAAAAAGAAACACTGCTAACTACTCAACGAAAAATTTTCTTCTCATATTTCACATCTCAGTTTATCTTTTCAAGGAGTTTTCACCCCAACACCTGTTGTGGATATAACTGCTCCTCTCCCATGAAGACTCGAGTGGGAGTATCATTCGAGATAACGTGCAGGGGAAAAAAAACTAGTCTAGACACAGAAAATCACCAAAGAAGAAATTGCCAATAATCATTTGAAAGAAACTATGATTTACTTGAAACCCCCAAAAAAAAGGAAAGTCTCCAGAATCACTTCCTAAAGAGAAAAAAATCTTTAATCATCTCAAATGAAAGAAATCATTGTCTTCTCCCCTAAACTCCTCTATTTCAACAAGTTTTTCCACGAAAAATTAAAGTGGGGAAAAAAAATCTCGAAAACAGAGACTGTATTGTAAACACATGTGTTCCTTCTGGACTCTCCGAATGATCCTAGGAATTCTGATCGATACAATAACAGTAATAATAATAATATTGTGAATAATTCCTCGTTTTTGGGATTAAGAATTTCGTACTCTTTGAAAAATCAATAATGAATTGTAACAATAAGATGCCTCATACCTGTCTAAACTTTTTCAAGTAGAGAAGAACATAAAAGTTATGGCTAAGTGCCATTTGATCCTAACACAATGCTTCACATTGTGTTTACTTTTTGTTTCTGTTCTTAATACTGGTACTCACAGCAGGGATAGACTTGGCTCCTTTGTACTAGCACGTGATGTTACATTTTGAAAGATTTTAGTATGGTATTTTGGACATCTGGACTGCATAATCCAACATTTCTGACTAATTGGAAAAGTTTTCCATGGGTTTATTGAGTCATTCATTGGATATTATCAGAGTCCATGTATTCAGGAGATTAATGCAGAATGAATAAAACGCTGGTTAAAAGGAAAATTTTGAGTTGAACTTTGGTGTGAGATAATTGAAGATAGTTTAAACTATTTAAATAAGTGATTTACGTGAATTTAAATGTGCAAGAATGAAGATGTCATCATCAAGTGTGTGCAGACTATAAATATACTAATTAAATAATTGAATAGTGAGGGAAGTGTAAAAATAAAAGTTAGTCCATTCATTTAATTTAATTTAAATGCTTGACTTTGTAATGTGACTAATCCTGAGTAATGAAAGAAGAAAAATGAAGGTGAGAGAGACAATTCCAATTAATTAATGAAAATCCGAAAATTTTTAACGTTAAATATCGTTGTCCTAGAAGCAAAATGGCGTAAGTGCCAAAAAACATACTTTTCGAAGGGAAAAAAGCGTATCACCAGCACTTACGCCCTTTTGTTGCTAACGAGTTTTTCTTATTTATTTTCAATCCTCTACGAGATTCTATGATAGTAGAAAGGCGTATGTGTGGAAGATATTTCCCTTTTATATCAATAAATTTGAATTTACGCCTATTTTTTACTGGTTGAAAAAGATGCTCTAAGTCATCAAAAAAAATAAAAAGAAATTGATTGGGTAAAAAAATACGCCCTTTTGTTATTAAAGAAAAGGGGAAAAACGGCACATACGCCCTTTCCATTCTAGAACGACAGTATCATTTCTATCAATGAAATGAAACTACCCTAATTTCATTTTCCATTGAATTTTCTCACGTCATTCCCCTGTATTTACAAAGGACGAAACCTTTCCGCCTGGTTTCTCCACAAATAGAGCAATCATTAATGCGTCATCGTAGTCGTATTCTTCATTCTAACCCCCTGAAGAAGACCAAACATAACGCACAAGCAGTGAACGATCCACACAGTTCACTAAATTCTATATTTACGTGACAGTCATTCAACCCTGAAACAGAAAAAAGAAAGAAAAAAAAAAAGAAAATATAGTGACACGTGGCAGTGTTTTTCCATTTCTTTCAGTCTCAAATTAAGTACACGTGCCATTTGCCCCCTTCCCCCCTGCCCCCACCACCCACTTGAATTCCCTGACTAATCTTTAATCTGAATTGCAGTAAAAATGAACAATAGAAAAATTTCCAAATGGCAAATTTTCCTCGGTGGGTTTTTCAAGAGGCCCAGAGGGGTTCTTCGGAAAGTCCCAAATCTCCGGGCAATAACGAAAATGTCACTCGGATATATCTGGCAAAACATGTGCGTAGATAGGGGAGGGGGGGGGGGGGGTGAGGGAGGGTTTCTGTCCCCGGCTTTTAGCACACCTATATTATGTAGTTGAGAAGCGCCAAAGTGGCCCACACGAATACACACCCTAATGGTGCGCGTGTCGACCAGATGTCAAGCTAAAAGCCGATGTGGAAATTCCCAAAGGTTCGAACCCATCGGTCACTCCTCTCCCACCACTTTACCCCTCTTAATTTTACAATAAGCAGATATTGCTTCTTTTCATTTCTCGTTTTCGTTTTTACAACTGCTAAAAAATTAACGAAATGAATTTTTTTTCAATAGTTTAACACTCGAGCTTTTTTTTGAATATATCGATACCTAATGGAGATACACCCTTTTTACACGAAAGGATTAGGGCAAGAAGGGCGTATCTTCACTACTGATCTGCTTTCTAGAAAAAGACATTGCGAGATTTTATCGAACTGCGATAATCGATATCGAATATATAGAAATCCCGTAACGCTTAAATTTCATTGGTTGACGAGTTGCGCGGAATATTCAAAATACAAAATATCTGTTGTCCAAACCAATTAGAGCTCCCCTCTCACGGCACATTTGAGGTTTAATTACCCAAACGCAGATTAACAAAAAATTAAATGTTTCTCGTTAAAATATCGTGCATAATATGTTACATTTCTTCTCATTAATAGAAACAACAGTTTATGATTCAAGTGAAGAAACATTTCTCTTTTTGGTATTGAAAAATGGGTTCTCGGCATTTTTTACCCTGGAAATTTTGAGGGATACTCAAATTTGGGGGAATCATTACATTAGGGGAATCTTTGTTGGGGAAAATTTGCCCAGGGAGAATTTCTGTGAGTGAATTACATCCAAAGAGAAAAAAGACGAAGAAATAAGCTCAACTTCCCAAAAAATGATTTCATGAGGAATGAAAACTTGCATAAATATTGTTCATGTTGAAGCCACAATTCACAAGATGTGCGCCAAACACGCGTTCTATAATCTAATTTAATAAATTTGAAAATGTGAAGTAATTGAATAAAAAAAAGTAAAAGGATAATTGAAAACAACAGACGTGAAACAAGTGTTAGCGGCTCCCTTTTATGCGGAACGAGCTGCTGTTCACAAGGGGGTAATAAGTCCGATTGCGTCAGCTGTCGGAATTGTTCGGAGTGGCCACAAATACATTTACGTGTAGGTGAATGAGAGAGAAAGGATGATAAGATAGGCATGTGTGTGTGTGTTTGTGGTACTCACGCACTATCGTAGTGAACGAGCTGTCCATAGCGGATGGCGTGTATATAATATGCGGGGGTGGTCTAATCCGTGCCACAAGGGGAAATCACATGCAGCAGATGGCCTAGTCGACACCAATCAGCTAATTCAAGCCTATGCTCGTATGTGCATGACACTCTCGAGTCCATCTCTACAACAATTTGCTATTGCTACGGTTTATTTTTTTTTTTTTTTTTTTTTTTTTTACTGGTAATGTTAAATGGAATAAATGTGAAAACCACAGGAAATTGGGAAAAGAAAATGTGACAATTTGTCGATTTCACATACATTGTTGCACCTGCTGCTAGCCTCTGGCATATCTCTATCGTCACACGTATACATACTTCTCTCTTCCTAATAAATTTCATTACCCCCAGTCAAATTGCCGTAGTTGGCGAGTCGCCCGATCGTATATACCAGTGTGTTGCCGATATCCCTGGCAGTAATTGCGATCTCTCTCGTAACGTTCGTTTCGTTCGGTCGTACGTTAAATTACAGGGGAAAGCCCCCATCTCTTCTATCGCATACCCTTCGCTCATTTTTGTTCATTTTCATTCTTTCCTGATTTCGCCTGCAGGTTACTTTTTTTTTTCTTTTCATTTTTTTTTTTTTCATCTTGGCTACTGGATAAATTGTTATTTCGATCCGTGTGATTTTATTTTCCTTTGGATCTAGTTTCTTTGACTTTTTTTTTTAGTTGAGACGAGATTATCTCGTCACGCTAGAAGCAAAAAGGCGTAAGTGCCATTTTTTGGGAATTTTTTTCTAAGTAACAGAAAAGGGCCTAATTTTTTTTCTAAATAACAAATAGGCGTATGTCCAAGGTATTGATATTAAAGGGGCGTATTTCCTTCACATATGCCTTTTGGACTTTAAATATCCCTTAGATGTGTAATTTGTCGTATGACGTTGGTAATATCAAAAAAGCGTGTCTTCTGCTCATACGCCCTTTCATTATTATTTCGTTTTTTTTTTCAATTTGAAGCATCATGCATAGAATATTTGATGACAAAGGGGCGTATTCCTCACACATACGCCTTTTCTGCTTATTATATAATTCCAAAGTGAATTTGAATTTTTTTCGAATTATTAATACTAAAAGGCGTAAGTGATAGTGATACACCCTTTTGTTATCATCTATTGTTGAAAAATATGGAATAATTGTAGAAATTACTAATAACAAACTTTTGAGACTTTTTGTTGTTATGAACTATTACAACATTTGGCAATTTTTCTAAAATTCTTAGTAACAAAAGGGCGTATGATTAGGAGATACGCCCTTTTGTTACTCCAATTTTTATTTTTTTATTTTTGTTCCATGCGCCATGAAAAACATATTTTTGAAAAAAGTGGGTTTTTTCGTCACTTAAGCCCCTTTGTAACTATTCTCTTAATTCTATTTTCAACAATTGAATCATCGATTCTAGCACATCACTCGTACTGTCGATAAAATTAAAAAGCACGTAGCGCCTGAAATGTTGGAGATTTTTTATGAAACATTTGGTTGTCAAAAGTGTCAAAGACTCCGACACAAACGAAAAAAAAAAAAAAAAAAGAAATAAATCAAATATCTGTCATAACGTAAACCCGAGTGGTTGAATTCTCGTTTGTCAGTGGAAGACAAGCCATTCGAGACTTGGGATTTTGGATCAATCGTTGAATCGTAAATTTTGAGTATTACATGGAACAAACAGAAAACGCTAAATCCTACGATGTGTTGTAATATCTTTGTCAAACAAAAACACAGTTGCAGAAATGTCAGTATTGATGTAGAGGCTGTTTCCACAAAGACTTGTGTACTAGAAGCTCTAGTGAGTGATAGGGATAAAGAAATGATAATAATTTTATATTTGAGGTAGTTTGATCACTACACGAATTTAAAAATTAAAATATGAAATCAATTTTGAATGAAAGTTTATAGGAATCTGAATGATCTCGTGAAATTTCAAGTCGATTGACCGTTTTGTATTGTCAAAAATAAATAGACAAGAAATAAAAATAACACGGTATCTTACGGGCCAATGCAAGATTTTACGCTTTGAAGTTGTGCAAAAGATTAAAATCTGGAAAATGTCTTGAAAAAAAGGGAAAGAAAAAATTTACGATCCAATATGAAAATTATTGACTGTCTGATAACTTCGTAATAAATAATTGTTGTTGCTGCATAGGGAAAGACGTGAATACGCTAGTCGAATGACATACTATTCAGTAGTGAAGAGGTAAAACAGGATAAGTCGACTTGTCTTTATGATCATTTTGAAGAAAATACCTCGGAAACTAAGCGAGATAAGGTGATATTACCTATCTTTTTGGTAGAGAATTTCAAGAGTTGCAGAAGAGGTTCAAGGCAAAATCGCCCTATTTCGCTTATTTTCTTACGTATTTCCAAATAACTAAATGAGGACAAAATAGACTTATCTCGTTTTACCTCTTCGCTACTGTATTGGTCAAGTAATAAATGACGAATAACTAATATAATTCACCAATTCTTCTCCGAATTCGCTTTTAATACCAGAAAATAGGTTTTTAATCATGAATATTAATTTTCGAATGTTTTTTTTCGGTCGTTTCTTACAATACACTCAACAACTAGTGCACCATATGATCAAGCCACTTTAAAATTGTCCTGGTCAAAGTTTTTCTTCGTTGAACTTTTCCATTACCTGGTTAGAGGCTCTCTACCTGTCCCATATGGGTTCTAGGGTAAGAATTGGGGTTTTCCCCTTTTTTTATGCGAAGGGAAGGAGGGGGAACCGCACATTTGGTCATTAAGTGAAGATCCTCGTAAATAATAACAATGACATTTTATGTTTATGAAAATGGGGGAAATCGGTGAAAATATTGGAAATAGGTATTCTTCGATGATTCCATTGGGAAGTTGAGGAAATTTCAGGTCATAAATATGTTTTAAAATTCATTGTTGGAAAATTCTACTTTTTCAGAGAAAAATTGGAGGTAAAAATGAAGAAAAAAACACTTCTTCAAGAATATCTCCGATTCTATTGGTCGTACTGTGAAAATTACGACTTAAGGTGAAAGGTGAGATCATTTGCCATCGATTTGTGGGGTTTTGAATAAAAAATATCGATTTTTGAGGTATTAATGGATACTTTTACAAATAGTAGGGGAGAGTGGGGCAAAATGGACCCTCGTGATAACATGATTAAGGAATTTTTTTCGGAATGAAGGACTTGACGAAAAAATCTGAAAAAATTTGAGAGAATCCTCCAACATGTTTATATTGTTTGTAAATTTTTTCACATTTTTTGAAGTAACCGCTGCTTTTCAAAAAAATCTCGAATCATCACATCTTCTAGGTCCATTTTGCCCCACTCTCCCCTATATTACACATCTAAGGACGGGAGTCGTTGTGCGTCAGAAGCGAGGGTGCCAAATTTTTGTCGAGGTTGACTTTTCCATCCGCGATATATACGAAATTCTATGTATCGAGAAAGCGGAAAACAGACATTTTTAATCGAGCAAAGTGAGGTGAGAAACGTCGTTTGTCGTTCCCTAGATGCAAAAAGTTGGGTTTTCCAACTAAAAAAAAAATAGAAGAAAATAAAAAAAAAACAAATTCTGACACATGTTTTCCACCTGAAATTTCCCCAGCACTTCAATGGAATTTTTTTTTTTATTATACCTCTTCAATGGAATTGACACAAATTTATCTCTCACCGTTTTATCGAAATTCTTATTTAACATCAGTTTCTCTCATAAAAAAATTAAAATAACAGAATTTTAGGAAAAAATTAAATACTCAATCATAATTTCAATTCTGCAGAGAATGTTTCCATTCAGAATATATGCTCGAAGCTTTGAGAGAAGGTTGTACACAAGTTCCAGCGAGTACTGGAGTCATGCCTAGCTTGTACACGTTGTGTAGGCTTCAGAGTAATTTGTCAGCCGGGCTGCGATGTTCAGTCGCAAACAAAGGGTGACTGTTGGCGGCGTTTCTGTTGACAATGACCATGTCTCTGTTTCCCTTTCCCCCCAGCCCTTTCTCTTATCCAATAATGTCAGCCAAACTTTTGCTACCACATGACAACTCTTTTTCCGACATTTTTTCAATATTTATTAATTATTTCTGCATTTATGTGAATCGAAGGAGTCAAACAAAGACAATTATTAAAGACAGTTCATGAACGTAAACATCGAGAAATTATATCAAACATTCTAATTGTATTATTCATTAAAGAACCTATTCATATATCGTCGACTTAGTGACAATGTGTCGTAAGTGCCATTTTTTCAATTTTTTTTTGAATAAAAAAACTAAGTGGCCTAGGTTTATTTTTTGCTCCAATAGGTTTTCCTGGACATTTTATGCAATAATGATGAAGAAAGAATGAATAATAACATAAAGGGGCCAATTCCACCCACTATGAGTAAAAAGGAGGTGTATCTCCAACACTTACGTCTTTTTGTTTTCAGTTTTTTTATCGAATTTTTCCGCATAACCGAAAAAACATCAATAATAAATAAGCATATCTCTGAAACATAGATTGATTCGTTATCAGTTTAGAATCTTCCTGACTCCGATTTCCTATCTAGAGAATAATCTATTAAAAAATAGTCCACTTGAGAAATTTATCGAAAAACGAGATGAATTGCTTCCATTACTCTCCAATAATTTTCTGGTAAATTTAGGAAAATTATTAACAATATTTATTCAATTTATTCAGAAAAAATATCTTTCCCCTAGAATCCTAAACAACTTTATTGATGTGGATGACCAATTTTTATCTCCCTCAAATCACGCACATTTGAATTTCAAACAAGGGATATTATTGAGAAGGGGCGTTGAGGGGGGGGGGGGGGGGGAGTTAACGTCAGTCTGCACATCGGAGGACCCTGATGGTCGAAGGTAATTGAAACAGCACGTGTCACAACTGACATGGTCTGGCTAAACTAATGGCACCCATTGCGTTATCACAAACGTCACAAACAGCACTGCCTAAAGTGGGTGTTGGGGGAATCTGATGGGAGCATGGGAAATAATAGAAGCAGTAGACCATCGAATTCTCTTTTTTTTCTGATTGAGTGAAATCTCCTCATCCGAAGCTATTCATAGAAAAAAAATTTGGAGAAAAAAGAGAATTATCCAAAGATTCATATTCATCAATACCAGTAATTATAGATTTTGTACATTCTCACAGACTAGATTTTTTGAATCCCACACTTCTCCATGAGACTGCAGTGAACTTTGAAGAAAGAACTTAAACAGAAAAATCATAAAAAAATCCCCCCAAAAAAATCCATGTGTTCCTCCTTTTTTCCGTTTTTTTTTTTGGTTCACTGAAATTCTATAGAATTTAGCAAAGTTAGGATGAAAAAAAAAAAAGGAGAAGAAAAAAAAACAAATGTTGTGGGCGTGTTGGTTGAACCCCCGAAGAACCGTTCAAGGAAGATGAACGGTGAGTATGGACAAGACTACTTGCACACAGTCTGGCGCCACGTGGGTCTCCATCTCATTCGTAGAAAGAGAGTATTTCAGCGTGACCCACGATTACACGGTGATTCTACCGTCCTCACTTTAATACAACAACAGAAACGCAGTTGGGCAAGTCTCTACTCAAGATGGTTTTGTTCCTCGTGAGAACTTGGTATTTTTGAAAGTCTAGGGAGAGAGAAAAAAAAATGAAATTATAACTAATTTCACAGATATTGGGAGTTATTGACCTCATAAGTTTAACCCTTAATTACGAAAAGTTCCGTAAGAAATTATATGTTTTTTTTTTTTCCTTACCTTCCAAAAACCTTTATTTCTCTCATTCACAAGATTCTACTAAAAATTATTTATTAATTTTATTGAATTTTATTGAACGAGTAATTGGAGAAGAGAAACGAAAATAGAAGATAAAGCAAATGGAAAAATATACGATGGTACCAGCTGTTGTCCCAAAGTATATTTGAGATTCTGAGGCAACCTGTCTACTCCCGGAAAACATCTTTCTTCATAATCCAAAACTTTAGAAAAAAGGTGGAAGGTGTTTTTAGATTTTTTTTCCAGGTGTCTTTCAGTAAGAACAAGAAATAAGATTAGGCAACCGTATGTTTCTGCTATTTCTATATTTTATGAACCAGGTGTGTATCGTCTAATAGTTCTAACGAGGTGACTTCCTATTACGCAACTTCTTTATAAAATCCGTTGGCTATTTTCTTCGATATCCGCTTCATTTTATTTCCTTTCTAAAAAAACACATTGCTAGATTTCTTTGAACTGCGATAATCGATATCGAATATACAGGATGACGTCAGCATCTACCTTACAAACTTTAGGGATTTGAAGAATTGCTAATTACAATTCTAATACCGCAAGAATCAGTGGAATCGGATAGAAGAAATTTTGATGACGATCATAAGTCATAAGACTTTTCTTTAAGAAATAAGCCGACATCAAATGCGGCCCTTTTAGCAACGCTGGATGCAGCGATTTCCAAAATTTCAGAAAAAATTTATTCGTCACTATTCAGATGATTATTCTCCAACTTGATTGATTTTTGCACCATTGGAATTGTCATTTTTTATTTTCCTTATTCCGAGAATTTGCAAGGTGGATTCTGACGTCACTCTGTATAGAACTTCCGTAACGCCTAAATTTCATTGGTTGACGAATTGCGCGGGATATTTAAAATGCAAAAAATCTGTTGACAAGAACAATCAGAGCTGCCCTCTCGCGGTCAATTTGAGGTTCAATTACTTAAACGCAGATAAACAAAAACACAAATTAATTCTCTGATTCACTTCCACGTCAATAATTATAAATTAATTGTATCATGGAACGTTGGAAGGTTTTCAAAAAATATGGAAAATTCTAAAAGATTGGCAATTCGCGACGTTTCACTTATAATTTAAGCTTCTTCAGGCTTTGTAAACTAAAAAATACAAATCATCACTTGTTCAAATAATAAATAACGAATCTAAACTCAATCAGTCTCAGTTTCTAATTATAATTAGTAAATCATACGAAACCTTAAATTATAAGCGAAAGATCGTGAATTGACAATCTTTTAGTATTGGTTTTCGAAACAAAAAATAAATATTTCCGATTAAAATATCGTGAATAATATGTTACATTTCTTCCCATTAATAGAAACAACCATTTACGATTTGAGAAGAAAAGTTTCCTTTTTTAGTTAAAATGATGATCCATGACAAAATGCGTAAATATTGGTTAGGCTAAAGTTACAATTTGCAAGGTGTGTGCGCAAAGTGCGTCTCATAATCTAGTTTTATTTAAAATGAATTACGTAATACAGTTCTGAGAATTTGAAAGAAAAGATCAACCTGCTACTTAAACTGCAGCAGTCCATGCATTATCTTCAAGCATGCATCTATCAGTGTGTGAAGTGAACAGAGCTGTTATCGTGGGAAAAGTACCCGAAAACCTATCAAAAGACCACTTGTATTTACTCATATACTTAAAGCCCCGAAATATCTTCGAGGATAAAGATTAAATGGCTTCTTGTACTAAATGGAGATTAAAGTCATAAATTTTTCAAGTTGTCAAAAAAAAAAAAAAAAAAACTGTCAAAGAAAGTAGTGATGAAACTTTCTTTTTACAATTAAACATAAAAACAGAGTACGTAAAAACTATAGAATTGATAATTTTTTTTTGAATAAAAGCCTACGGGTGTCAATGTTCTGCTTCTCACCTGTCTTCAGTCCCTTCAGGTGTCTCTCAAAAGACCGGTCAACCTGTCCCTCTGCAAAGTGTCTGCGTATGCGCGTGCTCGCATAATTTCGCTCATATTATGCCTGAGCAGGTCTACCAAAAATATTTCCCATAGCTTTTATAGCAGAGGTTCTTTCTTTGCCTCTTTTTTTTTCCCTCTTTATTCTTTCCTTTCTCGACCTTTTTTCTCTTTTTGAAATACCTCTATTGGTCACGCGAGGACCACCGTATCTTTTGTGATGTATCCGTGCCGAATAATCGCCTCTCTAGGATTATAAGCTGAATTACGTTGGAATTCGGAAGGAAACGATGACTTCTTGCCTGAATATTTTTGACTAAAGCCTTAAACCGTGAGAAGCTGCACCCGTGCGAAAAAAGAAATAGCTTCTTTCGATATAATACCAGGAATAGAAGATTCATTCAAAAGGAGAAGAGTAAAATACACGTAATTCGGATCTGATCTTCAATAAGGGGAAAAAAGTGGATATGACCAGAAATGAGTCAGAAGATATTTTTTTTTAATCCAAAAAAAGGCGTCAAATTTCTGATTTTATCCCTAAGAAGCCACTAGGCCCTTTCTCACCCATATAAAGAAGAATCCACAGTGCCACACCTTCAAAAAAAAAAAAAAAAAGTCAGACAACAGAAAGAACGTAAATTCGGATCAGACACCAAAAAGCTAACCTCAGAAACACCGTTCCATCCAATCCTAGAGGTTCCAGTATTCTCTGCTCTTTTATCTCCTATATTTCTTCGTTTTTTTTTTTTTTTAATTCCTTCTCAAGACGCACCAAAGGAGCCCAGACAACCCGCTGAGTCCTGGCGCCTATGTGCCGCTTTTTGGAACACAACACCTGTGAAAGACGAGAGAATCAAGTGGGAAAGGTCGCGCCTTCCAATATATATATATATTTTATTATTTTCTCTCACATCCAGAGAGATGAGGAATGTGAAGCTAAAATATCCGATGCATTTGAATTCCTTACTTATTTATTTATTCACCTGAGTAAAGGCATTGGCAATTTTGTGGTGAAAAAAGAAGAAAAAAATACGTGACGAGGCTGAGGCTTTTTGGCTTATGAGAAACCAAATCACCAATTCATCGTCAGGTGGTCGAATATTGGAAGGTTTTACGACAAAACATTTTCTTGGCCATTTTTTTCCCAGGAATATTTTTTTTCCTCGTTGTTTGCTTGCATTGCTCTTAGAAGATCTTCATGGAAAGGCATCGAAAAAAAAACATCTGTCCTGCAAATATTCAATAGCAAAGATTAACTTATTGAGTAATTTTAGAATTTTGGAGAATTGATATTTCTTGAAGCTGTTTGATCATATGTCACACTAGTTGTTGAGTGTGTTGTAAGAAATTAATAAAAAAAACATCCAAAAATTAATATTCATGATTAAAAACCTATTTTCTGGTATTAAAAGCAAATTCGAAAAAGAATTGGTGAATGATATTAATTATTTGTCATTTATTAATTGACCAATAGTATGCCATTTGACTAGCATATTTACGTATTTCCCTATGCAGCAACAACAATCATGTATTACAAAGTTATCAGACGGTCAATAATTTTCATATTGGATCGTAAATTTTTCTTTTCTTTTTCCTTTTTTTCAAGACATTTTCCAGATTCTAATCTTTTGCCCAAATTGAAAGCGCAAAATCTTGCATTGGCCCGTAAGAGACCGTGTTATTTTTATATCTTGTCTATTTATTTTTGACAATAAAAAACGGTAAATCGATTTGAAATTTCACGAGATCATTCAGATTCCTATAAAAATTCATTTAAAATTTATTTTATATTTTAATCTTTAAATTCGCGTAGTGATTAAATTACCTCAAGTTTCTTGACTGAAAAAGAAGACTCGCAAATAATTTCATCTTTTGCCTTTTCGTGACGAACCTTTTCCACTCGAGGTAGTGGGAAAAAAAGGAGAGAGATGCTGGGATACGTTTACAGGAAAATTTAAACCTGGGAACGTTATTCGGGATACTAGAGAGTTTACAGGTGCTACAGGACTGGAGCCTGGGACGAGAAATACCACACTGGGTAGAGACTCGTTAAACAACTATGGAAAAGGACGCACCTGCCGGCGCATCATTCATTGGCTTCATTTCTCATGCATTCTCTCGCCATCGGCCAAAAACCTACCAAGTACATTTTTGGCCCCACGAACGTGCCATCATCCTCATCCTACGCATTCATTACCATAGCCCATCTTTCGCCTCCAATATTCTTGACTTAATGAATCGTTAACTCGTAAATAAATATTATACGGAAAGGGAGGGGGGGGGGAGAGTTCAGTTTCTTATTTTGTATACAAAACGCCTTGGAATCAAAAAGGCGTAAGTGCTATGCTCATATATATAGCACTTACGCCCTTTTGTTCCTAAAGCGATGATATATAGTCATCTTCGGAGCAAAGGGGCGTAAGTGCTATATATATATGAGCATAGCACTTACGCCACTTTGATTCTAAGGCGACGATATATATTATTGTTTTATTCTCACACAAACAATACACGCTTATTTAATCAAAGGGGCGGTTATGTTTTCGTTATTCACAGAGATGCGTCTCTCACAAGATTCAGATAAAGAGTACACTTCAAATTTTACCCCAAATACACCTTAGCAAGCACACAACATTCATCTTTTTACTCATTTTATATAGCATGTTCTTACAGAAGGGAGAGAGTCTTCAATATCCGTAACATTATACTGAGTGAATTTTCCGAACTGTGGAACTAAAAATATAGTAGATAAGACCTTGACGATAAAATGTATTAACAAGGAATTTCATTAACTTCAAGTATAAGGGTTTTAGCAAGTATAACTATCAGATAGGAAACATGACTATAAACTGTTGGTTCTAGTTATAATTATAGGTGCTATTCTTAATTCAAAATAGTTCATTTTCATGATTATGGAGTAGTCATGCTAGTAGGAAGAAATCCCCTCAGTGTATAAAAATCACTCGGAATCAGTAAAAATGTTTGGGATACTATTTTTTTTGATGATTTCATTGAGAAGCTGATGAAATTTCTGATGGGAATCATTTGACATAATTGATTTTCTGGAATCCTTCCATAATTTGATTTTTAGTTTCGAAAAATTCACATTTCCAGAAATACTTTCGGTTTTATTGGTCGCAGCTACTTGAAGTCGGTAGTGAGGCGGTAAATCAAAGGTGACATCATCTGATCCAAAAAAAAAGGGATTTTCTTCGATCTTGAAGAGTGGTCGCCCTTCAAATCCCGTCCAACAAAGTCAAATTTCCCAAGAATTCCGAAAAACCAATTCTGACGCATGTGTTTCACCCAAAATTTCCTGATTTTTTAAAATGGAATCATCAGAAAAATTGAAACCTTCACCATTCCATCAAAATCCCCATTTTACCCCTCTTTTACCTAATTTAGTAGCACACTCGAATAAATACAGAAAACAATTGATTCTCTAATTTGGAATGATGAATTCTTCAATACAAGAACCTTTCACAATTTTCACAACCATTAATTTGGCTTACAACTAGAAATTCATGCACTGCCTCTTCTTCAACAGAATATTCCAAATATTCCACTGTCTTTTACGACAAAAGAAGCACTGGGCCTGTCCTTTTCGAATTGACAATAGATTTTTGGAGGCACAAGTGCAGTGACTAGTCGGAGAGTATCAGTTTCAAAGCCAGTATTATCTACCTAAGAGGACACAATTACAAGACCCCAGGGGGTTGGAGCCTCCAGAATACTGAGGTATCGATACTTCTGATGATCATTGTTCCCCAGTTTTTCCATAAGTTTGCCTTCACCAATTTCGGAAGAGCTTCAAGTGTATATTACGCACAATTCAACGAAAAAAAAAAATTTCCCTTGAATTCAAATTTTATTTTATTGTTTGAATTGGTCACGGTGTACCTAGTATCAGTGTCATTTGACTGTCTGGGTATTTGTCCACAAAACAACAGGTGCAGCCTGCCACCCGAGGTGGCGAGAAGCTTTATACAGGGGTATCAGTTACAAAGAGCAGTAAATGTCCGAAAAAGGATAGTTTCATGAGGATTTCCAAACGTCTCCCGCCCCAGAGGTTTGTGTTATTGTTCAGGTAGAGTTCGAAAGATATATAATACTTTGAATGTTGAAAATAAAAAAAGAATGCCAACCGTCGAGACTCTTATATTTCATTTTTTTTCCCTCTATTTTTATCGCATTTCAAATACCTACCATTTTTCTTGATAAATTAAAAATTATTGTGAGTTTATGGGCAACTGTCTTAATCCTTTCTTAAAAAAAACACATTGCGAGATTTTATCGAACTGCGATAATCGATATCGAATATACACGGAAAAAAATTCTCAAAAAAAAGTACCGAAGTTTCCCAGAAAACGCGGGACATTTCACTAGATTTACAAAAAAATCGACGAAAAATTAATAAGTATAGCATGAAAAATTCATTGACGAATATGGTTCACCAATTTTTGACGGACTAACAGCGCCATTTTCTATGTACTCCTGTGACTTGTTGATGAAATCTTGTGAAAAATCATCACCTAATTTTTCAATATTTTGTATACATCACGAAATGTCCCACGATTCAGTATTGTCCGGAAGGTTCAGTATTTTTCACTCAGGTCTCTCATTATATTTTCGACAGAATTTCTCTCCGTGTATGGAAATTCTGTCATGCTCAAATTTCATTGGTTGATGTATTGCGCGGAATATTCGAAATACAAAATATCTGTTGGCAAGAACAATCAGAGTTACCCTCTCACGGCACATTTGAGGTTTAATTACCTAAACGCAGATGAGCAAAAAATAAATGTTTCGTATTGAAATATCGTGCATAATATGTTACATTTCTCCCCATTAATAGAAACAACGATTTATGATTTGAAAAGAAAAATGTCTTTTTTTAGTTTTAAGGAATGATAACGCATGAAAACGTGCATAAATATTGGTTAGATTAAAGGCACAATTCGCAAGGTGCGCGCAAAGCACACGTCATAATCTAATGATTGTAAAAACGCTTCATTTAATGATAATTAGGAGGTACAATCAGGAAAAAGTTAAATTTTTGTATAAAATCGTTAATACACTGTGAAAACGAGTATCTGAGTTTGCGATATCAGTTGGAAAAAAATATCTTAAAATCAAAAAAAATCTTGAAACTAGCATTCACTAATAACAACAGCGTCCCCAAAGTGTTTTAGAAGTGTCTACAAAAGTATTTTAATTTCAAACACTTGTTTTCAGAGTGTAAAATATTATACAAGATGAAATTCTCAAATCTCATTCAGCGAATCTGTGAAGAATGTAATGAGGAAGAAAATACGCCCTAGGAACTAAAAATTAATTGAAAATTGCAAAATTTTAATTATTTTTTACATTCCTTTAAATTTTGATAAATTTGAAGAAATGTAAAAGATAATGAAAATTTTGCAATTTTCAACTAATTTTTTGCTGCTGAGGCTTATTCAATTCCTCATGACATTCTTCATAGATTCGTTGAATCAAATTTGAGAATTGCATTATATATAATATGTTACTAACGTTTTTCTACAAAAATTTCACTTTTTTCCGATTGTACCTCCTAATTATCTTTAATCTACGTTTCTACGTTAAGACATTTTGCTACGAAGTCCAAAATACATAATGAATCCTCTTTTCCTCTATTCCTAAATTGACAAGAAATTATTTTGCCGCTGATTCCACTATTTATTGATCGTTAGCCAGAAGAATCAAAATTAATGTAGACTTCCTGATTTCGTTACAATATAATTGTTAAAATTTGTGGATTAAATGATGATTATCCTCAATCACTGAAAATAACAATAATTTTCGTATTTATTCAAATGATTAAGGAAGTAATTTTGAAATAACAAAATTCAACCACTTCTAAAAAAAAAAAGAAGGAAATAAGAGAAAATAATAAAAGAGAGGAACGCCTCCAGCTAATGTATTAACGCTTAACTGCCTGCCCATTTCGTGTTCTCAAGTATCACTTGTTCAGACACACCACTCCAAAGTGGTTTTCAGCAACTAGTCCCTAGCTACAAGAGACAAAAGATTTGAGAGCAAGAAAATGAAGCTAGGGTGGTCAGAGAACGATCCCTTGGCCACTCGGCAGGTGAAATACCCTCTTGGCTACATAAATCAGGTAATTCAGGGGAGGTAGAATTTTTGTAAATTCTTCATTGACATCAGGAATAATTCCAACTTTGTGCAAAATATTCTAAATCAATTAAGGTAGCATCCTAGCAAACTCGAGTACAGTCAATTCGTTATTTTTTTGGTGTCAAAGATGATATTTTTTTACATTATTCTGAATTTTTTGATAATTCTTGTCTGTGCAGTTTATGAGATATGAATTATCAAAGCTACTGAAAAAAGCAATGATGGGGATGAAACGTCCTAAATCGGACAGAAATAACGAAATTACTAAAAAAACCATAGGTTTGCATTTTAAATAAATAATAGAAGAAAAAAATATTCAATTCACCGCATAGTTATTGAGAAATTTTAATTAGAAGGTAGTCGTAACTGTTTGCCTCTCTCTCTCTATCTCATGCATGTGATAGAAGATTAATGTAAAAAAAATTCGAGAAAAAAAAATTATATTCACAAACTGAAGATATGACTTTCGAATAGTTTAATCACTTTTTCGGGTGAATTAATGCACGCTTTTCCAAATTATCAGAAATTATTTGAAAACTAATCTACAAATCCTCCTTTTTTTCTGTTTTGTCAACTGTACTCTGGTGTAATAGCTTAATTCATCAATGAAACAATAGCAAAGTCTAGGTAATTAAGGATTTTGCTAATGACAACGGATTATAGAAAATAATAAAGTTAAAAATTTACAGCTCATTTTCAATATTGCCTCGAATTCTGGGAGTTTACACAGGTGTCTTGGGTTATTTAAACGGTACAAAAAGCATCTGAGGGCCAAATTGAGGGTGGAGATGAACCCAGGTGGCACTTGAGCCTCTCCATTGTGCCCAGTGTCACCGATACCCCAAATACATTGCAGTGCGTCATTGTTAAAATGTAACTGATACCCTCGGACTTATTTTTCCAAGAATCATAAAACCCAAGCGTCTACCTGCGTCATCTCAGCCTCCAGTCTTCCTAATTACCCTCGAAATGCGTTTTCTAAAGAAAAAGCACGACGATTCCCTGCCTCCAAGGTGCGAAATTCTTCTTGAAGAATAACTGAAAAAAAATGAAGAAATTATTAAATTATTTTCTGCAATATTGAATAATCCAGAATTTTCTTTTGGAGTGAACTGTCTCGTAAAAAATTTTGAAAAAATTCGAAAATATTCTTTAACATTTCTACATTATTGTGTAATTTTTTCAAATTTTTTTCGCGGACCCTTTCATTCGAAAAAAAAATCCTGAATCATTTCACCCTACAGATCCATTTTGCCCCAATTCCCCTGTGATACTGTTTTTTTTAACACTGAAAAAAATCAATTCATCGTTTTTTTCTCCATTTAGGAAAAATCGATTCTCAAAAAATCGTATTTTCTAAAGATCGATCCTTCAAGAAACGATTCTTTTTTCGGACATCGTACATCACTAATCATCATTTCTATACTCTATTTTCGTATTAACTAACTTGATACTTTTCTGCCTACAAACTATCCACTTTGTATCCTTATGTACAATGAAATCATGTGGTAGCATCGGTACTTGGACAGCACAGTTGTTCTATTTGTGGCAGAGTATGGAGTTACACATTCTGGCGGTTCGCCTTTCATCTCTTCCACTCATGTACTCCCTCACCTACATTCAGACACACAAAAGTTGTCTCTCAGCGAGTTTCGTCAGCTTCAATGTTGATATCAAACGTCGTATCATCTTTCTTGTTGTGTTCATGCACATTAAATGTGACGCAAACGATTAGTACCGAAGACACCGCTAGAGGCTTGAAGTGGCGATTATATTTCTGCAAGTGGAGTCTCGTGAATAGAATTATATATTCCGTCAAGACAATTTCCCTTTTTCATATGTGAATAATGTGCATCACATGATTCACTCGTGAACCGGGTGTGTCATATACACACATACACACACACAATAGAATATAAGTATTCATATTATTCCACCAGGTGAGTCATTCGCAGAACTCTAGAGAAATGCGTAGGCGTGATACTTTGCTCCAACTTTGTGTGAGCGTGGAGGCGTTTTATCATTGCAGTTTGCCGACACAACGTAACATACACGGTTGTGCCTGTAATTCACGTGAATGCTTATGTCCAGTGCTCCTGCATTTTTACCTTTCGCTGTCTCTTCTTTCCGTTTGGCTAGTGAGAAGATACGAAATACAGGAGCCAAGTTGAAGATAACGTAGAATTACGACTCGAGATAAATTTGTTGGAGATGAGAGACGAATTCTCAACTTCCTCTTTGCCTATTTCTCTCTTCTCTTACCATTTTGTGTTTCTTTTTATGAACATCATATGTACTATCAGTTCTCGGCATCAGGAAATACGCGAATGCTCAAATAAAATTGAAGGAAAATAGTCTGTAGCTTGAAGATGAAAATTCATCAGAATAATATCGTCATCTTGGTAACAAATGGCGTGAGTGTAATTTTTTTTTTTTTCTTTCGAAATAACAAAGTTTTCCTGGGCATTTTATGCAATAATGATGGAAAAAAAACATATAGGCGTATCTCTGGCATATACGCCGCTTTGTTATTAGCATTTTACTTGCTTCAGTTTCCTTTCCTGAAAATTCCTAATAACAAATTGTCATAACAAAAAATCATTCAACACAAAAACTATGAAACAAAAAGCCTTAAATACCATAATTTAAATGAAAAATTCAAAAAAACAAAAAGACGTAAGTCCAAGGAGTGACGTGAAAAGTGGAAAAAACAAAAAGACGCAAGTGCCTAAGATACATCCCTTTCCCTTTAACATTAGCAATTACGCCACTTTGTTACTTAGGCAACGATATGCACTATCAGTCCTTGTCATCCTAAAATACTCGAATGTTCACCTAGAATTGAAGAAAAATGTTCTCCGACTTTGGAAAATGGAAAAAAAATTCAACAAAATAATATGAATTTTTTTCCATCATTTCTCCTCAATTTAAATTCTGAAACACGTATTTCCGGTTAGTGCAAGTGCAACTCTCCAGAAGTAAAAGAAAACGGAAAGATCTCATAAAGTACAGAGAGAGGTGACATATAACGAAACTTGGTCCATTTCTATTCTCCACCCGCAGACAAGCACCTGCACGTATTTGTCTACTAAAGCGAACGATGGAATGAAAGAGGTAGAAATAAAAGTGTGGTGGGAGTAATGCGGGGAGAGACGCCGCGACGCCAAGTACTTGGATATAGCTGGGACGTCGAGACGTCGCCCCATAAAACAAGGACGTATCTCACCGACACTGTGGCGCCGACATCCAGCTGGCGTCCCTGTCATCTTTCTTTTCTGCCTTTCTTCTTTCCTCATTCGTTCTATTAAATTCTCTTAATCTTCCTGTACTCGGTTTGACTGTATTTCCAATCGGATTTGCCAATTTCATTTATGAGACTGGAGAAAAATTTTTTAATTCATTTTTTCTTTTCAATTTATTTTTAAAATCATTTTATTTGAATGATTGAAAAGGGATTTGCGAGTTGATTATCGGTGAAATTCATTTGTTAAGATGTATGTGTGTCAGGATTCATTGCGTGCCGAGAGCCACATATTCGACGACGAAAAACGACGGGTGAGAGAACGCGTACGGTGCACAGAATCGAAATAGCCTCGGTGTCTAGACAGAGCGAACTAATAAAAATGCATAATTCTAAATAGAGAACGGGTGACTATAGGCCATCGTCAAACACATTCGAATCGAATTTGATCATTTTTTTTTCGGTTGATTCGATGAAAAAAAAAAGAAATTAAGCGAAGATTCTAGTCAGAATTTCATGGACTATAGATACTGTTGAGAATGTACAGTCGAACCTGGTTAATTGCCGGAGAAAAAAAATGGTTATACATCCTATTTTTACATAGGAAAAATTCCTATGTTAACATAGGGATCTTTACTAGCTCAATATAGAAATAATTCCTGTGGAACATAGGACTTTTTCCTATGTTACATAGATATTTTTCCTATATTACATGAGAAAAATATCTATGTAACATAGGAATTATGCCTATGTTTTTATGAGAATTGTTATCACAGGAATTATTCCAATGTTAACATAGGAGAAATTCCCATAAAATAGAGGAAATATACCTATAAAAAATGGGTAATTATCCTATTTTTCCATAGGACTAGTTACTATAGTGGCATAGTGCACATCCCTATCTTAATATAGGAATTTTTTCTATGTGAAAATGGGATGAATAACTATTCTTCTTTCTCCGTGTGAAATCTGGATGAGTGAGAAACCTTTATAATTATGTACTATGTACAATAACGACTATTCTACTGATTTTAACTGGAAAATGCTAGTACACTGAGAAAAAAAAAGTGGTAAAAAGTATCAAATATTGATGCCATTGGTGTTTAGCAAAGATATTTTTGAAATAATTAGAAAAGTTTTTGAATTTACTGAATTGAGTTAATTCAAACAGATTAACTAGTTGAATGGACTAAATTCAGTAGATTCAACAGCTTTTCTAATTATTTCGAAAAAAATATTTTCTGAGGACCAATAACATCAATATTTAACAGTTTTTACCACTGTTTTTTTTCTCAGTGTACAAAGCTTCAATTTCACTTTTCTGTACTTGAATTCTAATAGTTCATCCTGCAAATTAATACAGATTAATGTGCCGTAATATTGCATATGAAATTATTTTCCTCTCATCGTGAAGAAACCAATTGTGATTATTAATATAAAAACTTTGGTGTTTCGTACTATAATATTACTCAGATCATAACGAAAATCAGTGGAAAGCACAGTGATGTGGACCAATGTACTGTAAATTTACACTACTGTGCAGTGAAAAAACATTTAGCTCATTTAATGTAATTTCTGACCGAATACTCTTAACAGTATATCATAGAAATCCCTCGAAATCAGTGAAAACATTCGAAATAGGTTTTTTCTGATGATTTCATTGAAAAGCTGAAGAATTTTCAGGTGGAAAACATGTATTGGAATTTATTTTTATGATTTTTTTGAAAATTTCAAGGTTTTTTTGACATTTTTCATTTTTGTTCACTTCTTTGGGGATTTTTCCTGTTTTATTGACCGTAACGTCCCGGAACCTCTCATGCAAGACCGGCCCCAAGTTCTTACGACCAAAAATCAAGAGGAATTCCAGAAAAATCCTAAAAATCAATTCAGACACATGTTCTTTTATTTAAAAAAAATCCGTTTTTTTCCCTAAAAATTTTGAACCCATTCCACCCCTAATATCCATTTTCCCCCTTTTTCCAAAATATTCAATTCTTCAATTTAACCAGAAAAACATTCTAATTTTATTTTGGACACGTGAACCGGTGGAAACAGATGTTTCACAAGCAACGTGGCCCCCCGAGTTCACTGATGTACAGAATATATATAAATATATATTGCAAAAAGATGAGAAGAAGAGTATGTGTATGAGTAAAGAGGAAGAGAACGGGGGAGGGATGAGTGCGGGGACTCGGTATTCAGTTTTGCTTCTTGTTCTCGTTGAGGCTTAACGGCCCCACGCCGATGTAGACGGCGACATCGGGTCCTGTATGCGGCGTTGGCGTTATAATCCGCCTGCGCTACACGATATAATGTTACAGTTGCCTGGCGCCACTTCGACCGGACACTCGAGCTATTTGGATCGTAATTCGTATATGCTCTCGATACTTTATGCCCTTTTCTCAATGTTTCTGCAATTCAATCAATTTAAATGCCTGATTTTTTTTTTCATCCATTTCGAATCTTTAATTCAAGTAGAAAATCCACGTTTGATCAGACACATTGGGAATTAATCGAATAGAATTTAAGGATGTTCTACAGGTATTGTAAGCGGGGGCTGTGCGGCATGAGAGGGGCAGTGATTTCGTCAGTGCTCCAGTCCCTGAACATGAATAAATGAGCTTTTAAATTCCTCATTAAAATGATTTTCAGGGAATTATGGAACGCTGTGGGTGTTCAAATATTATATTATTATCATTACATTTCATAGGTATTTTTTTTATTCTTTATTTAATTAGTTTGAGAATTATTTTGAAAAAAGCGCTGCATTCTAGGAAATTCTGGCGACTCAAGTTGGCAGCACTTATGTGCGAATGACAATTTTCCAATCATTTCCATTAATTTTAATGCCCATTATTGACCCAATCGTCGTATGAAAATGGAGCGTTTGTGCGGGTGGTAATTTCTCACCTATATCCGAAGTTTCATCCAATTTGAAGAATTTTTCGAAAAGTTTCTTAAGCTTTTGTGAATTTCCCTTAAGAACACATGTTAAACGATGGTTTTTAAAAAATTGATAACTTTTAAACCAGGCATGAAAAAAATCCAAAATTTCGCATACGGTTTCTTTATGAATTGGAGAACCTTGGAAAGAAATTTTTCATTGAATTCGTACATTTTTAAATTTTGATAAAATACCGGTAGAACATCCTTGATTCAAATTCCCTTTGAGTGAACTCATGACTTTTTCCCGCAACTCCTTTCCGATGAAATTCGAGACTCTCGTGAATTATTTCCACTTTTTTTTTTTTTTTAATTTGCAAGAAGCAGTGAAGTATCCAGCAATTCGATGCAATTTGCCAAGAACAATAACTTGACTTTCCAGACAACAACGGGAAATGATGCTGCGTGTATGTGACATCATGGGTTAACTCTCTTCTCGCTCAATATCAAATTACTTGCATACAAATTCTGCATAACCATATACGCAGAATCATGCGATACATACAAAAGTCCATTGAGAATGAGAAATCCTGGAAAAACCGGACCTGCAAGTCAAAATGAGTCAGGATTTTTTTTTATCGTGAAGATCTTCACATAAAAATCTGAAAAAATTCAGAAAGATGCTGGGGCATGTCCCCATTGTTGCTGAATTTTTTCAAATTTTTTCATCATGTCCTTCATCCTGAAAAAAATTATCTGATATTATTCCAATTATTAAAAGATAATATCGTTTAAAATGAAATGAAATACTCATAAAATACTTGAACTTTGTTGAATTGGTCCATTAAAAAGCACAACACATCCATTGCGTAGGCAGACAATATATATTCTGAGCGGAAATTTCAAACTTGGCAGCTGTTGGTAATTTTCTTACTCTCTCTCTCTCTCTCTTTTACTAGCCATCGAGTTTTAAATTCCACGCAATCTGACGCGAAACGTGGTGAAACAAACACTAGTGCGACAGATGATTGTCTTTTGGCTGAGTCCAGAGAGAATAAGAAGAAAGAAGAGAAGAGTGATTTGGCACAGTACTAGACGAGGTCGTAGGGGCTTTGCTTTATTTACCTCTCGGTTCTTTCGGTATTGCATCTGTGAACAGATGAAAGAGCCTCGATTTTCCCTCATGACAAAAGTACTTATCAATATTTTATTTTTATTTTCACTTGAAGATAAAATTTAAAAAAATGAAAAATAAAAAGCGATTGCCCTGATACGATTGACATTGATTGGATTACATGATTGACTGTATTGCAATTAAATTAACCCACGCAGATGATTTATTTTAATACAAAATCCCATAGAACTATGAATAAAATTAATTCTCCCAGGATTTATTCATCAAAAGTTTTTTTTTTCTATCTTTTCCTTTTTTTTCCAGGAACTATTCACTTTATTTTTCTTCTGCATTCATCACAGTCAAGTGACAACTAACAATTATCCTTGAAGCATGACGTCATTAATAGGAAAGGAAAAAAAAAAATTATGCGACCCCGATTTTCAAAGTGCATGAGAAAATTATCGAACGCCCACAATGACAGGTGAGTCTGTGCAAGAAAAAAATTTCATAATAATTAAAAAAAGAAAAATTGTAAAGTTTTTCAATTCAAATAATTCAATTAAATTTTTTCATACCACCGATCTTCATCGATGATTTGAAATAGCTTAAAGCACTTTTCACGCGTACGTTATTTCTTTTTCTTCATTCTGCTCTTCTTTTATTGATAGCTACAGGCACTTGAGATAGCACAAAAATTGCACGAGAGCAGGTGATTACCGCGAGCTGTTTGGTTTAGGCAGATATACATCCTCTCTTCTTTTTTTTTGTTTTTTAAAAAATAAAATTTATTTCCATTTCAGGCTATTGAAATGATCTAGATGGTCAGGTGTGCTTTCACGCACCCAATTACATGCCCTTCCGGGATTGAATTTAACTGCACACTGAAAGAAATATTTGGAGGTTTCAAACTAAAGAAGTATGGGAGAAAAAAACATTGACTATGAATTAAAATTATTGTTAGTAAATATTGTGATCGGAAATAGGAATTTTCATTCTGATATCGAATTTTATTAGCTTCAAGTATAACTATCAGATAGTAGACATGAGTATGAACTGTTGGTTCTCGTTATGTGAAATTCGATTGTCATAGTTGTAATACAGAATTAGTTATGATAACTAAAAAGAGGTAATTTATGATTTTTCACTTTTTTCAAATTTTCCGAAGTTTTTTGTAATTATCTTTCTGCCAAGGAACTCTTCAGGGAAATTTCAAATTAATGAGAAATTTACATAGATAGAATTTTCACGTACTCAATCATTAGTAGTTCGAATATAAATTCATGGATTTTGTTTTATTTCAGTCGAACAATCCTTTATAAAGTGTGGGTTATGATACGGAAATCGCTAACAGAACAAAAATATGATAACGGAAATTTTACACGTCTTGATTCAATGTAGTAATCTAAAATAGTAACCCTAACATTATAATTCTGGGCTCGATAACTAATTTGAAATAGTTCATTTTCACCTTGCCTATTAAACAGATAGTCATAGCAATACGAAAAAATCCCCTCAGTACTGTCTTATTCAGCAAAATTCATCTTGATCCGGCAATTCTAATCAGAGAATCATTTTTTCCGAAACTGTATAAGCCATTTGTGTTGGAGCTCCATAAGGCAGCCATGTGGTGCATTTATTGAGCATTATATACGCTGTCATTTGGTGCCCAGTCTCGATATGCGGGACGACAGATAGGGTACATACCCTAGCGTTAGAATGTGTCACGTAATTTTATTACACTAGTGCAACGTGTTCCTCCACCACTTGATCAGTAAAAAAAAAAAAACCCATAGATTTCACGTGGATTAGAAATTTTATTTGCCAGATGTCCCCAAATGAAAGAATTCTCAATAAAGAAAATTAATTCAATAAAATAAAAAAGTGTAATTACTTCAAGGTCATTACATGCAAGTACTGCAAGTGTCATTTGCATTTTTCGACAAGTACATTTCACCCTTAATTTCACTACTGAAAGACAGTATCCGCATAATTATCAGTGAAACAAGCGTGCAATGAAGAGGGCCAATATATGAGGAGTGGCCAAGACATTCCCGCAATATGTCTTATCCGTCTCATCATGAAAACCGGATGAGCCACATAGAGAGAGGTTTTTCAAAAAGAAGTTTTGTGGGTAGTCAACCCAGTGGGCTTTTGCGATTGTTATTAATTAGGCAGTTGGCTCACTTTTACGCCAGGTGTAATGCATCACCTGCAACTTCCATCTACTGTGCACTCTTGTACAATGGACAATAGATACTGTACCGTATGTAATATACACGCCACGTGACATGGAAAGAAAAACGAAAGGTACTCTGAAAGGCAGTGGGAGTTTATAGGGGTCACACGTGACATCTGACCCACATCCAGCTGTTTTGAAAAAAAAAAAATATATTAATGATGAGGAGCAGAAACGATTACTAATCTCAATTTCCGTAAAATTTGATTTTTAATTGAATGAAATTAATGAATTAAAAAAAAATTAATTAATTGAAGCTGAAACATTTTTGGAGTAATTTATTGATCAAGTTCATGATTTAACGTTAAAACTTGACAATTGGTGGTAATTTATGGGGTATACGTTACTTTGTGCGAGGAGAATTACGAGACGAATAATTACTGCACTTAAAATATTGCAACATACACAATATATGTATATATATATATCTATATATATAATGACATAAATGAGTGGATAGAAGGTGTCAGGGTGGTTCTTCCCTGTTCAGGAGAAAATCATATGTTCTGAAGTATGGTAAAATTAAATGCACCTGTATAGCAGTAGTAAACTACATGTATTTATGTCATAATGAACCTCACGCAGAGGGAATAACTGCTGGAAAAGGGGAAAATGATGATAGCCTTTAACTCCCACGTGATTATTACAATTACAAGTGATTACTTCTTTTTTTTTCTCAATTTTCAAGTGAAAAAAAAAAAATAATATTTAAATGATAACCAAATTTTCTTGCTTCAAATATCAAGTAAAACAAGAATTTTACACAAGAATGTAAAAATTTGAAAAATCGACAAGTGTTATGGTAATTTTAATTCCCTAATTCATGTGTGACTTTCACGAATTTGCCGTCAATTTTTACGATGCACGCAGTCTGCTCGCGTGTAGTCATCAAACTTCCGGTTCCGGCACGTGCGAGCCGGTTTTTCATCAATAAAAGGAGCCAAGCATTACCAGAAAAAGGAAAAAAAAAAATCAAGCGAGTGAAAGAGAGAGGAGGTCGATGAAAGAGAAAACAAAAAAAAGGAAAAAGAAAGTGAAGCAAAAATGTTAGAGGATAAAAGAAGAAAAGAAGATACGTTGGCTGTGTGTTGCACCTGACGTGTCGAGGGCTGGACTTTTACCCGCCTCTTCGACGTAGATCTTGTTGCACGATATGGATGTTAATGATCGCGAATTGAGACAGTGCGACTGCCTCTCCTTTGACCACGAAAAAAAAATAAAAAATGGTACGATAAAAATAATTGGATCTCTCCATAAGAATAAGTGATTGAAAAGCAACAACTAAAGAATAATTGCACATACTCCGCCCGAATGAGTTGATTATCGAGTTGGAAAAAGACAATTAGTTGATTAAGTGGCCAGATGATTATTCCAGAAGTTCTTCTTCTTGTACTGCATTAAAATTAGAGGTGTATCTTCTAGCAGCAGAAGCCGACGAGATCTACGAGCATGTTTATCATGCTAATAGTTCACTAAAAGCAAAAAAAAAAAAAAAATTAAAGAAGAAGGTAAAAGTAAATTGGTAAAAATAAAAGAGCATGGAAGATCTATAGGCGAAGTGAATATATACCTTGGTTGGAAACGTGAAAGTATCATAAGTTGCATTGATGGCATCTTGTAGAACGTACGAAATTACGCATCGGTATTCGTGATCGCGTTCGTCATTCGGGAGCAGCAAGCAGCAGCAGTTCCACACTGCCCTCAGGGCTAGAATGAACTTGTAACGTTCAAGGAGCGTGGGAAGCATACCTGCCAACCTTTTATTCTACCCTCTCTCCCTTCAACTATCTCTCATTTTTACCTCATATATACGCCAGACTGCACGAGATAGACTTAAACGAAAAGCGAGCGAGAGAGAGAGAGACCCTATCTCTCTCTCTCCATGATACTGTAATTATACGTGGACGTTTTCTTCGATGACTTATAACGGGTCACCTGAGGATCTTCTCCTCGTCACGCAAACCTTTCATGGTATAGATGATGATTTTTATCCTCTTAAATTTCATAATAAAATGAATTCTCAAATTGCCTAGTGTCACCTACTTTTTTTTTTCATTATTAATATCTTCTGAACTTTCACAGGATAATTTAACTGATATGTTTTTATTTTTCTCTCCATGTAGACCTTTTCTTTTCGAGGGGATTCACCAAGTAGCCTCGCGTGATACTGGCGTGTGCCCGCGGGGGCGTTCAAGCACAACTACTACCGCCACAATCCCAGGATATCTCTTTGCGTGTCCAGGAATTCTGCAGGTGTGTGCTGCTTTCTGGATGAGAAAGGAATCGAGAGACTATCTGAAAAAGGAAAAAAGAGAGAAAAAAAAAAAGATGAAAAAGTCATTTATGAAAACCAAAGGGAGGAGGGAAAAAAAAAGGCATTGAGGTGGAGATGTTGCCTTTGGCAGTGACGTCAGAAGGAGTGCGTGGCTCTGAAATATGGGCGGAACTTTACGGATGACTGCTTAGGGTCTTTCTCACCCGCATATTTTCATACTTTTCTTCACAATCTGGCACAAATTTCTTTGATAATTCATCTCATTTAGCTTCTTTTTTTCCAGCAAAAACTTCTAATCAGAAATCACGAGAATTGGTGGTGATTGTTAGTATATAATTTTTTTTGTTCTAGCTTCCCAGTAGCAGCAGGTAGTAAACTTTTGATTGCTAAAATAGAGAGGAACCAGGAAAAAAATCATTTCTTTGATGATAATAGCAGGTGATCATTAGACATTTGCTGTCCAATATATAAGGTTAAAAAAAAGTAAAAATTTTACTTGGATTCAGGTAGTCTGTGATATCCTAGAGCTATTCACAAACAGTTTTATATAATCACAGTTGTATAGGAGTAGTGTAGATGTAGAATTATGCCTATATATAAGTTTTTCGACACGAAGGTCCCGCATTCCCGTGAAATCGTAGACTTTTAGATGCTTGGAAGATGATGAAGAAGAAGAAGAAGAAGAAGCATCCCCGGAGGATATTCCCATGAGTTGGGGGCGGCCACCAAGTGGATTTTGCGCACACCAATCCAACCATGGTCTATCCTCCGGCAATCTCTCATCTTCTTTTGCCTTTTCTTTTTTTTTCATTTCTCCAGTTCGATATATTCTTTTTAAACTCAACGCAGCAAAATGGAGAGGTGCAGATATGAAAAAATTCGTATATTCAGAGGCGCTATTACGAGAGAGTACTTGCACTGTCATTAAAAAATCGGTGGGGACAAAGTTTTGACTGATTTTATAAGGAACAAAAACTATAGAGGTACTCTCATACTGAGAGTCATGGTTGAAGAGCTATATGTTCAAAAAAACCCATAGAAAGGCTCCTGTAATTGTTTTAAGGATGTATGAGTGAGATTATGGAATTGTGAATTTTGATGGGTGGGGATGAACTCAAACGGTTGCAGGGTGAACTTAAGGAAATGACCACGTGACGGGTACTGTGAATCTGGCCAATCATGACAAGAAATAGATGATTAGATGAAATAATCCGAGCTCCAATTGTATGTTTCTCTTCAGGATCAACGAATACATAGTATTTTTTAAATATTGCCGAATCACTATAATATCCATCTTTCTTATAAATATTTGTTCTCTGAACTAGGGAAGCTTGAAAATTTGATATTCATCAATTTATGATCATAAACTCCATTTCTCCATAAGAGCCCATGTATTTTATGTCAATTTTCAATCATTTTTTATCTCCAAACTATGAACGGTTATCTACCCCGGACTTCTTACAGTTCAATTCTTCAAGGAAGGACCTAACTATGAAAAAATTTTGAAATCTCAAATCGAAAAGTTTTAACAACGCTTATACATTTTTAAGTAATTTTTTTCTCTGCGAATTTGGGAGTTCGAATTGAAGATATCCTAAGAAGGATATCTTCACCCCTCAAGGAATAGAATAAGAGAAATTTTTTTTTTTCAATTTGAAAATTTTTTTATCGGCATGAAAGAAGAATTGTATACAAAATAGATACAGACACTAAATGGATCACCGTAGCCCTAGAGCTTTTACATACATATAACTGAAGGATGTAATGAGTTTTATAAAATCATGAGGATTGTGGTCGTATGAGGAAATGTACACAGGGAAAAGTGGTTTAAAAAATCGTATAACGCTAAGAGAAAAGTGGTGGAATCGTAGTGGAATTTTTTCCCTCAAATATGCTCTATTCACTGCCATAACTCCCAAAAAAAACGACTTTTTTAGGACTCAGATGTGAATGAGTCTCGATATCTGAAAAAACTGTAGCTTTTTACCAGAAAGTCTAGGTTTGTGAGAAATTAGCACTCGGTGTGTCACCAACGCGTCTAGCATTCTGTGAATTTTGCTATCAGGAGAACAAGACCATCAAGAGATATCATGCACATACCTCAAAAAAGGCGGTGCCAGCTCCTCACAATTGTTACCAACCAGGCATCAATCCGATCGGTAAAACAGGCGAACATAAGGCAAAAGTGTAAATACGTGCGTTCGACAAACTCTCAACATTTCTCAGTAGTACTAGATATAATAACACTAAAAAAAAAAATTTGAACAATATTTCTCTGTATTATACGTGAAAATGCCATGTGAAAAGATAGTCCCGGATTATCATGCACGTGCATGTTGACAAAAGAAGTTTAGCTTGTAAAGCTGATTAAACCTTAGTTAATCACAACCGAACAGGATAGTATAAATGTATAAAAAGATGAATAGTAGTAAGAGGCAGAAGTATGTATTTACGTTGTTATAAGCTTAGTCTCCTGATACTGTTGTGTCCTAGCGGGCGGTCCCGCGCGGCAAACTTGACCTTATAGCATCCTCTTATTGTATTATGTTTTCCCAATCCAATCGACATAGCAACTGAATTCAGTGCTGCAGTCCGTGAATTCCTAAGATTCTACCATCATACCTAACGGAGGCCCCTTAGTTGTAAATTTTTCATGTGCCTAATGATTCTCACTTTGCGTGTAAGAAAGTAGCGCAAAAGATAAATTGCAAGAATTTTGTTTGTGCGCCTCTTTCGCACATGTATTTCAAACAGACAGATACACACACACACATACATACACACCCGTTACACATTTTTTGCGCCTTTTTTTTCGAGCTCTGGGGAAAGAGTGGGGGAATCTCTTACTTTCGGAGACTACGGAATCAGTTGAGCTGAAGTTTTGACAATTTTTTTTTGGATATGTCTTTCGTGCTGTTTCATAATAATGGAAATTCTGCATTTTTGGTTGCAGGTGGGAGAACATTAGGAGCTTTGTGGGAATTTTTTTCATCCCGGAATGATGCTGAATTTGTTGGAGATCATTTTTTTTTCATCTCATTGGGAATTTTCAACGGCTGTCTGGAAGTGGAGACTGGTGTGCGTGATAGGTATGGGATTTGAGGTTCAGGGGTTTGATTCAAGTACTAGAGAAGCGTATGTAGATTTGGGGGATGTCTTCTTCAGTTTTATGAGTGCCTGATAGCCCGGCAGAGCGCCGCAGCGCCACGCGTCATGGCGAGCACCACCGCAACGCGCGGCGCCCCTATATCTGCAAGAAAATAGCACGAAATCCAATGATAATTCTGGAGTAATCATGAAAATTGTTCTTGGAGGATGTCTGGAAGGGAATACGGGTTTCAAGGTGATTCTGAAACCTCTAATTTTGTGAATTTCATTCGCATTTGTGTGAAGTGGAGACACTTTAGTTTTCATGTCTCATATCATTGTCCTAGTGCTAGAGCAAAAAGGACATAAATGGTACCTATCTTGTCAGGCCCTTTTCACTCTGGATTGACGATATAATGAGAATGGCGAGGAATAAGGGGAAATATTGGAGATAGGTCTTTTCTGATGATTTCCTTGGAAAGCTGAGGAAATTTTCGGTGGAAATCATGTGCTAGAAGTGACTTCTTTGAATCTTTCAGGAATTTGATTATTTGGATCAAGATTTGAAGGTGAAATTCTTTCCGTTTTTTAATTTTTTTTTTGTGGGAATATCTCGTTTTGGTGTTGGTCTTGAATGAAAGGTGTTCTAGTAGGAAAAATGATCGATTTTTGAGGTAATCATTGGGCAAGAACTAATTTTTATAAAAGTGCCCATAAACACCTCAAGAATCAATCATTTTTAAATTAAAAATTACATAAATCAATGGAAAATGATCTAACCTTCCCTTTAAGTCTTAAGTTTAAGACCGACCCCAAGTCGTTACGACCAATAAAATCGAAGATATTCCCGAAAAAGGACATTTCCCCCCCAAAAAAAAAGGTTCATCTTCAAATCTTGACCAAAAAAGTGGATTGGTCGAAAAAATAAACAAAAATCGATTCTGGCATATGATTTCTATGGGAAATTCCCTCAAAATTTCAATGGAATCATCGAAAAAATTCCATCTCTAACAGTTTCCTAAAAATCTCCAATTTGCCCTACATGCACCGATCTAACATGGTCGCAAATTAATTTTTTAAGAAATGCTGCAGTAAAAACCCTTAGAAAATTGTTAAAGTGAAGACATTTCATCCAGGAACACGGACTAATGATTCCAGAACCACATGAAGGATTGATTGACCTATCCAATATGAATAATTCAATGTAATAAAGCAGTCTATGTAAATTAATAATCAATAAATAGCTTCTAATTAGAGCATAATCAAGCATTTCATTATTTTTCCTTCCTCCTTATTAAAAAATCATGAATTAACTCCTTCAATAGCATAGAAACATAATTACATAGTAGATATTCAGAAAAAAAAACGTATTCTACATGAAAATACGAGGAAAAATCTAATTTATTGATTTCGAACTACATTTCAAAAATTCCAAATTGAATTTTCCGAAATTCACGAATGGAATATACGGAAATTCCATTTCTGAAATTGGAAGAATGTAATAGAAGTTTTTAAAGTACACTCCGAAAAATTCGAATTGAATTTTTGGAACAATTGAAATAAAATACATTGGAATTTCGTTGTTAAAATTCGAAAAATCTGATTTGTCGGTTTCGAAGTATTCTTCCTAAGAAATAAAGAATTCAATATTTTAGCCATAATATACATGGAAAACGCTGATTTGTTGTTTTTCAAGCGTATTCGGGGTGTGAGAGGCTAAACAATTAAAGAAAAATGAGCAAAAACCATTTGTTATTCCATTAAAATCTTTTTATTCATCCGCATTCATAAAAATTCTTCTTCACTGCTTCAAACTTGTTCTTCATTATGTCTTTCCTGTTGATGCAAAATCCTGTGGAGATACAGTGTCCAGCTGTGAACAGAAACATTAAACCGTTATTGCCTGAGCTTTTCGCAGCTTTCAAAGATTAATCCCTTTGCTGAAGATTTATTTCAAGGATTTGCATTTAAATTTCATCAAATGTGTTATTCTTTATTTTATTATTCAAGTTTCAAGTCATTCAGATGCTCCAGAAGAAAATTCAAAATAATATTTAAATAGAAATATAAAAAATTACATAATATAGAATTTACATAATTTACTTTCCCATTGAACTACACACATATTAATTTACAAATGGACTCAAACAAAAATTTAAATAGAAATGTTTATGCAAAAAAAAAGTTTATGGGCAAAATTGTTCCTCAAATTTGAACCTATTTGAATTTTTTCCTATTTTTCCTTTTAATCCGCAATTAAAAGACATGCAGCGCCATCTATTCTCATTCCCAAAAAGATTCGATACCCAGAAGATAAATATACCCCACAATCTACTTTACTAACGACTAATAACAAAAAATCTCTTCATTACCGACTTTTAAACATCAATTTTCCATTCAATTGTACTCAGCTGAATTTCCCCAATTTTGTTTACCTCCTCTGCAGTTTGAATTTAAATTTGAAGAATAAGGGATTTCCCTCATGTTCTAATGAAGAATCAACCATGACTGATATAAAAAAAACAATCGCCTTACTATGTGAGCATATCGAACAATGTACAGGGATAAAAGTAAAACCCGAATACTACAGAATAGCTAAGTACAATGAAGAATCATCAGAAGCTGTAAGAGAATTCTGAAAATTAATTAAATATCGTTATCTGAGAAGCAAAGTAGCGTAAGTCCTATGTATAAAGATAGCACTTACGCCACTCTGACTTTAAGGAGACGATTTTAATCGAATCATCAAAATACTAAAAATAATTCAAATTTTACAGGTGGAATGTTTCTGGTCAATTTTAAACGTCCTAAGCTTCTCTGCAGTGAAGAATATTCAGGCAGACATTGATCTTCAGCATTATGGTACGTTCCCTAATAACAAAAAAATAGAAAAACTAATTAGCTACTTAAAGGGTAACGAAAGATCTTGTACTAAATTTTTGGACTAATTATTTAACGAGATTTATTAATATTTTTGTTATAAAAAAGTGGCAACGACTGACGAAAGAAATTATAGAGTCGATGCTTCCGTTATTTCATGAAAAAAAAATCATAATTAGGGTAGAAGTACCGTTTTTTTGGCCAATGTACCTTTTTTGACCACTTTATATCCAAATTCGAATATGAATCATTTAATAAGTTCGATAAAATAATAATAAGTTAGATTCATATAATTATGAAGGTTTGGAATTCTATGAAAATATTATTCTGATTTAAGATTTTTTTTCACTGTTAAACATTTCCCTCTGAATTTTCCGTGCGAAATTCGGATAATTCACGGTTAAAGTCACATTTCTACTGGAATTTCATATAATTACGTCATTGAAAAATGAATAAATCATCGATTTTCAAATAATTTCACTCCTGGATATCAATGAATTTCGTAAATTTCAGTTTAGTTTCTTGAAAGCTTAGTAAAAATAGAAAAATTCGAGACAAAAAATTGAAAATTCAAGTCATTTTCACTCTGAATATTCATGTTCAGTTGAAAATTCAAGTAAGTTGTAGAATTTCCGTCTCAATGCTACTTGAGACATATAGATTCCTTTGAATTTCCTCTGAAACTCACAGATTTCATAACAATATTCTCATTTAAAAAATTCAATATCATTTTTATGAAAATTCCCATCAAATTGTCTATGAAATTTCCATTTCAGTAGTGAAGAGGTAGAACAGGATAAGTCAACTTATCCTTGTGATTATTTTGGAGGAAATAGCTCGGAAAGTAAGCGAGATAAGGCGATATCACTCATCTTTTTTGATAGGAAATTTCAAGAGTTACAAAACAGATTCGAGGCAAAATCGTCCTATCTCGCTTATTTTTTGAGGTATTTCCAAAAAAGTGAATGAGAAAAAAACGACTTATCTCGTTTTACCTCTTCACTACTGATTTTTTGCTAACAGTGTTCTATTAACTCTAATTTGAAGTGGCTAAAAAGGGTGCAAAGGTGGCCAAAACTGGTCTAAAACTACCCTATTGTTAAACAATGAATTTGAAAATTTGAATTTTACTGGGTCTTCCGTTACCCTTTAAAACTAACGAAAAAGTTTATTCGACATCTGCAGATAAATATAAGTCAAGTAAAATTTATTTGGCATTTTTGCAATACCCTGGAATGGAATTTTATGGCTTATTGGAGAATGATCCTGCAACTTCTCGCGAGATTTTATTGGCACTTGCTTGGCTCATTGGTATTCATAATGCTTTGGAGACTGCAATGAGATTTAAATTGATTGAGAGTTCCTTGGGCAGAGAATATTCGCATATCGACGATTCCCTGGTAAGTAGATACTTCAAAAAAAAAAAAATCAGTTTTATTTCAAACATTTGGGAATTAGCTAAGAATCTCAAAATTGGAAGATTTCGAAATTTTTTGAGATTTCTCGGAATTTTTGGTCAATTTGATATTTTTCCGAACTTAATGATTCGATCAATAATATAATTTCTTAATCCATTTATAAGGCAATTTTTTGGTCGCTGCTTACTCCTTTGGAAAGTCTAAAAGAAGGAAAAAAGAAAAGAAGAAAGAATTCAATTCAAATTTTGTACCCAATTTAAATTAAATTCTTTCTTCTTCCCTTTTTTCTTCTTTTGGACTTTCCAGCTACTTCGGAGTAAGCAGCTACTAAAAAATGGCCTCATAAATTAATAAATTGATTAAGAAAATGATATTTTTCCAAATTTTTCCCGAAATTTCTCTGGAATCCATGTTCAGCAACCTTCCGTTGCCCACTTGAAACATTAAAATCAGTTTACCTTAGAAAAAAAGGGGCATAAGTACTATGCTTATACTCAGCACTTACGCCACTTTGTTTCTGAGATGAGCATAAGTGCCTGTGTATAAGCATAGCACTTACGCCCCTTTGTTTCTAAGGTGACGCTTTAATAAGTTGTATTTTTCAAATTTCTTGAGAATGTTTTCCATTCAGGCGAGAAAAGAACCGGAGCTATCAGAAAGAGAAAATCCGCCTGAACTATCAGACGAAATTAATTCAATAATCCACAAATGTACACGAATTAGTAATAATTTCAAGGAAATAACAGAACTTATGAATGAAAAAATTAAATTAACGACAAAAGCACATGCAGCTACTCTAAATACTTGTGGTCTTCCGCATCTTCATATGTCAGAAATGAGCATCATCAAAAGATATTTTATTAATGGGAATAAATTTACGAGAGAAGACGTAGAATTTGAAGAATTGCAACGTGCAGGATTGATGATTGAATCGCATATGAAGTGGCAGAAAAAGGAGAAACTGTTTTTTGATTGGATGGTAAATAATTTAATTTTTTAATTAATTCGTCTGAAAAAAAATATTATAGTATCAGAGAAGAGAAGAAATTAATTAAAAAAAAAAAGAAATAATTATCAATATTCATTTTATTAATTTTAGGAGACAGTTCTTGAAGAGCATAAAGCCAACAAATCTGGAGGACCTTCGGAGAAGAATCTCGATGAATTATTGAAATTCATCACAGTAATAAGACATCTAGTGAAAAAGAAAATTTCTGCTTTAAAACAGAAAAATGAAACTAACGAGAACATTCCAAAAATTGCATGTACATCCAAATTCTCAAGAAATCAAGAAAAAGATGAGGCAAAACTCTGGAATTCGAAAATAACGAAGAAATTGAATGAAGAAGAAATTTCAGTATCAGAAAAAACAAAATTAATAACTGAAGAATTAAAAATACTTTTAAAAGCTATTCCCAATTGTATTCAGATTTAATTTGCAAAAAAAAAAAGATATTTCGGGCGATATTCTTTATTAAATAATTTATTTACAAGTCCTCGCATGCAGGAATTACTTCAACCATCACTGGAATATCTATGAAACCTCATAAATTAATACAATGATTAAATCTTAATTGTTTCTTCGATTTTCCTGAAGAAAAAAAAAAAAAAGAAAATGCAATAGACTCTCATAGGCCCCGACTATTTATTTTCATAATTAAAAATTTTATTTCACATCATTTACTAATTCATTCACTTTTTTTTCTTTTTTCTTATGTACAAAAATGCGATCTCTCTCACTTTATCATATTACACTAGATCAAGTAATAAAGATTTATTTCATACAGATAATTGCTTGTTTAATCATTATTTTTTTTTCCCTTATTCTGCTTCTTTTTCTCTTCCTTCCAATAGTTGCACATGAGTGAAGTTGATAATTATCAACACTATATTAAAACTGGAGATTATAGATTAAAAAAAAGAAAAAAAAAAAAGAAAATAAATGAAAATCGAAATTTCAATCCTGGAAGAATTGAATCTTCGGGACAATTGAATTCGTTGAATTCACAGGCGATAGGCGTGCAATCCACAACTACAATAAACATTATTCGGATTATCACAGTCTGTGTATTTACAATTTAAATTATTTATTTAAATCTAGCTGCAACTTAAAAACTTTTATCTATTTTTTTTTCTTCATGTTTTCTTAAAAATTAGGTTGTTTTATGTTTTTTTTTCTTCCTCTTCTTGAAATAATAATTATTCTCTATCGTCATCGTGATCGATGGCCAGCATTTTTCATCGATTGGATAGGGCGCATTTGTCCTCTTTGAATTATTTAAAAAAAAAAGCCTGAGCTAAAGGAAAAATCCTGTTTATGAAAATTTGAATGCAAACTTTTTTTTTCAATTAATAAAATTCCCTGAACTCAAATAAAACCAAAAAAAAAAAGAAGGAAGAAATAAAAATCGAAAAAATACTTCTATCCTCAATTAACGTGTGTCTCATCTATTTACATAATAATTAACCTAAATTATTCGTGTTTCATAGCAAATAGGCAATTATCATTTAAACCATTGACAATTCCCCACGAATGAACGAAAAAAAAAAAAAAATAAAGAAATTATATTTACTCGTATTAAACGACTGAAATTAAAATTCTGGATGAGATCATGGAGCATTACATAATATCAAAATTCAACTCACTCCAACTCAACTCCAAAAAGGAAAAAAAAAACAAAAAAAGAAAAAATAAAACAAACTACAATTTTCATCATTTAAAAAATTGAGAAAAAAAAAAGAACTCTTTACTTTCTCTTCTCCAAAACTATGAATCTCAGTCGTTCAATGCCATTCGAGAATAAATTAACATAGTCTTAATGAATTAAAATAAAGATAATAATGTAAATAAGATGATCGAGTGTCATCAGAACAAAGAATCTCACGTTGCACTACTCGGACTGCATAAAAGAGTCATTAAAAAAAAAAAAAAAAAAAAAAAACGAGTCAATCGATTAAGACGGAAAATACAGATCATATTTCATGATAAAAAAAAAGCAAAAAAAAAATTAATAATAATAATAATAATTGTAGATGATTTTTTTTTGGGACAGGTGAATCGGACGTTATATTCTGACATCTAATGTCTGCTTTTGCATTGATTTCTATCGTGCAAAGCCCAAAAAATCGGTGAGTCTGTCATTCCAATCGTGCAGCCAATGAGATGGTCCATGTGTTGCTTGCCTCTGCTTACAAGGATTCATCTCTTTTTCCGGTGGCATATATTCTTCTCCACGTATGCAAAAGTAACTTTTTATTGGACTACGACACATTGGACACCTGTCCAATTTACCGAAACATGAGGCACATATACATGTATGTCGACAGGGCAATAAAGCACGTGATAATGGAAAATATTGACAAACAACGCATAGCTGTTCACCGGCTGTATTCCACAGAGATCCCTCGGAATCACCAGCGCCAGATGCAACTAAGGCACCCCTAGAATTTCCACCGTTGTTATTACAAGGCTCTGCCAAGGCTAGAGCTGGCCCAAGACCAGAAGAAACATCACCCTCGTCGTAATTTGTTGAATTGCCCGTTGCCAAATACAATTGCTGAAATTAAAATAAATTCAATTAAAAAATAATCTTCAGGATGTTTGGGAGGTACAATGGGAAAAGAGTTAAATAGGGGAAGGTGGGGTAAAATGGGTACACGGGGTAAAATGGACATGGGTTGATTTTTGTATTTTATATTATGAAAATTACTCGAAATGGATGGAAATATTGGAGATAGGTTGTTTTTGATGATTTCGTTGAAAAGATGAGGAAATTTCCTATAAAAATCATATGTCAAAAGTTATTTGTGAATTTTTCAAAAATTTCATTTTTTGCGCAAGTGTTGGGCCCGGTTTTCCAGAATATCTTTGGTTCTATTGATCGTGACGACCTGGAGTTGATCTCAAATGAAAGATAAGCTCATTTCCCATTGACTTATGGGGTTTAAAAAGAAAAATATCAATTTTCTTAAGTATTTATAGGACAAAAACTGATTTTCAGAAAATGACCTATAAATAATTCAAAAAATTGATTAAAAAAAACAATTCAACCACATAAATCGATGAGAAATGAGCTCATGAGGGCCGAAAAGAGAATTTTCTTTCATTTTCAAATGAGAAACCCCTTAAAAACTTGGCTAAAAACGCAAATTTTTCAAAAAATTGGCAAAAAAAAAATTAACACATGTTTTTCGCCTAAAATTTCTTCAGCTTTCCAATGGAATCATTAGAGGATTTCTATCTCGAATCGTTTGATTGAAGTGTTCATTCTACCCCACCTTCCCCTATTCGTATAAAAGTGCTAATAACAACTTATATAACATGAAATCCTTGGATCTGATTCAGTGAGCCTGTAAAGAATGTAATGAAAAATGAAATAAGCCTTAGAAACAAAATATCAATTGAAAACTGGAAGATTGCTACCATTTTTTACATTCCTTTAAATCTTGAAAAAATCAAAGGATAGTAGAATTAAACGAATGGTAGGGTCACACGACCAATAGATGGACACTGACCAAAAGATAGACGGTTTCTATTATCGAGAATTTTCATAAACAAATGAATGATTCTTATATTTTCCACGTCAATTCCTGATTATTACATTCATATAGATTCATAAACTATTTATTACATACCGATTGATCGAAATTTAAAATGATACCACTGCAAATATGCAACTGTCCATCTATTGGGGGTTTAAGTTATTTTCCAGTTTTTCCTTGATTTTCTTTAATTATTTCTACATTACTCAAGTTTAATTGATTTTTAGTCGATTCACTGTATATTTTTCTGTACATCATTCTTTTCTGCAACTTTTTAACGTGATTTGCCTATTTCATATCAATTAATAAAGTCTAATATTTCCTTAACCGTCCATCTATTGGTCATGTTACCCAACCAATGCCTGAATTTTCCATTAATTTTTGGTTTCTACGGATTATTTCGTTCCTTATTATACTCTTCAAATACTTAGTGAATCATTTTTGAGATAATTATCTTGTCTAACGTTGTTATTTACGATTTTATACAAAAAATTACCTTTTTTCCGATTGTACCTTCCAATCATCCTTAATGTTAAATTATTATTATTATTATGACTATATGAGGCGCGTATGGTGCGCTATTCAAAAACTATTCTCTGTTTACTCTCGCATTTTCTTATTTATGATCAGTATTTCTGAGAAGGAAGAACTAAATAATAAAATTTTTATATCAACAGATCGGTATGTGTCATACGTATCGGTCAGAGGACAAAAAGTCAATCTGAGAGGAAATCTCGAGAAGTGAAGATATATCTTCTGTGTACAGTGATTAATAAATGTAAAATCAAAGAAAAGAACTTGTATTATTCCAAACTCCTCTATCCTATACATAAAATCCAATACTTGAAAAAAATAAAAAAAAATTCTATAAATCAATTTTAATTACTCTTGCGAAATTCATTGAATGAATATTCTCTCACTTCACCATTCTCATTTTTTTTCGTGGTACTTTTAAGGTAATCCGTTGATTGAGTAAATTTTTACACAATTTTTTGTTTAAATATTTAGCAAAAAAGTCAATCAATGGATTTTTTTAAAAATGAATTCCTCTCATCGAAAGGTGAATTAAAAATGGAATAACTTCAGTCGGATACGAATTAAGTAACTGCTGAATATTCATTGGAAAATTTACTTAATTCTTTGGTAATTCCTTTTTTAACTAGATGTTTAATTCATTTGTATTTTTTTTTTGAGAAAGAAAGAGGCCTGATATTATTGGAATATTTAAGACTCCCGAATTATGTCTCGTTCACGAATGAGGGTACATAAAAATCTCAATGTATTTCATAATCCTCTCACTCAAGGTCGTTTGAAATTACCAGAAAAAAAAAGGTTTGTGGAGGAAAAAAACCCAATAAAATTAACAAATAAAACGTTTTTTTTCTTTTTTTTTTGGGCGCACTCACCTTCAAGCAGGACAGCTGGCCATTGGCCTGTTTCAGATACTGTGCAAGAATTGAGGTCGGCAGTGTGCACACGCTATCTTTAATGTGTACAACATTCACCAGGGCGACCTTTTGAAAAAAAATAAAAAAATTATTATTCTTATTGTAATATGGTTAAATACAAAAAGTTATTCTCTTCAGTGACATATCAATGAAGTCGTTTGAAATGGGATTTTTTTTTAAGATTCCATTGAGAAGCTAAGGAAATTTGCGATGAAAAACGAGGGTTTGAATTGTTTTTTGAGAATTTTTGGAAAATTCAACATTTTTAGTCATTAATTAATTTTTTTAGTTTTTTTTTAATTGAGGCATAATTAGGCTTCCTATCATTTTTCCTTTCTGCTCGTAAATAAATCCTGAATCAACTTCTATTATGACATAGAAACATAATAACAGAGTAGATATTCAGTTTAAAAAAAAGCATTTTACATGAAAATACAAGGAAAAATGTAATTTATTGATTATGAAGTGTATTTTTGAAAAAAAAACTAAGTAAATATCTCGGAATTGACAGATAAATTACACGGAAATTCGAGGAAAAATAGCATTTATTGATTTGTAAAGTATACTTCAAAATCAACAAATTAGATTTTGCAAAATTTACATATGAATACAATAGAATTTATTTCCTCTGTATGGTTTCACACTTTTCTAGAGAAAAATTTACATATGAAATACAAAGGAATTTTGTTCGTAAAATGCGAAAAATCTAATTGGTATTTTTTTTTTAATTTTCTTATAAATGTAAAAATTCATATTTTAGCTCTAAATCTAAAAAAAACGCTAATTTGCTGTTTTTAAGAGTAATTGGGATGCGCGCGATCATAGGATCGAGGGAAAATAACTAGAAACCTAGCCCCCCCCCCCCCCCTCCTTCCTTCCCTACAACTTATCAATAAAATCGTTTGATAGAATTTTTTTGAAAATTGAAAATTTTTGCTCCTCAATGGAAATTTTTCAGTTTTTTTGGGATCGCTCCGGTTCTCTTCGCCTTAGCAACTTGCAGCCAGTCTCAAGTGAAAGATGAGATGATTTGCCATCAATTCATGGGATTCTCCATCAATTTTCATCAATTCTTCAAGACTTCATAGAGAAAAAACTGATTTCCACAAATGCATTATGATTCAGTCAAAAATCGATAAAAATTGATTAAAAACCATATAAATTGATAGCAAATGATCTCACTTTCCATTTAAAACCAGCCACAGTTCCCCAAGACCAATAGCATAAGAAATGTACTGATTGTTCATAGGGATATTGGAAAAATTATTAACAACATCAAAACGATTTTAGTTAATGATTTTTCCAATATTCCCATGAACAATTAGTACATTAACTCGAAAAATAGAAATAAATCCGGTAATTAGCACCGGAAATATCCTCAAAAAACTGAAATTCCTCATTTTTTGAAAGAGACATCCCTTTTAATCACTTTTTTAAAAAATGAGTTTTGAAAAAATTAAAAAAAAAATTCTGACACGTTTTCCATCACGAAAACCCCATTTCATTTGCTCCCACCATATTTTCTCACCGTTTCATCAGGATGTGGATCTCTATTGTCTTTTCGAGTGAGAAATATCACCAACGGATAACAAAGTCTCGGTGGTGTTCCCAATTCCAGTTCTGGTGCTGGTAGTGACAGCCTGAGAGTTCCCTCAGTATGGGGTTGTCTACTGCATTTAATGAATCAAGTAATTCACACAAAATTAATGAATACTAAGAATTATGCAATTATTCTATTCTACAGAAAATAGAATAAAATGAGCAATTATGATTATTAAAAAAAAAAAAAAAGCATACGTTTCTGGTGGTGTTAGGTACTGTGCATGGCCTTGGAGAAGAGTACCGTTCAACGAGGCATCTCTCAGTGCATTCCATGGTTTCCACAGTGCCAGATGTAATTCTCGTATACTCACACCCCAAATTGCTTGGAGCGAGTATTCAACTTGACTTGAAACTTCGCATTCAACCTCTGAAACGAAAAAAAAAAAGAAAAAAAAATGAAATAAAATTCGCTGAAACTTTGGGTCCAGAGAATTTGGAGAATGTGCTTAAAACTTTGAAAAAAAAAAAAAAAATGAAATTCATTAGCACAAGAGATTTGCATATTATCCATTGAATACCGCACGTTTCTCATTAATTTCAGATATTATTCATGTAGAATTAGAGAATATAATATCGTTTGAATGCTAAAAGCTGTCATTTATCTGAGAGATTCACAAATTAATGAATGAGTTTTAGAAAAAAAATTACAGAGCTCCCTGTCACTCTTCACTTAACAAATAACATGGAGCCTGCAAAAAAAACAGCTATTCCCATTAGAAACTCACATTTAAATGTTTTCAAAGGAACTAAACGGGACACTGCTTTTATTATTATTCTAAAAAAAAAGAAAGCTCACATTGAGGTAGTATTCTAGCAAATTCGAGTACAGTTCATCCTCTATTTTTTTGGATCCTGATAAAGGATGCTATTTTTTTAGATTTTTAGAAGAATTGCATAATTTTTGCCCGTGAAATTTATGAGATATGAATTATCAAAGCCATTGAGAATAGCGGTGGTGGGAATGACTCCATCATTTTCAGTAACTTTTGTGATTTCTCAAACACGTCTTAAATACGTCTTAAACACACTTCAAACTGTTTTGAAATGATACTACATGATGGGTAGCAGAACATGGTGGGAGCACGTCTTAAACGGGTCTTAAGCGTGTCTTAAACAATTCTTAAATACATCCTAAACACGTGTCGAAAACGTCTTAAATACGTCTTGAACACGCTTCAAGCTGTTTTGACATTTTAAAATAGCTGTAATGATGCTACATAATGTGTAGCGGTGGGAACACGTCTTAAATACGTCTCAAACACGTCTGAAATATGTTTTAGACACATCTTGAACACGTCTTAAATCCATCTTAAACACAATGCGTTTCAAACTGTTTTGAAATAATGCTACATGATATGTGGCAGTGGGAGCACGTCTTAAACAGGTAGGAAACATTTCTCAAACTCATCTTAAACACATCTTAAATGCGTCGTCAAAACGTCTTAAACACGCGTCAAACTCTTTTGAGATGATGCTATATGATGTGTAGGGGTGGAAACCCGTCTCAAATACGTCTCAAACGCATCTGAAATATGTCTCCAGCACGTCTTGAACATGTCTTAAACTCGTCTTAAACATGCTTCAAACTGTTTTGAAATGATGCTAGATAGGTAGTGGTGGTAACACGTCTTAAATATGTCTTAAACGCCCTCAATCGATCGGAAATAACGAAATGACTAAAAAAACCACACAGTTAACCCATTGTCTAAAGAATTTCGACAAAGAGAGCAGCATTCTAACTAAATAATAGAAAAAAAAAATATTCAATTCACCGTATAGTTATTGAAAAATTTTGATTAGAAGGTAGTCGTGACTATTTGCCTCTCTCTCTATCTTATACATGTGATAAACGATTAGTAATGCAAAAAAAATTCGAGAAACAAAAAAAATTATATTCACAAGTTGAAGATATGACTTTCGAGCAGTTTAATCACTTTTTCGTGGAAATTGAAGCACGTTTTCCCGAATTATCAGTAATTAATTGGAAACTAACCTACAAATTCTCATTTTTTCCGGTTTTATCGATTGTTCCCTGGGATACTACCTTAAGCATTTCAAAATCGAGTCGAAATAACCCATTACACTTCAATATGACACAGAAGTGTTTTCTGACATCCTAGTCATCTACAATGACCAACTTCAATCAATAACCGTTATGGCTTTTGAAAAAAATCATAAGTTGGATGAAATCATGAGAAAAAAAGAAGAAGAAAAAAAAAAGAAATGGGGTCAATGTTCTTTCATCCTTCTTCAAGCTAGTTGGATGCTTGTTTTGCAGAGGTCAAGAACCGAGGGAGAATAAATGCGATGCACAGGCCATCGAACTTCCTGCCCATTTTATAATTTATAAAATCCAGTTAGATTGTCTCCTTTTTTTTTTGAATTTAAAAATTCCTCTCCGCGTAATTGACACTTGGAATTTTTTTTTTTTCAAATTCTTGGAACAAATAAATCTTTTGGTTCAAGTGGTTTCTTTTCTGATTGGACAATATTTACAGAGGCGATAATTCTCACTCAATATTTTTCAAATATCAATTCCAATAGTCCTTGGAAGTATTCCGTCTCAGTTAATACTGCGATAAGACTTGGACTCCATAAAAAAAAATCGATAAATCCCTGACGTTATGCCAATCATTGTTTTCTTGAGCATGATTCATCGATTCGATTCAATGGAATGATGTTTGATTGGCAGAAACCTGAGCATAAACTTTTGACTGATTTATTCATTCGAATGAGACATTTCGAATAAATTCATTCTTTTTTCTAATAGGTTTTCTCAACCATATCTCGAAAACTAATGGAGATAAGCCCTTTTTATCCTTATCCATTCTACTGCTCTTGAAATCCTTCACATTCTTCATGTCTTAGGGCAAAAATGGCCTATCTTCATTATTTACCGAGATGTTCTATTGATAATGATCATAACTGAACTGATCAGCTAAAAAAAAATGTTATGTCTTCAAAGCAAAGAAAAGCAGATTATAAAGTGCTATGAAGTAACGTCTCAAGTTTTTTAGATAAGTAAGTTATCGATAAAACGATTGTTTAAAAGAAAAACAGAAGAGATTATGGAAGAAAAAGAGAGAGAGAGGAAAAAACTTTAACGTCAACTCGGACGAAAGTGAAAGCTGAAGCCGGACCAACTCAACTTATGCTCGACGTCTAAGATGCTTAGATTTCTGTCTCACTCCAGAGCTCTTTCATCCTTTTTTTTTGCTAAATCCTTCTGTTCCTCGTCCTTTTTTCCTGCTTATGCTATCGTAAAAGGAAAAAACACGTATCTAACATTAGAAGCTTGAGATGGTTCCTGTTCCAGGATGAAGCTTCTTCATAAAATAATCAAGTCTATGACCTTCATTCACGTCAAATTAACGGATTAGAACATATAATTAGGAAATGCTATTGGAAAAGTAGAAAATCTTTCTCATTCGTCCTAATAAAAAGGAAAAACTAAAAAAAACTTGGACAATTTTAGAATGTAGGACGCCGGGTGTCTCGACATTGCTAACTTTTTCCAAGTTGTATTACCAGGAGTGATGTAACTTGGTTCACACATATTGAGCCCTAGAAATTCATTATAACATTCACTAAACTTTGAATGTGTTTCCTTTTTTTCCACTCATTATTTTTTGCTCTCATGCTCCAAAGGATTTTGCGTGACATGCATGGAGACTGGCATTGAGAACAAGTGAACTTTGATCTTACAATTTTGAAAAAAATTGTGTTTTGTGATGATTTATTTACTCATTGAAATACTTTAAAGTAGGAGAAGTACAAAGATTCTTGCTATTTTTTGAGTTGGAACTTTGACCCAAGGATAATGCTACCTTTCATAAAAAGTGGTTTTTGCGGAGATTTTGGTGAAAGGTATGGAAGAAGCTAAGCTATAACAGCTCTTTGGATCTATTTTCTTTCAATTTCCGTTTTTTGTTGCTTTAAATTAATTCTTGCATTCTAATTATCATCTAATGTCAAGAAAATAGGCTTGTGCTAATAAATAATGAAGATACCCCTTTTTTACAAAAATTAATTCTTTTAAGAAAAATTAAAGATCTGTAAGCAGGATTAGGTCAAAAAAACTGTATCTTCATTAATAATCAAGATATTATCGAAAAAAAAGGGTCAATAAGAAAAAAAGGGGCAAAAAAACCAAAAGATCTATGGAGACCTTTCCTCACAAATCTTGTGTGCCTGGTTTTCATTTTCTTAAAACGTAACGACCAACTCTACCGCTTTATACTACAACCGATTATCAAATCCTCATTGCATAATCGTGCAATGCCGGTTACTCTACGGGTCTCTCTCTTGGTACTCTGTGTTTTTATACTATATATATATGCGGTCTCCAGGCGTTTGTGTGCCTGGCTAAAGCCACAGTTGTTACAGCAATCAACCAGCCACATGGAAATCGAGACATCGGTTTTCATATCTGCACGTAGAGCAAGAGAGTTTTACACACACATACAGTATGGAACAAAAAAAAATAGCCAGATAATTTGGTTTTTTTTTCATACGAATTTTATTTATGATCCAAAAAGGCGGAGAACATGCAGAATCTCCAGGAGACCTTCATCGCTCCATTTGGTTGATGAAAAAAAATAATTTGAAAGTATTACTCCCAATTGTGTGTTGGCTCCCCACGAAAATAAATGATTTAATGGATGAAATTGCACTGAACAAGAGTGTCTCAGAGTTCATTACAACACGTATTACTTTACAAGGTCACAATGAGGCGCCAAAGATTCGAATATAAGTGCAAAATTTGTTCAGGGTCTTCAACATTTCAAGTATGGAATTTCATTTTTTTTTTCTTTCAATGGTGAGATATATATTTCATTAATCGTAGGGCAACTAAAATGTGAAAAAGATAAATTAACATGATTCTTTGTGTATAATGAACGTCTACGTGACTATACCCTCGTACTAGAGGTTCGATCAAGGCTATCGAGTCAGATTCAAAAGTGGCCTGATAAAAAAGAGAAATAAGAGGAGGTTTATGCATGGAAAGAGAACTGTCTCGCTCCAACTTGTTCTCATATTTGGATTGCGATTATGTGGATGCTTCGAAAATGTGAAATTCTCAGGGGGGAAGACTCGGATTTATTGGAGACTGGGGGGAGAGAAGAAAATAAGGAAAAGAATAAACACAAAATTAATGCTGTGAATATATTAGAGAGAATGTTCATAGATTAAAAATAGACTGGTTAACACAAAGAACGGAATCTGAAATTTCTTTAACGAGTTTGAATTCACCTCCCGCTTTTGCCACTAATTGATTCACATAATTTGGAAGGAATTCTAGAGATTTTTAGTAATTATGTCGAAATTTTTGAGGAATTCTTTTAAAAAATGTTCAGGGTTATGGAAATTGGTAGAAATTGATGAAAGTAATTGAGGAAGGATATTTTTGATGATTTTAAGATGAAGCTGAGGAAATTTTCCATGAAAAACCTATGTCAAAATTGATTTTTATGATTTTTTAGGCAGCTTTGACTCACAACCCTTTCAATTCTCGTTTTTTTTTTACCATTTTGGGGAAATCTCTCGTTCTAGTTGTTGTAGCAGCCTAGAGTCAGTCTTAAACGAAAGGTGACATCATTTGCCATCAACTTATGTGGTTTTTAATAAATTTTGATCATTTTTTGAATGAAAACTTCAAGTACTCTTGTCAAAAACAGCTTTTCCTCTATATCTTTTTGAAGAATCGATAAAAATTCGCTTGAAACCCCATAAATTGATGGGCAATGATCTCATCTTTCAAGCAAAACCAGATCCAAGTCGCTTCTACTAATAAAATCGGAAATATCCACAAAAAGCATAATTTTCGAATTTTTCTCCAAAAATGAGAATTTGAAAAAAAAATCCAAAAATATATTCTGATACATAATTTTCATTGCAAATTCCCTCAGCTTTTCATCAGAATCATCAAAAAAAATCTATTTGCAACCATTACCATGCAAAATCCATTTTACCCCATTTTTTCTTGAGAAGATTCACTGCGTAGATTCATTTTTTCTCCTAAATAATCAGTTATTTTTTGGGGGAATATCTCAGAAACTAACTGAAATAAAGTCAGTTTGTCTCGATTCTTTTTCTGTGGCTTTCAAAATTCTCTACAGAAAAAAGGATTAGGCTAATATTGCTCTATCTCGCTTAGTTTTCGCCCATAGTTTTACTTAGAAGCCATATAGAAATTATTTTCTAATTCTTTTACATATCATTTTGTGAACGCGAAATTCAAAACAATTTTCAATTTGTGGAAAAATTCATCAACGATTTACCATCTAGTAATTGAGATCTTCAATTCTGAAATTGATCCCAAACGCCATAGGAAATAATGTTCAACCTATGGAATATCACTGTTTCGAAATAAAACATCTCAATTTCTGAATGATAAATCGTTGCAAAATTCCTCCACAAGTAGAACATTGCTTCAAATTTCGTATTCGCAAAATTGTATGTAAAAAAATAAAAACAATTTTTTTCACATAGAATACGCGTGAACCTCCTTCCAAAATATGATGAAAAAGATGCGAAAAATGAAATTGGCCATTCTTTGAGTAATCTTCAACGATCAATTTAGAATTAATGAACCTTGTATGAAATTTTCGCAGAAATTTCGCTGTAACGGAAAGACTTGTATCGTAACAAACAATCCCTCACTTTTACTCAATCAATTTAATGTTGCTTACCCGGAGATTGTAACATTTCATGTAAAATTATCTTGGGTAATCGTCGAAATGTTTTCGCAAAAGAAAAAAAAATACACGCACATATCATAATCCGGATATTGTGCGAATTATGAGTTCTCGAGGGGTCATTGTGAAACCGGGCCATTCAAATCCTCTTCACATTCAGAAAGATAAAAAAATTTACACCTACATGATTCATCTAAGCCTTTGACTTGAGAGTCTGAGTATTTTTTATGACTAATTGAGTAGATAAATTACCGCAATTGCCATTATTCTCAATTTTTTTGACAACAATGAGTGTAAAAAATTATTTTTTATTTACTCATCCGGCAAATTATTCGCAATTGTCTGAACTTCTGACGTTGAGAAAAAAAAAACGAAGAAATTGGAACAAATTAATCAGTTTTAAACGAAAGGAAGTCGAATCGATTTGCACTCAATTAACCCAACACTACGAGCCAATTAATTGTTCACATGTCTTTGCATCAATTATCTTTTTCTCATTATGTCATTTTTTTTTTTATTTTCTTGCTTAATTCCAAGATTTTTATTATTTCTTCAAATATTCAATTATTCATTAACAATCTCATTTGACCTATCTCCTGTTAATGTCAAGGCCACACACGAAATACAATCCAAAAAATTTCCAGAGGCAATATTAAAAAAATGAAAGGAAAACAAGCTGAATGTGAATAAAAAATGAAAAAAATAAAAAACACAATTTAGTGTTAACTCAAGAAATTAACTTGTAAATGTTAATTCAATGCACAAAGAGAAAAGAAGCAAACTTGACCTCTATGAACAATTTTATTCGTCTTCAATTATCTTGCAGGTCAATAATCTCAGGAAAACCCAAAATGACTCTTAACAAAAGAAAGAATATTTTTGAAAAAAAGTGGATAATAGGATTGTTTTCCAACTGATATAGCTTTTTCTGCTGATACTTTAGCAATATGCTTCCGAATGGAAGTGATACAACTTTTTTCAAACCATCATTAAAAGATCGAATTTTGAAAATTTCATTAAAACGCCAATAACTCGAGAACTAATCATGCAAATAAGCTCAAAATTGAGAGACATCTAACTGATACAACTCTCGAGATAATAGGGGAGAGTGGGGCAAAATGGACCTAGAAGATGAGATGACTCGAGATTTTTTTAAAAAGCAGCGGTTGCTTCGAAAAATCTGAAAAAATTTGTAAACAATATAAACATGTTGGAGGATTTTCTCAAATTTTTTCAGATTTTTTCGTCAAGTCCTTCATTCCGAAAAAAATTCCTTAATCATGTTACTATGCAGGTCCATTTTGCCTCACTCTTTCCTACATGAGTATAAATAACATCAGTTGAATACTTTCCAGGAATTCCATTAAAAACTCATTTTCGAAAAATGGACATAACTCAAAAAGTACCGATCGAATTCTCTTCAAATAAAGCTTAAAAAATAGACTTCGTTGAGAGGAAGTTTTCCACAAAATATGAAATTTTTCTATAAAACCGTTTTGCTGTAATTGAGATTTTTATGCACACACATCTTCTATTAAAAAAATTACAATCGAAAATTCTAATAATTACATAGCTCCGATTCGGAAGCAAAAATATCCAAATATTTTCGTTATGACTCAAAAGACATCTGAAACTATGCTAAGATAATGCGAAACAAACATAAAAATAAAAAAAATAATTAGTACATTAGAATTGTATGAGTCAAATGTAAAGACGATGATATAATTTGTATTCAGGTAAGAGAGGGCGGTTGCGCATTACGAAATACATACCTTGACCAGTCCATTCCCCAGGTCATCGTATTACATTACATTTTACTCAGACTAATTGTTTTCGATTATTCTCAGAAGCTTTTTAACTGATTTTTCTATGCATTTAATAACATGCATATATCATGTCTTGACTTTTCTCTTCGTATCAAACATTTCAAAACTGTTTAAAAATCGTTGACAATTTTTTGAAAAAGTGTAATTTGTTTATTTCATCGATAATACACTGTATCGTTTGTACTTCAGTCATATTATCATTATTATTATTTTTTTCTTTTTTTAAGAGCATTTTTCTCTGCAAAATGAGAAAAAAAAATTGTTGTGACAAGAAAATTTTCTTGTAACAAAATTTTCCTTCACAATTTTTCCATCTTCTTCTATCGAAATTTTCTGGAGTGGAGTCAATTTTCCTTAATTGAATACATTTTCTTGTAACAAACAATTTTTTTTCTCAGTACAGAGTAAACGGAATCAGTTTAAATGCTGAATAAAAAAATGAGGATAACATGCATAAATTTTTAAATGAAAAAAAATAATTGAATTAAACTCACCGGCATATGTACTTTTTGAGCTCTCATGGAGTTTGAAGGTAAATGGTATGTGGACCTTCATCATTTTCATTTGTGGTATTCTTGGTGAGTGTGCCATGACTCCACCGTTACCTCCAAACATGAGGTCGTCCCCGTGTACTCTCAAAACCATCATGTTCCTGAAAAAAGAAGAAAAAAAATTGTTGTTAAAAATATATTTTTTTAAATCAATTAGTTGAGAAAAAAAAAATTTAAGAATTTTTTTTTTTTTTTTAGAAATTTTTTTTTATCATTACTATTCTCTTCTTTGAAGGAAAAAAATGTAAATGATTAACATAGTTGATTTTTCCATTTAACAATCAATTCCTCTCTGTCAGGACATTCATTTAATTTTATATGTGCAGAAAAAAAAAATTAATTCAAATGTTGAACACATTCTTATGACATAAACGGAAAATATACTTGAATGAAAAGGTAATGAATGATATAACAATAACAATTATTCTCAACTAATCATCCTTTTTTTTCATACGGTAAAATGAGGAAAAAATGTTTTTTTTTTTTTTTAAAAAGCAAATTCTAGGATAATTCTTCTTTAACCACGGACTTATTTGTCTTTCACCATATTTCCTCGGTTTGAAGTGTGTAATTCTGAAGTGCGTAATATTACAAACTCCACATTTATCCCAGTAATGAGAGAAAATACGAGAAAATATGTAAAAAGTATTGACAAAATTCCCCCCTTTTTTTTTAAGTTCATGCAATAAAATCTCATTTAAATGAAAAAGAGGAGATTGGAAGAAAAAAATTCACGGTCAATGTATACGAGTATGCTGTAATATTACAGAATCGAATATATATATCTCGATTACATGTCTCACACGCAAACACTTATACTCTCACTTATTCGTTTATCCCCTCATTTAATATTTCCCCCCCTCATTTTCATGGCAATAACTTACACGTGTTTTTTTTTCGCTTTATTAAAACGCCTCTCAATTAACGGAACTAAAAAAAATCCAGAATATGAAGAGAAGAGATTGAAAAAAGGAGAGACATGCATGAATGATTTTTCAGAAAATAAAATAATATTAAATTATAGGGGAGATTGGAGCTAAATGGACCTTTGGAGTAAATTGATTCAGAATTTTTTTTCGGAGTCAAGGACTTGATGTAAGATTCTAAAAAAATTCAAGAAAGTGGTCGAAAATGTCTTCATTATTGTTGAATTTTTTCAAATTTTTCCGTAAACTTCTTCACCCTCAAAAAAATCTTAGATTATTTCGCCTTGCAGGTACATTTTTCCTCTATTCCCAAATTAACAAAAAATTGAAGATATATGCAGGAAAAAATTAAATAATATGAATTTTTGAAGGAGATTGGGGCAAAATGGACTTTGAGAGTAAATTAAACCACGATTTTTTTTCAGAGTGAAGGAGTTGGCGAAAAATTCTGAAAAAATTCAAGAAAGTGGTCGAAAATGTCTCCATTATTGTTGAATTTTTTAAAATTTTTCTATCAACCCCTTCACTCTCAAAAAAAATCCCAAATCATTTTACTCCGCATGTTCATTTTATCCTATTCCTAAATTAGTAGAAATTTGAATATATATGCAGAAAAAAAGCCAATAACATTAAATTATAGGAGAGATTGGGGCAAAATGTACTTTCGGAGTAAATTGATCCACGATTTTTTTTCGGAGTAAAGGACTTGATGAAAAATTCTGAAAAAATTCAAGAAAGTGGTCGAAAATGTCTCCATCATTACTGAATTTTTTCAAATTTTTCCGTGAACCCCTTCACCCTTAAAAAAAACCGAATTATTTTGCTTCCCAGGTCCATTTTCCCCTATTCCTAAATTGGTAAAAGTTTGAAGGCATATTCAGGAAACTAGACAAACGAGGCTCTTCTATACAACTGCATGAATATACACATATTGCATAATTCCCAGAGATGAAAAGGAACAAAATATATATGTATATATATCTATATACATTATTCTTTTCGTAACCCAAGCATTTCTTTCTGCAGACATTACTAAATAAATGAAGAAACTACTCAATTATCTCGAATAAAACTAGAATTTTGGTTCAGATAATTTAGAAGAAAAACAAAAAATTATCCATGACCCAATTAAGCATTTGGTAACACCCAAATGTCAAGAAAAAAAATAATATCAGATGTTTTTATTTTTCCGATTAAAAAAAAAAAAAAAGGTTATAGATAGAATTCCACCTTGGGTATACGCAGCAAGGTTATGCACAGTGAAGTATCGACTTGGGACGCTTCTGAAAAACAAAACTATAAAAAAAAACAATTATTAATTGAAGCCTCAATGTTATTTCCCAAAAATATCCCCTTTTCCTGTTATTATTAAATAACATACACAAAAAATTTTTTTTTTAAATATAATTTTAATTTTTTCCATCAAATAATGACATTGTTAAAAAAAATAAATGACGTAAAAACAAAGATTCAATGAAATTCGTGTAAAAATGCAGATAAATAAAATCTCTCTCACCTCATGATAAACAGTACAACACCGCAGAAACATATCAATACAGCAAGAACTGAGAAAATATTCGAGAGCTCAGCAACAGAAACCAGCATCGCAGTCATTGTTCGACACTTTTTTTTTTTATTTTTTATTATTTCTTTCTTTTAATACTCACATATATAAGATAAAGAAGAATAAATGTAATACGTGTACACGAACTCTCACACACACACACACACTCCCACACACAGACACAAACACAAAAGCACCTTTCGCAATTACCTGCCGGCTTATTTATTATTTTTATTTATTAAAAGCAAAAATATTTTTCACTTCCTCTGTTTGTGCTTTTTTCAACAATATAAAAATTATCAGTGATACCGGAACTGAACCGAGTTGATTTGATATATGTATATATATATATGCATAAAATAAAAGAGAATTGGCGTTATTTCGTGTCACTATATAGATCCTGACACTTTAATAATGATTTAATTGAAAATTTCACAATAAAATAGTCCAATACATCATAATTCCTGTTAATTTCATGTATTACTGTTGTTCCATGTGTTTTATTCGTTCATTTAATTGATTTTGTTTTTTTGTTTTATATTAGATTAAAATAACAACAGGATTTATATATTGAGTTTAATTTTTCTTCGGACATTTGAAAAAAATCGCGTGTCAAACACGATTTTTTCACGCCACTTTAGTGCACAATTGATCATTTATTTAACAATAACTTTTAATGATGTTTTATTGCTCATTTGCCTTTTTTTTTTTCTCTTTGGAAATTATAAGGAGACAGGTAAATTGAAGTGTTTAGGTGAATTATCTTTTGGAAATGTATGAGACACGGAGATACGCCGCATTACAGCGATAAATATACGACCACTTCGTGTTGTATTCGTTTCGTTACTGAAGGAGACGAGGTGGAACGGTGATTTTAGGATGAAAAAAAAAAGAAGGGGTGGGGGGAGTAACCAACATACTAATAAGATACACGCGTGACGTATTATTGGATGGAATACGGTTTCTTCATATTTAGGGAATTTATCTAGAGACAATTTCATAACCTCAATTTTTTAAATTTTCATTTTTAAAAAATCATTTTCCTCTTTTTTTTTCATAATTAATTAATTAAAAATTTATTTAGATAATTTCTAATGATTGATTTCCCTGTTTTATTCAATAATCTCTTTTATTCAGCAATTTTTTTAATAAAAATTCTTGCGTTTATGTGAGGCGCCTCTTTTTTACTCACTGACAGTAGCTAAGAAGCGCGCCATCTGTTTGAATTTCTTTCAACCAATGAGTTCTCGAGGATTCGGCTGTTGTGCAAGAGAGAGAGAGAGAGAGAAGCTTTTTATTCAAGTCCTGAGACATATAATCCCCTGAGGACTAGTTAAATACATAATATATAGCTTACATAAATTATTTATAGTAAAAAAAAGATAATAATTAGTTAAGTCAAAAGTATTGCCATTGTTTCCACAAAGTAGTGAGAGGAAATACAATATGAAGAGTAACATACTGGGATAGAGAAAGAGAAAGAGAGAGAGAGAGAGAGAGAGAGAGAGAGGGAACTAAAATAAATACAATCGACCACTGAATTTCGGAGCGACACGAGATTTTTTCATAGATCTCAGAGGATTTTAATGTCATTTAAATATAATAAAAATCAACTCGTGATTTTTGGTGTTGGATTTCTCATCTTTGGTCTCTACTTGTACATGCAAACGGGGAAAGAAATGTCAAAAGTGGTTGGAGTTAATTTTGAAGTCTTCGGAAGAGTTCAAGGTAAGTTTCGCAAGTTTTTGGAAGTATTGGGGTTAATCTTAAAATTTCATTAATTGGATTTTTCATTTTTAGGAGTTTTCTTTCGAAAGGTGAGTTGGGTCATTTTTGGGAGAGACAATATATAAATTGGCTTTGAAGGCCGGCACTAAACACACACACACAGGACACATATTATGACCATAGAGTGTTCAAAAATGAAAGTGTCAGAAGGATTTTTGAATGGATTTAGGAGTGACCTCTGAAGCCAGCAATGTAGAAAGTAGCCTTGCCGATGATAAAGAGACGGAAAATTCAAAAAAATAAAAGTTTCCTACAATGGGGTTTCGATTGGAAGTTTAAGTATCGTCAAAATTTTCAAACTCGATTTTTCTGTAATACACAGAATTTTCACTTTATGGCTCTTTTTGAAAAAAAAATGTAGCATGAAGACACCGGTTATCGGACAGTTAAGAGAATAGCACTAGTATCCGGACAGTGAGAATTAAATTATTAAAATGATAAAAAATTTCACTCAAGTGAATCAAACAATTCAGTTGATTTCTGTTTTGACAGTTTGTAAGTATTGAGAAATCTGGTCTTATCACTTAAATATTAATTGTTAGCATCTCTTGCTGATAGGCCGTAAACTGGGGTATGTCCGGTAACTGGGTCCACCATGGTATTTTGAAAAATGTGATGTGATATAGGGTGAGTAGTCCAGTAGTAGAACGGATAAGAATCGTCAGATACCAGTGATCGAACATAAGAAATTTGATGATCACTAATATATTTCAAAAGTTTTATAGGCGCTTGTTTGAGTTGATGAACATTATATAGTGTTTCGAAGATTAGAAAAATGGCATTTCGATGAATTACCAATTTTTTCTAATATAAATGCATCAAATAGTTCGATCACTGGACAAGTTCGAACACTGGTCAACTCAACTTATTCAGATTGAATATTGCATTTATTTATTCGATCTTTTTGGAGTTTTAGCTGCAAGCTCTACCAGATTTAGGATTGCCCATTCGATTTCCTTAAATATTAGATTGAGTATATGTGAAGGAACATAATAATTATCCATAATTATCTATTCCAAAGCAAACTACTAATATATTAGCTGACGAAACTATTTCATATCATGTGCAATGCAATTTTCCACTTTTTTTTAATCGATACTTTTCTAATGTGTTCTCAGTATACTCAGAAAAAAGCGGAAGAGCTTTCTTTGAAGGGATGGTGCATGAATACTAGGGACGATACTGTAGTTGGAAGAGTCGAAGGCGAAAAATCGAAAATCGAAGAGATGTAAGTGTTCAAGTAGATAATTAAAGACCGAAGAATAGGGGAAAGTGGGGTAAAATGGACATTCTGATGGAACGGTTAGAGATAGAGATTTTTTAATGACTCCGTTGGGAAGCTGTGGAAATTTTGGGTGAAAAACATGTGTCAAAGTTAATTTTCTTTAATTTTTTGAGAATTCTACTTTTTTGGCCAAGATTTGAAGGGTTTCTCTTTCCAAAATCGAAAAGATTCACTTTTTTGGGTATATCTCTGGTTCTATTGGTCGTAGCGATCTGGGGTTGATCTAAAATGAAAAGTAAGGTCATTTCGCATTTATTTATGAAGTTCTGCTCTTTTTTAAATCGATTTTTCCATTATTTAGAACCCATTTGCATGGAAGTCAGCTCTTGCCCTATATCTATTTAAAAACGGATAATTTATTTCCTTTTCGAACGGTTTTCTTTTCATTTTTTATTTTCAAACGATATGAATCGGCGGGAAATGAGCTTATCTTTCATCTGATACCGGCCCCAGATCGTTACGACGAATAGAACCGAACATATCCCCGAAAAAGTGAATTTTTTCAAAAACGAAAACAATTTCACCGACAAATCTTCACCAAAAAATCGAATTTTCAACAAATTCAAAAACATCAATTCTCCGTTTTCCAATGGAATAATAAGAAGAAATCTATCTTCAATATTTCCATTGATTTCGTGTGAATTTCATAATATAAAATATCCAAACTAGGATGCATCCATTTCACTTCATGTGTCCTTTTCACCCCACCTCCCCCTAGATATATTTAATAATGCAATGTAATGAACGAAATGCGGTGATATCATTTAAATTCCATTGCTACCTAAGTCTGTTATGACCTTTGGTAACTCCGCTGAGTAAGCCGCTTGTCTGTGGACGAAGCACATCTAATTAATTACAGTACTACTTGTTTCAAAATCGTCAGAGATTTAGATTTGAACTCGGAGCTTTGAGTCACCAATTCATCGCTCTGCCAACTGAACCACCACAATCCCTTTCATTTAAAAAAATCTGACTTATTTTTTGTTCTATTTGAAAAGGAAAAAATGGCTGAGTAGTGTTGGAAGTCCTCAATCAGCCATCGACAGAGCTGAATTCAAGAATGAAGAAGAAATGGAAAAACCCACCTTTCCCGATTTCTCTATTAAAAAATAGATGAACTATTAAATTTATGAAATTATTTATGTATTTATTTAGATGGAGAGTATCTGAAGGTGGTAAATATTGTGATGGTGGAATAAAATGTCAATTAATGATAAAAACACCTAATTTGTCTATAATTTGCAATGAAGAATCCTCAATAGAAATATTTATTTTATAGTCTAAATTCTTTCTCATTCATTTCTATCTACTCATAACTGTTGTATCTTTCAGAATCAACTGATGAGTCAAAGAAATTAAACCAGTGTTTAATTAAGTAAAGAATTAGTAAACATTCAATAAATTTCAGCGAAAAAATAAATTAAAATCTTACTTATAATTGCAAATTCATGTCTGAATAAATTATCAACGCATTTGAGTAAATCTCTTGACAAAAAAAAAATCCGAATTAATGTGAGATAACTTGAAAGTATGTTTAGTCAATGTGAATGCACCTTTACATTTTAAACACCGTGCTGTGTTCACCAAGAAATCATCATAACGTGCAGTATTTCTTCACTCCTCGAAGCGAATGGGCACCAAGGCTTACGCTCGTCACATTGGAAACAATTTTAGTTATCGTAATAATATTTGTTTTCAACTGTTAACATACCGCGAAAGATAATTCAAAATCCTCTCAAACTAAATAAACGCAGAATTACCGGCTTAATGAACATTGTAATCCTCAATTTACAAAAGTGCCTGTACTTCAAATGAAGAAATAAATCATTTTCTACAATAACTTTATAGTATGAAGTGCTTTAAATTATTTTTTAAACATACGTGGCAACCGCAACAGGTGAGAGCAAATTTTTAAAATTTAAAATTTACATAAATCTTTTATTCTTCTCATTATCATTTGACATTAAAAAAAAATTGAAGAGACACTAAAATAAATAATTGCCGAATGTCATTAAAAAAAAAATTAAACAGATAATAAATCATTTCTTTCATTACCAAATATTTAACTTATCTCGTTCAATTTTCCTTGTGTCGTCACGATGATTTAAAGATTTAAGATAAGATAAAAAAGAAAATAAATAAGTTTATTTGAATAATTAGATTAAGCAGTTACTTTCTTTCTGCATCGTCACTTCTGCTAGATTAATTTCTTCTTTTTTTATTCTTTTCTTGAGTACCTGTTAGCGAACGAGTCAGTGAACCCTGTCATAAAATTACTTTCCATTCGCTCAGTTCAAACTTCTTCAAAAGGTGAAGAATAATGTTTTTTTGGTAAAATTTCCTATTTTTTTTAAAGCTTTTTTAATAAACAAGGAAAAAATTTACCTGAATATGCGCCATTCCGTATTCATCCAGCAGACGTATATATTATCGTGACTCCGATAAGTGCATAACACAGCATAATGACTTGTGGAGCTATTATATACTGTTATGAGCACACGCATACAAAATTACGAGTTCAAATTAGAGTTTGCGCATCATTACAAGAAAGAAATTTTTTTTTTTTCAATTCTTCATCTGCGGTAATAATTTACTAATAACTCGGGGGAAATATATGTTAGGGGGTCATTGATACTTTTTTTTCTTTTCTATTCGATCCCACAACCGCATCCTGTTGTCAGCGGCTTTTTTTTCTATTCAAACACTTCATTATGAAGATAACTAGCTGGCGACACCGAAGATAATTTTCTTCTTGGGATTTTATGGATTTTTTATTTTAAATGATGGAATTGTGAAGGGATAATCACTTGTAAAATCTAGTGTACATTCTAATCAGAAATCTTACGAAGATTTTTGAATTTTTTGGTTGATTTGTGGAATTTTTGAATTTCTGCAATTTTATAAAGTTTGGGGACGAAGATTTGGAGTGACTCACAAACGAGAGAAATCCGATGGAAATTTCATGAAATCTTCGAAATCTGAGAAGTCTTTGAAATTTAATCTAAAATAAATAGTGACAATGTATGAAAAATCGATTTGAGGATTTGAGAAATCTCATTGAAGATTTTAAGATATTTACATGGCGATATGGAAAGATACACTTCGGAGGTATTAGTGGGTATAAAGAGAATTTTTTTGAACATTATTTTAATTACATTTTTATTATCTGATTTTATATACATCTTTATGTCAGACATGAAATCTTGGAATCTCTCAGAATTTCCTGAAATTTCTTGAATTCTTATAGAAATCTATGAAATCTTCGGGAATTCGTTGAATTTTCACAGGTTCCACGGAATTTCATGAAGTCTGCTGAGAATTTGAGAATCTTTGAATTTTTGCAATTTCATGTTTAGTGTACACTGAGGCGGTAATCACTCGTGAAATATGGTGCACATTCAAATCAGAAATCTCAAGAAAATTTCAGAATTTTTTTTGAAGATTTGTGAAATATTTAAATTTTCGAAATCTTATAAAATCTGGAAAGAAGTCTTGGAATTGACTTCATGAACTAGAGAAATTCGATGGAAATTCCATGAAATCTGTGAAGTCTTTGAAATTTCATCGAAAATAAATAGTGACAATATCTGAAAAATCGATTTGAAGACTTGAGAAAAGTCACGGAAGATTTTGAATTTTGTTAAACATTATTTTAATCAAATTTTTATTTTTTATGAATCTTTTTTTCTGCCATGAAATCTTCAAATTTCTTAGCATTCCCTGAAATCTCTTGAATTCTCATAGAAATCTATGAATTCTTCAGAAATCCGTCCAATTTCCATAGATTTCAAGAAATCTCCTGAATTTCCATGAAATCTACTAAAAATTCGAGCATCCTTGAATTTTTGCAATTTGAAGTTTAGTGTACCCAGTTTTCAGGAGTGATTACCTCCTCGTGAAATATTGACCCACATTATTGCAACTCATTGTTTCTGCAGAACTTTCATTCACTAACTTTCACAATTTCTTCCTACTACGATTACGAGAACGTTAACATTAACATCCAACTATTGATCAGAATGAAACTATAACCAAAATAAATGCCCCCCCCCCCCCCTTCACATCTTTAATTTTTTTTTCAAATCAATTCCAAATCGTGAAATTCATTTTTAATGCCATGACATTAGAAATCCCAACGAAGAGATTCAATTGAATTACGCAATTTTCAGTAGCTGATTCTGCAAATGTTACACGAGCTACTACAATTCACCTCTAACATTTAAAAAATTCATTAGTCTCATAAAAGAAAAAAAAAGCAGAATACAACTCACTTGAATTACTCTGTCACTACAATGAAGCTATTCGACTATATATTTGAGAGGGTCCGATAACGAGGAGGCTCAGGGGTCGAGTACGATAATGCTTTTGATAATATTAAGCAGTCAGTGAGTTGAGTTTAACTGGTCAGTTCCTCCACTGTAGTACTTGTCACACAGTGTATTCCACGTTTTTCTTCTCACGATCTCGAAACAATGTAAAATAAAAAAATAAAATGATATTTAAAATGTCAGGACCAAGTTGAATGAAGATCTGATGTGAAAGTATTTGAAAAAAACGAATACTTCAATGTTTTCGAAAGGAAAGATCAATGATGTGAGTTAAATTTATCATAAAAGTGTCATACATTTTTTGAATTCAATGAAATTTTTTGAATTACCCTGGGTGTCTCTGTTTCTGACACTTTAGAGCTAGTTTCTGACAGGATGAATCGAAGGCAACAACTATTTTCTCATCGAATGTCATTAACTTATTTTAATGCATATTTTTTGCGCTAAACGAACTCAGCAATTGAATATTGAACAATATATTATACATTGAGAAAAAAGTGGGAAAAACTATAAAATCTTGATGCTATTGGTCCTTAGCAAATATCTTTCTGAAATAGTTGCAGAAGCTGTCAAATTCATGGAATTTAGGGAATTCAAATGGTTAATCTGTTTGAATTAACTAAACTCAGTAGATTTAACAACTTTTTTAATTATTTCAAAAAGATATTTCCTAAAGACCAATTGTATCGATATTTAAGCGTTTTTACCACTATTAAAAAATATTACATTGAAAATAGCAGACATCCGACAATTTTTATATTTCCTTTTCTCTAAAAAAAAAACAAATGAGTGATTTAAGAAATATAAAAAATATGCACCTGCAGAAAATTCCAAAAATTACAAATCCTAATTTTTTCAAATATCTTTTTAAATATCTTTAAAAAAATTTCAAAAAACTTCAAATGTCTCCTCATTTTATTTCCATTAAAAAATAGTGGTACTGGGAAGATATATCAGAGGGGGGGGGGGGGGGGGAGAATCTAAGAGACCTTTTTAACAGCAGTTTTGAGTTTTAAGATCTCTAATTAATCTATATGAGAATGAATGCATAATACTATATGTATAACATGGAAAAATCGATTTTCAGAAAAATTTCAAATAATTGTTATTTTTTTTGTTAAAAATTCATCCGAATGAAGGCAAAAAGAAGGTTTTTTGGCGCAATTTATGATATTTATCATATAAAAATACATTTCATGCCTTAAATATCAGAAAATATTACTATTCATTTCCTACACTGAAAAAAATCTCAATGTGACATTTAAATATAACAGAGAAATTTGCAAAAATTGTCACTTATTGGGACACTGTCAGGAATTGGGGCCACCACGATAATTGTTGAGAAAGTGATTAAACTTTACAATCTGTAAAAATTATTCATAGAATTATATACTATCAATTTATTCAATTAATTCCAATCTATCCCACTCACATGTTGCAAGGGAAAGGCAGCTGTCCTTCAAACTATGAAATACTCGATTCCTTCATTCCCACCATTCTATCAAAAGAAACAAAAACATCTAGCATATTTTTTTCCCAAAGTATTATGTATTATCCTTATCGTGACATGTACACATCCTTCTCATGATGTTTTTCTTCATTATTGTCATGAGCAACTAAATATTTCACTGGAAATTTGCGCAGCAGCTATCGATGACGAAACAAGGAAAAATTTCGATTAAAAATATTTCTCTTCGAACTAATCAAATTTAATCGTTGAATTCTTATGATTGAAGAATTTATGACATTGAAATTAGCACACATCTGACGATTCTTCAAATTTTTTTAAAACAAATAAATTATTATGAAAAAAAATATTTAAAAAATTTGCACTTATAGTTCTTTAAATTTTCTACATGTACATATTTTTCGTTTTTAAAAAAATGTATGAGAAGAAAAAACAAAAAATTCTCAAATATTCGCTTTTTCCCTTTTTTTTCTCAATAAATAAATTATTTTTGAAAAAATGAAGAATATGCAAATGTAGAAACTTCAGAAAAATATAAGTGCAAATTAAAAAAAAAAGTTTTTCATAGTAATTTATTCATTTGAGAAAAATCCAAAGAATTGTCAGATTTGTGCTAATTTCATTTTCATAAATTCTTCTCATATTTCAATTATTTACATTTTAAAAAAATATATTTTTTTTTCAGATGGATAATCCAGCACATTTAAACACATCGGAACCAGATGGACTCCACAAGAGTGAAACAGAGCTCAAAGAAGTGAAAATTCCTGAATTTATTGGAGCCTCAACTTCGAAAATGACTAAAGGAATTCCCTGCGAAAGTGGTGCATGTAAAGCATCGCAAGCTAATCAAAATACGAGATCTTCAAGTCCATGGAATTCTCTGAAGACAGTTTTCCTCGTTACTTTCATCATTGCTTTAATAATATGGGTCATTGTCTACACAGCCCTGTCTCAAAATCAACTGCTATGATAAAATTGAAGTTTCAATGGAGATTATTCCCAATTGACATTTTATTAAGTGCTTTGTATATAAAAATTGTGTAATTATTTGATTATTGTGGAGGTATTGTTGATCTAGTCTTACGTTGTTTTCATCAATTATAAAATGTTTTTCGTGATATTTATTATAACTAATTTCGTAGTCTTATGGAGAATGTGATAGGTGAGTTTAATTAATTTTCCTTTAAGGAATTTAATACGAAATAATGATTATTTTCATGTTTTTCTCATTTTTGTTCCAGGTATCCTAAAATTTACTAGTTTTCATCTTCGAAAAAGGATCAGAAAACATGACAAAATGGAAATAATTATCGTCCCCATTTTGGAGATATTTTCGAGATATTTTAGAAGACAATAATCAATTATAATATTATTTAATTTATATTTTTAAGAGTTGTGTAGATTTTTATTATTCTTATTTTTCCAACATATGTGAATTTATCTCTCGATTTGCCAACGAGAAAAATTTCAAATTAATTTTAATTTCTGTCTCACAAAACAATTGGCAATCGAATATTTATTATTTTATTGTGACATTTGTACTGGTTAAGTCATATTAATTTTAGAAATCATTGTTGTAATAAATTCGTCAGATATTATTTTTTAAAAACTGGGAAGAATTTTTGAATATTGAAGATAAGAAAATCAATAAAATTCTGGCTTTAGTATCAATTAATTCAGGAGAATCAGAATCTCAGAAACGAATTAATGCGCAAGAGGTAATTGTGACACTTCATGAAGACACAATTCAAGGGAAATCCGGATCAACGGCTCCTGTCAATTTCGCCAAATTTAATCCTCAAACCCAACCAGGAACTTCGAAAATCCCGAATTTCGAAAATGCGAATGAAAGTTATGAAATGGGAGAAACGAAAACTGAAATTTTTTACGATGAAGAAGTAAGAAAAACTCACAATGATAATTTATGATAACGTCATCTTAGAAACAAAGAGGTGTAAGTGCTATATATAAGCATAGCACTTAGGCCACTTTGTTTCTAAGGTGACGATAATGAAACTAACACGAATTTGACAATTTGTTGGACCTTTTTTTCGAACAGATAAATTATTATAAAAAAAGTATGTTAAAAAATTCGCACTCATAGTTTTTTGATTGAATTTTTTAGGCGCATATTTTTCTTTTTTTTAATTAATTTATATGTGAAAAGAAAAAAATCTAAAAATCGTCCGATGTCTGTTATTTATGAGACTGAAGATGGCAGACATTTGATTATTTTTTTATTTTCTTTACAGCAAATAAATTATTTTAAAAAAAATATTTAAAACATTTGAACTTTCAGTTTTTAGGATTTCCTACATGTGTATATTTTTCAGTTTTCAAAAATTAATTTATTTGTTAAAAAAAAAAAGACTAAAAATCGTCAGATGTCTGTCATTTATAATTCTGAAGATAGCAGACATTTGAAAAAAAAAATTTCAACAAATAAATTATTACAAAAAAAAATATTTAGAAAATTTGCACTTTAAGTTTTTTGAATTTTCTACACGTGTATATTTTTAAGTTTCCAGAAATTATTTTATTTTTTAAGAATAAAAAAGGACTAAAAATTGTCAGATGTCTGCTATTTTCAGTATCATTGTTATTTTTAGTCTCATAATTTTTTTTAGCATCTTGAATATTAATTCAATTTAATAAATCTTCTAGTCCGAGTATTCTGACGAGGAATCAATGAGGCAGAGGCAAACACTAGTTGGTTGGGACAGTTTTCGTTCAAGAACCATCGTAGTTTTGATGGTCCTATTATTCCTTTGGATTATTATATATTTTCCCTTATTGTCGATTCTCTAAAAACAAAATAAACAGTTTCGAAAATCAAAATCAAAGGTAATTCCTCGTTATTTCACTCGCTGATGCGAGTGACCCTGTGATCCCACGCAATAAGTGGATCACACTCTCAATTGGAGATTCAACTGCTTGAAATTAAATCTACCAATTGTTTAATCATTCAATTTCTTTCCATTTTCTGTACCCAAGTGTTTTCAACATAAGTAAAACATTAAAAAATATTTGAGATCGCATTATCTTTTTGTCATGACCTATGACCCTGTTCCTTGAACTCATTCCCCTTTTTTCCTCTTCAAAAATAAATCCAAAGTTTAGAGTTATGATTTTACACGTGGATATCTATGTGTGGCATCTTGAGACAGTCAAGTCCTCCAATGTCAGACCATCTAGACAACTATTCCATCAATCACATTCAAGAGGCAGAGGAAGGAGGAAATCGCGACTACTCTTGAAAACAAGCGAACGGCTCCAGTCTTGTTAGACGCGTCTACCAAGTTCGATCGTATGAAATAAGTTAATGAGGAGAAACCATACGAATAGTATACATATATATATATTATACAATGGCATCGCAGAAGGCATTTTTTGTCCTTCTTGTTGTGACTTTCTCTCTTCTAGCTGGTGAGTAATTTAGAGTACGCAGTATTTTCATTTCATTGGGCTAATAATATTGGCGTTTTTCGATTCAAGGTTGTTTTGGAAAAAACTGCTTGCAATGAGAAATTTCCCAAAATTTGACAGTTCATCATTTAAATAATGAGGAATGTCCTGTCGAAATTTGCAATGATTTTGGGGGCTTATTTTCCATGGAAAATTTTTTTCGAAGTTACGAGTTTTACTCGTAGAGATATAGGAAGCCGATAAAAATAGTACGAAATCTTTCATTAGCGCTCGCGCAGTGAAATAGATTTCGTGCTAACATTATCGGCCCCCCATATCTCTACATGTAAAACTCGTAAATTCGAAGTTTTTTTAAAAATAAAATAAGCCCAAAAATTATTTCAAATTTTAACAGGAAATTTCTTATTATTTGAATATTGAACTGTCCAATTTTTGGGAATTTCTCATTGCAGGCAGTTTTCTTCTAAACAATTTTAATCAATGACCTTCTACTATAACTGTTTTTATCTAACCAAAAGACCTCAAATCGAAGGGGTAATCACTTGTGAAATCTGGTGTACATTCAAATCAGAAATCTCAAGAAAATTCCAGAGTTCTTTTGAAGATTTGTGAAATTTTTGAAATCTTATAACATCTGGAAAGAAGTCTTGGAATCGCCCGAAAACTAGAGAAATCCGATGGAAATTTCATGAAATCTGTAAAGTTTTTGAAATTTCATGTAAAATAAATAGTGACAATATTTGAAAAATCGATTTGAGGACTTGAGCAAAGTCATAGAAAATTTTGAATTTTGTTGAACATTATTTTAATCAAATTTTTATTTTTTATACATCTTTGTATCTGCCATGAAACCTTGAAATCTCTTAGCATTTCCTGAAATTTCTTGAATTCTCGTAGAAATCTATGAAATCTTTAGAAATCCATTCAATTTTCATAGATTTCAATGAATCTCCTAAATTTCTATGAAATCTACTAAAAATTCGAGAATCCTTGAATTTTTGCAATTTCAAGTTTAGTGTACACAGATTTTAGAAGTGATTATCCTCTCGCCTCAAATCTTTTATTAAAAATCCGATTATAAATTCGAAAGACAACGCTCTTTGGAAATTCCGCGTAAGGCAGACAGATCCTTGAATGAGCTGGCTTTAAAAATAAATCTGAGGTCACGAGAAATTCGCTCGAACGTCCTCAATAAATAAGAAAAACCATTTTAAAAAAATCCCACAATTTTGGAATTTACCAGAAAAGATTTCCTTAAAAAACTCAAAATCCAAAAAAAACAATTATTCAAATTTAATTAAATCAAGTCAAGAATTCCCTCAAAATTCTCAGAAACTGGGGCAAAAATCAGAAATAACAATTAAAAATTAACTAACTGGGTTATCACAATTGCTTTCATATCGCAATTGCGAAAAATTCATGGAAATTACTCCAAGCGTAGATTTCAGAGGTCATCAAGATCACACGATTGTAATTGAGGAAAAAAACACAATTAAAGAAGTTCCATTAAAAAAAAAACCTAACATTAACATTATCTTTACCAGAGAATGCCGATGCTGGTACTTGGAAGTTCTGGAAAAAGGATAAAACCGAGACAACCACAACAACCACAACAACAACAACCACCACAACCACAACAGCGAGACCCCCAGTAAATAACGTTCAAAGTGGAGGTAATAAAGCACTATCTAGTAATACAAATCGAGGAATTGCTGGAGCAGCTGATGCTGCATTGGCAGTTGGAGTAGGTGACACTAGTACAAATATCCGAAACAATGCACGTCCACAGCGACCAAATCCAGGTACAGAAGTAGGTCAAGACTTTCCAGGTTCAAAGCCGAAAAATCCAGCAATTGGTGGTGGTACTGGCCAAGGCTACAGAGATTGGGCAGTTGATTTAACTGGAGCTGGTGAGCCTGGAAAGCCTGCTCCAAAGCTTCCTAATCAAGGTCCAGCATTGTCTCCTGGAGGATCTCCAGCAGGAGGAAGTAGACCAGGGAGTCCAGTCCCCAATTCTCCAGCAGCAAATCCAAATAATAGAGCAAGCAGTCCAACAGCTGTTCCGCAACAGCCAATCGCAGGAAATCGGCAGAGTCCTCCAGCAAATCCAGCACCAGCATCCAGACCTGCATCTGGACCAGCTCCAGTTCCAGCCACTGGTCCACAACAACCAGTGACAGGAAATCGGCAAAGTGTTCCAGCGAGTCCAACACCAGCATCCAGACCTCCATCACAACCGGCTCCAGTTTCTCGACAATCTGCTACTTATCCAGGAGGAAATACGAATGGACAGCAGACTTCTACGTTGAATGTAGGAGCAATAACTCCGGCTCCACCTGGTCAACGATCTCCGGGATCTGCTCCAAGTTCTCCGGGGAATGGATCACCAAATGGAGGAAAAACATGGGCACAAGTTGCTGGTGGTGGGAGCAAACCTGGTTCTCAGACTTCAGGACCAGTTAATGGACAGGGTGGAGTTAGGGTCAGTCCTGGAACAGCTGGGGTAGTTGCTGGTGCTGCTGGTGTTGCGGCTGCTGGAGCGGCTGTTTACGCCAGAGATCCGGTTTACAGTAAAGGGAATGTGGTGACAGATGAGGACCTTGCGAAACTTTCTGAGTCTTTGTGGATCAAGGACAAGAACAATGCTTGGTCACATATTAGGTTGAGTGCCGCAAGCCAAACGTGCTCGAGAAACCCAAGAGATGAAGGTTCACAGCCGTGAGTAGAGCTTGATCATTAATTTTTGGATTATTTTGAGCAAAATTTCGGTTCCGAGCGTCTTGCGATTTTATAAAAATCTCTCGGTATGAAAGTTGCGGGAAAAATTCTCCTTCTAAAAATCTCCTTTCGTAAACCATAGTATCAATGAACTTGTTCCATTGCTGGAGGAGGTGTATCACTCGCAGCTTAGGAAAAAAACAATTCAGTGACCCTTTCCAGTTTTGAAAACCAAAATATATTTCCATAATATGATACTAAAGATAGCAGAAATGACAATTTTTTAGATTTTTTTAAACAAGTAAATTATTACAAAAAAAACATTTAACAAATTTGCACTTATAGTTTTTTGAAATTCTCTCCGTGTGCAAATTTTTTTTTTTTTGAAAATAATTTATTTGTTAAGAAAAAAGAGACTAAAAATTGTCAGATGTCTACTATTTTCAGTAAAAAGAAGCATTCCATAATGGAATGTGGGATACTTCACATTTAGCATTAAAAGCAGGAAATAATTTCGGGTACAAATTATTTACGGAAAGTAACTAAACTCTTCAAAATCATTATGACTCATGAGATTAGTATGAAAATTTTAAAAAAGAGGGATTTTTTCCAGAAATTTTTTTTCATGATCTGATTTATTTCAGATTGTTAACGGTCAACCCACAAGCTCTGCAGATTCCAACAATCGCAAAGGTTTTGACGATATACGACAATTACAATCCTGATACCAGAACAAATGAATATATAAGCCCTGCGCAAAGGAACGAAGAGAGTCTCTTAGTTGATACATTCTTGAGTACCAATGTCATGTCAGGAGCCATGAAATTCCTCGCAGATAAAGGCTTCTTCAAAAAAGACTATTACGAATACAAAGATACCCTGAGGAGAATGTGGTTCAATCTGTACTCAAGAGGCGAGGGAAAAATCGGTAGTACTGGATTTGAACACGTATTTCTTACTGAAGTTAAACTGGGAACTGAAGTCAGTGGACTCCATAATTGGATTTACTTCAATGCTGAAGAGGTGAAAAAACGTGCGGATTATCTTGGATGCTACAAGAGACTTGATCTTGGTGATGTAAGTTATCGGAAGAATTTTTTTACATGTTTTGGGGATAAAACAAATTCCTTTTAAGATAAAATTCTTTTCCGGTTGGGAATGGATTCTTTTATAGATTTCTATTGAAAAGATGAGCCAATTTTTGATGGAAAACGAGTGTGAGAATTGACTTTTTTTTGAATATTTAGAAAATTCTACTCTTTTGGGCACAAAGGAAGGCGGTGGGGGGGGGGGGGGGGGGGGGTTAATTCTTTCCATTTGCGATTTTTTCCAGTTTTTAGAGGATACCTCTGGTTCGATTGGTCTTTGGGACTTGGGACTGGTCTTGGATGAAAGGCAATTCGATCATTCGCCATCGAATTATGGGCTTGAAAAAAAATGATTGATTTTTGAAATATTTACGAGCGCTTCTGCAAAAATCAGTTTACCTTCTATGAATACCTCAAAAATTGATCGTTTTCTATTTAAAAAAAAAACCATAAATCGATTGCAAATGATCTCACCTTTCATTTAAGACCAACTCCAAATTGCTACGACCAGTACAACCAGAGATATCCACTCTGAGAATGAAAAAGTAGTAGAAACTATCAAATATTGAAACTATTGATCCTCAACAAATATTTTTTTGAAATAATTAAAAAAGTTGTTAAATTTACTGATTTTAGTTAATTCAAACAGATTAACGAGTCGAATTGATTAAATTCAGTAAATTCAACAGCTTTTTTTCAATCATTCGAAAAGAATATTTGCTGAAGACCAATGGCATCGAAATTCGATACCTTTAATGCTTTTTTTCTCTCAGTGCGTGAAAAAGTGAAATTTTTAGAAAACGGAAATCGTTTTACCTTCAAATATGGACTAAAAAGTATGGAACTTTTGAAAAATTCCGAAAATTCAATTTTGACAAACGATTTCTATGACAAATCTTCTCAGCTTTTCAATTAAATCGTCAGAAAAATCCTATCTCAACTATTACCACTGATTTCCATCGATTTTGATCATTATAAAACATCAAAATTGAAACGTTCCCATGTCTCCCCCTTTCTCCTACTATTAAAAATCAATTAATATCTTTATTGTACATTACTAGAAAGCTGCAATTCTCAAATTCCACACGAAATTCAACAACATCGATAAGCCCGTCACAACAATGTTCGTTGGCACATCTCCAGAGCTGGAAATGGCACTGTACACCGTTTGTTTCTTCACAAGGCCAGATCAAAAATGTCCTGTTTCCCTTGGTGGAACTAAATTCAACATTATTACCCATAAATTCAAGTATCGAGGATATGATTTGGTGGGTTCAGCCTATCCAGAAATAGAATAATTGTATTATTTATCGCATGTTCACACTAGGGAGCAGCAGCCATTCGAGATTAATTAATTTTTTTTCTCTCAATTTATACGTTTCACTCAATAAAGAAGAATCGATAGAAACATTTTCCTTATTTTATGTAACCCGAATTTTTACTTCCGAATGGAAGCTATGTAATCATCAGAATTTTCAATTGTAATTTTTCTAAAAGAAGATATTTAAAATCATTTAAATAGAGAGGAAATGATATTTTTAGCGCATGTCTGTGTGTGTGTATGTGTGTGCATAAAAGTCTCAATTACAGCAAAACGGTTTTGAAGAAAAATTTCATATTTTGTGGAAAAGTTCTTCTCGACGAACTCTATTTTTTAAGCTTTATTTGAAGAGAATTCGATGGGTACTTTTTGAGGTATGTCCATTTTTCGAGAATCAGTTTTTAATGGAATTTCTGGAAACTATTCAACTGATGTTATTTATACTCATATATTATCTCGAGAGTTGTATCAGTGAGATGCATGTCAATTTTGAGCTCATTTGCATGATTAGTTCTCGAATTATTGGCGTTTTAATGAATTTTTCAAAATTTGATATTTTGATGATGGTTTGAAAAAAGTTGTATCACTTCCATTCGGAAGCATATTGCTAAAGTATTAGCAGAAACAGCTATTTCAGGTGGAAAGCAGTACTATTATCCACTTGTTTATGATACTGAAACTAGCAAACATATGACAATTTTTTTGATTCTTTTAAACACATAAATTATTATTAAAAGAATATTTAAAACACACTTGTTCATATTTTGCATTTTTCAAAGAATAATTCATTTTTTGAGAAAAAAAAATAAAAATTGTCAGATGTCTGCTATTTTCAATGTCATAAGTTTTTTCGAAATTACTTCACTTATTCACGTTTTTGAATTCGAAATATTCAAATTTGACTCCAGTCTCACTGGAAAATAAAGTCTCTAGAGTTGCATAACATTTGTCAGAGTGGTGGCATTGTTTCGAATGTGGCACAGTCCATAGTCAACACAAGAAAACAGCTGTTAAAACACAACATGAGCCTCCACAACATGATTCTTGTGAAATGACACAAGGTGTAACGATAAGAGAACGTAGAGAATGGGATGAATGAAGCTTACTTTAAAATATTAACGCACATTTCAAGAGTCACCATGAAATCCAGGCTCATAATCGCATTATTCCTGTTTTTTTTCCCAATTTTCCTACGTAAGTAGATTTTTCTTCACTTCATGCATCAATCAAAGAAATAATCCTGAAAATAGCAGACATGAGACAATTTTTATTTCTTTTTTTTTTCGTTACAAATAAATAAAAAAAAATTGAAGAAATGCAAGAATAGAAAATTTTTTAATGTTTTTTTTTGTAATAATTTTTAAAAAATCCAAACAAATTTGTTAGATGTCTGCTATTTGCAGTATTATTCAAAGAATTCATTATTAGTCGATTTGACAGCAGAATCCGTAACTGCTCACATCACATCAACTGCCATCACATTGCCACTGTCAATATTGACAAATTCAAGTGAAATTAAAAATCAATCATCAGTACCTCAAGGAAGAAAAAGGAAGAAGTCACATAATTCATCTCACAAAGTAAATGATACTGTCACTAATGAAGAACTTCAGAAGCTCTCGGAATTGTTATTTAGTAGAGACGTTAATAATGCATGGCAATATATCCATGTTAATCTGCAGAATCAAACAACAAGAAATTCTTCAGTCGATCGAGCTCCAGAACCGTAAGATTTTCGAAAGAAAGAAATTATCTCTTCTAAAAAAGCCTTTTCATATCGCTGCCTTAGAATCAAAGGGACGTAAGTGCTATGCTTATGCACAACACTTACACCACTTTGTTACTAAAATGAAGATATGATGTTAAAAATATCAAACATCTGACAATTTTTAGTTTTTTCTTTTTTTCTCAACAAATAAGGTGAAGTACCCCTGCTCACTCCACGTATTTGTATATCTATATTTATGAATTATTCATTAATATAAGTATACAAATACATGAGTGAGCAGTCACTAGTTATTGACCAGCTATTAGGTCCTTGACCTTAAATTATTTTTGAGAAAATAAAAAATATACACATGTAGAAAAAAAAACTATGACTGCAAATTTTTTTTTTGTAATAATTTATTTGCTTAAAAAAATTCCAAAAAATGTCAGATGTCTGCTAATTTTATTATTATCTTTTCATGGATATTTTTTCATTTATCGCAGATTGCTAACAGTTGATCCACGAGCTTTTCAAATCCCTACAATCAATCAGATCATAAAAATGTACGACAATTATCATCTTGACACTCGCAAAACGGAGCACATGACGCCTCTTCAATTGGAAGAGCAGACTAATCTGATTGCAGCTATTTCACAAACAGATGTCATGTCAACAGCAATGAAATTTCTCTCTGACAAAGGTTTTATTCCAAAAAATGACGTGGAACATGAAGAAATGCTGCGAAAATTGTGGTTTTCTCTTTATGCAAGAGCTGGTGGAACTTCGAGTAGTTCTGGATTCGAGCATGTTTTTCTTAATGAGTTGAAAAAAGGGAAAACGATAATTGGACTTCACAATTGGATTTACTTTAATGCAGTTGAGGTCAAGAGAGAAGTTGATTATCTTGGCTATTTTAAATACATCAGTCTTGGGGATGTGAGGAAATTTTTCAATTAATTTTAATCTGCTTGAATTTTAAGGGAAAAAATATTAATTCAATTTTGATTTATTCTAGAAAGCTGCCGTTCTATCATTCCACTTCAAATTCGCGTCTTTCCAGAAGCCAATTACGTCAATTTTCATTGGAACTTCTCCTGAGCTCGAGATGGCTCTCTACACGATTTGTTTTTACGCAAAAAGAGGGAAAAAATGTAGAGTTTCCCTGGGTGGGAAAAAACTCAGTATTATTACGTACCCCTTGAATCATCGGAATGAAACATTGCCTATCATTGGTGCAGCATATCCACTCATATGAAAATGACACATTCTGATATCGAGAAAAGTGGGGCAAAATGGAGACAAGGGGTAAAACGGACACGTGTTTTAGTTTTGGTAGTCCATACGATGAAAAAGACTCGAAATCGATGGAAATATTGGAGGTAGGTTTTTTCTGATGATTCCATTGGAAAGCTGAGGAAATTTCCCATGAAAATCATATGTCAGAAGTCATTTTTTGGAATTTTTCAAAAATTCAATTTTTTGCTCAAGAATTAGAAGTGAAATTCTTCTGTTTTCGAGAAATTTCAGTATTTCGGGAATATCTCTGGTTTTATGGGTCGTAGCGACTTGGGATCGATCTTAAATGAAAGGTGAGCTTATGTGCCATCGATTTATGTGGTTTAAAAAAATTATTAATTTTTTAAGTACTTATGGGCAAAAACTGATTTTCAGAAAAGAACCTATAAGTATTTGGAAAATTGATTAAAAAAAATTAGAACCACATAAATCGATGAGACATGAGCTCACCTTTCATTTCAGATCAACCCTAAGTCACTACGACCAACAAAACCGGAAATATCATCGAAAAAGTGTTTTTTTTTAATTTTTTCAAAAAAAGTAAAATTTTCGAGAAAAAAAAATTTGACACACGTTTTTCATCTAAAATTTTCTCAGCTTTCCGATGAAATCATGAGAAAATCTCTACCTCGAACCATTCAATCGGAATCTCCATTTTGCCCCACCTTCCCCCATTCACTGTGAATCCGCGAAAATAAAAAACTTGCAAAATGTAAAAAAAAAAGAATATTTCGTAATAAAATATCAGTTTTTACGTAAACGAAAGCACATTCTTGATAACACAAACCATGAACTTATCGATGAAAGTCAAAATTTGCTAATGTGAAGATTCAATTATAGAACTAAGACTTGCATTTCATAATGAGACTTACAATGAGCATGTAAGAGGGGACATTACTCTCCCCTCTTGAATTATTAATATACTTGTATTGCTCACACGATAGAGAGCGAAGAACGATAACATGACCAATCATATTATCGTTTGGAATGAACCAACACATTGAAAATCTCTCCACTTTGTTTCATCAAATAAACAGATAAGTGAGAAAACATTCGGGCAAAGATAAAGCAACAGAATGAAGATGGGAGATCAAAATACAGTTGTAAATTATCTCGTAGTCTTCATGTAACATTCATAAGTTAATCATTGATCATAAGTTAAGCAAGTTTCTTTTTTTTTTCAATAATGTACAAAAGTATTCGATATACATTGATGAAACATAATGAATTAATTACAAAGTGGAATAGTGCGAAATTTTATCACAGTGATAATGGAGTTTATGGATATCGACCGAAGAAATCAATTTTTTATGATGGTACTGAGTTTTTTAATTTTATAGAGAAGGACGGGGCAAAATGGACCTGCATGTCAAAATGATTTGGGATTTTTTTTTGGGAGTAAAGGGATCTATGAAAAAATTCTTGAAAAAATTTGCAAATATGTGGACATTATTGGTGTATCTACTCAAATTTTTTCAAATTTTTTTGTGAAGTGCTCCACTTCGAAAAAAATTCCTGAATCATGTTGCCACGGAGATCCGTTTTGTCCCACTCTCCCCTATCGTTATCATGAGAGATAGCAATTGATTTGAGAATTGGAATAATTTTAGTTTCACAAGATCAATTGGCGATACGAGCCAAGTACAGTAATTTCTACAGGCTAGTAACAGCATACAGAGAACACGCTCACAAGCAAGCGAAAACAGATCCCATATCATTCATGAAGACAGAATTGGTACCAGAGCTGGATCCCCTTCGTTATGGACTTAACTTAAAGGACATTGTTAGTTTTCATGGGATTTTGAATACTAATAAGAATGAGGGAACGATTGGAGAAGCGATAAATATTCTGAACGAGATTTACAGTAATGAAATTGGTGCTGAATTCAGTTACCTGGAGGTAAATACATTAACTGCTTGCGAGGGGGGTAATCGGTTGTGAAATCTAATGAACATTGAAATCAGAAAATTCATGAAATTTTCAGAATTCTTTGAAAGATTTCCAAAATTTTTGAATTTTTGAAATTTTATAAGATCTGAGAAGAAGATTTGGAATGACTCACAAACGAGAGAAAATCGATGGAAATTTTATGAAATCTTTGAAATTTGTGGAGTCTTTGGAATTTAATCTAAAATAAATAGTGACAATGTATGAAAAATCGATTTGAGGATTTCGGAAAAGTCATAGAAGATTTTGAGATATTTACATGGCGATACGGAACAGTACACTTCGGAGGTATTAATGGGTATAAAGAGAATTTTGTTGAACATTATTTTAATCAAATTTTTATTATCTGATTTTTTAATCATCTTCATTTCTGCCACGAAATCTTGGAATCTGTCAGAATTTCCTGAAATCTCTTGAATTTTCATAGAAATCTATGAAGTTTACAGAAATTTGTTAAATTAACAAAGATTTTAAGAAGTTTCATGAATCTTCATGAAGTCTTGCTGCCAATTTAAGAATCTTTGAATTTTCGCAATTTGAAGTTTAGTGTACACAGATTTCAGGAGTGATTACCCCCCCCCCCCCCCCCATCCTATTGCTTCTTATCTGCTCAAACTGATATGATAATTGTTGTCAAGACTCAAGAGGAGCGCGAGTGGTTCGCTAAAACATTTGAAAAAACAAGCAAAGAACCACTGGACAATGAAACAAAAAAAGCAATTGCTATGGAGATGCTGAAGAGTCAGGCACTTGATAATTTCCTAGCCATTAAGTTCGTCACCTTCAAAAGATACGGTGGAGAAGGGGCTGAAGCTATGATGGCTTTTTTCCACGAGTTCTTCAAACTTTCAGCTCACGGTTCGTATTTTCCTAATGTTTCAAGATCATACTTTTTCAAGGCAGGATTCTATTTTGTAACTTTGAAAAAAAGGCTATTTTTTGGATTTTTCATGAGAGTATTAATAAAGGTACGGATGTAGAGTTCGTGAGGCTCAGTAAATACACTCTTGAAATACATTTTTGAAAAAATTTCTATGTATTTCATGCTTTTCCCATACCCAAAAATATCATTTCAATACAAAGTCTCGATTAATAGATGGGCTTGCGCTGGTGTTAAAATTTTGCAAATGGGCCATCTGAAAAGGAAAAAATGAAAAGTTTCAGGCTCGATGTCATTTCAGCAACCGCCTGAACTAGGATTTTCAATATGCATTCAAAAATGAAGGAATAGCGGCGAAAACAAAAAAAAATTGTGTTTTCTCACTGTTTTTTGCAATCAAAAATTAATAAAAATCAAAATTCTAAGATAGTCCTAGTTCAGGCGGTTGCTGGAGATATATTGAACCTAAACCTTTTTTTTCCTCTTTCGGATGGCTCATTATCAAAATTTTAACACCAGTCGAACACCAGTGCATAAATCGAAGGCACTGTATTGAAATGATATTTTTGATATTATAAAAAGTACATAAAATACATGGAAATTTTTTGAAAAATGTAATTCAAGAGTGTACTTATTGAACCTCCCAAACCTTACACCAATACCTTCATTAATACTCTCCTAAAAAATTTCAAGATCTAGTCTTTTTTAAAAAGACTCCAAAGTAAAATCCTACCTTAATGTGAAGATGTGCTAATTTTGCAGATGGACTCGAGCAAATTGTCATTGGCATGCCTCACCGTGGTCGCCTGAATTTCCTTACTGGAATGCTCAAATTCCCTCCAGAAAAGCTCTTCAGGAAGCTGCGAGGACTTCCCGAATTTCCAGATGACGTCAAAGCAAGTGGAGATGTTCCCAGTCACTTCATATCTTCTGTTGATCTTGATGTAGATAAAAAGAAATTGCACGTGACTATGCTCTACAATCCCTCGCATCTGGAGGCAGTGAATCCTGTATCAATGGGAAAAACTCGGGGAATTATGCAGAATATTAAGGATGGAGCTTATGCAGAAGATTCGCGTACCAAGTGGAGTGATAAAGTGCTGAATCTCCAGGTAAAACATCAATAATAATGATAATATTCGGTTGAATCATGTTATCGTTGTCATTGAATGAGTCAGGATCTCAGTTGAAGAACCTGAAAAACAGGCTCCGAAAGGAATCAACCGTTTTTTGCTTCCGAATGGAAGCTATGTAATCATCAGAATTTTCGATTGTAATTTTTCTAATAGAACAGGGTGGCGACTGAAAACTAATTTCAAAATTCCCTGACTTTTCCATGACTTTTCCCTGACTAAAAATGAAAATTTCAGGACGTACAAAAAAAATATTATTTAAATATCAGGGAAGGTGGAGTAATACGGACATAAGGGGTAAAATGGACACATTTGAGTTTTTATGCATATATTATAAAAACAACCTTAAATGAATGAAAATATTGGAGATGGATTTTTTTTAATGATTCCAAAAGCTGAGAAAACGTTAGTCAAAAAACATGTGCCAGAATTGATTTTCTTCAATTTTTTGAGGATTCGATATTTTTTGTAAATTTTTGAGGGGTGAAAAGCCTTTCGATTTTTGAGCAAATGCAGTTTTTTGAAAATAGCACTGGTTTTATTAGTCGTAGCGACGTAGGACCGATTTCAAATAAAAGGTGAGATCATTTCCCATCGATTTATGGGGTTTTGAATTTGAAAACATCGATTTTTCAGATAGTTATGGGAACTTCCGTGAAAAATTATGATCATCGGTTTTTGTCCCATAACTATCTGAAAAATCGATATTTTCAAATTCAGAACCCCATAAATCGATGGAAAATGATCTCATCTTTCGATTAAAATCGGTTCCAGGTCGGTTCAGGACTAATAGAACCAGAGATATTCCCAAAAAACTGAATTTGCTCAAAAATCGAAAGGCTCTTACCCCTCAAAAATGCCAGAAAATATCGAATTCTCAAAAAATTAAAAAAAATTAATTCTGGCACATGTTTCTCGACTCAAATTCTCTCAGCTTCCCGATGAAATAATTTAAAAAAATCCATCTGCAATATTTTTATTACATGGTCCATTTTGCCTCACGTTTCCCTACGTTGAAATTCTTAGTTATTCTTGAAAACAATTTTTTTTAAATTAGAATTTTATAATAATCCCCGAAATTGCGTTAAATTTTCATAATTGTGATTTTTTGTGACCATTTTTGTAGATTACAAACTGATCGGAAAGTTCAATTTTTCGATTAAATATCTATCTATTTTCAAAATATGGAGATAATGAAAAATAAACTATGAATTTCCCTGACTAACATTGAAATTTCCTGACTTTTCCCTGACTATTCCAGAAATTTTAAATTCCCTGACTTTTCCAGGTTTTCTAGGTTTTCCAGGTCGATTGCCACCCTGATAGAAGATACTTAAAATGATCCAAATAGAGAGAAAATGATATTTTTAGCGCATGTCTGTGTGTGTGTGTGTGTGTGTATGCGTGTCTGTATGTGCCTAAAAGTCTCAATTACAGGAAAACGGCTATATAGACGAATTTAATATTTTGTGGAAAACTTCCTCTGGCAAACTCTATTTTTTAAGCTTTATTTGAAGAGAATCCGATCGGTACTTTTTGAGATATGTCCATTTTTCGAGAATTAGTTTTTAATGGAATTTCTGGAAACTATTCAATTGATTTTATTTATACTCATATATTACTCATGAATGAAATCTAAAAAATCTTGCCTATCTTCTTACGAAATTCGTGCCTGTGAAATCAGGGGAATCGCGAGGTTACAACTTTCTTGAGGGATATTTAGAGAAGATAGCACTAATGAAACCCTCAGTTGATAACAATCAGGATTCTGTTCAAGGTGCATGGAGACGGAGCTTACGCGGGTCAAGGAATCAATCAGGAATCACTTGCCCTGTGTCAAACACCTCATTTTGAAATTGGCGGAACTGTTCACATGGTCGTTAATAATCAATTAGGTTTTACAACACCTGCCGAGCGAGGAAGATCTTCTAGATACTGTACTGACATAGCAAAATCAGTCGCAGCACCTGTGCTGCACGTCAATGGTGATTCTCCAGAGGTAAACAAGCGGGAGCTCTTCCTTTATGCGTTATTTGAATTTCTAGATTTAATATTTTGCCAATATAATTGGTAGAAAGCTTATGGATGGAACTTTCCATCTCTAATTTGATAATGACCATTTTGATTGATTTGAATTACATTAACTTGCGAGATCTTGCACAAGTTATAGTGATTACTTCTCAAGGCTCTAATGGTCATACAAGGATAAGAATTGTCTTGGTTCACTGAAATACGATATATATCAAAACTCAATATCAAACTCATACATACAGAAATGCTTTGGAAATATGATTTCTGGACGTTTTAGATCATTCGTAGTCATATCACAATGCTTCCATCCGGGAGCAAAACATAAAATGATCCTGTGCAATTGAGGAAATCATTAATTTAACCGATAAATTTCATTAGATGGTAGTCAGAGCAACAAGAATAGCTTTCGCCTATCAAAGGAAATTCCGGAAGGACGTATTCATCGACCTGAACTGCTTCAGACGCTGGGGCCACAACGAATTGGACGATCCAACATTTACGAATCCAATTGTCTACAAAATCATCCAAAACCGTAAATCAGTACCAGACATGTACAAAGAAAAATTGGAAGAATCTGGTCTACTGAAAAAAGAAGAGAGCGAGGAAATAATTTCTAAGCATACTAATTTCCTGAATAATGCACTGAAACAAGTGGACAATTACATTCCTCAGCCCACGTATTTCACCCACAGATGGTCTGGTTTCCAGCAAGCTCAATCCACCCTCACGTCCTGGAACACTGGAGTCGATACAGACCTATTGAGATACATAGCTAATAAAAGCGTAAATCTCCACGAGGATTTGACGATTCACTCGCAAGTGATGAAGAGTCATGTTCAGTCAAGATTACAAAAAGTTTCGTCTGGTGAACGTTTAGACTGGTCAACTGCAGAAAGTGCAGCATTTGGATCATTGCTGTATCAAGGATACAACGTGCGAATCAGTGGACAAGACGTTGGAAGAGGCACATTTTCCCAGCGACATGCTATGCTAGTTGATCAAAAAACTGGAGGTAACATGAAATAATGAATAATCTTCTTCCTCAATTGCGCTAAATTAATTTTCAGCTTTTCTCCAGAGATATTCATTCCCCTGAACTCGATAGCAGAGGGTCAAACAGGAAAAATCGAGTTGGCCAACAGTATTTTATCGGAGGAAGCTGTTCTGGGGTATGAGTATGGGATAAGCATAGCTTCTCCTTCAACTTTGACGATCTGGGAGGCACAATTCGGAGATTTCTTCAACGGTGCTCAGATTATTATCGATACATTTCTAACGAGTGGTGAAGCTAAATGGATGACATGCAGTGGGTTGACGATGCTCCTGCCGCATGGATATGATGGAGCTGGTCCTGATCATACCTCCTGTAGAATAGAGAGATTCCTTCAGCTCACAGACAGCAGGGAAGATACTCCTGATGGGGATGACGTTAACATTCAAGTTGCAAATCCAACAACTCCAGCACAGTATTTCCATTTATTGAGGCGACAAATGGTGAGGAACTTCCGAAAGCCTTTGATAATTGTGGCGCCAAAAATACTGCTGAGAGATGCTTCAGCAACATCTTCATTCAGTGAAATGGCAGCGGGAACGAGCTTCAAAAATGTTATTGGTAATAATTTTTTTTCTTGAATTCTTGCTTCTTTTTATTCAAATATGTAACAATAATGTAATTAAAGTTAAGTAGCTAATGGAATCAATGGCTTTTTTTTGCAGGGGATAATTCAAAGGATCCAACTAAAGTACATAAGATAATTTTAGTCAGTGGTAAACATTTTTATGCTCTCAAGAAACAGCGAGAGGCACTCAATGCACATGATGTTGCTATTATTAGAGTAGAGAGTCTCTGTCCATTTCCAATTTTAGAGTTAAATGAGGAACTTCAAAAATATCCACATGCAAGAAGTTTTATATGGAGTCAAGAGGAACCGCAGAATATGGGTGCATGGACATTTGTTAAGCCACGATTTGAAAATTTATGTGGACGCCGAGTAAGTTGACTAAGGGGTTACACTACTGTAAAATTTCCAAAAAATCGATTTTTTTTGCTGTAAAAATTACTTTGGGCTTTCCAGAATACGGGCCAGAAAAGTTATCACCTGAAACCCATTTTTTCTCATAAAATTTTGAGTTTTTCTTGAGGCATTTCTTCATATTCATAGCCTAAGTCAAAACTTTAATCGTGTTTTTTTTTGAAACATGATTTTTCAAATTGGCACGCAGCACAACTTCAATAATTTTCATTATTTCTATTTGAATTTTCCGCAGCATCTTGAAAACAATATTTCGAACAAAAATACGGAGGGAATTTTCAAAAAACTGATTTGGACATTTTTTATTAATGAAAAATTGCCGATTTTTTTGCCGAAATTTGAATTTTTTCATTCAAATGGTCACCAGTCACACAAAAAACAATATTTTTGAAATCCCCTACGTATTCCTGTAGCTATATGTATCTAGACTGAGCCAATTTTTTTTTTCAATTGAAATTTGCAGCAGTTGTTACATTGCGTGCCGCAGAGTGTTTTAAATTCGAGGAGCCTCGCAAGAATGGCTCTTGTGTCTGCCAAATATTATTTTTTTATTGCCCTTTCTTCTATAGAAAAAAAATATCCAAAAAACGCCTATTTTTAGGCTTTTACAGTGGTGTAGCCCCTTGAATTGTGATAAGAGAACGAAAAAATAAGAATTATGTTATCAGAAAGAACCGTTTCCTTTCTTTTTCCTCAATTTTGTTTGTTTATTCCAGTTGAAATATTGCGGACGTGAATCAGCGCCAACGCCAGCGGTTGGAGTTGGCCAAGTGCATCAACGGGAAGCATTGGAAGTTATCATGAAACCCTTTACCATGAAGTAAACAATATGCTATAAATAAATTTTCTTTAAGAATAATAATTATTTTTTAACAGTCATTTCTTTCTCATTGTCTAATTTCTGATGCTCCTTCGTTACTAGTGTTCTCAGTTCGTCCTAAAAGACAAATAATTGATAAATTTTATGTAGAATTCGGTAGAATATTTAAATAAATAATTCAACTCACGCCCCATCCTAGTTTATCAGCTAATAATTGGCATCCACTATCACAATCACCTATCCAGGCAACATCTCGTCCCAATTCAGGATGTTTTGGATCGAAATCCAAACCGTGTCGAAGTCCAAATATTCTCGATAATCTGTCTTGCATTCCAACTTTCTCCCGGTTTATGAGCAGTCGTGGACAGGTTGAAGACACTCTTTCATGGATTAAAAGAGAAATGAATAAAGAGGATATAGTTCGAAATGAGATAAATTAAAAATTAAAAAATGAAGGGGATGAATATCTCTGAGAGATTCTTATGGGGTTATTCTCAATAATGAGGAGTATACCGATCGATTAAAGACGCAAATGGCTGCACTACCATGCTGGATCCCATTATGATGAGAAGGTCAGCTTGATGGAAATCATTATCAATCAACCTGTGAAATCTGTCCGGTAGCATTTCTCCAAAAAATACAATGTCGGGCTTTACAACCCCTTCTAAACAGTCTTCACACTTTGGAATAAGGCCTTCAGTTATTTTTGCTGCAAATTTAATGCAATTGAAATAATTTGTTTCGATAGTACTAATAATGAGAGAAATTATGGGTTAAAATGGATTAAAATGGAGATTCTAATGAAGCAGTGGAAGATGGAATTTTTTGAACAATTCCATTGAAAAGCTGAGGAAATTTGCCATGAAAACCATATGTCACAAAAGATTTTTACGACTTTTTGAGAATTCGATTTTTTTTCAAAAAATCTAAATTTTTTTAAAAAATTCATTTTTCTGAAAACGACTTCCGATATAAGCTTTCCATCGCAAATTTCCTCAGCTTTTCCATGCAACTATCAGAAAAAACGTATTTCCAATATTTCACAATTTATTCCCTTTTACTCCCCCTTTTCCTAATTACTTTTCATCCATGGAAGATCGTAAGGTCGTCTGCACTTCAAGCAACGTCCACTATGAAACGTTCCATGTGCCTCAACCAGTTTTTCAGCAGGTAATCCAGCGACTCTCTCAAGTGTATCAACATTTTGTGTGTAATGCCTGAGCAGAACTCCTTTCTCCCATAGTAATCGAATGAAATAATGACTAGGAGTTGGTTTAAATCCTTCAGGAAGTAATTCCTTAGCCAACACGAAAAATGGCTCTGGATTTTCCGTAAAAAAGTCTAATTCGAATATTGCCTGTGGATGTGGTAAATTATATTTTTCCAAATTGTGATAGAGACCACTTGAGGGTGAACGAAAATCCGGAATTCCTGCAGCTAAAATAGAGAATAAAACGATGAACCTTGGAAAACTCCATTTTACGTTTTTTTTATTCCATTTTACGTAAAATCATTAATTTCTTTAAAAAAATACGTTCCATGATTAGTTTTTCTTAAATATCTCGGAAACCAAGCGAGATAGAGCGATTTTGCCTGAATCTTGTTTTGTAGCTCTTGAAATTCTCAACAAAAAAGGATTCGAGTAACATCACTCTATCTCGCTTAATTTCCAAGATATTCTCGAAAAACAGATCATTTTTTTTGAAAATTTCATTTTCTTAATAAACTTTAGACTCACAAGTGGATATTCCAGCTCCTGCCATTGTTATAATCTTCTTGCATCCATTTTCATTGATATAATCAACAATTCCATCAATTGTTAGTTCTTTCAGAACTTTTTTCTTTCCTCCATCATCACCGGTATCATAAAGTTTCATTTTTTGTGCAAAATATTTCCTGATTTTCTCCATTCCGCTGTCTTCCTCGTCTTCACTCTTGTCAATTGATGTACCTGCTGTTTCCTCTTTGGTAGCAGCCTCTGTTACACATTTATTTTTGATAGAATTTGATACTCGCCTCAAAAATGAGAGATTAAATTCATGCGCAATTCTACTCACTAGTAGCATAACTTAATTTATGCGAAATGAAAAAAGGGAAATATTTGTATTTTTCAGGTTAAACATAACCTTTAATCCTACTAATGCCTAATTATGCCCAAAGATTCAATTAAACTGGATTAATGTCAGGGAGTTAATTTTTCTTACCACTGGTCTTCTCATCCTCTTCGTCTCCAGCATTCTGCATTTTTCTCGGCGAATGCATGTAGAATCTTCGACAATAGTTTATTGACGTAGAAAAGGGGTCACTGCAGTGACATACACACGACACATACACATATGTATATACATGCAGATGACAATACATGTCAACAATTATTCAAACACTGTGTTGGCCCCGATTTCTGACAGTGTCCCAGTAACTGACAATTCTTGTAAATTTCTCAATTATATTTGAAATGTACAATACCATGGTGGACCCAGTTACCGGACATACCCCAGTTTGCGGACGTAGGTGCAAAATATACTTATAATTAATATTTAAGTGAGGAGACTAGATTTTTCAATACTTGCAAAATTTCAAAATAAAAATCAACTGAATTGTGTTTGATTTACTTAAATGAATTTTATCATTTTAATAATTTAATTTTCACTGTCCGGACACTAGTGCCATTTCCTTAACTGTCCGATAACTGGTGCCTTCATGGTATATTGTTTAATATTAAATTGCTGAGCTCGTTTAGCTCGACAAATATGTATTAATATTATTTTAACTTTTGTTTTTACTTGAAATTATAATAGAGTTGGAATTTTTTTTTTTTTTTCAAATTTGATTTTATTTTATTTATGGCTTGTAAATAGATTTAAGACTGTTTTTCGACTGATCAATCTCATTGTTTCACACTTTCACTGTGAAAAAAAGCTGAAAAAGCTGGATATAGAAAATAAATAATAATATGTATTAATATAATTAAATTAAATTCAATGAGCAAACAGTTAAAAAGAATTAAAAAAAAAAAGTTTTTGCCTTCGATTCATGCTGGTCAGAAACTAGGTCTAAAGTCCCAGAAACAGGAGTCACCACCGTATTTCATTCAAATTGAATTATTCAACGATTCTCTTCAATTTCCATCTAATTATATATTTCTTCCAATTGATTTAGTAGTCAAGAGAACACATAAAGGACTAAATAAGGATTGAATAAGGGAAAATCGAGGCAATTTATGGAGATACGCTCCTTTTATCCTAATCCATTTTTTTGTGGGAAATTCAAATGTTAAAAAAATGGATTGGGTAAAAAAGGGCGTATCTCCATTTAGTTCTGAAATATTTGCGAAAAAAGAGAATTTTTTTGTTTTTCCTGAACTAAATTTTTGGAAATAAAATAATCTTTAGAAACTTTTGATGACTTTAATTAGTTCATCAACTAAAAAAGAGGAAAACGTGCGAATTTTCAAAATAATTGGAAAAATGGCAGACATCTGAGGATTTCTATTATTTTTCCGCTTTTTTTAAACGAATAAATTATTTAAAAATGAAAAAAATGAACACGTACAAAATTCAAAAAATTAAAAGTGCAAATTCAAATTTTTTTAATAATAATTGATTTGTTTGAAAAAATTCAAAAAATTATCAGAGTTCCACTAATTTCCTTATCATCAACAAATAAACGATTGTCATGATTTTTCGTATCATGACGAGTACGGTTGATGTTATTTTCCTATTCCCACATTGTCTCTAGCCTTTTATCCCCTCTCCAGCAGCTGAATCAATTTTCATCCCCCCTCCACTCCAAAATACCCCTACTTCTTCACCAACAATGGGTAGAGTATAAAATCACGCTTGGCATCACAGCATTCGTAACGCCACGTTGATTCAGAGCTCTGCACGAAATTGTTTTGAACATTTTGACAGACGAATTTTCTCGATTATCAATTCTAAGGAAATTAGGAAAAAATTAAGAAAAAAAAAATTGGTGCTCTATTTTTATTTTGGAGTTTTTCACTGAAGCCTCGAAATGGAGCAACGACCACCGAATTTACCCACACGATGCACGTGGACAACAAATGGAACGAATTCTCCTCACATTAAACGTGACGTGTAAGTATAATAATTAATTAATAATTCGCTATTTATACATTTGTTAAACATTCCACCTTGAGATTTATTGAATTTGCATTCGATTATACTAATCGTGACTTACGTCACCAAATTCCTTCTCACGTTTTTATTTTTCCAGTTTTTTATCTACGATGTTAGAAGATTTTCCTCATTGATTAGTAATAGTTTGATGGAAATGATTATTTTTTTAGGCCAAATGATCGAAAGAAGGTGTTGCCTGATATTCTGGAAGCTATCGGACAGACACCGATGGTTCGATTAAATAAATTGCCTCAATTACATGGAGTAAACTGCCAAGTTTGTGAGTATTACGAAAAAAAAAAACAATAGGGAAAGGTGGGGTAAAATGGAAGCAGGGGGTAAAAAGGATATGTATTAGTTTTGGTATCTTACACTATGTAAAACACTAGAAATTGATGGAAATATTGGGAGTAGGCTTTTTTTGATGGTTCCAATGGAAAGCTGAGGAAATTTCCCATGGAAATCATATGTCAGTAGTTATTTTTTTTGATTTTTCAAAAGTTTCTTTTCTTGCTCGAGATTTGAAGGTAAAAACCGTCTGTTTTTGAAAAATTGGAGTTTTTCGGGAATATCTCGGGTTCTATTGGTCATAGCAACATAGGGTTGATATTAAATGAAAGGTGAGCTCATTTCCCATCGATTTATGTGGTTGAAAAAAAATCATCAATTTATTTATTTAATTTTTTCAAGTACTTAGAGGGCGAAAATTGATTCTCAGAAAATGGCATATAAGTATTTGAAAAATTGATTTTAAAAAATTTGAACCATATAAATCCATGAGAAATGAGCTCATTTTTCATTTGAGGTCAACTACAGGTCGCTAAAACCAACAGAACCGAAGATATCGCCAAAAAAGTGAATTTTTTCAAATTTCAAATTTTGGTATAAAAATCGAATTTTTAAAAAATTAAAAAAAAAATCTTTTGAACACATATTTTTACCTGAAATTTCCTCACCTTTTCAATGGAATCATTTGAAAATCATTATCTCAAACCGTTTAATTGGAATGACCATTTTACGTCATCTTCTCCAAGAATACTAAAAGAATTTTCATAAAAAAAAATTTCTTTTTTCAGTTGTAAAATGCGAATTTTTGAATCCCGGTGGTTCTGTGAAAGACCGAATTGGCTACAGAATGGTACAGGATGCAGAAACACTCGGTATTCTGAAACCAGGCTACACTATAATTGAACCAACTAGCGGTAACACTGGAATTGGTCTGGCTATGGCTGCAGCTGTTAAAGGCTACAGGTGTATAATCGTAATGCCCCAGAAAATGTCCAATGAAAAGTTATATACTCTTCAAGTACTAGGTGCTGAAATTATTCGTACACCAACGGAAGCTGCTTGGGATGCACCTGACAGTCATCTCAGTGTTGCTGAGAAGCTTTGCAAAGAAATCCCGAATAGTGTTATTTTAAATCAGGTGAGATTATCAAGATATTAATGATTAAAATAGTCTTTCAAGATAAACTAAAAAAATATTCTTATCTTTCCATCGAAATAATCTGAAAAATAGCAGATATCTGATCGATTTTCTATTTTTTTCTCGTATCGAGTCAATGATAGAAAAAAAAATGAAGAAGATTCGAAAAATTAATATTAAATTTTTATAAATTTTTTTTTTGAATATTTGAGAAAAAAAATACAAAAAATTGTGCGATAAGTGCTAATTTCATTATAATTTTTTTGGCTTATTTTTTTCCACTGAATACAATTTTTAAGAAATTTTTTCCTCAATTTTTCAGTACTTAAATCCTGGAAATCCATTGGCCCACTATGACCAAACTGGTCGAGAAATTTGGGAGCAAATGGAGGGAAAAGTTGACTATATATTTGCTGGTGCTGGTACTGGTGGTACTATCAGTGGTATTGGTCGTAAATTAAAGGAATTATCACCACAAACTAAAATAATTGGCATTGACCCGTTTGGTAGTATTCTCGCAAGACCAGAGAATTTGAACGAAACAAAAACAACGTATTACGACGTCGAAGGAATTGGGTATTTCTTTTTTTCCATAAATTCTATATTATAAAAATTTCATTATCTCTAATTAGCGAAAAATAAACGATAATAATGGTTTCATAATTCCTTCGATAGATATGACTTTATACCAACTGTTTTGGATCATACTGTCGTCGATGATTGGCTCAAGTGTAATGATCAAGAGACATTTCCTATGTCACGTCAATTAAACAAAGAGGAAGGTCTTCTCTGCGGTGGTAGCAGTGGTGCTGCTGTTGCATCTGCATTGAAATTCGCAAAAAATCTTCCTGCTGATAAGCGCATTGTTATTGTATTACCGGATGGCATACGAAATTACATGACAAAATTCGTCTCTGACCACTGGATGGAAGGACGAGGATTCATGGTAAACCAAAGATTTCCGTTCTAATTTTTTTTTATCTGTCAGATAAATTTCGGTAATTTTATCAGTCTTGACCTATTGAAATAAGCAGAAAAAAAGGAGAGCTTCGAGAGAAGTGAGATATGAGAATTTCAGAATTACAAAATAAAATTCAACAGATAATTTCGAAGTTATGACATCGAGATACTAATCAAGTTTTTTGAAAAATTTATAAAATTAATAGTCGAGTGCACTTCGGTGTTAATAATAATTGATTCAAAGTATCATGGAGAATCGAAAGTTTACAAAATACAATACTGATACATTTTTAGTATTTTGTCAAATTAATTTCAAATCTATTAAGGATTAATTTGAAAAAATACTGAAGATGTTAAGAGCTTGAAGAAGCTTAAATTATAAACGAAACGTCACGAATTGACAATCGTTTAGTATTATATTTTGTAATCTTCCAATTTTCCATGATAATTTGAATTAATTATTAAATTATTAAATTTCAATAATCATAAATGTATAATAATCATAAAATTGTTTCAGGAGCCACCGAAACCTATCGCAGAGAATAAATGGTGGTGGGATCAAGCAGTATCTAATTTACATTTGACGAAGCCAGCATCACTGTCAGCAGACACAACCTGCCAAGAAGCCCTTCATCTCCTGAAAACCCGAGAAACAGATTTCATTCCAGTAACGAATGATCTCGAGCAATTAAAGGGTTTCGTAACATCCAGTTCTCTCATGTCCGGACTGATCAGTGGATCCGCCAAAAAAACAGATCCTGCTGTGAACCTAATTTCCCATCAATTCACAAAACTCAATGCAAACGCAACACTTGGACGAGTGTCACGAGTTCTTGAAAAAGAATCATTCGCTCCAATAATCGATGAGAGTTTAAATGGAAAATTAATTGGTGTTGTAACTCAAAAAATGATCTACGACTTTATATCAAAATCAAATGGACCACAGACAAATGGAACCAATGGAACTCTCTAAATTACCCGATAATTTTGCATTTAAGTATTAAACTTTGCATAATATTCCTCGAATCGAATTATAAATGAATGAGAAAAAGGAAAAATTTCATGAAAGAGAAAAAGATATTATTGTCAGCAAATCTAATATACATTATACAATAAATTACAATTTTCAATAATTTATGGTTCTTTTTTCTTATTAATCTTATAATAAAGAAATCATTAAACTCTTTGCACTTCAACGTGAAATTTGCAGCTTGGTAATGAAGATACTTCAGCTTTTACAACACTTACAATGCCAAGATTGGCTAGACTACCACGTAAAAGTCCACACGTAAATGCCAATAATTTTGGGCATTCTTTAATGTATTGTTTGCTTCCATTCGCACCTATGTGCACCAACAAACGAAATGCATTGTCCTGCAGCATATAAGTTCCATGATGATTTGTTTTTAAATTATCAATTTGTTTCTGATACAAACTAGACCAGAAATCAGTGCAAATAAACTTGATCATATCCAGTTCATCCTTGAATCTAGACCATTCTCTTGTTAAACGTTCGATTACACGATAACCAACTCCAAATCCCATCCACTCTAATTTTGATAATTCTTCCTCGCCTTCCTTCGTATTTCAACAAAGAAATTCATCAAATTAGAATACGCATAAGATGAGGAAGTGGGGTAAAATGGACATTTCAGTTGAATGGTTCGAGGTAGTGATTTTCTAATGATTTCATTGAGAAGTTGAGGAAATTTTAAGTCGAAAACAAGTGTCAAATATTTTTTATTTAATTTTTTTTAAAATTTGATTTTTTCGCCCAATTTAATAAAAATTCACTTTTTCAGGAATATATTGGATTCTATGGGTCGTAGCGAATTGGGGTTGATCTTGAATGAAAGATGAGCTCATTTCCCATCAATGTATGTAGTTCTCATTTTTTTGAGTTGATTTTCCAATTATTTCTAATCCATTTTCTGGAAATCAGCTTTTGCTTCATATCTATTCGAAAAATCGATAATTTTTTTAACAAGTATATAAATCGATGGAAAATGAGCTCGCCTGTTATCGGAGACCAATTCAAGGTCACTACGACCAATAGAATCGAACATATTCCTTTAAAAAAGGTCAATTTTCCAAATCTAGACTGAAAAGTCAAATTAAAATTAAAAAAAAAAAATTACCCATTTTTTTCGCCTAAAAATTTTCTCAGCTTTTCAATGAAATCATCAGAAAAAACCTATCTTCAACATTTCCATTGATTTCGAGTGATTTTCCTAATAAAAAAAATGAAAACTGAAATGTGTCCATTTCATCTTTTGTATCCATTTTCCCCCACCTTTCCTCAATTCAAAAAATTACCAATTCTCTATTCGAAGATTCATTAAAACAAGAAATAAACGAGAAAAAATAAAGAAATTAATGGAAATTCATAAAAAATTAATGTTATAACAAAATTATTTACCTTATCATTTGTATTTTGGCTCATAACATAGTTGACAATTTCTGCATGTAAATACTCAAAAAGACACTCATCAGCCTCACCAGAACCACTGACAATTGGCTTACTTTCACCTAATTGTGGCTTCATTATCAATTTCAATGGATTCCTCGTTTTATCCAGTTTTAATACTTAATTATTCACCAATGAATTGTTATTATCCACCTGCCAGCGTTTATCACGTTTCTATCTTCTGTCACATTACACATTTTTGACATGATAAAAAGGCAATGCTGCCAATTCTCTGATTTATCGCATAGGCAACTAGATACAGTATATTATTCCCTATTTCTAGGGTTTTTTTCGTGTTTTTGGGTGTACAATTTCTGCTATTTGAGATGCGCATGCGCAGTTGTTGAGTTTGATTGTCGAGTGGAAGATATTTTTTTTCTGGAGGGCGTACAAGCTGATATATTTCTGGTTATTGGAAAAAAAAACATTTTTTTTTTCACTTGACACTTGTGAATAGAAAATAATTAATTATGGTGAGTTGACTGGATAATTAGTGATGACGGAGGTTAATATTTGTTAATTTATCAATTTGTGTAAATTACATTTTGGAGCAGAGGTTTTGACAGAAGCAAAGTCAACCCCTTCATCAACACTATTTCTTCCTTTTCAATTAATTAATAATAATTAATAACAAATTAATTGAATATTTCGATTTTTTTATTGTTCATTTTTACTCTGTCGTGATTTTTTTGCACTTAAATTCCTTGAAATTCTTCCAGATTCGGTTTATTCTAATACAAAATCGAGCTGGAAAGACCAGATTAGCAAAGTGGTACATGAATTTTGATGATGACGAAAAACAGAAATTGATTGAAGAAGTACATGCAGTTGTTACAGTGAGAGATGCCAAACACACTAATTTTGTTGAGGTAATTGCAATTTTTTCATTTAAAAAATCGATAAATTTCTTTTATTTTCATCAATTTTTTTTAGAATATTTCAGAAATTAAACGATATTGGGCGATTTTGTCCTAATCTTGTTTTTGTAGCTTTCAATATATTCTCCACAAAAAAGCATTTATGCGAAATCGCTCTATCTCGCTTAGATTCCAAGATATTTGAAACAAGTGGATGATAGTATTGCTTTCCAATTGATACAGCTTTTTCTGCTAATACTTTAGCAATATGCTTCCGAATGGAAGTGATACAACTTTTTTCAAACCATCATCAAAATATCAAATTTTGAAAAATTCATTAAAACGCCAATAACTCGAGAACTAATCATTCAAATAAGCTCAAAATTGACAGGAATCTAACTGATACAACTCTCGAGATAATATATGAGTATAAATAACATCAGTTGAACAGTTTCCAGAAATTCCATTGAAAACTGATTTTCGAAAAATGGACATATCTCAAAAAGTACCGATCAGATTCTTTTCAAATAAAGCTTAAAGAATAGAGTTCGTCGAGAGAAAGTTTTCCACAAAATATGAAATTTTTCTATAAAACCGTTTTGCTGCAATTGAGACTTTTATGCACACACAGACATACACACAGACACAGACATGCGCTAAGAATACCATTTTCTCTCTTTTTAGACCATTTTAAGTATGTTCTATTGAAAAAATTACAATCGAAAATTCTGATGATGACATAGCTTCCATTCGGAAGCAAAAGAACTGGTAAACAAAATAAATCCAATTTTTCCGAAAATTTTATATTCATAAATTGATATTTTTCGATTAATTCTGTTTTTTATGTTAATTTTCAGTTCCGTAATTTCAAAATTGTGTACAGAAGATACGCAGGCCTGTATTTCTGCATCTGTGTTGACGTTAATGACAATAATCTATGTTATCTCGAAGCAATTCACAATTTCGTGGAGGTACTAAATGAGTATTTCCACAATGTCTGTGAATTGGATCTTGTTTTCAATTTCTACAAGGTAAAAAATTTGTGTAATAATCTTTTGAGAGGGTTCCTCAGTTTCTAGGCCAAAACAAGGAAATATGCTAGACTGTTGAAACTTTATGAACAGGCTTATTGCGTAATCATCATTATATAGTAATTTTTCCAATTTTAGTTTGCATTGAAATGAGGGAGAAAATAATTATTAAACATTTAAAGTATCATGAGACATTGGACGGTTTTGAAAAACAATACTGAAAGATTTTCAATTCGCTCTCTTTCAGTACTGTTTTTTGAAACCTTCCAATGTCCCATGATGCTTTAAATTGATAATTATTAACATGGAAGGGAATCAGAGTATTAATCATTATTAAAATTAGGTATTGTTATATGAGCGGTAGAAAATTGTAGCATGATTACTCCATTACCGATGCGTTGGTTACATAGGTATTTTACAAAGTTTACCAATTTTGCGTATAACGCTGTGTCTAAGATGCAACTTTAATCATTATTCCCTTCCTTATTCTAATGGAAACTCAATCCGAAAATTCATAGATTTAGCCATTATTGCAGTCACTGCTCTCTCCATTTTATTTATTAGAAGTAAATTTGTCAATTTTTGTCGAAAAGTGGTTTAAATTATAAGGGAAGTTGGGGTAGAATGGACACTTCAATTGAACAGTTAGAGATTGAAATTTTCTGATGATTTCATTGAAAAGCTGAGGAAATTTAAGCGAAGAACATATATCAAAATTTTTTTTAAATCAGTTTTTCAAATATCTATAGGCCATATTCTGAAAATCAGTTCTAAGTACTTACAAAATTTTTATTGTTTTTTTTTTAAACCCCATAAATCGATGGAAAATGAGCTCACCTTTCATTTAAGATCAACCTCAGGTCGCTACAACCAATACAACCAGAGATATTTCCGAAAAACTGAAATTTTTCAAAAACAGAAGGCTTTCTCCTTCAAATCTTGCGTGAAAAATGATGTTTTGAAAAATTACAAAAAATAACTTCCGGCATATGATTTTCATGGGAAATTTCCTCATCTTTTTCAATGGAATTATCAGCGGAAACCTATTTGCTATATTTCCATCCGTTTCGAGTAAATTTGATAGTATAAATACCAAAACCAACCCCTGTTCGTTTTACCCCTTGTGTTCATTTTACCCCACCTTCCCCTAACTTGAATGCATGCATCATGAAGAGGACTGCGCAAATGTGGTCGGAATGTGATGATTTTGTCATTATCTTCTAATAAATAAAATAGAGAGAGCAGTGAGTGTAAAAATGACTAAATCTATGAATTTTTGAATGAAAAAATGCACAGTCGAATGAGGAAAAACTCAAGAAAACTCAATTTGAAAAAAATACAGTAGACTCTTCATTCAATAACAAACTCGTTCAAAAAGTTTCAGAAATCAAATATATTTCCTCGTTCTTCCCTAGAAACTGAGGAACCTCCTTAAGATACTTTAAAAATAGAATTAGTCTTCATTAATGAGTTTAACGATTTTTTTTTCAGGTTTATACAGTGGTAGATGAAATGTTTTTAGCTGGTGAAATTCGAGAAACCAGTCAGACCAAAGTTTTGAAGCAACTATTGATGCTGAATTCTCTAGAATAATTACTCTATTAATATTAACAAGTACATTATTCAAATTAATTAAAAATATCATCGTACTTTAAAGTTGTCTCGTTACGAGACAGAATCTCAGAATAAGTAAATCCTTTTTTTTTGCAATATTTTTAATTAAATCTTCATCGATCAAAGTGTTTTTTTGAATATATTTATTCAATTTAGAATGTTATCAAGAATTTCATTTGATTATTATTATTATTATTATTATCATTATTATATGAAGTGTTCTTTTTCATCAATTATTTCAATGATATAAAGAAAATCGTTATCATCAATGAAAAGTGAGAGTTCTTCCTTTCTATCCTCCGAATTATTACGAATGATAAGTATTTTAAATCTTTCGCGGGTCCAGAGATGGCGTTACTTGTTCAATTTTTGGGAAAAGACATCGTATGGATTTCCGGTATTCGATTTTTCAAATAGATTTCAAAAAGATCGAAAGAATACAAGAAATTAAATTGTATAATTTGCTTTAAAGCTGTTTAATTGGAAATTGTAAAAGAAAAGAAAATGATTTAAAGTCGTGAATATCGGAAAAAAAAAAAATTTAATCATCCGAATGTTTTATTCAAATTGAAATAATTGGAAAATGAGGAAAAATTTATTACACAATGATTAAATTTTGAGTCAAGTGTTTTGCCCTAGTAACCCAGTCAATTAATTACTAATCAACTTTTTTTTTTATTCACATAAGAATAAAACTTATGTATATTATTTATTCATTAATGTTTTTTATGATTCACTGTCAGTGACACGAATCGAAGTGAATCGACGTGTGAAACAGACGATGAGAGCATTGAGAGTTGAGCTTGATATAAAGAGCTTTAGTTCATTATAATACGAGACTGAGTATGTAAAACATTTAAAGAGGTCAATGATAGATGTGAAAATGATCACACAAGGTTATCAAAATATTTATCATATCCAAGAAATGAGGAGCGTGTAGTGGCAGCGACCCTTGCAGCTGATATCGCGCATCGCTTCGCTTCGATGCGCCTCGAATATTCGACTATTATACGATGAAAATGAATTATTATCATTGAATATTAATATCAGAAAATGAGTATAATATTTAGAAAATTAGTTTTTTTTTTAAATTTAATCATTTTTTGCAGTTTTTTTTAGGGATACCATTGGTTTTGTTAGTCGCAGCAACTTGAGGCTGGTTTTGAATGAAAGGTGAGATCATTTGATAGTGATTTCATGGGATTTTTTCTTGGATATACGACTTCATTATAATTTAATTGTTGGAAGAGGCCTTTTAGGTCTCTGCTGATTTTATAATTAATTAAAACAAAATAATTCAATTAATATATGTATTGACGTTTCGGCCTCTGTGTGAGGCCCTCTTCAGGATACAAATTTTATTCATCTATAAAATGATCAATCGAATTAAAAATACAAAAAATTGATTCCATGGGGTTTCGAATCAATTTCCATCGATTTTTTGACGAGTTATAGAGGGAGAACCGATTTTCATAGAAAACATTGCAACTCGATGAAAAAATGATAAAAAAATGATTCGAAACCCCATAAATCGATGGGAAATGATCTTATCTTTCTTTTAAAATTGGTCCCAAATCGTTGGGACCGATAGAACGAGAGATATTCTTTAAAAAAGTGGGTAAAATCGGCAATCTCAAGAGTTTAATTGCCGATTCGTACTCAAAAAAGTAGAATTAAAAAAAAAATCATGAAAATTAATTCATACACGTGTTTTCATATTAAAGCCGTTGGATTTCCACTTGACGTTGTCCAAGTTTCCCCAAAATTCTTATGATAAAAATGATAAATATCCAAAAAATCGCGTATCGCATCGAAAAATTGTAATTTTTTTGAAAATTCATCTATTTTCTGCAGTTTTTTAACAATATCTCGATTTCTATTAGTCGGCGCGACTTGAGACCGATTCTGAATGAAAGGTGAGATCATTTGACATCGATTTCATGGGGTTTTGGATTAATTTCTATCGATTTTCAAATGAGTTATAGAGAATAAACCGATTTTTAGAAAACGCGTTACTATTCGATGAAAAGTCGATAAAAATTGATTTGAAACTCCATGAATCGATGGAAAATGATCTCACCTTCCTTTTAAGATCGACTCCAAGTCGCTGTGACCAATAAAACTGAAGCTATCTCCAAAAAAACGTGAAAAAAGTCGATTCTTGAGAAAAGTCGTGAAAATTAATTCAGGCACATGTTTTCCATCGCAAATTTTCTCAGTTTTCCACTGAAATCATCTATAACATCCTCCCTCAAGTCCTAACTTCAAGTTTCCCTAAAATCCTCTTTGAAAAAAAAATGATAAATATCTAAAGAAGAAAGAATATAGAACACAAGAAAAAAACTGTCTCCATAAATTTATGACACGTGTCGGCATTGAATAAAAGAGAGGAAATGCAAAAGTAAAGGGGGTTGAGGGCGGATCGGATAATTAAGAAAGACTCTTCTGTTTCACAGTGACAGTGGCGGTTATACACACGTGTATCACAATTTCGCCCTCTGACTACTGGACGTGTGCATAAGATGCGCTAAAGTCGCTTTTTCGGGGTACAAATAGCCCGACGACCCCGGGGACACAACCAAAATCGTCGGCAGCCTCTCATGTTTCCTTCTTCAACCAACTGCTTCGATGTGGGCCTTTTTTTTTCATTTTAACTGTACGAGGAGACCCTTCTAGTCAACCACAGAGCAACCAATGTCGGGTTTTAATCTATTTCACTTTTTTTTCTTTTTTTTGCTCCATTTTTTCCCGGTGCTAGATCGTTTTTGTTTTATTCTGTCGTTTCTTGCCTTTTTTTTTTCTTGTTGCCGCTCGAAACACCGACGTCGCACAGACACATTTAGAGAGTTAGGTATATTCCAAGTTTGCATAGCGGAACGCCCCTGTCCCAAGTGTTTTGTACTGTAAAACATGTCCCCAACGTTTAGATACTCTTGAAGATCCTCTTTGCTCACAATGCACACGTTGAAATTAGAATTATACTGGAGTAATGGAAAAAAATGTTATCAGCAAAGAGATGAAATCAATTTTGTTTTGTTACTATTGTTTTTTTTTGTTGCAAATATCTCGGAACCTTAGCGAGATAGAGCAATCTTCAGATAGACCTTTTTTTATAGCTCTTTGAGGTAGATGCAGCATCCAAGATGATATTTTTTTTACATTTTTCTGAAATTTTTTCATAGTTTTTGCTCGTGTAGTTTATGAGATATGAATTATCAGAGCTATTGGAAATAGCGGTGGTGGGGATGAGCCCACCGTTTTTAGTAACTTTTATTATTTCCCAAATGCGTTTTAAATATGTCTTAAGCTGGTCTTAAACACGCTTGAATATGTTTTGAAATGATGTTACATGATGGGTAGCGGTGGAGAGACGTCTTAAAAACGTCTTAAATTTGTCGTAAACATAGCTTAAATACGTCTTGAATTCATCGTAAACACAACTTGAATCCGTCTTAAACATGTCTTAAAAACGTCTTGAACTCGTCGTAAATATAGCTTAAATACGTCTTAAACTCGTATTGAACACATTTCAAACTGTTTTGAAATGATGTTACAGAATAGATAGCGGTGGGAAAACGTCTTAAACTCTACTCAAACACGTCTTAAATGCCCTAAATCAGGCAGAAATAACGATATTGCTGAAAAAAACCACACAGTTGACGACTTATTTAAAAACAAGTGGCAAAGAGAACAGCATTTTAACTAAATAATAGAATAGAAAAATATTCAATTCTATGTATAATTATTGAGAAATTCTAATTCAAAGAAAATCGTTAATATTTGCCTCTCTCTCTATCTCATGCATGTGATAGGAGATTAATGTAATAAAAAATCGAGAAAAACCAAATTATATTCTCAAGCTGCAGATATGACTTTCGAATAGTTCAATCACTTTTTCGGGTAAATTATAGCAGTTTTCTCCGAATTATGAGCAATTAATTGAAAACTAATCTACAAATCCTCGTTTTTTTTTGTTTTATCAAGCGTACTCCGGAGTAATACCTTTAATTCTCTACAAAAAAAAGGATTAAGGTGAGAACACTGAGTCTTCATTAGTTTTGAAGTTGTTCAATTGCCAGTAAATGCCCTTTTTTGGATGATAAATTTTTCATTTTTCGATACACTCATATCAAGTCTCGTTGTCCGCATGACTGTTAACTGAAAGTAACTGTTTTCTTAATTTATTAGGGTCTCTTTCATCACGGTCTTACCCATGTTAATCGACCGAAGAACATTCAGTAACCGAGGCACATCAAGAATAAACGTCCTGTAGACAAGGTACTTTCTTGATTCATCTAAATTTCGTTGAAATAGAATGTTTGATGTTGTATTCTACGAAAAAATCATTCAACAGTCACTGTTTGAAAACAATTAATGATATCCAAGGAACTTTTACGTATTTGGATGTGACGATATTTCAGGATTTTTCTTCTTCTCACATTTGCTTGCTTTTTTTTTTATTTTTTTCTTCAAAGTAATAAAATGGAAAGGGGTGTCGAAGAAAACTGACACTTCTTCTACGTAAATGTGTCGACACTAGTTGAGATTTCGGCTTCGTTGGATTTTTGACTACCGAACACTCAAGTAATAGACGAGACTGTGGGCGGAGTTGAGGTTTGAGCAGTGATCGAATTTCAAAGGTTCTTTATAATTGAAAGAAAAAAAAATTCTCATAACTTAAAGGCATTCGCGCTTATTGGAATTACAACAAGAGTATTCTAAATAAAAAAAAATAAAAAAAACAACAAGAGTATTCATATTTTTTTCTATTAATAATTGGAAAGAAAAAAAAATCGGTTTTTCATTTAAGAAAATTATTTTATTTTTTAAAATAACAATAAAAAAATTTCTAATATCTAAATTCGAATGAATATTTCAAAGTCAAGGGGATAATCACTTGCAAAATCTGGGGGACATCCAAATCAGAAATCTCATGAAAATTTCGGAATTCTTTTGAAGATTTGGGAAATTTTTGAATTTTTGAAATCTTATAAAATCTGGAAAGAAGTCTTAGAATTGACTTTATGAACTACAGAAATCCGATGGAAATTTCATGAAATCTGTGAAGTCTTTGAAATTAGATCTAAAATAAATAGTGACAATATCTGAAAAATAGATTTGAGAAAAGTCACAGAAGATTTTGAATTTTGTTGAACATTATTTCAATCAAATTTTTATTCTTTATACATCTTTGCTTCTGCCATGAAATCTTGAAATCTCTTAGCATTCCCTGAAATCTCTTGAATTCTCATAGAAATCTTCAGAAATTCGTTCAATTTTCATCGATTTCAAGAAATGTCATGAATTTTCACGAAATCTTCAAAAAATTCAAGAATCTTTGAATTTGTGCAATTAGAAGTTTAGTGTCCACAGATCTAAGAAGTGATTATCCCCTCGTTCAAATTTAATATTGTCTTTTTTCCATTTTTTTTTTTGATCAATTTTCATTTATAAATAGTAAAATTTAGGTCAACGTGACAATATAAATATCCATAACTTTATTTAATATATTTTAATATAATATAATACAATAAAAGGCGTTTCTTTCAAATTCAATGCAGACATATCTGCAATGAATTCATATGTGAGATCCAAAAAGTTAGGTGATTGTCAATAAATTACCTAAAAAATACCTTAGTCAGCGAAACCAGTACTGTTGCAATTGGCCTGTGGCATTAGGACCTGGAATATAAAATTTGAAAAACAAAAGTAAACACTTGAAACTAACTTTTTTTCAAGTGAAAGACCAAAAGATTGGGTGCTATGTTCAAATATTCCTTGAAATTACTACAAATCCGCAGATTCGCATTAAACAAATAAATCTTCAAAAAATTTCCTTTAAAAAAATGAATAAACTTTATTTACGTTTTTTTTTTATTTTTTGAATTAATTACAGGGACTACTGGGCTGGCTGATACCCGCCTGAATAATAAGCGGTTGAATTGACAGTGCAGGAGATGAAACTGTTGAGCCAATGGCAGCTGTAACTGCATTTGTATGATGATAATACAGCGAAGATGCATAATACTGCGAGGTTTGATGCTGATGATGATGTGAATGATATCCATTTGCATCCTCATTATTATCATTATTATTGTTATCATTATTATTATTATTACTAATATTATGACCAGTATTATTACTGTTACCCTGGCTGTCATTACTAATACTCCGATGATTGCTGGATATTGGCAATGTTGGTATACCAGTTGCTAATATGTCGTGTACAGTGTGAGAACTTGGCCAGGGTATACCAACTGATGTTAATCCATTTTGGTGTCCAATTGAGGTAGGTGTTGGTGGTGATGGAGAAAGCTTGTTGCCCATTGACGGTGTAAGTCCCACTAAAAATCCGTTTAACGTCTCTGTTATTACGTATTATGACGCTTTTTTTTGTATAAATTTGAAAAAAACGTGCACATGAAGACGAATGAGCAAAAAAAATCAACAATATTTTATTTATTCACGAAGGGGAAAAAATCAAGAAGACACACAGCACCCTGATCTTTTGTTCTTCCACGAAAATGACGATGACCCATAGATATATAGAATACATTAAAAGGCACAGGTATTTATACCATTGGTAGACGCGGACACAGTCGGTGCCACTGTGGCATGCGAGACTGCAAGATAGATAGAGAAGAAAGGAGAAAAAGTGAAAAAATAAAAAAAAATAAAACACAAATTACGACGATGCTTCGTTACTATTACTCTAAAGAAACATGAGTTACTCTCTCTCTCTCTCTCTCTCTCTCTCTAAATGGGTAATCGTGTCACTTTTTTTTCGGCATTCTATCGTAATTTTGTGTTTATTCGATGATTCTTCATCTTACCTTGGTGATGATGATGATGATGAGATACAGCTGGTGTTGGTGAATGATATGGCGCCGATGGATATGGTACAGGACAAAGTGCAGCACCAGCTGCAGCTGCAGCAGCATAAAGATGATGATGATGATGATGATGATGTGGATGATGTGGATGATGGTGTATAGCAGCAGCAGCAGCAGCAGCAGCAGCTGCTGCAGCAGCACCAACCTTATTTCTTAGTATCCGTGATATACTTGATACTGATGGTACATTGTACTTATCACAGACACCATCAGACAATAATCTGTCACGTATTTCCCATGCAAATATACCTGGATCCTTTAATTTTAATTGTTTAATATATTGCACAACTTTTGGTGTTGTTACACGTGGTTTACTACCACCAATAGCACCTGGTAAAATACTACCAGTTTCATGATAACGCGCAAGTATTTTACTAACACAACCATGACTAACACGTAATTGTCGTGATATGTCACAGGGCCTAATACCAAGTTGTGCTAATTCAACTATTCTCAATCTAACTGCATTTGGTAATGGTCGTCCATTCACAAAAACACCACCTAACTGATTAACTTCACCATATTGTTGCTGTTGTTGCTGTTGTGATTGTTGCTGATTTTGTTCGTGTGATTGTTGTCCACTCAAACCCGTACTGTTCTCTGAAAGAGAAAAAAATGAAAGGAAAAAAAAAACGGTAAATTAAAGTGAAATAGTCGTTTCCTTTAAGAATAGGATGTGTGAATGTGCACACAGGATTTTTCTAAACACTAATGAGATGCATCCACTGAAAATCGAGAATTACGAAGTGAGAAAATGAAGAGGAAGGAGGAGGAGTTTCAGAATAAAGAGGGTGAAATACTGGAAAATGTATGGCCCTTAATTAGCGAAACACTGAGTGTAAATCAATCACGTCATACATTCTCAACGGATTGCAATTACCTCCCTGTTGTCTTCTTTTGGGGTGATATATAAGAGTTTATTTTCTATCTTTAAACTTTGGGGATTTTTTGAGAGGGGGGAAAAACGAATTTGTTTCGACTGTCAACAAATGAGTGGGATTTTTTTGCACGAGCAGACGGATTGAGAGGGAATTTTTTTTGATGATTCTATTGGGAAGATGAGGAAATTTCAGGTGGAAAATGTGTTTTAGAATTTATTTTTCTGAATTTTTTTGGAAATTTAAATTTTTTGGGCATGAATTGACGATCAAATCCTCCGCATTTTCGATTTTTTCTACTTTTTCCAAAATATCTTCGGTTCCATTCGGCGCAGCGACTTGGAGTTGATCTTGAATGGAAGGTGAGATAATTTGTCATCGTTTTATGCAGTTTTTATAGAAAAAAATAGCGTTTTTTGGAGCACTTTTGTGAAAATCATTTTGTGTCTTGTAAAATACTTGAAAAATTGTGAATTTTTCATATCCGATAAAATGAAAATTCTCAATTTCGTAAAGGACTGGAGCCCCAATTTTCTCCTGAAAAATTCGAATTTTCATGAAATTCTCGAAAGTAATTTGAATATCCGTTATCTAATGAAAATTTCCGCAGCTTTTCACTGGAGTCATCAAAACAAAAAAACGGTCCTAAAAATCTTCACTGATTTCGAGCAATTTTCATGATATAAAACGCTAAAACTAAGATGAGTACCATTGATTTTTACAATACGTCACTTTAGAAACAAAGTGGCGAAAGTTTCATACTTATGCATAGCACTGAAGCCACATTGTTCCTGAGATGACGAAAAAATCTCAGAAACCAATGGAGATACGTCCTTTTCACTCTAACCCATTCTCGTACAAAATTTCAAAAGCTACAAAGAAAATAATGAGAGAAAAAAGGGTGTATCTCCATTATTTATTGAAAAATAGTTAATAAATTCTCATTTTCCCTCAAATTTTTCCCTGAAAAAAATGCGAATTTTCAAAAAAATCGTCAAAAATGAATTTTTAAATACGATTTCCAACGGAAATTCTCTCAGCTTCCCACTGAAATAATCAGGAAAAATCTATCCCAAATATTTTTCCTGATTTCGATCAATTTCCACAATATAATTGCAAGGAATTGAGAAATTTTCCCGAAAAATTGATGAAAAATTGACATTAATAAAAGTAGATACAAGTATAATTTCGTCAATACGATAAATAAGTGCAGAAGCCAAGCAGTCTGAGATTTCTCGGAAATGTGTTTCGATGGAGACGAGTTTTTGCTTCAGTTTCCTTCGCGGCATCTCACCACCACCATCACCATCAGGCCGCTTTTTTTTCTCCCCCCCCCTCTCTCTATTCTCATTTTTTTTCCTTCTTCTTGTTGAGGTCTCGTTTAATAGCTCTTCCAAGTTGTATCTCATGTATGATTTACTCCGGAAGATATGAAAAATATGATCACGTAATTTGATAACTCTCATTTAATTACTCAGCGGTAAAGCAATGAAAACTTCAAAAGAATACGAATTACTCTGAGAATTTTTTTTTCATTCCCCATTTTTTTTTGTGCAACTCGAGCTTAACGCAAGTCCTTGTTTCTCATTGACAGAAAGTTGCATTACTCTAATTGAAATCATTAATCAATTTTTTTTTAGTTACAAAAAAAATGGCATCAATGAACGGTCATTCAGAGCAGCAACACTTCCCCATAAAAATCATTTGAATTTCCTAATGAAATTAATGAAATTTATTAAATTTCCCGAGTCAATTGACCAAATCTGAATGTTAAACACTCTTCACTTAATTCAACCACATAATTCAATAAAATTCATCTCATCATCTGACCAAGACATGTGTCACAATATTTTGATAGCTCCAAACACGACTGTTTCATTCACAGAAACACTCCATTTTAATGCTACAAGCAAAGTGTAATAAGGGTCAATGTGTCGCAAAAGTATAAAAAAAAATCAACTAAAAATCCTATTCAAATGTAATATAATTAGATCTTCTCTTCTTTTCTTCTCTCAGGTCCTCATCTCTTTTCTGGTGGCTTGATGAATGGCCAAGATCAAAGGAGCCGAATGTGAAGCAAGTCAGTTTACACGCGTGTAATACATGTGTTTCTAACTCAATATAAGAGTACACAAGTAAAAATCCATGATTCTCTACTAAGCCCCAATGCGGCTTGTATACTTGAAAAAGGGGACAAACTGAAAAAGTAGGCGTGTCTTTTTTCGAACTTGATGGATGTCAGTGTCACTCGTTCAACATGTGCTTTATTTAGGTGAACTACTGAAACCTCTTACCCACCACTTTGTTTGTCTACCATCTAATCTGCTAATTATCAGACTAGAAGATATTTTCTTTGATTTACTTTTATGGGGCTTAAAAAAACGGATTTTGAAAGGAAAATTCATTTTTTTATGAGGGATTTATCATTAAAATCATTGAATCAGGGAAAATAATTTGCATGGTACTTTTTTTTTGATGATTTCGTTAGAAAGCTGAGAAAATTTCAGTTGGAAAATATGTGTAAAATTTGATTTTTTATCATTTTTTTTGAAAATTTGAATTTTTCAAAATTGATTTTTTTCTTTCTTTTTTTGGGATTTTGTCGGTTCCATTGGTCGTAGCGACTTGGAGCTGGTCTTAAATGAAAGGTGAAATCATTTTCCATTAATTTATGCTGTTCTTTAAAGAAAAATTATCGATTTTTGAGGTATTGCTAGGGCAAAAATGGATTTTCATGTAAATGCCCATCAAAAATTCAAAAATCTTTGTTTTTTCTTTCATTAATTACACAAATGAGTGGAAATGATCCCACCAAAAAAGTGCAAAAAAAATTGAAAAAATTTAAAACGTTTTGAAATTCAAATTTTCAAAAAATTGCAAAAATCAATTTTAGCAAGTGTTTTTCATTGAAGATTTCCGCATCTTTTCGATGAAATCGTTCGAAAAAAATCAGTTTTTCACCATTTGATTAAAATTATCATTTTCGCCTACACTAAAAAAAAAAGATTGGGAAATTTCCATTTAAAAAATCTGAAATTAACGAGCAGTAGTTTAAAGTATTTCACTCAGAAAAATATTTGAATCCTCTAGTTCTTTTTTACTGCCTCAGTACAAAGGGGCGTTGAAAACTAATTTCTTGCTCGAGAAAAAAAAACACGGAATTAATGATTTTCTGGAGGAAGTGTAAAATTCTAAAGAATTCAATAGCATTACATGGATTATATGAGATACACTGAACCTATTTCTGTCAATAAGCCATCTCTGAATTTTGCAATCTGGAACAGCCCCAACGATAGTGCCAATTAATTGATATTCAAGTAATGCTTAAGCGTGACATTGAAATACTTGATTCTTGGCATTACAGTGAGAAAAAAATAGTAAAAATGAAGGAATGAATTTTTTCAATATTCCTTAACAAATAATTCTTTGCAAAAACTGATTTTCTTTATTTTTAAGGAATTTACCTAATTTATAATTTTTTTTTAGTTCCAAACAAAAATCCTGGTTTTCAACAATCGAAAAATTTGCTGATTGTTAATAAATTTACCAAAACTAAGCATTTTTTAAACACTTCGAAAAAAATTTTCGATAAAGACTATTAAAAAAATTTGTTTCTATTTATATTTACTCCTATTTTTTTCTCATTGTAATTACATAATTTGTAAAAATTTGGAAACATTCAACAGAACTCAAATTTCGAATTATATGGGATAAAACTGATTCTAATGTTTCAAGTGGGCAAAGGAACGTTGCCGGAGTTCAATTTCAAAGAATTTCGAGAAAAATTTGAAAATATTTATCAAAACTTGAATTTCGAATTGTTTGAGATAAAACTAATTTTACCATTTTTTTTTAATACTATTTTTTTCTCATTGTATTGTTGTGATCTAAGAAAATAGTAGTTGTTTAAATCCCCCAAAATTTCATGAAACTGGAAATTTTTATATTTTTCCTCTTTTTAAAAATAAGTCATTTAAAACAATAAAAAATGTGCACATGCAGAAGATTCAAAAAACTACAATTGCAATTTAAAAAAATATTTTTTTTCAACAATCCTTTATTTGTTCAAAAAAATCCAAATAATTGTCAGATATATCCTAATTTCATAATCATAAAATTTCCTATTTAATCTCATTAAATTCTTCTTTTTTTTCCCCGAGTGTGGCCACCCAGAGAGTTCACCAGATTTGACAAAAAAATCGTACAAATGCTTCCCGCATTTGAAATTTGAGATGAGGTCGTCACTAAGTGGTTTGTTGGCAAAAGGATTGAGGTTTCCCAGGTATAAAAAAGCGGCGCCAGTTGTGTTTATTGACAGTCGCATTGATTTTTCCCCAAAAAAATCATTGAATCAATTAATCGAACCCACGCTGATAACAACAACCGCCTAAAAATCCATCGAAAGAAAAAATCAAGAGATTCCCGAAATAATCCAAAAATCCGAGTGGAATTCATGAGACCCATCCATTAAAAATTTCGGAAGCTGTTTGAAAGTATTTGCTCAGGCCTCTGTAAACTTGGTCCCATTTCCCAAAAGTAAATCTTTTTTTTTCCCCCAGGTAAAGGTGTATTTGTTGATTGCAAGAGCATGTGGTACTAATTGGACACTAATGAATCCTCCCAAAAAAGGGGCTTTTAAAAGTAAAGCCTTTCGACTGAGGTGCTATTCATTTGGAAATCCGGTGACACAGGGATTGCTGATTTCACGTGATTTCATGCAATCATCGATTTCATGTGATTGCATGGGATTTTTTGATGATTTCACGATTTCAAATGATTTCAAGTGATTTCAAATTCTCGATTTCATCTATCTAGTGTAAGATGGAGGAATAGGGGAGTGGGGAATATGGGTGGAACTTGGGAGGAAAGAAACGCATTATATTAATGCAAAAGGGGTCAAGCATAGTAGTTTTTATAAGGGAGGTGAATGAAGGGATGATGTCATAAGTATCTAGCGATTTAACAGGCATTTTTAAGCAATCAGCTATCCCTACCTCCATACCTATTCTTTCAACTGCTTCAAAAGCATCTTTTCTAGCTACTTCAATCGATCGTAATGTCATGGATTTCTGGGAGATCAAACTTCCGTGCAACTTGTGACTTTGACCGAGCTGAACGTGGATAATTTAACTGATTAGTACACTGAGAGAAAAAAATATTTTCTAGGAGTATTATATAGTTCATGTCAATCGGGAAATGGTTTGCCAGTGGATTTTTTCCGTTTAAACAATTTATGTTTTGGGAAAATCCTCGTACCTATTTGGGATGAATTTGAATACATTTACATCAATCAATAAGATAAGCCTTTTAGAGAATAGTTGACGAAAAATACATTCCGGTTTTGAGCCAAAGTGGGGTATGTTTGGACTAAGATTTCCTATTTCGTGCAAATACATTATTTGATAAAAATTCCATGTGAAAATATTAATGGCAAATATGATCGAGATTGAATACATGCAAGAGGGAGATTTGGACAAATAATTGTTTATTTATCGTCATCATTTGGCAAATTTTAATAACAAAAAATGGGTATGGATCTGGTGCAATTTCGAACTAAAAGCAATCAATATTGAGAGAAATATAAATTTTCTTACATTGTTCACCGCAAATAAGAAAAAAGGTTTTGTCTCGAAATTATTTTTATTTCTAGAAAATATTCTTTTCCCTCAGTATAGCTCATGTGATTTCACCGATTGCAAGTGATTTCAATTGAAATCATCTGAAATCGATGAAATGCCAGGATTTCATTGATTTCAATTGACTTCAACTGATTTGATGTGATTTCAGTCCTGAGTGATCGCAGTAATTTCACAAATGAATAGCCTCTCGTTCTCGACTAATCATGTGTACAGCCGTCGGAGAATTTCGCAATGACGACAAAAGCACACGAGACTCATCTTCATCAGACAAAAAAATTTTTATGAATGAATTTTTATGAAAAAAATTCAACAGCAGCTCTTTTCCTCTGTACATTAATCACCCTATCGCTCTTATCGCATCACCACAATGTTGCGTATACGCAACTGTAGGATCTGTGTCAGTGCCCCGAGGCTAATCACACGAACTTTTACAACTTCTTCATCATCTAACTCTAGGGGTTATCAATGAAGGAATAAAATGTGTGTAAATTTAATGCTACAGTTTATTAAGGGGAAAAAAATATTGTCCTATCAGTGGAAAAATCTTACCTAAAACTATTGGATCCATTGGTGGATGCTGGAGCAGTTGGTACTTATCAGTGACAACAGATGGATATTAATTTCCACGTGCACTTTAAACGATAAAAATGTATTTTAATTGACAATTTAAAAAAATACACAATACGTATGTGTGTCTATGTATGTTTCGAGCACTTCTCCACTTTTTTAAATTTTTCGCGCGACCCTTTTTTTCTCTCTGGCTCCAGAAATCACTAGGGAAACCACAGTGCCGTCACTCATGCACGCTTGCTTACTGACTGTGACACGAGATTTCAACCGCAGGAATAGGGAAAAATAAAAGTAAATTTCATTGGAATCCTCTGTGGATGGTATTGGAGTGTCGAGTCGTGAAAAGGGGCAGATGATATTTAACACTCCACCCACGCCAATGGGACCAGGCGCCGAGGCATTGATGTCTACGTGTGTGTATATGTGCTACAAGCTACACTAATACTGTTGATAATGTCTTTGTTGGTATATATGTGCAGCTGAAGAGAGACTTGGTGGAGGGCTTGGTTGTGGGCTAACGGGTTTTTCAGAGGCGGTTGAACAAACGTGCATGCCGGCTACTTGGGCGGAGCTCACGATTACTCATGGCCCATTGGCGAACTCACACACCGTACGACTTTGGCTCTAAAGTATACGCCTTGTCCTGGCTTTTGTATTCTTCAGAGAGAGAGAGAGAGAGCGATGTTTGAATCTCTAGTAATTTATGGAAAATTTTTGTGAAGACATTTTAATTTCGATTTTTTCCGAAGTTTCGTTTTTTTTTTGGGTGAAGAACTTTGAGAAAAAATCTGAAAAAATTTGGAAAGATGCTGCAACATGTCTAGATTATCGTCGAATTTTCTCATAATTTTCATATTTGAAATTTAATGATTTGAAAAATAACGAATTCACACAATTTATAAGATCAAAGAAATTAAATAAAATTAAACAACAATTTCATACAATTCATCCGGGTAATATGCATTCGTGGGTAGTTTAAAATATCAAATGTTATAATTGAAGATGGGTTCACAAACTAGCAATGAGAAATGGTTTATGGGATATTGGGTATGAAATGAGCAAAGGCCGTTTCACACTGCGAAGCAGAGAATTATCTGGCTTAAGACCAAATTCTATATTTACTGTGGATTAAAGGGACTTTTCACTGCATTAATGTGCATCACAACTAAAAAAAATACAGAAATATCGAAAGTCATATGCAAATAGAGAGGTTGCATCGATTTAATCCCTTTTAGCGCCATTTTTTCCGCTTGATTCTGATCAACAGGTGGTTGTCAGCAAATCAAGTGCGTATGGCCCTATTTTTTCCTCATTTCCCTTAAATATCTCGAAAACCAATGGAGATACGCTGTCTTTGCCCAAAGATCCTTTTGCAGCTCTTGAAAACCTCTACGAAACTGTCTCAGAGCAAAAAGGACGAATCTCCATCATTTGCCATTTATTTGAAAATTCGAAAAAAAAGGAGCGCAGAAACAAGAATTTTCTATCCAATTCTGTATAAAAAAACGGTTTAAGGCCCAAATAAATTGTGCATTGTCTAACATAATAGCTCCAACAACTTATAAATTTAAATATGATAATTTATAATGATAAGGGGCCGTTTGTCTGATTTACACGCACACTAACTTATTTACCGAATCGTCGTGCAGTAAATTGAGGCGTTGTACTTAATGACGCCTGACACTCGAGGCGTTACCCACATAATGATATATGCAAACAAAAATAATTTCACATTAAACAATAGTTGAGAGCCTGAATGAATGTCAACATAGATAAGTAATGAATTTTTGGGAAATGCTCTTTTTTTTGGCTAAAAAAATTGTAAATTTCCGGAAGGATCAAAAAAAATTTTGACCTTTTTGAAAAGTGCGAGGAGAGGTGAACGGTGGTATCTCCTTTTAGCACGTAATCTAAAACCCCTTGCCAGATATCTATTTATACGTTTTGAAACTGAAAAGTCAACGATACAGAGAAATGAAGGTACTGCTTATAATGTACACATGTGCTCATATATGCGGGCATCGTAAATTTATTTGAGAGAAAACGCAAGTGGATTGCAAGAAGAGTATCTCTACACACTCTCTGTCCCCCCCTCTTCCTTTGACTCTTCTCTTTTGAAAAAGAAGAAGAGAGAGGGTTAAACCTATAAGCAAATGCAAGATACTCTTATGGCATGGCGTAGCGGCTTAATGGCTCGAGACTAACGTTCAGGATCGGATTCACTAGTCCAATTTTACGCAAATTTTACATTTCTATACATTTTAAGGTAATTCTAGTGGCAGGTTCAAACGATCGATTTTTATTTATTTTTCCTTTTAGTTATTATAATTACTATAACTATTTCGATTTTTCAACATTTTAGCGATACTAGAACGATGTCCAAAATGATAAATTGTTAATAAATAATATTATGAATATTCAATATTGTTCTGAATTTGACTGACGCTGTCCCAGCATCGAGGACTGGGATTGGAGGATTTTTCATACAATTAATTGAATCAGTCGTCGCTATATGTCCGGTAACATGGATTTTTCATGATTTCAAAAATTAATACACATTCTGACGAACAAAGAACATATAAGTTTATATAAGGAAAAAATAGGTCTGTGATCATAAATTTTCTCAGTGAAACTGAAACTAAACCTCGCTTATGGAGTTTCAATGTTAGTTTAATTATTTTCAAAAATTAATTTTGGCCTTATTTGTCCGGTAATATGGGGTAAACTAAATTTCAAAAAAATCTCCTCATTCTATTCTATCGAAAGGGGAAAATAGATTGTCCGAATCACTAGGATTACCTTAATTCTTTTCGTATTGAATTGATCAGAAAAATTATCAATCCTACAGTTTTTTTTTCAAATCAAAAAGATAAATCATTTTTTTTTGGCACCCTCTCTTTTAAAGTTTAAAAAAAACCGTTACACATTTTTTTGGCGGGAAAATCGTGTATTCAAAAGTATTAAACTAAAGAAAAACACTTTGCGCTCAATTATTCACCGAAATTCCGGGTTTTTCTCATTATTTGAAAATTCAAATTGAAAATGTCGTTACATATTTCCCGCCTTTAGTTTAAGCCCGTTTTTATGACTTCAGCGATTATTAAAGAGCGACAGTTCGAGTTGTGTCCTAACCTTGGCCCACCTCAAACAATAATAATTCCGGTATTGTCTCCGTTTTTTTTGCAGAAATTGAGAGAATAAAACAATAAGAATTGTCAGATTTGTTTTATTGTGGGAATCTCGATAGATTGTGTGGATCTGAAAAAATGAGACGATTAGACTCGAAGGAGTATGGATCAGAGAGACTCGAGGCTGAATTGGAGGCAGCACGAGATGGGCTGAGGGGTTTGGATAAAGACATAAGGAAAATTCTTGGTCGGGATCTTCCTGATGGAGAAAGTGGTCCAATTCAATTGTCCTCCAGGTTTGTATTGATTTATATATCTCATGATAATATTTTTGAGCTCAAGATTCAATGGAAAACAAGTAGTTGACCTAACCTTGCGCTTGAAAAAGAGGCATGAATGAATATTGCAATGAAATCAGGAAAATTGATTTTTTCTGTTGGTTTCATTGAAAAGTTAAGGAAATTTCAGGCGAAAAACATGTATTTTTATATGTATCAATGATATTTTTATATTTATCAATGAAAAACATGTATTAGAATTAGATTTTTTAAGAATTTTTAGGAAAAATTCAGTTTTTTGGAAATATCTCTGGTTCTATTGGTTTCAGGAACTTGTGACCAGTCTTGAATGAAAGATGAGATCATTTGACCTTGATTTCATATAATTTTGAACTAATTTCTATCGATTTTTGATCGAACTGTAATGTTTCTCACGATAAATCGATTTTTTTCTCTAAAAATTGATGAAAATTGATTCAAAAGCATATGAAATCAAGATCAAATGATCTCACCTTTCATTCGGGACCGGCTGCAAGTTCCGAAGACCAATAGAAGAAGAGATATTGACCAAACTCTGTTTTTTCCCCCCAAAATTCATAAAAATCAATTTGAAAAAAATTGATTTTTTCTCAAAAATTTAGTTTTTTGAGAATATCTTTGGTTCTGTTGGTCTAAGGAACTTGCAACCGGTCTTAACTGAAAGATGAGATCATTTGACCCTGATTTCATGTGGTTTTGAATGAATTTCCATCGATTTTTGATCAAACTATAACGCAATTGATAAAAATCGGTTTTTCTCCAAAAAATCAATGAAAAATTGATTTAAAAACCTCATGAATAAATGGGAAATGGCCTGCAGTTCTCTTCAAGACTTTCCTATTCTACCAAGGTCATGCCCAAAAAATGCGAATTTTCAAAAACTCAGATTATCAATGAAATCATCAAAAAAAAATCTATATCGAATAATTTCTCCCAATTTCATCCAATTTCGATTATTAAAACCCTCAGAATTTCAACAAAAATGCTATAATTGTCTTATTTGTATTTTTAGAGTCTCTCAAAAACGTCCATTACAAGAAGATCGTAAAAGAAATACAGATTACAGTAACAACGATCAGCCAGGTAATAAACGTCGTTGGCAAGCCCCAACAAATGAGCCAAAGACAGTTTTCAGTCGTTTGAGTGCAAGAGTTCCCTCAAATCCTGATGATTCTGGTGACGAGGATGACAACGGTGTTCGACCAGCTGTATCGTCCCGTGTAATAGCGACACCACGTGAAATTCCATCTCGTCAAGATGTGATAAGACGTGAGAGCGTTGATGAACGAAGTAGACAGAGAAATAAACGCATGTTCGGAGCTCTTTTAGGGACATTACAGAAGTTCAGACAAGAGGAAACTAAACTCAAAGCCAAGGTAAGAGGGAATTGTGCTTTAAAAAAGGATATTTCATTTATTTAAAGATTTCATGAATTTTCAGGAGGATAAGAAAGCTGAGGTTGAGGCGAGAGTTGAAGAAGCAAAGAGACGAGAAAAAGAAGAATTGAGACGTGAAAGACAGCACCTGTTTTTATCTCGTAAACGTCAATTGGCTGAGGTTAAAGCACTGGAAGCCAAATTAGCAAGAAGCAAGCAATTTCAGGAGTGGCGTACTTCACAATTACCAGTTGCAAATTTCATTCGTACACGTGCACAACCACCAATATATTACTTACCAAAACGTAAACATTCTCGTACTGATGCACTTTTGGAACAGTGTGCTAAGGAACTTCATGGTTTGTATTTAATTCAGAATTGGATGGTGATGAGCAATAACGTCTTAATCAACAGTTTTTTTCGAAATTTTGTGGATGGCATATTTGGGTTCAGAAATGCTTGTTTACTGAAAATACACTGTCAAGAAATTTTTTTTTTAATGTTGATTAAGACGTTATTACTCATTACAGTCCAATTAATGTTGCCTTAGAAGCAAAATGGCATAAATGCCAAAAAAAGGGCACTTTTGAAAAGGAAAAGGGGCGTATGTGCGAAATAGATCTCAAAAGTATTTTTCATGATGTAATGAGCAGAAATAACGAACTAAAAATTAAAGTAACAAAAGGGCGTATCTTCTAAACATACGCCCTTATGGGAGGGGGTAATCACTTGTGAAATATGGTGTATATTTAAATCAGAAATTCCAAGAGGATTTAAGAATTCTTTCAAAGATTCCTGTAATTTTTAAAATTTTCTAAAATATGGAAAGAAGTCTTGGAATCGCTCATGAACTAGGGAAATCTGATAAAAATTTCATGAAATCTGTGAAGTCTTTGAAATTTCATCTAAAGTAAATAGTGAGAATATCTGAAAAATCAATTTGAAGACTTGAGAAAAGTCATAGAAGTTTTTGAATTTTGTTGAACTTTATTTTAATCTTGATTTTTTATTCATCTTTGCTTCTGCCATGGAATCTTGGAATCTCTCAACAATCCTTGGAATCTCTTGAATTCTCATAGAAATCTATGAAATCTTCAGAAAACCGTTCAATTTTCGTAGATTTCAAAAAATCCAATGAATTTTCATGAAGTCTGTTGAGAATTCGCGAATCTTTGAATTTTAGCAGCTTGAAGTTTAGTGTACATATATTTTAGAAGTGATTATCCCCTTGCCCTTCTGTTATTAATAATATTAGGAAATTTGCGCAATGTTATAAGAGTTCATAACAATAAACTTATGCCCTCTTTCTATTACTATTTCCTTTAAATTTTCAATTTACTTCGATATTCTATAATAACAGAAGGGTGGATCTTCAAAAATCCTCGTATAATTAATTTGTTACTAAAATAAGAAAATGGTGTAAATTATCGGAAAAAAAGAAAAATGAATTGGGCAAAAAGAAATTACGCTTTTTTGTTATTTCAAAAAAATCGGAAAAAATAGCACATATGCCCTTTTGCTTGGAGGACAACGATATTCTCCAATCACCAAAATAAATAATTCACACTAACTCATTTTTTTATTCGACAGATGAAATTGAACGGAGAGAGAAAATTCTCTTGGAGGAATTGGAAATCATAGATTCTCAATTGAATAATAAACCCCAACAACAAACGGATGAACTTCCCAATAATCCTTCTCCCAAAGCTTCACCAAAAGAGGAAGGAGAAGAGAATCATGATCCAAATGCTGATAATCATGGCGAGCAATCAAAAAATCTTGAAACATCGGAAAATTCACCAAAGAATGACATAATCGAAAAAATAGAAGCAAAAGTTGATGAAATACTTCCGGAAATTGATAGACAAGAGAATAATGAAGTTGTTGAGAACGAAAATCATGGTTAACAATTGATTATTGTTGGTGTTGATAAACATTTCTGCTTGTGTTTGTGTATATAATATAGAAAGACAAAAAAAAAAAGAATGACAATTAATTATCATAATTGTCTCACACTGGGTCAATGGAATACCTGAAACTATAGTATATATTTTACGAAGGGAAAGAAGTGGAATTTTAGCAGAAAATTTGCTAATCAAGTTGTTTCACTTCTTTCCCACGTGGAGCACGCTGTTTTTCTACTTCTCTATCACGAGAAGTTCAATTTTTGTGTAATTTCAAACTTCTCAGAGAGAAAGAGAAGTGGAAAAAAAAATTCAATTTTGAATTTTTAGGAAATATTTGTACCTCCGACGATAAAACACTGTAAACTCTAAATTCATCAGTTTTTCATAATAAATTGTAATCTTCATTGCCATTCAATGAATCTTTCAATCAGGCCTTCAATTAAATTGAATTAAATCACTGCCAGTACCAATTTAAATTTTTAACATCAAGACTATTAACGAGTTCTGGTTGAGCAGCAAATATTGGTGAAATTTTTCTCATATAAACTTTTCTCTTCCAGATGCTTTGCAGCTTTCTATAATTGTCAGCCAGGACATTTTCACCAGTCGATAGAATTCGGAATCTATTCATCTGGAATAGAAGGAGACATAATTTCATACTTTCATTATTAATTTAATCATTCAATATAAAAAGAATTTTTTTTTTAATGTCATATTTTTATCATTAAATTAATGGAATCACGTACTTGTTTGTATGATATGGGAACTGGCATCGAGAATATTATCCAAGTAACAGCCTCATTGCATGGTGGGGTAGTGAGTGATCCTCTGTACGTGTAATATGTATCCGTATCCTTTGGTAATAATGAACTCAGAGTGAAGGTAATGTTGAGTTTGAATTCCATATTGACCCATTGCACTGCGGGAAGGATTCTCAGGATTGGACTGAGACTTGCATTGTCCTCTTCCTGCAACTTTAATGTTCATATTTATTTTTTTCAGTTATCTAAGGGAAGGTGGGGTGAAATGGATACAAGGGGTAAAACAGACATGTGTTAGTTTTGGTATTAAAGACTATGGAAATTACACGAAATCGATGTGAATATTGGAGATAGCATTTTTTTGATGATTCTATTGGAAAGCTGGGGAAATTTCCCATGGAATTGATGTGTGAGAAGTTATTTTGTCAGATTTTTCAAAAATTTCATTCACTGTTCAAGATTTGAAAGTGAAATTTTTCTGTTTTTGAAAAATTTCAGTTTTTCAGGAAAATCTCTAGTTCTATTGGTCACAGCGACCGGGGGTTGATCTTAAAGGGAAGGTGAGCTGGATTCTCATCGATTTATGTGGTTGACAAAAAATTATCAATTTTTCAAGTACTTATAGGGTAGAACCAGATTTTCAGAAAATTGCATGAAATTTTTTCGAAAAATTGATGAAACAAAAATTGAACCCTATAAATTTCGATTTTCAAAAGTGACCTTTCAAAACTTGGCCAAAAAAGTGAAATTTCCAAAAAATTGAAAAAAATTAATTTGTACACATGTTTTCCACTTGAAATTCCCTCAGCTTTCCAATGCAATTATTAGAGAATCTTTATATGGAACCGTTTAAGGAGGAACATTAGTTTTCGACCTAAAACAAAAAACGCTTACTTTTTTATGAAACTTCGAGGACAAGTTCATTAAGTAATCCAGAATATACGCGGTGGTAAAGGGGGAATTTCGCTAAATTACCTCGCTGTCCATATCGTCCTATACATAAGTTCCAACTTTGATAATTATTTTCGATTATTATTCGGTGGTGGAAAAATCCGAAAAAATTATGGTATATTCTGGAATACTTGATGAACTTGTCCTTGAAGTTTCAAAAAAACGTAAGCGTTTTTTGTTTTAGGTCGAAAGCTGATGGTCCTCCTTAAATACAATTTAGATTTTACTCCACTTTCCCCCTAAAGCAAAAAAAAGTTGAGTATACCTGGAAAAATGTAGCCAATACTGTTAAACCATCTTCATGCTCCAGCGCTTCTTCAATATTTGGATAAACCATGTTTCTCAAGATTATGTGCATTTCCATTGGATACCTGTACAGAATCATGTCGTTTCAATCACGGATTCTTGGGGATTCATCTCCTCTTATTTATAACGTACCTTATACCATTGAGAATATGTTCTGATCCACGATTATTTTTATTACCCCAGTGAAAATGCAATCCCTCTAATTGATAAGGTCGATTTTCCTCCAGCATCGCTCCAAAGACATGCGGCAATCGTTTGGTAGATCTTTCTCCATCGAGTTCCAGAGCAACTGAATATTTGAACGTAAATTGAATACAATAGGTGAAATAAAAGTTTCTTTTAGCTTCATTTTGTTTTTTTTAGAACATCTCGGAAACTAAGCGAGATAGAACCATTTTGCCATACTGTTTTGTAGAGAATTCCAAGAGCTACGAAAAAGGATCAAAAGAATCAGGGAAAAATTGGTCGGTCTCGCTTAGTTTCCGAGCTCTTACCGGAATGACCATTATTCCTCAATAATAAAGGCCCCGAGAGATAATCGTGGAATCCAATCATTTCAATTGCTGGCAAAGGGAGTACGACTGCTTTTGTTGTTGAAATTCCAATCGGAGACTGCATTTTTCCAGCACACTGCTTGAAACTTTGTGCCCACAAGTGTTGCTCTATAATTAATCAATAATTAACTGAGAATTTGGATGAATTTATTGAGAATGTGATATTCACCTCTTTTCGTGTAGCCAAAAGACTTTGCTGAACATTTCACTGAAAAATGTAGCGTTATTATAATGAAAATTCCATCGACACGCATTATGAATTTTACGTTATCGCGTAGAATCGAAAACTGACTAGAGCTCGTTAAAATTCATTGCTCTCGTTCTGTGTTCTCTTCACAGGTGCTAAATAATTGATTCGGCATTCCTCAAGTATTGAATAAACACTCCACGACAATTATTTCTACAAACAATTACGGCCTCGATAGATGCATCTACCAGAAGTATTGCAGTTTCTCATCTCTTTCTTTCTGCATGAATTTCCAAGCGAACATCTTCAAAATAAGTAAATTTGAGAAAAAATATCAAGAGACCTTCTCTTGATGAAATAAATTACCGTTTTTTTCAAATGAAGGCATTTCTGTGAAAATCGGAGAAAAATTGTGAAAATGCTTCAACATGTTTCGATTCTCACCTAATGTTTTGAAATTTTTCCATCGGAGCCTTCACCCGAAAAAAATTACAGGTCTGCAACACAAGAGATATTAGTCTTAATGTTCCTCAAAGTCATTCATGTATGAATTCCGTATTCAAGTTACTATGGTAACAACGAATGTCGAAAATTCATTGGGTCGAATTAGGCCGAATTTCTCTAAGCTGAACCGGATTAACTTAACTTAAACCAGCGGTTCTAGTTTAAGGCAACTTCCCCCTCCAGAATTCGCGGAACTAGCACCGTGCCATGGTTCCTATTGATAACTATAACGCTGTCTTATAATTCAAATTCGAATGAACCTCAATCACTGATACTTGTGATTATCAAATTACTCCAATACATAGACGTAAAGGACAACTTGAATGAAAATCAGGGACCGAGAACTTTCACGGAGAACGAAAAAAGAACGCGTTATTTTCGTTTTCGTTCCCATGAACGAAAAAGGACGGAAACGAAATTGCGAACGAAATTCGGAATAACGTTATTCGGGCGAACGAAATTGCGAACGAAATTCGGAATAACGTTATTCGGCCGAACGAAAATGTGAACGAAATTTGGAATAACGTTATTCGGCCGAACGAAAATGTGAACGAAATTCAGAATAACGTTATTCGGCTGAACATAATTGCGAACGAAATGCGGAATAACGTTATTCAGAAGAACGAAAACGAAAACGAAAATACCAAAAAAACGAAATTCGATTTCGTTCCCGAAAACGAAATTCATTTTCGTTCATCCAGTATTTTCCCTCTCTACCCAAAAAACGAAGATGAATTTCGTTCCCGAGAACCAATAGTATATTACATGCCTAGGGCAGTAATGTAAGAAATGTCTCAGAGCACATGTAATTGTTGGCCGAGGGGAAGCCGAGGTCAACAAACATGTGCTTCTTCTTCTTCTTATTCCATTTGGCTATATCCCCATAGAGGGGCAAGTGCCATATCTTCTCTTTTTTCCTTTCTTAACATAGTATTGTAGGTTGGTTATGCCTCCTAGCGGAGGACTACCATAATCTTATCTGTATGTTGTATGCTCAGTCGGCAATTTTAACCGCCATAATTTAAATTTTCCGTAACAACTTGACTTTTCCAAAACTTTTTTTTTTTTTTTTTTTTTTTTTCCTCTTAGCTCCTCTTTCCTCCTTTCTTCTTTCTTCTTTCTTCTTATTTTCAAAATAAAAAAACAAAAAATACTAGACAACACAAATGAAATATGAGTAACAATTTTATGATACGACATTCACATCTTATACTAACTCAAAACAAAAATAAATTTCTTTTTGTTTTCTCTTTTATCTTCATGCATTTTTTTTTTTTTTTTTTTTTATTATTTTCTTTTTTTCCCGTATTTCCTTTATTTTCTTTTCTTTGCTTTATTTTTCTTCGAATTATTATTTCCCATCTTTATATTTTTACTTTATTTATCATTAAAAATTCATCAATGCACTTCATACTGAGTAGATCATTTTTAATGTAAATTTTTTGAATATTATTTCCCGGGAGAATGTTTTCCTTTCTCAGTTTTTCACATAATTCAATTCTATTTTTTGAATAAATATTACAGTCCCAGAGGACGTGATCTAGATCCATGACTAGTTCTCCGCAGGGGCATGTCGCTTCCATAATGATATTTTTCCGGAATAAGTGACTATGTAATAACGTATGATTTGACTTAATTCTATTGCTTCTACTTATTATACTTCTTGACCAATTTACAGATCTGAACCATTGATTATTGTACGTAAAGTCTTCCGTATTCTCAAAATAAAAAGTTCCTTTTTCATTTCCTTCTATTCTTAAAGTAATGTTCGAATCAGAGATTAAACTTTTTTTCAAATCTGGCATGAATTCTTTCCAAAATATCTTTTCTTCATAACTTTCTCCTTCTACTCTAGCCAATTTCGCCATTTCGTCTACTTCTTCATTAATTGTAATACCTACGTGTGCTGGAATATATATTAATTTCACTATTATATTTTCCTTTTTCAAATTAATTATTTTAGATTTTATTTCAAAGACTTCTGGGTGTGAATCTGGCTTCAGATAACTCGCCTCCAACTGCGACACCGCACTCAGAGAATCTGTGCAAATTAGATTAAAATTATATGCTGTATGTTCAATAATATCCAATGCTTTATTTATAGCCACAATTTCAGCATAATAACTAGAGCAATTATTTGGGAGTTTAATGAGGGAAGTAATTGTTTTATTCCTGTTTATTACTGCAGCTCCGACTGACTGTGATTCTTTAGAACCGTCTGTAGCCCAAATTTCATAATTCGCGTATTCTTTATTCAAGATTTCTGTGAATTTCTCATCTTTATTCCTCTCGTGTTTCAATTTTTTCCCAGTAGTAGCATCAGCCTCAATGTTCAACCAATTTATTTCTAGAGGATATGTAAAACTATAGTGCATGTCATGTTTTTTAATTTTTAGGAATATATCTTTCATAAAAAACCAATTTTTGTATAAAGAATGATAAGCATTTTTTCCAATATTCCGATTTCTATTTTTCATTTCTTCCATAAGTTGTAGTTTAGGAAATAGCATATTCCTTATATTGCTAGCAGTTTTTAGCAGATACTTATCCATAAGAAATTTCCTTCTGTGAACTAATGGTGGTTCTGCAGCTAAATGTAACAAAATGTTAGTTGGGGTGGTAATTATACAGCCTAGGGCTGTTCTTAAGGCTGCATATTGTACTCTATCAATTTTTTTCAAGTTCTCTTTACTGGCGTCTGTGTAAAGCATTGATCCCCAATCAAGTCTCGACCTGACTAATCCTTTATAAACATTGAGTAATACAGATGGGTGAGAACCCCATGAAATGCCTGCGATCGCCTTCATTATCTGGATCATCTTCATTGCACTTTCTCTAGTGTATTTTATGTGTTTGAGCCATGTTAACTTATTATCAATATAAACTCCGAGGAATTTTATTTCTTTCGTTGATTTTATGACTTTACTATTGACTTTTATTTCAAATTCTCTATTTCTATCTTCTTTTTTATTTGAAAATATCATAACAAACGATTTTTCACTCGATAAACCCAGTCCAACACCATTCAACCAGTTATCTATTCTCTCTAGTGATTCTGTCATTTCTTTACTCGCTTTTTCAAAATTTTCACATGAAACATAAAACATGAAGTCATCAGCAAATGAGCCTACTTTGGTATTTACTGTCAAATTCGTGATTATATCTTTAACATAAATATTGAATAGTATTGGACTTAAGATTGATCCTTGAGCCAAACCCTTTGATGAAATTCTTTTCTCTATTATTGTATTCTGAAAGATGAAATTCAATTGTCTTTCGGTCATAGTATTTCTTATAAATTTCGTTATTTTATTTGGAATGCCAATTTCTACTAATTTGTTCAACAATATTTGAGGATCAACATTATCATATGCAGCTTTGATATCTAGGAAACCTGCTACTAGTGTTTTTTTTTTCAGAAGATTGATATTAACATCTGTGATAAACACAGCTAAGCTGTCATTACACGATTTTGCTCGGCGGAATCCAAAAAATTGTTTTGGAAAAAAGTGTTGGCTCTCTAGAACCCACTGTAATCTATCATTAACTATCCTCTCCAAGATTTTTAGTACACACGATAATAATGCTATTGGTCTATATCCCCTATTATTTGGTTTAGAAATCAAACACACAAATTGTTCTTTCCAAGAGCTCGGGATTATTCCTTTGTCAATTATTACATTGTATATTTTGGTTAATTTCTCTATTGCTTTCTTAGGTAAATTCTTTAATATTTCATATGATATCATATCTTTTCCTGGGGCAGAATGTCTTTTTGCTCTTTTTATCGCCGATCTAACTTCTTCTATTGAAATTTCTTTTTCCAGTGTCTCATTTCGATTTTCATTATTAAGAATTTCTATTGTAGGACTATTAATGTTCGGCGCGATATTATTTATTGTCTCTTTTATCATTGGATCATCTGGAGAATTATTGTTTCGTTGTTGATTATTTAATTTCCGACTCTTGAATGCTTTAATGTATTTCCAGATTTTATCCAAGCTCATCTCTGGTGATAAAGAACCGCAAAATTCAATGAATACTTTTCTCTTGGTTCTGAGAAGGAATTTTCTAGTATCTTTGCACATATCATCATATTCTTTATGTTTTTTTTCTGAGAAATTGCTCAATAATTCCTTTAATTTATTAGACCTACTTTTAACTCTTTCTTTACACCCCGAGTTCCACCATATCACCGGAGGAGGGGCTTTGACTTTAAATTCACTATCTAACAATTTTCCTCCTGTCTCAATTAAGCTTTGAGTTATAATTTCCATTAAATCTTGATACTCTTCTCTCAAATTGTTCTCATTGATCTCTGTCTCATTATTTTCTAATTTTTCATTTAATTTCGTTTCAAATTGTACCCAATCAACATTAGTTATTGAAATCCTCAATTTATCAATAGATCTTTTGAATTCTCCTAAATGTAATTTAATTTCAATTGGGAAGTGATCACTTCCGAATGTGTCTTTGATTGTTGACCAATTACTATTTAGTTTCAAATTCGGTGATACTAATGTTATATCTGGGCAACTTATCTTCATTTCATCTCCTTGAGAGTATAATCTTGTTGCCTCTCCAGTGTTTAATATAGACATTTCATTTTCCAGAATAGATTCGAATAACCAATCACCCTCATCATTAGTTAATTCACTTCCCCACTCCAGCGAATGGGCATTAAAATCTCCGCAAACTATTACATTATCTTTATACTTTCTACTAAAATCCAAAAAATTTTTCCATTGCAAGCTTCTAATATTAATTGAGGGGGATCTATAAATATTAAACAGATTTATAATTTTATTATTCCACTCAAATTCTATTCCTATGTACTCAAATCCTTTATCAATATTATCATTAAACAACCTTTTATAATTAATATGCGATCTTATATAAATAGCTAATCCTCCACCTTGCCGATTTATTGAACTATCTAGTCTAATAGTATAGAACCCCCTCATATCTGCATAGTGTTGTTCTTTCAAAAAAGTTTCGTTCAAACAGATTACATCATATTCATTTGCTAAATTATTGAAATCCCCCCATTTATTTAGAACGCTCCGACAGTTCCATTGCAATATTTTAATAGCCATCGTTAATAAGTAGATTTGTAACGAGCCTCCGCCTCTTGTAATAAATTATTTATTTCCGGATTATCTCCCAACAATACTTTGAAAATATTAATAAATTTTTCCAGTTCTGAATGAACCGCTGGTTGTAAGTCCACTAACAATTGTTGACTCGCTTGTTTATTTTTGTTACTCGTTTTCCCTTCTATCACTGATCTGACAGTAGTCACAGTTGAAGTCGAATCATCCGAGTCCTCCTCACTTGTATTGAATAAATTGACATTATTTACGATTCGGTTTTTTTTTTGTTCTTTTAAAAACACTTCTTTGGCTTCAAAGTATGACAATTTCAATTCCTGTTTAATTTTATTAATTTTTAATTCTTCTTTAATCTTTGGGCAAATTGTGGACAGAGAATCGTGAAGATTAGAATGACAATGCATACACTCCGTAATTTGACTTTTACAATCTTGAATATAATGTTCAAGGGAACATTTTTGGCACCGAACTTTTGCTTTACACGTTGCAATTTTATGGCCAAAACTAAGGCATTTGAAACATCTCAAAAGTTTTGGGTAAAAGCATCTGACTTGTCTCTCAACATTATTAATCTTTATACTTTTTGGTAAAAAACAACTATTAACATGAATTTTAACTGAAGTAGTAGGAGACAAATTTAGTTCACCATTTTGAGGATCAGGATTCGCATTTCTTCTGAACATTCTTTCAACCTTGAAGACTTTAGTTTCAGGGTCTGAAAATTTAATCGCCTCCAGTATTTCAATATCTGGCAATTCAATTGGAACATCGGTTATTACGCCCTTTGATTTGACTCTGATATCAGGAATTACTGCTATCCAATCTTTTTTTAATTTATTAATCTCTGATTCGACCATTGCATTTGCAGCTGCAGCCGATGTGCAAGTAATTGTTACTTTATTTTGATCAGTTACTTTGATACTATCGATTAAATTATTCAAAATACGGAATTCACGGGCAATAGACATCTCGTGTAATTTTCCCAAGTGTTTGGTCGGGTCTTTATCGAAAACATAAACAAGAAACGGTGACTTGTCAGTAGTGTTATTATATCTATTCGATCTCATTTGAAGGTAACTGTTATATATAATATTTTCACCCATTGTTTGACCTTCCGTTAATTTTTTCTGTTTCTTGGACTCTGTACCCGTAGAATTTAACGGTCTTTTCAAATTTTGTTCAGGAATCATTTAGAAAATTAATTCGGAAACAATAATTACTTGAGTTTTTCCCCTTTCTATTCCCTGTCCCCTTCTTTTCAGATCTCAATTTTTTTTTTTTTTTTTTTTTTTTTTTTTTTTCCTTTAATTTTTATTTTTTTATTCCCCTTAAAATGAAAAACTAATATGATAATAATCTGCTTATCCTAATATAACATTAAACAATTAATGAGACAGATAATTAGACAACACACCTGGATTAACGAAGTTCTTTTATTTTTTAAATTTTTCTTCTTCTTTCTTCAACGTTCAAATTCAAATTTTTCTCTCTTGTTGTGTGACTGGATTCCACTTTGCATAAACACTCTAAAATCTCGAATCTAAATTACTCTATATTTCTTGATTTCTCCGTAATTAATTCCAAAGCAATAACTAATAACTAATTAACAATTTAAGAGTCATTTCAATTTAATCTTCTATTCAAACATTCAAATTCTCGAATTCACATTCAACCGCTCAAGTTGGCGTCTCGAACCCGTCTCAACACAAACATGTGCTCTGAGGCTTTCTTACTTACTGCCCAAGGTGTGTATACGATTTTTCTGCACACTGGGACAGAAGTGAGCTTACGCCCGAGCGCAGCGAGGGCCGAAAGTCTCACTTTCGTCCCAGTGTACAGAAAATTCATTTTCGTTCTGCGTGAATTTTCTTTCTCAATGCGGGAATAGAGGATAGAATTTCCATACTGCGATTTTATTCGGGCTTCAAAAAAGACAACATATGAATGAATGAGTTTGATTCTGTATTTTTTTTGATAATTGCCGATTAACGAAAGACGAAATACTGATATTTCTTTATTTGTAATGACATTCAATTGAGAATGAAAGCCCCGTCTCACAATTTTAATAAGAAGAAACTTACAAATCACGAGGAGAAAAATAGTAACCAAATAATACACAAAAAGCGATGAAAAAATTCAAATTAAAATTCAATTTTCAGTTAAGAAAAATCCCTTTTAGCTTTTGAAAATCAAAGTGTTTCATAGATATTGAAAAAAAAAAACTTTTATCGCGCAAAAAGGAGAAACAATAAGAATTGTAGCTGCTGTAATAATATTAAATTTAATTAGTCATATTGAAATTAGTAAAATCGAGGAATCAGAATTTCCAATGAATACGCCGTTTTGCTTTTAATTCCTTTTCCTATTTGAACCATTATGCAGTAAATGCCTCATGACAAAGGGGCGTATTTTTTGCTTATACGTTTATTTGTTTTCAATTATTTTCATTAATTATGAATTCCTTTTGTGGAAATCATAATTACAAAAAGGCGTATGTCCATGGCATAATTGCTGAAAGATGAGAATGAATTTAAGAAATCAATTATTTATTATTTTAATTAATTACGAGAATTTTTAGATACGCTCCTTTGTTATTATATCGTTTAAAAATGAATTGGGAATCGTTAGAAATGATTAAAATCCAAACAGCGTAAATACCGATGATACGCCCTTTTGTTAACTATTGCTGGAACATATGGGACAATGAAAAAATCACTAATAATAAAAGGGCGTATGAACTGAAAATACGCCCTTTTACTGTTCTTAATTCTCTTAACTCTTAAAAAATTTACTATAATAATTAATAACAAGCGGGCGTATGTTTGAAGAATACGACTTTTTGGTATGAAATAGAGCAGAGAGATGAAGCAAAAGAAAAAAATAATAACAATAAAAAAGTCGTTCATATTATTATCATCATTATATTATCCATTTTGGAACATCTGGAATCGATCTGCAGCAAATTCTATTTTCCAAAAAAGATTATTCACTTATATTTATGTTGAAAAATGGAGAATTGTTTTCGATAGTTTATTGAATAAATTTTAGTTATTTTTATTCGATGCATTTTTTTAAGCTTGGACGAAATTGCTATGCAAAAAAATTTCATTTTTTACCGAGAAGTAGAGCAAAAATACAAAAAAAACGTAAATGAATTTCGTTTTCGAGAACGAAATTGAATTTCGTTCCCAATAACGAAATTGAATTTCGTTCTTCGGGTATTTTCGTTCTCATTTTCGTTCGCTGGGTATTTTCGTTTTCGTTTTCGTTCTTCTGAATAACGTTATTCGGCATTTCGTTCGGCCGAATAACGTTATTCTGAATTTCGTTCACAGTTTCGTTCGGCCGAATAACGTTATTCTGAATTTCGTTCATATTTTCGTTCGGCTGAATAACGTTATTCCGAATTTCGTTCACAATTTCGTTCGCCCGAATAACGTTATTGCGAATTTCGTTCGCAATTTCGTTCTTCTGAATAACGTTATAATTTCGTTACGTTCTTCCATCGAAGAACGAAAACGAAAAAAGAACGCGCTCTCGGTCCCTGATTTATTGAGAATATGATATTCGCTTCTTTCATGTAGCCAAAAGACTTCGCTGAATATTTCACTGAAAGATGTAGCGTTATTATTATGAGAATTTTATCAAAATACATTATCAATTTGATCCAGACACTCATGAATTCTGAAGCAAATATTTTCGAAATAAGTAAATTTAGAAGTAAAACAAGCAGGCGCAGTTCGTCGCTGCGTTAGTCGGTATTCCTTCGACGTTATCCTTTAAATCGCTATTTCTTCCTTTCAATTTCTGCTAATGAATTAGCAGAATGCTTCCCAATGGTTCTCTCTAAATTTTCGCTAATATCTCTCCTTCTGTTCGTGTTATAATGCATTAAAATATAAGATAAAATGATTGGGATTTATGAAATTCAATTATTTTCAAATTATACAAAATTTTATAGAGAAAATCACTTTTTCACATTGAATGTTCCCTTTTGAGTACAGTTTCTGATTGTCCTACGGAGGTGAGTGGGGGCTTATTTGAAAGAGAAAAATGTGTTCTCTCAGAAAACCAAATAAGAAATAGGGGTGTCCATTCAAAAAAATCGAGAAAAATTGCATTTTTTTGATTTTTTTTGGAAATATTGAGAAAAAAATACATTTTTCAATATAATAAGCGGAGAACTTCATCTAAAAATTCGAAAAATTGAGGGTTTGTTCAGCTTATGAAGACGAATCTTTTGAGCTCCGTCCCGATGGAATCGGATGAGTAGTTTGGAAGATACAGCCTATTTTCGGAAAAACTTCAATTCAAAATATCTCGAGAACCGTTCAGCCTATACGCCTCAGATCCAATCCCAACCATCTTCATCAGAAACTACATATACAGAAAAAATGTGAAGTTTTTAAGTCAATTATTCATTGAGCTGTGGTTGTAAAACCGAGTTTTCGAAAAAAATCACAAAAAAATTAAAAACTAATAGAATAATGGTATTAAATTCATAAAAATTCGCCAAAAGCTAGATATTATGGTTGCGAATCTTGAGTAAAATTTTGAACGGAATTCGTCTCACGCAAATTGAGAAATTTTGAAAAATACGATTTTTAAAAAATTGCTATATCTCAGGAACCATTGGACCGATCTTGCTGAAATTTTTATGGGATATACACTTCATCAAAACTGATATCTTGCCAAAATTTTAGATTTTTATCTTTCACCGTTCTCGAGTAATAGAGAGTCGGAAAGTCGTACATACAGACACACATACATGTCTACTTTTTTTCTCATTATGATTTCTCGACGTTTTGGATCATTTTGGGTCGTTTCTAACAAAAATTGGCATTTCGAAAAAAATTGCGAAAACAAAGCTTCCATTCGGAAGCAAAATTGAGAGGCTTCATTTTTTTTCATGGAAATCTTTCTATAATAATCTGAAAGAAGTAGAGATGCTTCAGAATATCTCTATTCTTGTCTTATTTTTTTCAAATTTTTTTCGTTGCAGCCTTTTCTTCTAAAAAAAATTCCACCTCTGTAGCACGAGAGATACTAGTCTCAACTTTCTTCAATGTCATTCACCCTCAAATTTCGTATTCAATTTACTATGCTAACAACGAATATTGGAAATTCATTGAGTCGAATTAATCACATGAAGGACAAAGATTAGCGCTTCGCTATTCGTATATGAAATGTAAAACTGAAATTTTTTTTCCTTGTACAGTTTCTATTGATAGAAAAAGAAGCGCGTATAATTCGACTAACGTTTATTGCTCGTGGGATTTTCCACATCACCACGGATTAATTGAATTGAAAAATCAAATATGAGCACAACCCAATTTTTATATTGACAATGACAATCATAGAAAAGGTGGAATGAATCGTGCCTATTTAATCAGCGAAGATGAATATACAATCATCATTAATTCACTTGGGATAGAGTCGTTGAGCCTATCATCCAGGTAAGTTTGAATATATCTTCTCCTTATGAAAAAAAAATTATTTCTGATACAAAATGAAAAAAAAACAATTTCTAATTCTTTCCCTTGAACAGAAAAATGAAACTGTCGTTGATTTTAATTCTTGGAGTCTGTGCACCTCACTGGACATCAGGAAGTGAGCTCAGACATAAAAATTCCCTCCTAGACATTGACAAAGGACTCCTGAGAGCCGTAACACTAACAGACAATTCCACCGACCTCGATTTATCTGATCTGAAGCTCCAAAATATAGCAGAGAACGTTTTCGACAATTTAACTCGAATAAAACATCTGAATCTATCGAATAATCAACTTGGAGAACTTCCTCCTGAACTATTCTATAAATTACATAATCTGGAGACTTTGTCATTGGCTTACAATCGTATCTTCAAGTTCCGGGGAAATTTTTCAGGATCAGATAATTTAAGAACTATAGATTTGTCAGGGAGCTTCATATGGGGATTAGGAGGAGAACAGTTTCTTGGTCTGACAAAAGCTACGACTATAATATTGAAAGGAAGCAGTCTCAAAGCACTCGAACCCACCGTTTTCGGATCAGCTTCCGGAGACGAAATTGAAGATCCATCTGAAGAATCCTTCAGAAATCGTCCAAGAAAAGAACCAGAGGAAGATGAGGGGCCAATAAACTGGATTAGTCGGATCCCTCGACTGAAAATATGTAAGACTGATGATGGTCTCGTGAAAAGCTTCAGAGAATTAGAGAATGAGCCACTTGGTGACTGCCAGAGAGTAAAATGGCTTCAACCTTTTGATGGTGGAGTGGATCTACGTGGGCTTGGAATAAAGGCTTTTCAACGCGGATGGTATAATCTATCGACAAACTGGGTCGATAGAATTGATTTCTCCAACAACGAAATAAGCGAAATCACCCCCGAGTTTCTCAATGATTTGCCCCCGAACATGACTGTTATTCATTTAAACAACAATAAGCTTGAGGTGATAAAAAATAAGACAATCGAGAATAGGTATATTAAAAAATTGTTCTTGGGGAATAACGTCATCTCGAATGTTGAGGATGGGGCTTTCGAAAAAACCGAGTTGCAAGTGCTTGCGCTATCAAATAATCGTTTGAAGAGTTTGGCTTTCGCTAGATCACTGCCGAATACTCTCCGACGACTGGAACTTGATTCCAATGAATTATCAGAGCTTCCTGAAGATTCACTGGGGAATCTGGAGAAGCTGAGGTATCTGCCTCTACAGAAAAACAAGATTACCTTTTTGTCTGCGAGTACTCTGCGGGGTCTCAAAGAACTGAGGGAAATTGATCTATCGGAGAATCGACTGGAGGAAATTCAACCTGGTGCATTCCAAGATCAAGGAAATTTGAAAACTTTGCAGTTATCCAGCAATCAGATCAGTGAATTGAAACCCGGCGTGTTCGAGGGATTGAAGGAGTTAAATAGTCTGAACCTGAACTTTAATCTCCTTAAGAAAATCCATCGAGGCTCATTCTCAGGTCTTGAAAATTCTGCTGGATTGAATATTGGAGCTCAATATAATGGGATGAATAGGATTGAGGCAGGAAGCTTTGCTAATCTTAGTCTCAACAAGCTCGAGCTCCAATACAACCTGATCACAGAAGAATGAATCGCAAAAGGTGCATTCAATGGAACTTATCTACTGAACCTTGATTTGACTGGGAATTGGATGACTACAATTAATGGAGATTCGTTCTATGGAATCGTTTCGAAGTCGTATAATCTCATCTTAGCGGCGAATCTTCTGAGGAGTATCAAGAAAGGCGCTGCCAAGTATATGGGAAACGTATTTCAACTTGATTTATCGATGAACCATGTAGAGTGCTTGGAGAATGGGGCTTTATGGGGATTATCAAAAGTCAGAGGTCCTTACATTGATTTGGATTATAGAAGCATCATCTTTATTGAAGCTGGTGCTTTCGAAGACGTTTAATTGATATTGTAATCGAATTTGTAATTATTTGTGTTGTTCTTTTAATAAAAATCTTGTTTTTGCTATTTTTTTCGTCTTTTGTATGCCTTTGAAGATTTTTCGTTCAGAAGCATGTAATTTTATACCTGAATTCTTGAAGATCCTTTATGTATAATGTACCTTAAACTATTGAGCATTTGTTCTGACCCATGATTATTTTTATTAGCCCAATGAAAATGCAATCTCTTCAATTCATAAGGTCACTTCTCCTCCAACATCGATGCAGAGGCATGTGGTCATCCCTTACAGATTCCTTTCCATTAAGTTCTTGAGCAGCTGAATATTTATGTGTAAATTGAATTCAAGAGGTGAAATAAAAGTTTCTTATTGTGTTCTTTTTTTTTAAGGATATCTCGGAAACTAAGCGAGATAGGACCATTTTGCCATACTTCTTTCCTTGTAGAGAATTCCAAGAGCTACGGAAAAAGCATCAGGGAAAAATTGCGCTATCTCGCTTAGTTTCCGAGTTATTACCGGAATGATCATCATTCCTCAATAATAAAAGCCCCGAGAGATAATTGTGGAGTCCAATCATTTCAATTGCTGGCAAAAGGAAGTACCACTGCTTTTGTTGTTGAAATTGCGTTATCGCGTAGAAGCAAAAACTGATTAGAGCTCGTTAAAATTCATTGCTCTCGTTCTGTGTTCTCTTCACAGGTGCTAAATAATTGATTCGGCATTCCTCAAGTATTGAATAAACACTCCATGACAATTATTTCTACAAACTATTACGGCCTCGATAGATGCGTCTACCAGAAGAATTGCAGTCTCTCATCTCTTTCTTCTTGCATGAATTTTCAAGCAAACATATTCAAAATAAGTAAATTTAAACAAAAAAATCACGAGACCTACTCTTGATGAAATAAATTACCGTTTTTTTTTCAAATGAAGGCCTTTCTATAACAATCGGAGAAAAATTGTGAAAATGCTTCAACATGTCTTCATTCTTACCGAATTTTTTCAAATTTTTCCATCGAAGCCTTTACTCGAAAAAAATTACAGGTCTGTAACACGAGAGATATTAGTCTTAATGTTTCTCGAAGTCATTCAAGCATAATTTTCGTATTTAATCTACCTTGCTAATAACGAATATCCAGAATTAATTGAGTTGAATTAATCGTGTGAAGGACGAAGATCAGCGCTTCACTATTCGTATATGGAATGCGGAATTTAAAATTTTTTCCCTGTACAGTTTCTGTTGACGAAAAAAAGCACGTGTAATTCGACTTAAATTTATTGCTCGTGAAGTTTTCCAACATCACTGCGGATTAATTGAATTGGAAAACCAAATATGAGCACAGCCTAATTTTTATCTTCACAATGCCAATAATAGAGAAGGTTGAATGGATCGTGCCTATTTAATCAGTGAATTTAAATATAAAATCATTATTAATTCACTTGGGATAGAATTACGAATTTATCAACCAGGTCAACTTGCAAATATCTTCTCCACATAAAAAAAATTGATTACTGATACAAAATGAATAAAAACAATTTCTAATTCTTTCCCTCGAACAGAAAAATGAAACTGTCGTTGATTTTAATTCTTGGAGTCTGTGCTCTTTACTGGACATCAGAAAGTAAACTCAGACATAAAAATTCTCTCCTAGACATTGACGAAGGACTCCTGGGAGCCGTCACACTAACAGACAATTCCACCGACCTCGATTTATCTGATTTGAAGCTCCAAAAAATTGCAGAAAACGTTTTCGAAAATTTAACTCAAATAAAACATCTGAATCTATCGAATAATCAACTTATTTATTTATTTATTTATTTATTTTACGCCAATCGGCATTATACACAATATTAACCATATAATGATAGAATAATGAAAAGAAAAAGAAAAGAGCATGAAATTTCATAAATTTCAGTAACTGCGAAATCATATAGTAGTATGAAGTTAATAAAAAAGAAAAAGAAATAAACATTAGCATCTTCAACAAAATATAAAGAATTTCATAATTGACCATCAGTCATATAACATTTTTTTGCACTACTACTTCCCGGATACTTGACGAACTTGACGAACTTCCTCCTGAACTATTCTATAAATTGCATAATCTGCAGACTTTGTCATTGGTTTACAACTGTATTTTCGAGTTTAGGGCCAATTTATCTGGATCAAATAATTAAAAAACTGCAGACTTGTCAGTAGTGATGTAAAACTAAAAACTGACTGATAAGTTTACCGTCATTTTACCGGTAACTTACACGTAACAGACCAAAGCTAAATTACTGACGGTTCACGTCAGGATTAAACTGACCAAATTTTACGTCAGGAAAATGAGCCATCATTCAAACTACAGTCAGTTTACATCTATATAGCTGAATTTAATTTTTTTTCCTGTTACCTCATTTTGGAGAGCAAAATTCACACGAAATATTGGCGTTCACTCCATTCTTCTACATAATACAAATTTTCATTGAAATGTAATGCTCGATATTTTTTTTTTCCTAAAAAAAAAGTTAGACAAAAATGACCGAAAAAGTGACTGAAATAAGAAATTACCGTCAGTTTCCATCTATATAGATGATTTTCCATTATGAAACATAATTACTGACGATAATAAAAAATTACCGTCAGTTTCCAACCGGACTTGCAGGTCAGATCAGAAATGACCAAAAAACCGTCATTTTACGACTTACCTGACACGACCAAAAAATTACGGTAATTTTAAATCTCTAGTCGTCAGAGAGCTTCATATACGCACTCGGAGAGGGAGACCTGCTTGGTCTGAAAAAGCTACGACTATTATATTGAAGGGAAGCGATTTCGCATTACTCAGACCCACCCTGTTCGGATATTCATCAGGGGACAATATGAAAGATCCATATCCAGAATCCATGAGGTTAAAACCAGAAGAAGAAAAAGAGGATGAAGACTCGCTGATAGTCTGGATTAAGAGGATACCTAGACTGAAAATATGCAAGACTGATGATGGACTTGCGGAAAGCCTCAGAGAAGTAAAAAATGGGACACTTGATGACTATCAAAGAGTAAGATGGATTCAGCCTTTTGATGGTGGATTGGATCTACGTGGGCTTGAATTAAGGCTCTTCAACGAGGCTGGTACAATCTATCAATAGTCGAGATCGATAAGAATGATCTCGCCAGCAATACCATAAGCGCAATCACTGCCGAGTTTCTCAATGATTTGCCTGTGAACATGACTGTCATTCATTTCAATAACAATAACATTGAGGTGATAAAAAATAACACAATCGAGAATAGGTACATTAAAAAATTGTTCTTGGGGAACAACGTCATCTCGAATATTGAGGATGAGGCTTTCGAAAAAACCGAGTTGCAAGAGCTCACGCTATCGAATAATCGTCTGAAAAGTTTAGCATTCGCTAGATACCTGCCGAATACTCTCCGACAACTGGGACTTGATTCCAATGGATTATCAGAGCTTCCTGAAGATTCTCTGGGGAATCTGAAGAAGCTGAGGTACTTACCTCTAAAGAAAAACAAGATTACCTCTTTACCTGCGAATACTCTGCGAGGTCTTAAAGAATTGAGAGAAATTAATCCATCGGAAAATCAACTGGAGAAAGTTCAACCCGGTTCATTCTAAGATCTAGAAAACTTGAGAACTCTCCAGTTATCCAGCAATCAGATCAGTGAATTGAGACCCAGCGTTTTCAAGGGCTTGAAGAAGTTAAGTCGTTTGTACGACTTCAATGTTTGGAAGAAAATCCAACGAGGCTCATTTTCAGGTCTCAAAAATTCAGTTGGATTGAATATTGAAGCCCAATATAATGGAGTGAATAGAATTGAGGCAGGAAGCTTCGCTAATCTCAGTCTCAATGAGCTTCATCTCCAATACAGCCTAATAACAGAAGAATCAATCTCGAAAGGTGCATTCAATGGAACTTATCTCTTATATCTTGATTTGTCCGAAAATTGGATGACTGCAATTAATGGAGATTCATTCTATGGAATCATTTTGAGATCGTATAATCTTTCCTTAATGTATTCCTTAATGTTGAGTATTTCAACTTGATCTATCGATGAATCATGTGGAGTGCTTGGAGAATGGGGCTCTATGAGGATTGTCAATAGCTGAAAAGCTGAAGGCCAGCTGCATGTGCGCAGTACAAATAAGAATATTCATATGTATATATATATATATATTTATCTATAAATCTCATACATCACAGTTATGATGATAAAATTCGTAGTGTTATCATTTGTTTCTTCTTTTTAAGCCGTTGGAGATGGTTTTTTCAAGTTCAACAGAAAAATTTATTTTATTGCGACTCTAATAATCGGAATTATCGCAGGGATTTTATAATTACGTCCTCGTCACGCCAATTGAAAATATACTATCATTAGATAAACCCACAGTTTCCTGGCGTGAAACGTCCTGTACGACGCAATAGACGCAGCCGTATAATCGACACGCAAATCGAACAAATCCAGTATCTAGTAGTTATTGTTTCCAAGAAACCTATTGAATGTATAATTCAAGCATCAATTTTCTCATCGAACACACATTATAAAAAATAAGAAAATCAATAAATCGTAATTGTTGTCCTTGTGCCTTCATTCCTTGTTCATTTACTTTTTTATTGAGCACAGAGGATATTACTTTAGAAAATTTTACGTGAAACATGAGTGAAGGGCAAGTGAAAATGCCTAGAGGTGCATTCGTAGTTCTTGAGGGCGCTGATAGAGGTGATAAAGCAACATTCGTTAGAAAATTAGTTGAGGCACTGCAGAATCTTGGAATTTCAGCAGAAAGAGGCAAATTTCCAGGTACATTAAAAAATATCTCATATCTGTAAAAAATGTTTTACAAAAATCTTCTGGGGATGAGCGAATATCTCTCGAATCGAATCAAATAGTGAAATTGGATTCGACTTTTGAATCGAATAATTCGATTTCCGAATATTCGATTCGACAATCGAATATTGCATAAAATATCCAGAAAAGTATTGGTCGTATGATCGTATTTTCGAGTTTAGGATCGAACATTCAACTTTAGGATCGAACATTCGATTTTAGGATCGAATGTTGAAATTTGGAATCGAGTGTTTGAATCCAGAATCGAATATTCGAATTTTTGATCGACCGTTCGAATTATTCGATTGGAAGATCGGATCGAATATTCGTATTCGATTCGTTTCGAATTATTCGTCATTTCGAATAATTCGCTCACCCTCAATATTTTCACTTCTTTATTAACTTCTACTTTTGTCTCAATCCTCAACCCATGAAATGCCATTTTTTCTCCTGAATTTTAGATTACACAACGACCTCCGGCTCAGCTATACAGACTGCTCGGCTTGGCCAAAATCCTATCTCAGAAGAAGCTCTTGTCCAGTTGTTCTCAGCAAATTGATGGGAATCGGAATCGAAAATTAAAGCAACACTGTTGGCTGGAACGACTCTTGTACTTGACAGGTGAAAGAAAATTTCGAGAAGAGCAGGAAAAAAATGAATCAGGATTTTTTTCAAAGTGAAGATTTTCACTGAAATTTTTTCAAAAATTACGTAAAAATGTAGACATGCTGGAGCTTTTTGACAATGTTTTGCAGATTTTTTCGTGAAGAACTTCACTATGAAAAAAAAAATTGATTAATTTAAAAAGTTTTTTCATAAAATCCCTTGAATTTATAATTATTTTAATAACAGATATGCTGCTTCTGGTGCTGCATATGGAGCATTAAAGACAAACAAAGATTTATCATGGTGCAAAGGGCTCGATCGTGGCTTACCATCACCAGATTTTGTAGCCCTATTAACACTTGGTGAAGAACCTCCGAAGGCAAGAGAAGCATTTGTGCAGAATGTTGCTAACAATTTTGAACTGCTGAAGGATGAAAACTGGAAGACAATTGACATCAATAAGACTGAAGAGGAAGTGCACGAAGAGTTACTGAGTGAAGTTCTCAAAGTCATTGAAAGAGTTAAGGATAAACCAATCAACAAGCTTTATGAGTAATAGAACTTCCACAGTCTTCGGATAGACGGCTTATTCAAGAATGATACGCATTTCCATTGGACAGTTATATAGAATCATGTTATTTTAATCCTGAATTTTTTTTTTGGAGATTTATCATAATTATAAAACTAGCAGACATCTAACAATTTTTCGGATCTTTTTGAAAGAATGAACTATTATGAAGAAATTTTCAAAAAGATTCGCACTTTTAGACTTTCGAATTATCTACATGTGCTTATTTTTCATTTCATTTGATAATTAATTTTTTGAAAGAACAAAAAAAATTCCCAAAGTTTTCAGATGTCTGCTATTTCCAGTACGATGATTAATCTTCTTTTATATATAATATACCTTATACTATTGTGAATATGATCTGACTAATGATTATTTTTTATTACCCCAATGAAAATGCAACTCCTCTAGTTCATAAGGTCAATTTTCTTCCAGCATTGCTTAATGCAATGGATTTAATTTTTTTTCAAATGAAGGTCTGCCCAGAAAAATTGGGAAAAAAATTGTAAAAATGCTCCGGCATGTCTTTATCTTTCCCTAATTTTTTCAAATTTTTCCGTTGAGGCCTTAACAGGAAAAAAATTCCACCTCTGTAGCACGAGAGATATCAGTCTTAATTTTCCTCGAAATTATTCAGGCATGAATTCCGTATTTGATCTACTATGCTAATAATGTACATTGGGAATTTATGAAGAACAAAGATTGGCGTTTCGGCATTCGCATACGGAATGGAGAATTACTAAATTTATGTATTTCCCTCTACGATGTCTATTAATAGAAAAAAAGCATGTGTACTTTGCCCGACGTTTTTTGCTCGTGGCTTTTTCCATATCACCACGGATTAATTGAATTGGAAAACCAAATATTAGATCAACCTAATTTTTATCTTGACAATGACAATAATAGAGATGGTGGAGTGGATCGTGCCTATTTAATCAGCGAATTTGAACATAAAATCATTAGTAATCCACTTGGGATGGAATCGACAAGTCTATCATCCAGGTAAGTTTGAAAATATCTTCTCCTCATGAAAAAAATTGATTTCTGATTCAAAATAAATAATAACAATTTCTAATTCTTTCCCTTGAACAGAAAAATGAAACTGTCATTGATTTTTATTCTTGGAGTCTGTGCACCTCACTGGACATCAGGAAGTGAGCTCAGCCATAAAAATTCCCTCCTAGACATTGACGAAGGACTCCTGAGAGCTGTAACACTAACAGACAACACTACCAACCTCGATTTATCTGATCTGGAGCTCCAAAAAATAGCAGAAAACGTTTTCGACAATTTAACTCAAATAAGACATCTGAATTTATCGAATAATCTACTTGACGAACTTCCTCCTGGACTATTCTATAAATTGCATAATCTGGAGACTTTGTCATTGGCTTACAACCGTATTTCCGCTTTTCACGGGGATTTTTCTGGATCAGATAATTTGAAAATTGTAGACTTGTCAGGAAGCTTCATATACGTACTAAGGAGTGGAGATTTCTCTGGTCTAACAAAAGCCACGACTGTGATATTGAAGGGAAGCCCTATCACAACACTCGAACCCACCATTTTTGGCTCATCTCCCGGGGACGATATCGCTGATCCATATCCAGAATCTCAGAGGTTACGCGGGGAGAAAGAAGAAGAGGATGATGATGGGCCAATAAATTGGATCAGTCGAATCCCCAGACTAAAAATATGTAAGACTGATGATGGTCTCGTGAAAAGCTTCAAAGAATTAGAGAATGAGCCACTTGGTGATTGCCAGAGAGTGAGATGGCTCCAGCCTTTTGATGGTGGAGTGGATCTACGTGGATTTGGAATAAAGGCTTTTCAACGCGGATGGTATAATCTATCGACAAACTGGGTCGATAGAATTGATTTCTCCAACAACGAAATAAGCGAAATCACCCCCGAGTTTCTCAATGATTTGTCCCCGAACATGACTGTTATTCATTTGAGCAACAATAAGATTGAGGTGATAAAAAATAACACAATCGAGAATAGGTATATTAAAAAATTGTTCTTGGGGAATAACATCATCTCGAATATTGAGGATGGGGCTTTCGAAAAAACCGAGTTACAAGAGCTCGCGCTATCAAATAATCGTCTGAAGAGTTTGGTTTTCGCTAGATCACTGCCGAATACTCTCCGACGACTGGAACTTGATTCCAATGAATTATCAGAGCTTCCTGAAGATTCTCTGGGCAATCTGGAGAAGCTGAGGTATCTGCCTCTACAGAAAAACAAGATTACCTCTTTACCTGCGAGTACTCTTCGAAGTCTCAAAGAATTGAGAGAAATTGATCTATCGCAGAATCGACTGAAGGAAATTCAACCCGGTGCATTCCAAGATCAAGGAAACTTGAGAACTCTGCAGTTATCCAGCAATCAGATTCGTAAATTGAACCCCGGCGTTTTTAAAGGATTGAAGAAGTTGAGGAGTCTGAAGCTAAACTTTAATCTCCTGAAAAAAATCCAACAAGGCTCATTTTCAGATCTAGATAATTGTGTTGGATTGGATATTGAGGCTCAATATAATGGAATAAATAGGATTGAGGCAGGAAGCTTTGCTAATCTCAGTCTCAACGAGCTTAATCTCGAACACAATTTGATAACAGAAGAATCAATCTCGAAAGGTGCATTCAATGGAACTTATCTTCTATACCTTAATTTGTCCGACAATTGGATGACTACAATTAATGGAGATTCATTCTATGGAATCGTTTCGAGATCGTATAATCTTATTTTAATAGCGAATCGTTTAAAGAGTATCAAAAAGGGCGCTGCCAAGTATTTGGGGAACGTACATCGACTTGAATTATCGATGAACCGTTTAGAGTTCTTGGAGAATGGGGCTTTATGGGGATTACCAAAACTCGGTGGTTCTTCAATTGATTTAGATTATAGAAGCATCGACTTTATCCAAGCTGGTGTTTTTGAAGATGTTTGATTGGCATTGTAATGAAATTCGTAATTATTTCAATGGAATTCATGTTTTCACTATTTTTTCTCTTTTCTTAACTTTTCTAAGATTAACACTGTAAGGAAATTTGTAATTATTTCAATAAAATTATTGTCTTCGCTATTTTGTATCTCCTCCAATTTTTTTTTCAAAATTGACATTGTAAAGAAATTTGTAATGATTTCTGTTGTTGTTTCAATAAAAGTCTTGTTTTTACTATTTTTTCTCCTTTTTAATTATTTGAAGATCTTTTTTTTCAAACTCCAGCGCAAAATTTATTCTATTCGGATTTTAATATTTGAAATTATCACAGGAAATTACTTTATCAACAATTTTCCAGCAATTGGTACTTTATGATTACGTTATCAAGCCCCTAGAGCTCGCTCTGATCCAAAGCCCATCATTGTTGTTATTGTCCCTTCCGCGTTCGTTGATACTTTTTTTTTTTTTTTTTTTTCAAGTGCCGGCAAAGTTAATTCGAAAATACTAGATAAAATAAGAATCAAGGGCAAGTGAATATGTCCAGAGGCGCATTATTGGTTCTTGAGGGCTGTGACAGAGCTGGTAAATCGACACAAGTCAAAAAATTAGTTCAAGCATTGAATGATCTTGGAATACCAGCAGAAGCACGTGGATTTCCAGGTAAATTTAAAAAAAATTATCAAAAATTAAACCTGTAATGATTTTCACTTTTCCTTAATTTCAGATCGAACAACGAGCATTGGCTCAGTTATAAACGATTATCTCTCCCATAAAAATGATCTGCCACCAGAAACTGTTCATCTGCTGTTCTCAGCAAATCGATGGGAATGTATGCCGAACATGAAGAAACTGCTATTGTCTGGAACAACTCTTGTAGTTGACAGGTAAAGAAAAACGTGGGAAGAGCAAGGAAAAATTAATCAGAATTTTTTTTTTCGGAGTGAAGACCTTCACCGATAAATTCTCAAAAATTACACAACAGCGTAGACATGCTGGACCTTCTTCACGATTTTTTTTACGAATTTTTTGGTGAAGGCCTTGACTCTGAAAAAAATAGAATAATAAATTTTAAAAGGTATCTTCATAAATTATGTTAAATGTATGATTATTTTAATTACAGATATGCTGCTTCTGGTGCTGCATATGCAGCAGTATCAACAAGCAGAGACTTATCATGGTGCAGAGAGCCAGATCGTGGCTTACCATTGCCAGATTTTGTAGGACTATTGACACTTGCTGAAGAGTCTCAATGTGCAAGAAGTGGTTGGGCTAATGAACGTTTTGAACAACGTGAATTTCAGAAAAAAGTTGCAGCAAATTTTGAACTACTGAAGGATGAAAACTGGAGTACAATTGACGCCAATAAGAGTGTAGAGGATGTGCACAATGTGTTACTGAGTAAAGTTCTAATAGTCATTGAAAAAGTTAAGAATGAACCAATCAAGAAGCTCTATGAGTTTTAACATCTTCTGGAGTATTACAAAGTTTTTGAGAGTTTAACTTGGAGATTATTTTTATAGGTCAAGAAAAATTGTTAATTACATTCCTTTAATGAAAAAAAAAATATATATAACATTAAATAACGTATTGAACATTTTTTTTATTATTGAAAAACGAGTAATAACTTTTTGGTAACGTTGTTCAACAACTTTGTAAGTTTTAAATAATTATTTCAACATCATTTTTCTAACGCATTAAAGTAAAGAAATTGCAAAAAATTAGTACGTTTACTAAAGAGAAAGAAAAAAATAATATGTTTCATCATAATGGGACAATGGAAAAGTGAAAAAAAAAAAACATTAAATACTTAACATTTAGTATTTTTCGTACGAGCAGGATGGACCAGGTGAACGTGCACAATTCTCATCACTCGGACTGTGATCGTCTTTAATTTCTCCTTGAATCTCAGCAGCAAAAATCCTCTCATTATTCTCGTCTTTTTTCTCCTGATAAAGATGATAGGGTCCAAAAACTGGAAATTTCTCAAAACACTTTGCCCAATTGTCCTGCAGCATCATCTTCTTATTATGCGGTTCACTCTTATCAAAATCCTCAGACTCACTTGATTCTCTTTTTCTCTTTAAATTATTGTTACTCTGTTGCTCGTTGTCAATAAAATACTTATTATCTGCATATCCTTTGAATTCATCATTATCATTGAGTTCTCTTGCTTCATCCAATAATTCACGAAGTATTGAGACTGTTTCAATACTATTTTTACTCGATTCTGAATTGTCCTCGTCGCAGTAAAATCCTCCTTTTTTCTTGCACAAATCATTTGCCTCCAAATCCCTCAGTTTTTCTTCAAGTTCACGTGATGCTTCTTGAAGTGCTGACTCTGTATCATATGGAATCGTTGTATCCAACGTTTGATAAACTCCAGATATTTCTTTCGAATTTTCATCATTTTCGTCAATTTTATTTGTATTTTCTTGTGATTCATTTGTACTGTCATTTGTTAGTGTATCCATTGACGAATCATCAATTTTTCCTGATATCTCCATTGATAAATCAATTGAATTGCCCTCAATATTATCAGAATTTGATGAAATTTCTGTTTTATCAACAATTTCATGTAATTCAGTGGATTTTATCATTGAATTCACAATTTTATCAACATTCTGAAATGATAAATTGAGTTTATCAAGATTTCTTAATTCATAATTATTTAAATTTGACTGTAAATCATTAATTAAACTTTTTTCATTAACTGAATCATTTGTATCAATTCCACTCGATGACTCTTCATTAATTTTGTCAGATAATGCACTCAATAAAGAATTATTATCGATATTCTCAATTTTATAATAATTTTCTGTTGTTGTGAATTGAATTTCTCCTTTAATCAAAGGCTCTGTTACAGTAACAGGTAGTGAAGTAAAATTCTGTTCATTTTCTGGAGAAACTTTGATGGAATCATCAACTTTTTCAGTTGATGATGAAACACTTGGAGATTCATTGGGATTTTCATCTGCAGATGAGCTGGAAGCATCCACCGAAATTGCTTCCTCTTCATTCTTAATAACTTCATTCTTGATAACAGAGTTATCAAGAACTTCTGTCGATTCTTGCCTCTTTTCTGGGGGATTATCGTTATTATCAACAATCATTGACGTCTCTGATGAAGTAATATCTTCTACTTCATTTTTAACAAGAGTTGGTGGATTATCCTCCACTTTATGTGGACACGAGTCTTCACTTACAGGGGCAGCATCAATTTCCATCTTATTCTCAGCAGAATTACATGGTAAAGGTGTCTCCATTGATGAATCAACACGTTCAGTCGACGTTTTCCTCGAAGAATCCTCTGAATCATCAATTCCATTTGCTTTTTCTCCATCAGCTACTGTCAATTTTTCTTCTTTTTCACCTTCAAAATCATCAGCAGCTTTGTGCCTCGACACATCAGCATCATCTGCACCTTTATCACCCTCATTATCCTGCTCCATAGCAGCAAAATCCTCAGAAATCGGTGTCGCTGGTGATAAAATCGTTTCACTATCAATGCCCTTCTTAATAGATTCATTCAGACTTCTCGTTGATTCAATACTCTCATTATGACGACAATCAGAATCTCCATCATCAACAAAATCATCATCAGGCCTCTTTGGGCTGTCATAATTACGTGATGATCCAGCTACTCCTTGATCAATTGAATCTTGAATTTCCAGTGTTTTAAGATTATACTCGTGCTTAATTCTCGTCAAAAATCTCAAATCATCACAAATTTGTCCAGTAGATTCACCAAGATCATCGTCAAATGTAACGAAACGTTTGAATGGTACACCAGTGCTTAAATTATCCCATTCATTGCATTCAATAGTCAAATATGAATCGTCTTCACGAAATTTAACTCTCTGAAATCTCCATACTATTAAATCACGTGGCACTTCTTTCCATGCCTCAATTAACATATCAGTAATATTATTGGCCTGCCAATTACATGTGACAATTGATGAACATAATTTTTCAATATATAATTTACGATAATACATTTTAATATAATGAAATATATCACGTCTCAATGGCTTTAATTCAGTTGGAAAATTTTGTGGAAATAGTACTGGCAATATGTGTGTTAAACGTACTAATTTAAGTGCATTGATACGTTTACGGCTCATGAATAATAATATTGTACGATTACACTTTGACATTTCATGATTTAATGATCTTAACCATGCGCTAATAATTTCATCGGTTATTATTGATTCATCATTGTGAAAATATGAATATTTTTCATTGTCTGTTAATGAATATGGTCCACAAACAATTGGCTTTAATTTTTCTGTACCAGCTGCATTACATGCTAGTAATAGGGTAATTTTATTCATTGCTGGTGATGTCAATTGTAATTTTAATGCTGACATGTCAACTGGATCATCTGGTAATTCATCGGGTTTTAATTTTGCTGATGGAATGAAATCTGTGTACATCGATAATTCATCCATGTGATATTGATCCTCGTATCTGTATTGATTTATTAAACCACGTATCATATCTATCCATGTTTGATAATTGTCGAGAATTGGACCACACTGATCGGTGAGTGACGATGAAAATCCATATCGTTTCAGAAATATTGTTAGCCAAGATTCTGAACATTTGAATTCTGGAAAAATTATAATTTTTTTATTGAAAGAGATTATTTGGCGTTTTTTTATGATAGTTTTTTTGAGAAAATCTCGGAAACTAAGCGAGATAGAGGAATTCTTGTTAGAACCTTTTGTGTAGCTCTTGAAATTCTCTACAAAAAAGAATTCAGACAAAATCACCCTATCTCGCTTAGTTTCCGGAATTTTTTCGAGAAGAGAACGAGAGAAAAAATTAAAAACAAAAAAATTTTCAGACTAATTGATTTTATTTCATCAGTTTTTTGAAAATATCTCGGAAACTAAAAGAGATAGAGCAATTTTAACTGGGCACTTTTTTATAGCTCTTGGAATTCTCTACAAATAAGGATTCAAACTCAATCGTCCTATCTCGCTTAGTTTCCGAGATATTTCTTAAAAAAGACCGACAATAAAATCACAACTTTGAAATTTTCAGAGAAAATAAATTTTATTTCATCAGCTTTTTTTGAGAATATCTCGGAAACTAGGCCAGATAAAGCGATTTTTTCTCAACTCTTTTTTGTAGCTCTTGAAATTTTCTACAAAAGCTTTATAAGGCAGAAGCAATGTATCTCGTTTAGTTTCCGAAATATTCTTGAGAGGAGATCGACAAGAACGTGATTTTAGAAAATTTTCAGATAAATGGATTTCATTCAATCAGTTTTTTGAAGATATCTCGGAAACTAAGCGAGATAAAACAATTTTGCTTCAGTCCATTTTTGAAGCTCTTGAAATCCTCTGCAAAAAAGAATTCTTAGAGAATCGCTTTATCTCGCTTAGTTTCCAAGATATTCTTGAGAGAAGGCTAACGGGAAAAATTACCTCTTCACAAATAAATAAATTATTTTTCATTTCAATTTATGGACTACTTCACATCGTAATGAAATGAAAATCAGGACATGACAGATAACGTTTTTAATTTTTTTTAATTAACCTTTTTTGCGGTCTAATTCATCCTTCACAAAAAAAATTACAGAATTTTCTCTACTTCCTCAAATTTCAGATAGATAAAATAATTTAAAAAAATCATAAAAATTCATAAAATTATACCTGTCAATTGATAACGTTTAACAAGTTCATCAGATTTTTCTCTCAAAATATTTCTGTCCAATGGCGAATTAGTAGCATGCTTGATACAAATCCATTTTAACAATTCTTCTTTCATCAAATCTGCATGTTGTTTCTGTGATCTCTTTTTACCCGACATTATTAATTTATTCTGATGTACGTAAGTCTTTCATGAATATCCAAGAAGAAACCATGAATATGATAGAAAAAAAAAAAACAAAAAAAAAAAACAAAACAAAATATGGAATGAATATTCGTGGATAAACTGGGGCAGAATAAAAATGTGTAGGAGAAATGTCGACTGTCCGAGGACTTATCCCTCTTCTTCTGTTCCTTCACCTCCCCCTCCCCTTCCCCTCCCACTGCTGCAAAACAAAGGACAACGCTCGAATGTGCTTTTGTTGATGGTGGCGTTTGGATGCGTTATAAATAAATCAAACGTTCTCAAAATAAACGCCCACGTTATCGCAAATTCTTCTCCTTTATGCCCACGTGGTCCTCGACCAATCGAAAGAAAATCCTATTTTAAAAAGTTCATACACATCGAATGTAACGCTCAAACTGTCACGTCTATTCCTCATTTCTCATTGGTCGATCAAAATTGCGCGCTCAATTCCAAAAACAATAGAAATGAAGAATACAATAATTTTTGGAAGTAATTAACGATCATTCGTAATAGTTTTCAATTTAATTCGGAAGATAATCATCGAAAAAAGGAGAAAAGTAAATTTGGAATAAAAAAGTCATGAGATTATTTTTCGTGTGCGAGAGCGCGATCGGTCTCGTAAAAATAAAAATTCATTCGCCTTTTTGTTGACAAACTTCGTTAAAAACTAAATTACGCGTGTTAATTGACGATGAAAGCGGCACTACGAGTTTCCGTGTGTCTACGGTAAGTAATTTCCTGTCTTTTTTTTTCACCTTTACTTGTTATTGATAGGAACAAGCGACGTCGATTAATGGATATCGATTTCCTGCGCTTCGGCTGTGTGAACTTCTCTTCAAATTAAAAAAAAAAAAGTCAGCAATTTTTTCCGGAAAAAAACATCACCTGTAAATTATTCATTTTAGATTGATTGCTGGTCATTACACGGTTATAACTATTTTTGCATTTTTTTTCTCGAATTTTCTTCATTACTGCAGGTGATTAATTCTTTGCAATCATTCTCAAGCGAATATCTCGGTAAATAATGGAGATACGTCTTTTTTCTACTTTAATCTGTTGTAGAGAATTTCATGATACTGAAAATAGCAGACATTTGACTATTTTTAGTCTTTTTGCTTCTAACATATGAATTATTAAAAAAGAAAACATTCACATCGTCGTCTTAGAAACAAAGAGGCGTTAGTGCTATGCTTATACACAGAACTTACGCCCCTTTGTTTCTGAGGTGATGACATGTAGAAAATTCAAAAAACTGTAATTGCAAATTTTTCAAATATTTTTTTTCAAATATTTTGTTTTGTAATATTTTGTTTGCTTAGGAGAAGCTAAAAAATTGTCAGATATCTGTTAATTTTATGTTTCTAGAATTCCAGAGCTACCAAAAAATATTAGGGAAAATAGAGCGTATCTCCATTAATTTCAAAGATATTTAAGAAAAAACGATCTCTTCACTCTTAGTTTTTTTTTTTATTAAGTCACCTTAGAAACAAAGTGACGTAAGTGCTTTTTGTATGCATAGCACTTACGCCACTTTTTTTCTAAGACAACGATTAATTTTTCTCAATTATCGCAGTGAATAAAGGTGATAAGCCCTTTTTGCCCTGATTCATTTTCTTTACAGAATTTCATGATACTGCAAATTACAGATATCTGACAATTTTAGTTTTCTTAACAAATCAATTATTAAAAAAAAATAGAAAAAATATGCACATGTAGAAAATTCGAAAACTTATTAGTGCAAATTCTTTGAATATTTTTTTAATGATATTTTATTTGTTTAAAAAAATATAAAAAATTTGTCAGATATAAATTAATTTTATTTTTGTAGAATTTCAAGAGCTACAAAGAAGTATTGGAGCAAAAAGGGCGTATGTCCATTAATTTCCAAGATATTTGAGAGAAGCGAATTTGAAGAATACAGATTCATTTCATCTCCTCACACTTGAATTTTCTCATTACGTCATCTTAGAAACAAAGTGTCTATGCTCATAGATAGAAATTACACCACTTTGTTTCAAAGAAAACCAATTAATTTTCCTCAAGTATCTCATTAAATAATGGAGATACGCCCTTTTTGCCCTAAGTCTTCGAGAATTTTGAGAACTCACGAAAAGGAATTGAGTGAAAAAAAAACGTATCTCCATTAGTTTCCGAGTTATTTGCGAAAAAGAGGGAAACAAACGGTTCATTTGGTTTTATTATTTTACTTCTGATTTGTTCGCATTATAATTCAATGATTTGTTTATGTCTCAAGGGATTTAATGTTGACAGCCTCTGAGAATGAGTTCACAGGACATTAGCGTCACATTTCCTGCGAATTTATTGATCCCCAGAATTTCACATAAAAATATTATATTATTCGGATTGTCTAATAAAATGGGAAAATTTTCCTGACCCTTCAGGACTCATCAGTTAAACCATATTGAATAGCCTGTTCACCAATGAGATAAGGATCAATTCTGTGGCTCAATATGTTGACACATTGATCCTTTCCCATCTCCATTATGTCTTCACTACTATCCACAAGATTTTTTTTTTTTATAAATGATGTGATGTTCAATCAACTGCAAAAATAGACGAGATGACGAGCCTGTACGTGATGTTGAAAAATGAAACGACATAAACCGATGCACATTGAAGGTTTCTTATCGTTTTCTTCATATTTTATTGATTTATCTTGTTCGCTAACTTTTCTTGGAGATGTTGCATGAGTGTGCATCGAAGATAAATGAAGATAAAATGAAGTAAAGCGATTATCTATAATTTTTTTTAGTCAAATGTATAAAAACATGAAATTTATGTAGAATCTATTGATTTTCTCCTCTTCTTTTATAAGCTCGAAGAAAATATGAAAGAGGGTGCGCGATACTTGGGGAAAGTTCTATTGAAAAAAAGCCCTTTTAGCACTTTATTCTCTTCCATTTATGGAGATTCGTTCAAAAATATCACATTTAGAAGAGATATTCTGTCAAACCTCGAAAATTCAATAATCAACTTCGGAATTCGTTATGTCGACGTATACATTATTTTCTGATATGAAATTCATATTGTGTTCCTCAATTTGTTAAAGATCGTTTAAAAAAGTGAAAAAAGCTGTAAATTTTTGCAAAATATGTGTTGAGATTGACTTTTTTGAATTTTTTGGAAAGTCTACTTAATACCAATAAGTTTTTGAAAATATCTCGAAAACTAATGGAGATACGCCTTTTTTCCCCATTCCTTATTTTTGTAAAAAATTTCAAGAGCGTCTTAGGACAAGAAGCGCCTATCTCTATTATTTACAGAGCTACTTCCCAAAAAAATTGAGTCATATTTTACTCCTTTTGTAACATATTTCATTTTATTCAATTTTAATTCAACAAGTTCTTTACAATTATTTATTCAGGATAAAAATCTACTATTCCTGTGCTCTCATTCGCAACCAACATTATTCCAAAATCTCTTGTTAGTTCAGTTCTCAAGAATCTCTTCTCAAGTTGACAAATTATAACGATATCTGAGGGTTCGTCTCCCTCAAACCCATCCACATGTATATGTTGGGTGAAAGAAAAAAAAATTTCATATGCTATTCACGACGAATATCGTCACGTACCAGGTCCATCTTCTCACTACATCAGCTTTCATTCACATTACATTTTTCTCATATACTCTTATTTCATTCACAGAGTATTACTATGACGATGGCCAAACCAGGCGTAAAACTGAGTGGTTTTTTTTTTTTTTTTTCAACGAGAAAGAGAAGGACATTTGCATATATTAATCTTTAGATAGAATGACATTTTTCCTTGGTAACACTGCAATATCATCCGCATTATCCCTTTGAATTCTTCATAATATGGTTAAGAAAAATGTCAATCTCACAAGAATGGACATTATGATTTTATTTGTTATGCAGGGGGAGGTGGGGTAAAATGAAAGCAGGAGGTAAAACGGACACGTGTTAGTTTTGGTATTTTATAATATGAAAATTTCTCGAAATCTATGGGAATATTTGAGATAAGTTTTTCGTGATGATTCCAATGGAAAGCTGAGGGAATTCCCCAGGAAAATCATATTTCAGAAGTTTTTTTTTGAATTTTTTAAAAATTCCATTTTTTGCTCCAGATTTGAAGTGAAAAGCTTCTGTTTTTGAAAAATTTCAGTTCGGGTTCTATTGGTCGTAGCAATCTGGGGTTGATCTTAAATAAAACGTGAGCTCATTCCCCATGGATTCATATGGTTTGAAAAGAATTATCAATTTTTCAAGTACTTATAGGGCAAAAACAGATTTTCCGAAAATGGCCTATAAGTATTTGAAAAATTGATAAAAAAAAGTTTGGACCCCATAAATCGATGAGAAATGAGCTCATCTTTCATTTGAAATGAACCCCAGATTGTTATTGACCAACAGAAATAGAGATATCGGCAAAAAAATGAATTTTTTTGGTTTTCATAAGGGGTGCTCCTCTTCAAAACTTGCTCAAAAAAGAAAAATTGTAAAAAAATAGGAAAAAACAAATTTTGAAACATGTTTTCCACCTAAAATTTTCTCAGCTTTCCAATGAAATCATCAGAAAACTTCTATCTCAAACCATTCAATTGGAATGTCCATTATACCCCACCCTCCTCTAATTTGATCAAAAATTATATTGAGATTATCTAACTAGATTATTGAGTGCATGTGTCAGTAAATAGCTTTTTATGAAAGATAAAACAAACACGAGAATGTAATATTGAAGCGATGAACGTTCGTGCTGCCTCATGAATGCATAATAGCCTCTCTCTATTTTCCATCGATTTTATTCTTTTTTACCTTCAGTTTAGTCTCATTTTCCTGTTTACAATTAGAGTGCCTCATTATTTTCACCTCTTCTCGATTCTCTTGAAATTTAAGATAAATGGAAATTCAAGGAAAAAATGCAGAATTCCTCTTTTTCTTTCTTATTTTTCCATTCATTTCTGCTTTTATTATCACTGCAGAATAGAAAAATAGTAAAAAAAAAGGGGGAATTGAGAAATTACACTCTCATGCACTTCAATAATCCATTCTACATGACATAGAATAATATTTAACAACAACTCACGATATGCATCACATATATGTATATGTATATATTGTTTTTTTTATATAAAACTTGTGAATATTACAGTTGGAACAAGGCGTGAGCATTGGTTTACCATGTAGCTTCAGTTCTCGACATGAAGGAGTACAAGTGAAATTGAGAAAACGTGGTAGACCACACGAAATTGTACGTGAATTTCAAGATTACTCGACTATTGAAGTGTGAGTTCAGACAGAGAGCAAATAGAAAATGCAAATAAGATATTGTGTTTCAGTGGCATTGGCATGAATAATAAATAAGGGTTGAGGGTTTATTTTCTTTGATAAATTTTTTTTTTTTCCATTTTAATAAAAGGGATGAAGACGATTGAATTTTCGAAAAATGACATTTGCCTTATAATGACTGTATTTTTTTAAACAATTGTTCTTTTCTGTGTTTTTGTCTCCCTCTCTATCCTCTTCTTGAATCAATACAATACGTACAGGGCTTTTGTGCCACAAGATAACTAATGACTCAAACACAAGTGTAGCGTTTGTTCACAACACCAGGTAAATCCTATCAATTTATCGTGTCCCCCATAGATGCTATCCTCCCATGAGAGTTAATAGTACCTGAGGGCTACAGTCCCATGGTCTGTTTGCATAGATCAACGCAATGCAAATGCATATACTCGTGTGTAATACTCGAAAATACTGTGAACAATTAATTTGTACATTTTCGTGAGAATGAGACCATTAAGCCTGAGTAACATTGTTATTATTCCTGTCAAGCATTTGAATATTTATAAAATATTCATTTGCATTGGATTGTTGGAGTTTAATGTTTTACATGAAAATTCAATTTTTGGTCCATTTTTTTTTCTCAAAGAATATGAGATTTTTAGAAAAATCCATTTTATTTTGTCACCAGTTTTTTTTATATTTCGGAAACTAAGCGAGATAGGGCGATTTTGCATGAATCCTTTCTATTAGAGAACCTTGAGAGCTACAAAACAGGATTGAGGTAAAATCGCTTTATCTCGCTTGGTTTCCGAAATATCTTCAAAAGACTTTTTAATAAAATTATAGAAAATTTTCATTTTTCTTAATTAAAAAGATAATATTCAATAATCCCTGAAATTTTTCGAATTTTTTTTCCTTCCAGAATGGAGTTACAAGTGAATAGTGAAAGATTATCGACGAGAAAAGGTCAAGTACGTGCAGTAGAAAAAAATGAACATCATCGTGGCCCAGAATCAACTCTTTATTCAACAGTTTGTCCACACGTTTATATCTATCGTGTGTTTGGAATAGCACCCTATGAGTTTGCAGATGATACATTAATTCCCTCAAACGTTTACATGATATATTCGTTAATTACTCTTAGCTTTTACTCATACATTATCTATGGTGTGATGGTAAGATTTTTTTCGATAAATCGTGATGAAGATCCAATTCTTGGTCACACTGAGTCTGCTAAGGTAATTTCAATATTTAATATTCCATTCATCATGAAAATGAAATAATGATAAAATAAGCACGCATTTGCAAAACTTCGAAAAAAATTTGAACAAATAAATTACTATGAAAAAAAAATATTTAAAAAATTTGCACTTGTAGTTTCTAGAATTTTCTACTCGTGCATATTTTTTACTTTTTTTTTTTAAATAAATCATTTGTTAATGAAATAAAGATGATAAAAATTGTTAGATGTCTGATATTTTCAGTATCATGGAATTAATCATTAAAATATTTCTTTTTCAGACAATTATGAATTACCTTGTGGTAGTTATAGACATCTTCTTAAGCATGTGGTCACGTAAAAAAATAGCAAGAATATGGAATACTTTTCAAGACTACGATGAAAAAGTACGTGACATGGGTTATGCTAGAAACGAGAGAAATACAAAAATTTACGTATGGTCAACATTGTCATTCAATGTGATACTCTGGACACTCATAAGTCGTTTGGGAATGTATGCCTTTGCAGAAGCATGGACCACAAACGTATCTTACATGATAATATACGTTGGAACAGCTGTATCAGTATCAAAATTTTCAAGTATCGTTCTATTGCTTGGACAACGATTCAGTCACCTCAATGAAATTGCTAGGGAGAGTTTAGCAACTAAATCAAGCTGGGTTAACGTTGTGCCAATTGTTGATGCTAAAACAATTGAACGTCTGCATGATGAACTGATGGTCACTGGTGAAACACTCGATTCAATTTACACATGGGCATTGATGGCTTGGCTTGGGAATTTGAGCTTTCACAGTGTCTCTGATCTTTACTTTGTCATCAGTTGGATATTGGCTAATGATTTTCAATGGTGCATTATTTTTTGCTTGCTGGCATGGATAATTGCATTCAATTCTCAACTTATTCTCTTGAATTTTGCATGTCATTATGCATCAACTCAGGTTCGTCAAAATTATCAGAAAAAATTGATCATAATTGAATTAACATATATCTGACAATTGTCTGAATTTCGTTTAACAGCTAAATAAATATTTAAAAAGTATTTGAAAAATTGCACTTATAGTTTTTTGAATTTTCTGCATGTGCATATTTTTCATTTTTTAAATAATTTATTAGTTAAAAAAGAGGAAAAAAGAAACATTGTGAGATATCTGCTATTTCTAGTTTCATAAAAATTGAGGCAAATTTTTTAATTAATTCCTCTGCACCTTCATTCTCTATCCCACATTATCTCAGATCAATTGCAGCTTTATCCAATTTACTGGAGTCTCATTTTATCATGTGGAAATTGAGCTGATCAATCATCCGCAATTTCCTTCATAAAATTTCCAATCTCAAGTTCCAAAGAATTACTTTATCAGATTTTTTTCTTCCATTTTCTTGATTGTATAATAACTATGATTAATTAATTTCTCGTCTACCTCCTGTTATCCTGAATTATCCAATCTTCCTGCAGGCTCGTGCAATGAGTTACATAATGCTCTCAGGAAAACGCTGGCTATATACACGCGACAGAGACTTGGTAATTGATTAAATCAATTTTTTCTTTTTTTTTATCTATCGCAAAAATAATTGGAATGAATATTTTATTTTCTAAACTCTGGGAAAATTCATTAATTGCAGATTGTAGAAACTTCACTGCACATGATTAACAGGAAATTGCACTTCTCGGCTGGTGGATGCTTCGATGTCAATCTTCCTCTATTAAGTTCGGTGAGAGATTAAAAAAATTTATTTTTCTTTATTTTTGCATGATTTTTTTTCTACTTCAATGAGCTTTTTACGTTTTTACTCCAAAATCCTCACAATGGTATAAAAATGTACTTCTTAAACTGAATATTTGTTGAATTTGTTGGGATTCATGAGGCGGAATGCGGAAAAAAATGAATGAAAAGATAAGTTTTTACTGCATAAAATAAATGATTCTATTTATCATTCAAATATTTCAATATCACGGGAAATTTCTTTCTTCTCTCCGAGTACTCTATTCCATCGTGTTTGCATTGCCTGAAAAACAAAATTATCCTGTCATTTCATGGAGAATAATGAATAAATTTCGCGAACCCCACTATTTTCAGTTCTACAAGCAATTTTTCCCTTTTTCAAAAAAAAAATAAGAAAATTTTTCATTTATTCGTATCTCGTATGATTCGAGTGAGAATTTTCTGGATAAGAGGAAATGGATACTAGCTGAGAGCTCAGTTTCTTGACTCACAATGAAGTAATATTATCCCTATCTACTTTAAGATTGTAAATCCTTTGAGAATAAAATATAGAATCGATTCTGCTTGAGACTGTTATGGATTACAATCAGAGAAATAAAAAAATATAGAAAGAAATTTTTAAAAAGGAGGAAATGAGGGCAATTTAGATGAAACGGTTGGAAATATATTTTTTCTGATGATTCCATTGAAGAGCTGAGGAAAATTCCGATGGGAAATACGTATTGGAATTGATTTTCTGTGATTTTCTGTGAACTCGGTGATTTTGGGCATTTTTGAAAAAATTCAATTTTTTTTTAAATATCTCTGGTTTTATTGGTCGTAGTGACTTGGGGTCGATTCTAAATGAAAGGTGAGATCATTTGCCATCCATTCATGTAGCTCTGCATTGATTATTATCAATTCTTTGAATGAATTATAACGACATTATACGATATTAAAGGTTTCATTAACATTAATCAACATTACAAAGGTATAACAATTTTAGCAAATGAGTAATTAAGAATTTTTTTACATAGTATCAGTCTTTGGGCTTTGACATATATTTAACTTAATGGGTACAGTAAATCTTAAGAGTTTTTGTGATAAATGATGATGTGGGGAGTAGGGAAAAGTGCTGAAAGAAACCCTATAGTTAAATGAAGCATAACGTTTTTTTCATGAGAATTCTGTTTTTTTCTCTATATTTCGTTCAAAAATTCATGAAAATTAATTCAAAATCCTATAAATCAACGGGAAATGATCTCACCCTTCATTTAAAATGGACCCCAATGGCAATTCGTTCCTAAAATATTTCGAATTCTCAAAAAAAAACAGACATATGTTTTCCATCGCGAAATTTCTCAGCTTTTCAATGGAATTATGAAAAAAATTGCATTTCAAGTACTTCTGCTAATTTCAACCCACTTTCATGCACGTAGAACCTCAAATTTCAACTGAAAATCCCATACATATATGTTTCTCTACTTTCCTCCCACATGAAAAAAAAAAAAACGTGACGAAGTATATCATGAAGTGTATTTCGCAAAGAGGGTAGGGATAAATCGTTTGAAGCTATTTGAACGGATATTCGCATTGTTGCGCTTCGTATCTTGTTGTTGTGTTGGTAAACATTCTAATATCAGTTCGCATAGTACGGGGATTCTTTTGGGATCATAGGATCATGTACAAAAAGCTTGGAAAGATCTTCTACTTTCTGAGAATCCCGATAAAATCCGAGAATTTCTTTAAAGAAAATTTCTTCTCTTTTCATTCAATTGAACCCCAATAGTTATTTTCAACAAAAAAAAACAAATAATATAAATTACAAATAATAATGTCGTAATAACTGCAGTTTCTCTAAAATTGATTATTTTTTATTTACAGATTGCAGGCTTGATGACGACTTACTTAGTAATCCTCCTTCAGTTCGACTGATAAAGAAAAATTAATCCCACAGGAGTAGAAACAGAAGATAAGAAGAAAAAAGAGTAACCAAAAGCTCTTTTTTCAGACGGAATTGACGTGTTACTCAGGATACTGACTGATTTACGAGGGTTAGACAGTTGAATTTTATATCCCTTTACGCTTTACTAAATCCCCAACATGATTGGGACAGCATACCTCGTGTCTTACCTACAATTCTCGTTAAGTATACTTTCTTATCGTCTATAAAATTCAAATCAAACTCTCAGCTGTGTTTAATTTTACATTAAAATGATTGACTAAAAAAAAAAAAGGGGGCGTCAAATTTTTCAATGAAATTCATCAATTTTATTATTCCCCAAGCATCAATTCTCTTCAGAAGTTGATCGAGCAGTAAACTATATATCGAAATCATCATCACCCTCATCCCACGATATTTGATGTATTCGAGGGAAATAAATTCGATGCTGATAAGAAGGAAAAATCTTTTTTTTTTTTTATTTTTCTTTTCTTTCAAGAAACAACAACAAATGTTCGAGAACAGTAACACCTGTGGAGCTCCAGAGTAAATGGTGAGATCAATCGGGTTTTCAAATGAGAGAAAAAAAAATATTCTACACAGTTAGATGACGACAAAGGGGGTGAAGGTAACAGGACAAACGGGGTTATATAACATTCCCAGAGTCTCTACAACGTACGTTCTCATCAATTTTCCACACCATCAACCTGGAAAATTGCCTGATCTCTTGCTCTAACACGCAGTACTGGATACAGACCTCTCCATCTCTCTCTTACTCGCACTGTGAGTAGCATACAAATGCCTTTTTTTTTTTTTTTTACTTACATGAAACGTGCAGAATTTCGAAGTATTCGGAAAATTAAATAAAGAATTATTGTTCCACGTAAGTGATCTCTTCAATTTCCTAATTCTTATTTTTATCTAATTCTCCCTCTCCCTCTTTTACTCACATTTCTGTCTTCGTATAGAATACTTAGAGAGAGAAAAAAAAATAATACTCTGCACGAACACACAGACGTTCTTTGCCCCTCTATAAAAAGTAGTGGGGTCAATGACTGTATCTACTAAAACGTGCAGGGGTCGAAATTATACTGATAATTCAGAAACTGCTGTTGAAACGGTCGTATACGTTTTTTTTTTTTTTTTTTTTCATTAATTCGTAGCAATCCAGTTGACCCAGTATTGTTCGCCTTGTGATTAGACTTTATCGCACGTCTCAAGTAATCAGTGATCTCTTTCCTTCTGCCCTTTTGGTTTTCTTCGTAAATGAAAAGAAAACAATTTTATACCTTTTATTTTATCCACAACAATCAATTGACACGTGTTTCATTAGAATTACTTTTTTTTACCCCACTTTTTTCCATAATTTTTACTTTAATAAAGCAATTTTGCTTAAGTCAAGGGAATATAAGGAAGTAGATTCCAGGAACTGGGGATAATATATTTTTGCACATGCATGGGAGCTTATCGAAAAAGCTTCTGGCAATCTCATATTTTTCCTCGATTTCTACTTCCTCTTGCCTCAGGGATGCTTTTTCGTTTAAAACTGTGAAAGGTAATTTTCCAAAGGAATTAAATAATAAGGATGATTCAGTGAAATAAACTTCAAGTATTTACACGTGTAAATTTTTATTATCCATTTTTTTTACATGCTACAGTACAAATTGTTAGTACAATATATTTTTAAAAAAATTTCCAAACGGTCATTGATCCTCAGTTGTACAATTTACATTGAAAGAAAAAAAAAGGATTAAATCATTAACTTTTAAGTAGCAATGGATAAAAATATTAAATTATTTGAATAAAATAATTGGATCCAATTTTTATTTTTATATCACATACTTAGAAAGTAATTAGATTCTAATTATTTCATTGAGGATCATTTTCACGTTATTATTTACAATATTTTATACTGTATCGTCCATTGATTGATTTTCTTCTGATTGAATTTGAGTGAGAATCAAATTTACTTTAATTAAAAAAAAAATGGTGAAAAGTATTTTTTTTTTTTTGCAGTAGAGAGAAATAGATTTATTCTCTCCAATTTCACAAACTCGATGAAGTCGAGAGTTTAATTGATTACAGTTCTAGAATTCCCGTGTCTCTCTGAATGTTAAAGGCATTAAAACCATTAATTAATTCAATTTTCCATCAATTTCACTCGAAAAATCGATTTTTTCCCCCATGAAAATATCATTCAATCATTATTTACACTTTTAAAATTTTATTCTCAACATTTAAAAAAAAAATCCTTCAATTCAACAAACTGAACTATCAAAGTCTCATTGAACTATTTGTCGGTGCAAATACCAGAGACGTGGAGCTAAGGAAAATCAATTGTAAAAAAAAAACTATCTCCACAGTAAAAAAATGTTGAGTGGCTCTTTAGTGAACTGTGTCCCTCTCCTGACATCACAAAAAGCCCGAGAATACTTCAAATCTACTTTTAACTTAAAAAAAAAAAAGTAACGTGAATTTTCTTTTCCCCCGTGAGTTCAAATTCATATATTTGCTTCGAGCAAATATGAACGACTTTAATTCCCCTCTATTAAAAAAAAGCAAAAAAAAAAAAAATGCAGAACTCAGGAATCTCATCGAATCGATCGACAAGTCAGAATTATCTCCCCTTTTTCTAAATTCACGTCACCAAAAAAAAAAACTTCTCTAAAAACTAGTTATCTGATTATTTGGCAAATAATGAGAGACTGGAGGTCGACAATTTTGATAAAAATCCCCCATAGATCTGAGTAAATCCTTGCTCGGTAAAATCCTAGTATTTCGCGGCTTAACAGTAGCATAATGTGGTTCATCATCACTGTGATAAGCATAAAATTCACTGCCAAAATTATTATTACCAGAGGTAAATCCAGCACAGGCATTTCTACGTTTCAATGACAATGCATCTTCATAGAGACAGGATTTTGGTCTCGGTGGGATTTTAACCCTTGGTATATCATAAACTGGTCCATCCAGTGAGTCATTCCTTTTGTACAGCGATGAATTAAATAATTCAGGCTCTGAATGAAATAAATGACTGCGTGGAGTATCATAGAGTTCCTCCATTTGCGATGATTCCCATTTGATACGTAATTCAACAGCAGATTCATCAGATCCAACTGATTTTTCATCAATCTCATCCTTTGATGAGACAAATGGATGTTTTGGCAGAGGCGGTGCTAATGTTTCATCAAAATCAAAATCATCACTGTTCGATGATAAATCCGATAAATCCATTTGATTAATCAATTGACTTTTAGATGGAAAACTTGGACCAAGTGATAATCTAACGTCACATCTTGGCATTTCTTCGAATATTATTTTTTTAGAATTAACACTAGCTGTGTCTGAATAAAAATCATCATCGTCCATTAAATCGTTTTCAAGCGTTTTTGGCGCCTGAAATGTCGTCACAGATGTCGTTCTTTGATCCGAGTCAATGAGGTAATTTTCTTGATGAAGAAGAATATCAGAGAATGATAAAACTGATGTTAATGATGTAGTTGATGATGATTTCTCGTCGTAACCAGAATCATGATGCTCTTTTACCAATTCCTCGTGCAAATTATTTTGTGATTGTGAACAAAATAATTTGTTCGCTTTTGCAGTTGTTCTTCTTCCAGTTAGAATTGATAGTAATTTTTTGAACGAGTGCTTGCGTGGAAGTTTCTTGCCGGTTATTGGAATCCAATCGATCGATGTGTCCTCCACTTCAATTGGCTTTTTCAAAAAGGCACCAACAATCTTTGGCGTTCTCTCAAAAGAACTTTCAGGTGAATCAAGTGTATCCACTGATATGTTTTCAATCATTGATTTTTGAGGCTTCACTGGTGTACTTGATGACTCCTCATCCATTACAAATGAATATCCACTTATGTCAATTGTATCGTCTAATTTAGAATATGATACATTCAGTGGATCAATGATTTCCTCAGGTTTTTCAGCATTTTCCGGTTTAACTACGTAAGTCTCGTTTAAAAACTTTTCTCGTGACTCCTGGTGCTGCTCGGATACTGCTGGCAAGCTTCGTCGTTTCAAACGCTTTTCCTCCACTTCATTCTGGAAAAATGAAATTTTTATTAAATTTAGATATTTCATGTTGGAGGGGGAAAAAGAATTGTACAATTACTCTGGGGAATCCTTAAAATGTATTGAGTTTCGACGAATTCATTCAAGAGACCTTTTTTGTTGCCCATAAAATTTATTACAGGCCTCTTGATATATATATTTTTATAGATATTTCACAAAGATATTCTGAATTTATGGAGATTTTTCTTTTGCTTCCTAATTATTATTTCTTCTTCTCTTCATTTTCACGCAGTTAAATGTTTATGTTTTGAAGACATTCGCATTCTATCAAATCCCATAAACACAACAAATATAGTAATTCATACCTTTGAATCCTTGAAGTTTGTGTACTTTTGCTCGAACGCTGCGACCATTTTTTTAACGAATTTTCCATTTTTCTCCTCGTCTTGACGTAATTCTTGTTTTCTCGGTGATAGATAATTCTCCTCAAATTCATGAATAATTTTATCCAAATCCTGAGCCTCCTGTTGAGTTGGAAATGTAGATGATCGATGAATAGTCATTGGATTGTTTTGTTGATTAGCTGATGTAGCAGAGAAACTCATTGTTTTAATCGGTGATGCTATAAATTTTTTCACCCACTTTGATGTATTACGTGGTGAAAATTCAAGCTGCTTCTCATCATTTCGCATCACAATATCGTCTTCACTCTACAATGAAAAAGAAGCAAAAAAAAAAGGGAAATAAATAGAATTAAATTATTGCTTCAAAGTGGAATTTAAGTGCAGTAATTATTTTTCCTAATAATTTACCTCGTCGTCACTTTTTTTCAACATTCGTTGAAGGAAAATATTCATTTTCGATGGTGTCGGTAGCATTTTTGTCACAATATAAAGTCACTCAAGGCCAAAAACACAATTTTAAATACAGCGAAAACTTTTCATAGTTCTTCTGGTCTTTGCACAAGGACATATGATGATTTTAACGAAAGTACGTAAATTTATATTGGTCATGAGTAAGTGGCTAATTGGTGGGGTAAGTGAGTCGACCAATTGCAATTGGTTCCCCACTACTCATCTTCGAGAATATTCTAAATTTTGCGAATAGTAAACGAATAATCCTCAGTATTATTACGAGGACAGATGTCTCCATGGGGGGGAAATGGAGGGGGTAAAATGGTTTTCCGTGAATTTTGTGTATTGGTAATAAGTTTTTGGACAATAGATAATCTGGTGACGCAGGTCAGAATTGAGACAGGTAGGGAAACTATTGGAGGGATCGATTACTCGATATTTCTTTGAAAAATAAAATTAGGGGGAAAGTGGGGGAAAAATGGGGATTTTAATGAAATGGTGAGTGATGGAATTTTTTTTCCTGGATGATTCCATTGAAAAGCTGAAGGAATTTGCGGTGGAGGATGTGCTTCAAAATTTAATTTTTTTGAAAATTTGAATTTTTTGAAGATGAATTCGAGGTCAAACGCTTTTTATTTTCGAGTTTTTTTTTTAACTTTCACAAGGATATCTCCGGTTCTATTTGTCGTAGCGACTTGGGGGCGATTTTGGATGAAAGGTGAGATGATTTGCCATTGATTCATGGGGGTTTGATGAAGAAATCATCGATTTTTGATATACTTATCGGCATTTTTGTGAAAAATCAGTTTTCGCACTATAAATGCTCCGAAAATCAATAATTTTCGTTTTTAATTGATATAAATCGATGGGAAATAATCTTAGCTTTCATTTGAGACCAACCCTGAGTCGCTACAACCAAGAGAACCAGAGAAATCCTCAAAAAAGTGAAATTCTCCAATTTCTTCCAATTTTTCCTTAAAAAAGTAGAATGTCCAAAAAATGATGAAAAAAAAAATTCGACACTTTTCTTAACATTTCAATATTTTTTAACGAAAATTACCTCAGATTTTCAATTAAATCATCAGAATAAATCTATCTCAAATATTTCCACCAATTTCTCGCGATTTTCATACGATAAAACATCACGTTTTGACTAAATAAATTTTAATAAAATCCTCTGCATCAAAAAAATTGTTCATTTTTTAATATCATCCTGACAGGAAAGCCGATAATTCTCTCTCATGGAAAGAGGACATAGAAACAGTAATTTTTTTAATTACCTTTGTCATATAATGAGGGAAAATTGTACTCTAAAATTATTCATAAAAGTGAAGGAATGAATTACGCTTCTCGCTTAAATTTAAATTCAACTGAATAGAGAGTTTTCGGTGGAATTGTTATGAACAGATATAACAAGAATGCATTTTCCAAATCCAATTATCTCGAGTCTCCCACGCGTCATATATATTACGCACAATTTAAATTGGGGATTTTAAAGCTCTTAGGACAAATTGAGTTTAAATGACTAGACAAAATTGAGAAGAGAAAAAAAAAGCCGAGGAAAATTTAAACGTTTATAATTCTTTGATTTAATTAGAAAAATACAGGAAGAAAAGGATTTTTTTCAAATACATTAATTTTCAATTTATTTTCATTTTATTTAATTCTTTGTATCAATCAATTACAAAATCATTATCCTCATCGTTTATTTTTCATCACCATCGAAGAGATTTTTCTCTTGTGTACAAAGTGATAGGGTGAGAAAAATACTGAAGTAATAAAAAATTCACTTATCAATATTAGCACAATCTCCAACAGAAGCTCAACCCTATTTGATGAGTCATTTTGCGTCATAAATTCTCGAGAATGTCAATACTCATTTATAATGAAAAAAAAAAAACAGGAATTTCTCTTGTTTGTCTTTTTCCTTCTCATTGAATCTCTATTATCAAAAGGGGGGGGGGGGGAAATGAAAATTTGTAGTTCAGATTCGTTCAGCAAGGTTGAACTCATCAAAACAGCATGAAGACAATTTTATAGATGCATTCACTGTTTTCCTATAAAATATACTGCACGTTCAATGAAAATACCACCTGCTATTTTATCATGTGAAATTTTCTTCCAATCAACGTCACTTGGTTCAATGTAAAACAATATTCTCCTATAATTCACCTCAATTTCAAGAAAATAAAATGAATTTTAAAATTCATTGGCTTTTTCATTGGGGGAAAAAAATGAATTAACAGCAAAGTTACAGCTTGGGTGGAAATTAAAACCATTTTGCCTCTTATTTGGTGGGATTTGGAGCAAAAGAAGCGGTAGGAAAGAGGTATTACAGGATGAATCGATATTTTCCATCTTTTCAGACTATCTCGTTGAATAATGGAGATACGCCTTTTTTGTCCTAAGATGCTTTTGTAGAGAATCTCAAGAGCTGTAAAAAAAAGGACTAGAGTAAAATCGACCTATCTCATTTATTTGTCGAATTGTTCTAAAAAAAATTGGAAAAAATCAATTTTTCCAGTTTTACCTTTTTAGTTTTAATTGACATTAAAATATTTATAATTTTTTTTAATTGATAAATTCATTTGCTACATCGTGAATAATATTAATTACGTGCACTACAAATTTCTGTAAAATTTCTGCGAAATACAATTCAACGAATCATTACATTGGCTCCAGGTGTATGAATTTAATCGGTCTCTTCACCGCAGGTAGAAAATTTTTCTTCACTTTGTAAAGAATAATTTAGTTTGTCTGTAAACACGTCGCCAGGAATTTTACCAATATAATCCCGAGTTTAATACCACAAAATTTAATTGTCTCAGACGTATTGTAAAATTTTCTTGGAATCATTCTGCATTTGCAGGTGACCGTTTCTGCAATAAACTCGTGTTGGAACACAATAGTCATTGTTTCTTGGGGAAAATAGAGAAGTGAGGGGTAAAACCCAGATTTTATTTTCCAAATTTTTATTTCTCCAACAAATAATGTTGCAATTGTGCAAAATTCATTAAAAATAATTAAAAATATACAGACTTTTATTTTTTTAAAAGAATTCACAAGAAATAATAATTGAAATAGATCATTAATCTCAGTGAATACGTGGTTCCACGGTAAATTTAACATCTCTTTCTGTATATAGAGGTTTTTGTAGTGGGTGGTATGGAGAGAGTCGCTGTGGCGCCAGCACAGACATTGATTTATTTCCCTTAAATTTAAAATAATAACTAAAAGACTTTCAATTCTTTCAAGACTTTCAATTCACAGATGAAAAAACAGTTATGATTCATTATTTGAGATTTTTCAGGATTTTCGAAATTGTTTTCGAAATATTTTTTTTTTTTTAATTTTCTCACATGTTCATTCGAAAATCATTCATGTTTCATTATTTGAAATTTTTCAAAATTATTTTTAAATTAATTTTCTGGATATTTTGAAGAAAAAAATCGATTTTTCCTTCGAAATTTCCACAAATTTAACTCTGGCAACTTTTTTCTGCCCAACATATATTCAAGAATCAGTTGTATTCCATTATTTGAGATTGTTTCAAAGTTTCGAAATTATTTTCAAATTTTTTTCGAAATATTTTGAAGAAAAAAAATCGGATTTTTTTTTCTCGTATTCCTTTAAATTCAACCCCGGCAACCTTTTTTTGTCCACGTGTTCCCTTCAAAAATGAGTTATATTACATGGTTACAGATTTTTCGAAATCTTTGGAATATTTCGAAATAATTTTTTTTCTTCGAAATTTTCTCAAATTTAACTTCGGCAACCTTTTTTTGTCCACGTGTTTACTAATTTTTTAAAAATTCCTTCTGACCTGAAAACATTTAAAGAGAAATTTTACAATAGTTCCAATTTTTCCAACAAGTTTATTAATGAAAAAAAATTTCGATTATCTCATGAATAGATTTTTTTTGATGCAATTCTATTAGTTTTATGTGATTAAACAAAAGGTATTTACTGGAATTGGGGGATAAAATCTGTCTGGGGTGAAATGTCCCGAGACTGTAGAATGGCTCGAGCTAGTGGCAAACCAAGGGACTAAAATTAATTCAGTATCCTCTACCCCTCCCTTCTTCCCCCCCCCCCCCTCTTCAAAGTATCCCAGGAGGTCTTAAGTACCTAGGACTTTTGACTACTGGCCACAGAAATTCACTGGCAATAGTCACGTGCACTTGCTTATTTCAAGATATTTAAAGATAAGAAATAAATTTAAAAAAATGTTTAGTTGGGTTGATAAAATAAAACTTTCACCCGGAAAAAAAGGAAAATCAACCATAAAGAATCATACATTTCCATCTGAAAATATATTAAATAAAGATTTAAAATGTAGACGATCAATGTCACTGCCATCATTGAATTCCTTTGATAATAAACTGCCTGTGACATTAACTGAAAAATTAAAAAAAACATTTCCATTAAATTTCATAAAATCACCGGTTAAAGACAAAAATAATTCAATTATTCATGATAATGGAGTTGAAGTTTATTCAAAAATTTGTAAGAAAAAATTTTCATGTAAAAGTGTTTTTAAAAAAATTTTATCACCAAAGAAGAATAATAAAGTTGATAAATTAAAGTTTAAAAAGTGTAAAACAACAGTTGAACAACTATCAACAAAAAGAGACTGTGAATGGGAGGATGGATCCTCCGTGTGTTCATCACTGTCTTCATTGATTATAGCGAATGAAAAGTTTTGCACATCTTCGCCGATTTTTCAACAAAAAAGTCCATCAAGAATACAAAATGATACATTGAATAATTCAGTAGTTCTGGGAAAGTCTCCTGGTGTAAAAACAGCCCTGGATTTTCATGAATGTGCGGACAGTTTTAATGAAAATACAAAGAAATTGTCAAGAAAAAGTTTGAATAATTTTTCCCGGGACTTTGGAAATTTCATGCACTCAAAATCAGATACTGAATTATTTCCACTGTTTGATATGGAAGAGGACATTAATGAATTCTCAAAAGACAATAGATTACGTCATAGTTATCCTGGAATGTCGAATACAACGAGGCGAGAGTCCTGTCAGGAATTATTGAAGTGTCTCTTATCAAAAATGAATAAAACTGGTGCAAAAGTTGGTGATTCATTGGAGAGTATTGAAAATGTTCCAGAAACTAGTGTAGAGCAACCAGAAATCACCCGGAAGTCATTCAGGGAGACACTAATGGAAATATCAAGGAGAAGAAAATGCTACGTGTCGAAATCGTCACCGGAAATTGGCGAATGTGATGAATCAATTGATGAAAATTCTGGACCAAATTATTCCAACAGCATTCTCAATTTATTCAATATTAATTCAGAGGAAGAATTTGAGGGATTCGATCAGTCCCTCAGTGAAGCCTCTTTCAACGAGTCTTACTCTTGTTTAGAAGATGATTTTACGTTTAATTCTACAAGAAATTCTTTCGTTATAACTATGTACGTTTAAAGCGGTAGAACAATTTTTTTGTTATGCAGAATTGTTAATGTATTATGTAAAATAATAAATATTGTACATCAAATATATATTGTAAATCGTCTGATTTTTTGAATAAAAAAAATATTTTTACAGCATATTATTATTATTATTCAATAGTGAATCAATAGCCAATTTTTTAGAGACTCCCATTTCAGATGATAAATATGAGCACTTTATTGACTGGAGTACGAGCATTTTTCTGCACTTTGTTCTAGAATTTCTCTGATTCTTTTGTCGTATGTCAATGCCTCTTGCATGTACCACCAAGAAGGTCAGTATGGATTTTCTTCTATATCTCGTGAGAGATTTTGCTTTCTTCACGAAGCAATGAAGGAAATAATCGTTCAAAGACTGATGTTGTGAAAATCGTGGATTCAATTCAGCTCAGACATTTTTTTTTCATTCAACTAAAATTGAATTCCATCAATTTTGATATATGTGAGAAGATTCAAATCTTGCTAATTCATAGATTCTGACCTTCAAATTTCCAACGTATTATAATCTACCTCGAATGTCCTGTCTTTTACATAAAAAAAAGGTATAAATCGTCAGAAAAGGGCAATTAAAACATTCAGGATGATACTGCACTGAATCTAGAAAATCCCTAAATTTTTTTAGAATTTTTGAATTAGCGGTTTGGGCAATTTTTTTTTGAAAAAAAGCGAAGATTTTTGGCCTTGAAATTTCCATCGTTCAATATTCCGCATCTCATGTCCTGTCTTTTCCATAAAAGAGGAATAAATCGTCAAAAATGGAAGAAACAACCAATTATATCTGAGCATTTTTTCCCGCATTATACATTTCTATCCGTTGGTCGAGTCTCAGTCAAGTAAGTGTACCAATGCATTGTATTTTATTCATTAAACCGTAGATTGGCCACCTGACGCGCCTCTATAACTTTGGTCCCATCATGAGGGATTTGCCACCGCCTTATTTTGGCCGCAACGTTGCCGATTTCCCTCTACACTGCCCGAGCGCATTTAGTGAGTTTTCGGCAAAGTCGCTTATTGAACAATTTCATTTAGCATTGAAAAAGTTCCACCAGCTCCTAGAATTCATTTTATTTCTTCATCAAATTTGCAGAATATATAATTTAAAAATATAATAGTTTTCAAACATTTCAATGAACAAATTCGATTTTTATCAGAATTTTACGCTCGGTCAAATGATTATGAAAATATAAAAATGGCGGAAACTGACCAATTCCTCATAGGGGGACCAGCCTAGGGTTGATATGATACAATGAATGATATCATAAATGAATAGAGATATTTCACAATGATTAAATGATTTTAATTAATATTCACTAAACATGAAAATACGTTTTCTCTATCTATTTTTTCAATCAGCATACAGAGAATATATATTATTTTATCAGTTTCGGTTTATAAAAGCAAATTATGGACTGTGTGTAGTGACTGTAGTATTCTCGCCAGTTATTGCAGAATGTATGAATTCTTTGTACGGATCTATCGGCAGAAAAACCATTTCCGAAGATGACTCTCTACCTGATGGGAAAGCCTTCACGAGAATTCCACCAAGCTTACCTTCACAAATAAGTGGATTACCACTGTCTTCCTGAAAAAGATAATCAAAAGAGTTTAATCATAAATTTTTCCGCTGTTCAAATCCATTCAAATCAGGGGTGCTATTCCCGGAGCAATTTAAGAAAGTTAAAATTTTGCTCCAACTAGGTGACAGCAGTAAGGCCCTGTTTCACCGTGAGATAATGGCCATTACCTAATTTTCAAGCAAAGTTAAAGTCGGATTAAGTTAATGGCGATTATCTTAATTCCACGGAGGGGAAGGAAAATGGCGACGTAACCTCTTGAAATATTGAGTCTTCAGTGGGAGAAAAAGTAAAGGAAACATTCCTTTTCGATATTTTCTTCTGATTTAATCCCTCAGATTGAACTCTGTTGGACAAAATAATTTTTTAGGTTACGAATCCTGTCACGGCAGTTACTTCCCCTACCTATATCACCGCCGTATTTTCCCCCACCACCAAATTAAGATAATCGGCATTAAGTTAATTTCCGACTTTAACTTAATTTTTCCTTAATCGCCATTATAGTAATGGCCATTATCTCGCGGTGAAACAGGGCCTAAGTTCCCGAAAAAAAATTGAACCAATTTGAGAACGCATCATTTTTGCCTCTGAGGCCCAGGTGCATAAAGTTAATCACCGATTAGTAGCAGCCAGTTAACTGTGCTGCCGCAGTTAAGCGACAGGTGGAGTTAATTTTCTGCGATTAACTTCAGTCAGTTAACTGTGCGTGATTAGGGAGAATTTAAGTCGGCGTGCTTAAAAAGGTCAAAAACAGCTTAAAATGGCTACGGACTGACGACGACAGTACCATAACTGGATAAATTGCTCCGTCTCCATTGATTTGTAGCTGGATGAAACTAATTTTTCATTCAATTATTGGTTATGAATCCAGCTGCCCCTTGGGCAGCCATTTTTAACTATCACCGAGTGAAGTTAACTGCCCAAAGTTAACCATACAGTTAACTGTGGCAGCTCCGTGAGCTAATCGCCGATTAGCGTTAATCGAGCTTTATGCACCTGGGCCTGAATGACAGAGGTTATCAATCATCAATTGGCTGTATAGACTGATGGCTGAAGGCCAGTTTTTTTTTCCTTCATCGTGCTGTGGTTATTGTACAGCTGGCCTCCAGCCATCAGTCTATACAGTTAATTGATGATTGATAACCTCTGTTATTCAGAGGGAAAAATGATGCGTTCTCAAACCAGCACAATTTCTTTCGGAAACTCACTGCTGTCACCTAGCGGGAGCGAAATTTTAACTTCCTTAAATTGCTTTGGAAATAGCATCTCAGTTCTTCTTAATAAAAAGATAACAATCTTTACAGAATCAGCGACTCTGATGAAATACTGATTTTTTGCGCAAAATTGCCCTGCAGTAACAGGTATTCCTCGTGATGCTAATGCCTTTTGGCAGACTTCGTTTCTTGATATGGTCAACCGAGCTTTCATGAGTTTTTTGAATTTCTCTCCAATGCTATCTAGCTCAGTTTTCCAGTGGAATGAGTTACAAAGTAGTCCAGGCGAAAGCTCCTGTTCATTTAGGTAGTCGAGTGATTTAAGTGTCAGCTCAGACGGGACAGGTTTTGCAAGCTAATGTGAGGAAAAAAATTCGTGAATAATTAATTTTTAACTGAGGAAAGTGCGATACTTGCCACTAAAACAACAATATCGTGTTCTGTGTACCAGTCCTTCCAATTATTTGTATACCACGATGTGTACTTATTATTATTCGTTTCAATATGATGAACTAATAGTTCACTTAGATCAGCATGCGCTTCTGATACTTTAGTGAGTCCAGCAACTACTTTCAACTGAGCTATGTCTTTTTCCCAGACACAGTGTGCTGTAGTGAGGATGTGAGTTGCATCCAAAAGAAATCCACTACATATGTAGAATTCATCATCCCAAATTGAGACGATATATGGGAATTCTCCTGGACGGACATCAACTAGTCCTTCTGAAGATATTTCAATAATTTACAGTTGATTATTTTGATGGAGACCCGGAATAATTGAAGATGCTAACTCACTAGTGAGTACGTCATTGATGAACTCTGAGTACGCCAATGTCTCCAAAAAAGTTGAAGGAGCTATTTGTTCTTCATTCACTGCTTTTTTGTCAACAAATCCAACTAATTTATCGTCACAAATAATAGGACTACCAAGATTCTCCTACAAGGAAAATTAATTGTTTAGCGTATTATATATATTCTATTTTTTGAACTTCTTATCTAATGTATGACCTTTCAGGCCTCCTACAATTTTATCGATCCCCCTTCCCTTGTAACCCTTTCTTTTTGTGATTCCATGGATCGAGTTTTCAATTACTGTACCACATTCATTAATCATAGGGAACGATATAGGCGGTCGATTATACAGGGCCCTCGTGTACCTCTCTGGCACACTGACGAGGAAGGCGCACTTGCTCCCTTGTATGTGTGCCTCCCGCTCAGTTGGTTGTTCGAGCCCACGAGCGGGACGGTCACCTATCCAAGTAGCAGCTAATTTTTTGATTGCTGAGCTTAGTAGATCTCCGAGGCCGCACGTAGTCGAACAGCCAAATGTCGGTGCTATAATATCATATATCGTCGCCTTAGAATCAAAGAGGCGTAAGTGCTATTCTTATACCTAGCACTTACGCCCCTTTAACTCTGAGGCGACGCTATAATAATAGGGGTAAGTGGAGCAAAATAGACCTCCGTAGCAACATGATCCAGGTTTTTTTCCAGAGTAAAGGACTTGATGAAAAAATCTAAAAAAATTTAAGGTGATGATCCAATATGTGGACATTGTTTTTGCATTTTTTCAATGAAAAAAAAACTCTCTGATTCTAAAAAAAACCCGAATCATTTTGACCTGTAGTTTTATTTTCCCCGGTCCTCCCTATATTGATCCCCGATCTTCCCTATATATATCTTACAGAAGTAATCAATAAGTGGATGAACTCATCAATAAAACATTGTTGATTTTCCCCGACGTGAATGAGCGCATCGATACACTGTGCAGGATCTAAACGGTACACGATATTCCACATTTGAATTAGAGTTGATTGAGAATTCACCCATGTGATCATTGCACAAGCAGGACATGTTAACCGATCAAATTCGATTATTGTGCGCTGAACTGATCCATAATCGATACTCCACTGGAATCTTGTTGCGAGCTATCATTGTCAATAAAAATATTAGAATATCTTCTTCTACCGGTAAAATATGCTGAGTATAACTAAAAACTTGCCTCTATGATCGCAATGTCATTCTCCCAGTCGTCTCCAGCTGATCCAGGGATGTTCAATTTTTTCAATTGAGGATGCAAGTAAGCTTCCTTGACTTGAATTGGATAAACTGATTCAGGCAGTAGCCTAACTTTTCCAGCAACTACTGATATATCAGATCTAAATTCACCAAGCAAAAGGTGGGCTATAGTAAGAACATGAGTCTCGTCGATGATTGTTCCAGTGCAAAGATGAACATTCAATTTTTGGATAGAGACAACATAATTGAATTGACCTCGATTTGTAAGTTGTCCACTCTTAATACTGTGTACACCTGCTGCTGTAGATTCAGGGGTGAATATTATTGAAGAGTTGTATTTGATGAAGGTAACTCACCATTTATTAAGAGAAGAATAATCATTAATAAATCGATCATTATTGATTTTTTAACCGTCGAAATGAGTCTCGAAATTTCTTTTACTATCTCAAGTATATGGACATGAGGCTTCTTCTTTAGCCTTTCCGATACAACTGATGTGGCGTCAGATAATGAAGTTCGTGGGAGGTGAGTGAGACTTTTTTACCAAGATAAGAAAATGGGATTCCACGGGTTTGAAAATTATTCTATTCATTTTCATTCTGTAAAAAATGTAGAACTATACTCGCATGGAGATTCATATATGTACAATTTATATATGCCAAATATATTTTATATATACATGCGCATATATGTGATATATAAATGACATATACATATATATATCGCAAAATATATTTCTGAATATATATGTTGAATTTATGTCAATTATTACATTTTTTTGTCGCACATATGCCGTATGATTTTTATATATGTCACATATATATTTTTCCGTGCGGGTATGGACGAAATAAGAATTCTATTCGATTATATTCATTTTCATTTAAATCACCTTTATTCCTTTTTCTGTAGGGGGGGGGGGGGGGGGAGTGAGAATAATAAATAAATTGGAGCAAATTCAATAATATTATTCAATTCGAAATTCAAACTAAATATACGACATATTCGAATAGTTGAAGCATCTCGAATCATACGAGTAGTTGTATTGATTCGATTAGTTTAGAGAATTTGGATAATTGGGGTACTCGACTCGAATAATTTAGTTTTAGTAATTCTGTAGCCGTAGAGAATCGATGAAATAGGACAGGGTCAAAAACTTCATGTAAATTATCTGTAGAACGAAAATTTTTTGGAAAAAGTATCTCTCTAATTATTCCACAGCGGTTCATATTAGAAACGATTATTCACATGTTGAGCAGTTCGAATCATTTTCTTTACATAAGATAATGAAAACTCATAAGAATGTTTTTTCAGATGGTATTAGAATTCCATTCCTACATTGAAATGTCAAAATTGATCTCGAATTCGTGAATTATTAGGAAAAAATAGTATCCCCAATTTATTTAATATAAATTCAGAGGGAGAATTTGAGGACTTGATCAGTCCTCCATGAAGATCCTCTCAATAAGTCTTACTTTTGTTTAGCGGATGATTTTACGTTGAATAGCATAAATATTCTTTTGTTATAACTACACTGAGAGAAAAAATTCTTTTCTAGGAATATTATAAAGTTCATGTTAATCGGGAAATGGTTTGCCAGTGGTTTTTTTCCATTTCAACAATTTATGTTTTGGACGAATCCTCGTACCTATTTAGGATGAATTTGAATATATTTATATCAATCAGTAAGATAAACCTTTTAGAGGATAGTTGACGAAAAATACATTCCGGTTTTGAGTCAAATTGGGCTATGTTTGGACTAAGATTTCCTATTTCATGCAAATACATTATTATTTGATGAAAATTCTACGTGAAAATATTAACCCTCTAACGCTGAAGTCGGACTAACTCGTACCCGTGGCGCTAGAGTGGGGATAGCCAATCGCGTGCACTCTCAGTCCCCACTACCTCAGTTTACGAGACTCAGGCCCGTTCATTACCGTGATACACACGTCTGATGGGTTCCCTTAGGGCCCCTTCCCTTGTTATTTAAATAGTCTCAAATCATCTTTTTCTTTCAAATTATTTCTAATTATGTAGAATAAAAAATTACTGAAAATGGAACGTGGAAACTCAAAATTATTGACTAACAATAACATACCCGATAAAATTTGAAGAAAAAACAGTAACCTCAGAGTAGGTACGGTATTGCTCGCCAGAGCTTACGGATACACACTAACGCAGATATGCGCCGCCTGCTTAACAGGCTGCAGAGTGGGGGAAACGCCCATAAGCGTTAAAGGGTTAATGACAAATATGATCGAGATTGAATCCATGCAGGAGGAGATTTGGACAAATAATTGTTTATTTATCATCATCAGTTAGCAAATTTTAATTTTAAAAAATGAGTATAGATCTGGTGCAATTTCGAACTAAAAGCAATTGATATTGAGAGAAATAGGTATTGATTTCTCTCAATTAAATTCTCTATTTTTCTTATATTGTTCATCGCAAATAAGAAAAAAGTTTTGTCTCAAAATTATTTTAATTTCTAGAAAATATTTGTTTCCCTCAGTGTATGCATGTTCAAAGTCGTAGGATAAAATTCTTGCTATGCACATTGTAAATGTATTATGTGCAATAAAAAATATTATACATTGAATATATATTGTAAATCTTCTGTTTTTTTTTGATAAAAAAACATCAAATTCCGAATTTTAACTGCAAATAAAACCCTCCCAGATAATTTTTTTTGATAATTAAATAGAATAATTGATGCTTTTAATTCATATTAATGATTGAGAATAACATCCAGATTTTTTATTCATCAAACTTCCTGAGAAAATCGATCTATTACCGCATTAATTGAATCATAGCCAATTTTCCAGAGAGTTCCATTTCAGATGATAAATATGAGCACTTTGTCGACTTGAGTACGAGTATTTTTCTGCACTTTGTTATGAAGTTTCTCCGATTTTTCCTTCATACGTCGATGTCTCTGGCGTGTATCTTCAAAAAGGTCAGTATGGATTTTCTTCAATATCTTGAGAGGGATTTTGGGTTCTTCATGAAGCAATGAAAGAAGTAATTGTGGTGAAACTTTTATTTACGCTGTAATGAAATTGCATGATTAAACTTCCCACCGAAACAAGGGCTCCCATCAAGGACTAGATGTGGTGCCCCGGTGTCAAAATCCACGGGTTCCACCCAGTCCTTTCACAGCGACTTGCTTTCTTCAACCGAAACCCTCGTACGAGACAGTCATTTTTTTTTGTATATTGCCCGGCCAATTCAAGAGCACACTTATCATTTTCAATTATCTGTAACGAAAACGCTAATTACTTTTTTTATTTCATTTGGTCGTTAATATGTTTTCCTCTCATTCAAGAACTATTATTTCGAAAGATCTGTTCAATTTATATTTGCACTCTCAGATTAATATTTAATTAATTGATTGATAATTTATAGGTGATCTACGAGCGAGGACTCGTCAAAATAAGGATAATATATAAATTTATATATTGAGTATGAATGTGTGAGTTATGAGCATTGGTACGTATTCACTACATTATATTAACAACGACGAACCTAAGTAATAATTATTGTAATTTTTGTTTTGGTTCTATAATCTTTTTTCATGTAAAAATTTAAAATTGAATTCATGATAAATAAGTAGACACAGCAGAGAAAATCTCGAATATGGAATATCGACACGAACAATAAACAATTGGAATACGATTCTCATTATTCATTGCATTATGTATTTTTTTCTTTATAGTGAATTTACTGTCTTTTCAGACACCTTTATTTAATACATTGCATAATCTAAAGAGTTCAGTATTCCGTGTAATTTCATTTCCTATTTTTCTTTTGCCTCAGAATTTGGTTGTCTAACTGATTTATATAAGTGAAAAAAATGTAAAATCATTATAGCACTATTCCATCGGAAACTTTCTATTTATCACTGTGATACAATCAATGATATCATGAAAACTTTACGACGATCAAATGATTTCAAAGATTTTGTTTGAACATGGTTGAAGAACATGGTGATATGTTTTCTCTATTCATTTTTTTACTCAGCACACAACCAATATATGTTACCTTATCAGTTCCCGTGTATAGAAGCGAATTGTGAAGTGGGTGTAGTAACTGCAGTCTTCTCGCCAGTTATGACAGAAGTTATGAATTCTTTGTACGGATGTATTTCCAGAAAAATCGCTTCCGCAGTTGTCTTACCACACGATGGGAAAGCCTTCACAAGAATCCCAATGAGCTTGCCTTCACAGATAAGTGGGTTACCAGTGTCTCCCTGGAAAATATAATGACCAAATGGTTCAATCATCAATTTTTTTCCGGATCTGAAATCAATTCTTCTTGATGAAAAAACAACAATCCTTACAGGATCTGCGACTTTGATGAAATACTGATTTTTTGCACAAAATTGCGATGCAGTGAGAGTCATTTTTTTAGCTGATAAAGTCCTTTCACAGCTTCCACTGGTTGATATCCTCACACGAGCTTTCCTGAGTTTTTTGAAATCTGCCCCATTGCTATCTTGCTCATCTTTCCAGTGGAGTGAGTTACAGAATAGTCCAGGAGAAATCTCCTGTGTATTTAGGTAGTCGAGTGGTTGGAGAGTCAGCTCAGACGAAACAGGTTTCGCAAGCTAATTTGGTAAATAAAATCCAAGAATAATTAATTTTTCAATTGAGAAGAGTAGAATACTTACCACAATAATAGCAATATCGTATTCTGTGTACCAATCTTTCCACTTCTTCGTATACCACGATTTGTATTTATCATGTATTTCAATACGATGAATTGATAGCTCACTCAGTTCAGCATGAGCTTCTGATACTTCAGTGAGCCCAGCAACTACTTTCAATTGAGTTGTGTCTTTTCCCCAAACACAGTTGGCTGTAGTGAGGATGTGAGTTGCATCCAAAATAGATCCACCACATATGTAGAATTCTTCATCCCAAATTGAGACGATATATGGGAATTCATTTGGGTGAACATTAACTAGACCCTCTAAAAATATTTCGATAATTTACAGTTGATTATTTTTACTGAGCCATGGAATAATTAAAGATGCTAACTCACTAGTGAGTACGTCATTGATGAACTCTGAGTACGTCAATGTCTCCAGAAAAGTTGAAGGAAGTATTAGTTCGTTATTCATTGCTTTTTTGTCAACAAATCCAACCATTTTATCATCACAAATAATGGGACTACCAAGATCCTCCTACGAGGGAAATTGATTGTTTAACGTATGATATGTAATATATCGTGGTCCTAGAGTGAAAAGGGCGCAACAAGATAGGAAACGTGTACCGCTTACGCTTTTTTCACTCTAGGACGACGATATAATCATATGTGTCTTACAGAATTAATCGATAAGCGGACGAACTCATCAATAAAACATTGTTGGTTTTCCCCGACGTGGATGAATTCGTCAATACACTGTTCAGGACTTAAACGGAACACGATGTTCCACATCTGAATAAGGTCTGAACGAGAATTCACCCATGTAATCATTGTGCAAGTTGGGCATATCAACCGATCAAATTCGATTATTGTGCGTTGAACTGGTCCATAATTGATGCTCCATTGAAATCTCGTTGCAAGCTACCATTGTCGAAAATAATATTAGTATATCTTCCTCTATCGGCAAAATATGCTGAGTAAAATTAAAAATTTGCCTCTAAAATCGCAATGTCATTCTCCCAGTCATCTCCAGCTGATCCAGGGATGTTCAGTTTTTTCAATCGAGGATGCAAGTAAACATTTTTTATTTGAATTGGATAGACCGATTCAGACAGTAGTCTAGCCTTTCCAGCAGCTACTGACAGATCAACTCTTTGTTCACTAAGCAATCGGTGGGCTACGGTGAGAACATGAGTCTCGTCGATGATTGTTCCAGTGCAAAGATGCTTATTTAATTTTTGGACAGAGACAACATAATTGAATTGACCTTGTTGCGCGAGTTCACCAGTTTTAATACTGTGTACACCTGGTCCAGATTCAAGGGTGAATGTCATTAGAGGGTTCCAATTGATGAAAAATATTCACTGATCACAGAATAATTTTATCTCATGTCGATAAAGTAACTCACCATTTATTAAGAGAAGAGTCATCATTAAAAAATCGATCATCTTTGATTTTTTAAAAGTAAAAATAATAAATTTCAGAGAGTTTCTTGAGTGTTTCGAACATATGTAGACGAGGCTTTTCTTTCCATACGACTGACGTGGCGTTAGATATTGAAGTTTGTGGGAGGGAAATCAATTTTTATTCTTTGCTATGCCGTTAATGCTTGGCTCAAGATAAGAAAATATAATTCCACGAGTTTGAAGATTACCCTATTCATTTTCATTTACAGATTACCTCTATTCTTTTTTTTTGAAGGTGTCCGCATAATGAATAAATTCAAGCGAATTGAATGGTCTCAATATATAATCCAATTGAATATTCGAGATATTTGAATAGTTCAAGTGGTTCGTGTAATGTATGAGGCATAAAAATAACATTGAACGTTAATCTCATTTATACTATTTTGTTTACTATTTGTGCACACTTGTTACTTCCGTAAATGCCGGGCAAGGAAAGAGGGTGAAACGACCGATGTCGTGAGCTAAATAACCAAATAATACAAGTGGGTAACTGTTTGCTAGGGAATTTTAAATATCCCTAATTAATATACTAGGAATACTACAGTTCGAATTCTGCGAATAGTTCTAGGAATTCGATTAATTCGAAGAATTTTGATAATTGGGGTGCTTAACTCGAAAAATTTGAAAGTTTAAGTGATTCTATAACTGTGGTGAATCAGTCAAATGGGATAGGTCCAAAAACGTCATGCAAATTATTTGTAGAAACGGAAAATTTTTGGCGAAAAATATCCCTCAAATTGGTTAACAACGTTTCATATGAGAAACGGTTATCTACATATTGAGCAGTTGAAATCATTTTCTTTACACAAGATAATGGGAATTCATGAGACTGTTTTTTCAGGTGGCATCATAATTCTTCTACTACATCGCAATGTCAGAATTGATCTGGAATTCGTGAATTAGTGGAAAAAATATTGTGTTCTCAATTTATTCAACATAAATTCAAAGGAAGAATTTGAGGGATTTCATCAGTCCCTTCATGAAGACTCTCTCAATGAGTCTTTCTTATTCACAAGATGATTCTACGTACAATAATACAAATATTTTTTCGTCATCACTATGTATGTTCAGAGAAGTAGAATAATATTTTTGTTATGTACATCGTAAATGTATTATGTAAGATAAAAAATATCGTACATTGAATATATGTTGTGAATCTTTTTTTTTTAGTAAGAAAAATGTTATGTCCAACTTTTAACTTCAAATAAAACATGCCCAAGATTTTTTTTCATAAATCAGTCGATCATTCAAGAGTTTAGGGGGGTAAACACAGAATGAAGAGAAAAATTTGATTCTTTTAACAGAGATGAAACAAATTGTTTTGAATCATCTCAATTGTTTTCTAATTTTTCATCCCATCGGTTTTAAACTAATTAACGATAAAAATTGCGTCTTATACATGGACTCTTATGCATCAAACCTTCCTTAGCACAAGACTTTTGTTTTCACCTGAATTAGTAACAAAGGTCTCATGTTAAGATAGATTTGATGCGTAAGAGCCCATGTATACGACGCAATTTTGATCGTTAATTACTGTAAAACCAATCGAATGAAGAAATTAAAAAAAAAATTGAGGTGATTCAAACAATTTGTTTCATCCCTGTTATAAAAATCAAATTTTTCCCTTTATTCTGTGTTCACCCCCCAAACTCCTTCAATGATTCTAATTCATATTATTTATTGCGAATAACATTCAGATATTTTATTCGTGAAACTCCCTGAGAAAATCGATCTATTACAGCATTAATTAGATCAATAGTCAATTCATCAGAGAGTCTCATTCCGATGATGAATATGCACTTTATCGACTGGAGTACGAGCATTCTTTCGCACTTTGTTCTCAAATTTCTCAGATTTTTCTGCCGTATGTCAATGCCCCTTGCACGTATCTCCGAGAAAGTCAGTATGGATTTTCTTCAATATCTCCAGAGGTATTTTGCATTCTTCATGACGCAATGAAGGAAATAATTTTAAAGAAACTTTTATGTACATTATTCCATTAAAAACTCTTTATTCATCACTATGACGCAATAAATATTATCATACAAACTTCACGATGATCAAATGATTCTGGAGAATTCATTCAGAACATGGCAATACGTCTTCGCTGTTTATTTTTCTGATCAGCTTACAAAAAATATATATTACCTCATCAGTTTCGACAGGAGCGAATTATGAAGTGAGTGTAGTGACTGCAGTCTTCTCGCCAGTCACAGCAGAATGTATGAATTCTTTGTACGGATTTATCTCCAGAAAAACTGATTCCGCAGTTTTCTGATCACTTGATGGAAACGCCTTCACAAGAATTCCAACGAGCTTGCCTTCACAAATAAGTGGGTTACCATAGTCCTTCTGGAAAAGATGATGATCAAAAGAGTTTAATGAATAATTTTTTCCCAGCACATCCGTTGAAATCAGTTTTTCTTAAAAAAAAAAGATGATCCTTACAGAATCTGCAACTTTGATGAGATACTGATTTTTCGCACAAAATTGCGACGCAGTAATAGGCATTCCTTGAGATTTCAATGCCTCTTTGCAGCTTTCGGTTGTTGATATCTTCACAACAGCTTTCCTGAGTTTTTTAAACTTCGCCCCACTGCTATCTAGCTCAGTTTTCCAGTGAAATGAATTACAAATTAGTCCAGGAGTAACGTCCTGTGTATTCAAGTAGTTGAGCGGTTTGAGAGTCAGCTCAACCGGGACAGGTTTCGCAAGCTAATGTGAGGAAAAAAATTAGTGAATAATTAAATTTCAACTGAGGAAAGTGCAATACTTGCCACTAAAACAACGATATCGTGTTCTGTGTACCAATCTTTCCAATTATTTGTATACCACGATGTGTACTTATTATTATTCGTTTCAATATGATGAACTAATAGTTCACTTAGATCAGCATGAGCTTCTGATACTTCAGTGGATCCAGCGACTACTTTCAACTGAGCTATATCTTTTTCCCAGACACATTGTGCTGTAGTGAGGATGTGAGTTGCATCCAAAATAGATCCACCACATAAGTAGAATTCTTCATTCCAAATTGAGACAATATAGGGGAATTCATCCGGGTGAACATCAACTAGTCCCTCTGAAGATATTTCAATAATTTATAATTGATTTTTTTTGCTGAGACATGGAATAAACGAAGATGCTAACTTACCTGTAAGTACGTCATCAATGAACTCTGAGTACGCCGATGTCTCCAGAAAAGTGGAAGGAGTTATGCGTTCGTCATTCACTGTTTTTTTGTCAGCAAATCCAACAATTTGATCGTCACAAATAATGGGACTACCAAGATTTTCCTACGAAGGAAATTGATGGTTTAGAATATTACATATATTGGATAATGATATATGTGTCTTACAGAACCAATCAATAAGTGCTCGAACTCATCAAGAAAACAATGCTGATTTTCCCCGACATGAATGAACTTGCCAATACACACTTGAGGATCTACACGGATTACAATAATCCATATCTGATCCAGAGCTGTTCGAGAATTTTTCCATGTAATCATTGTGCAAATTTGACATTTCGACCAGTCTAATTTTGTTGTCGTGCGTTTAACTGGCATGATATCTCGACTCGGCTGAAATCTCTCTTCGAGCTACCATCGTCAATCATAATATTAGAATAACTTCTTCTAGTGGTGAAATCTACTGCATAAAACTTCAAATTTACCTCTATGATTGCCATGTCATTCTCCCAATCTTCTCCAGCTGATCCAGAAATGTTTAGTTTTTTCAATTGAGGGTGTAAGTAAACTTTCTTGACTCGAATAGGATGGCCGGATTCAGGCAGTAGCTTAACTGCTCCAGCAACTACTGACAATTCACCTCTAAATGCATCGAGGAACAGGTGAGCTATGGTTAGAATATGAGTCTTGTCGATGATTGTTCCAGTGCAAAGATGAACATTCGATTCTCGAATAGAGACAACATATTTGAATTGACCTTGTGTTGCAAGTTCGCCATCAATAATACTGTGGACACCTGGTGCAGATTCAGGTTTTAATATTATAAGAGAGTTCCAGTCGATGAAGAGAACTCATCAATCACCCAATAAATTCAACTTATTTCGTTAAATTAACTCACCATTCATTAAAAGAAGAATAATCAGTAAAAAATCGATCATTCCGGATTTTTTAGAAGAAATAATTCCAGAACGCTCCTTCACTGTTTCAAACATATGGAGACAACGTTTTTTTCTGAGCTTCTTCGATACAACTGATGTGGCGTCAGATAATGAATTTCGTGGGAGGGAAATAAAAACCGATTTTTTAGTTATGCTGTCAAAATTCTGATCGAGATAAGAAAATGTAATTCCATAGGTTTAATGGTTTCTCTATTCATTGTCATTTACAAATCATTTCCATTTTTTTTGAGCGTGCGAATAATGAGTTATTCTGATCGAATTAAATAATATTATTAAATTCGAAATTTGAATCAAATATTCGACATATTTGAATGGTGTAAGTAGGTCGAATCATGCGAGAATAGTTCTATGTACTAAATTAGTTTGGATAATTTTGTTAATTAAATTGCTTAACTCGAATGATGTGGAAGTTTTAGTAATTCGATAGCTGTGGTGAATGGATGAAATAGGATAGCTCTAAAAACTTCATGCAGATTATTTGAAGTACGAAAATTTGTCTACGAAAAAGATTCCTCAAATTTTCTCACATTGTTTCATGCTAGAAACGGTTATCTACATGGTGAACAGTTAGAATAATTTTGTTTGCACAAGATAATAAAAAGTCATGAGTAAATTTTTCAGGCGGCATCAATTCTTTTTCTACATTGAAAGATCAGAACTTATTTCTAATTCGTGAATTACTGAGGAGAAATCCGTATTTTTATACAATTTTTTCTATATCAATTGACTGATGAATCCCAAACAAATGTTTGCAAAAAATAAAACTCACATTCAAGATCTTTAGAAACTAACTCCAAAGGAGAATTAGTTGTCTATTCTGCGTGGCTCATGAAAAACAAATAGAGCTTATGGTAATGGGGAGTAGAGTTCAGCCACCTCAAAATAGAAAAATTCAACAGTTTTACTCCGAATTTTTTTATCTCATTAAAGCGATAGCTTGTTTCAACTGTCGCATTGAGTTTAGTGATAAAAAATTTGATTTTATGAAATTTTAAAATAAGTTTGTTGAGTAGTTTGTTTTGAGTTAAAAGGCTTCAAGTAATCAATTGTTCTCAACAAATCAATGAATAATTTTCAACAGTTCTCAAAATTCAGTTTCAGAAATAATATAAGAATGATAATTTGATTTGAATAGAGTAGATTACGAATGTTTTCATTGAATAAAGGGAGAGGGAACTTTATGAGAGGTGAAGAAGTAATGAAAATGATCGATATTCTCTCGACAAAGACAGTTGATGAGAAACACTAAGAAAAACAGAGACCAGTGGTGTTAGGGAAATGGTAAATTTGGTAAATCAAATACAGTTGTCTACAGTAATACATCCAAACCTGTGTGTTTTGTGTTACAGGGTTGTTGCCACCATTGTGTGTAATTTTTTTTGCATATTTCACCTTAAGCTGAGTATTCTCGATTTTTCATTCAGTCTGTATTAAATTTATTGAGGTTTTTCTTTCGCTCTTTTCTGTTTTTCATTCGTATGAGGCAAATTTAGATTGATATTGTTCCACGCGATGTATACAAGTTATTGCCAGAAGGAAAAAAGTACATTCTTGAAATCAGAATGTGCATAAAGTACTCATTTTCGTGATAATATGAAAAATTCAATGCCCAATAGAGGTGGGTGGAGTTTGAGTCAATAGAATCTTCAACAAAAATCCCAAGTATTATAAAAAATAAAAAATATTGTACATTAAATATATATCGTGAATCCTCTGATTTTTCGAATGAAAAGAAAATAATATTAAGAATAACGTTCATGTATTCGTTTCCTTAAACTTCCTGAGGAAATCGATTTATTACAGTATCAATTGAATCAATAACCAAGTTTTCAGAGAGCCTCATTTCACATGATAAAAACACTCAAAGAAAAAGATACTACTGTCAAGTATACTTAGATACTCAGCAGGAGTCTACTCACCAGAAGTATAAAAAAATACTAGAGATGAGTCTCATATAAATACTGATAATTAGTATAGTTCTTACGCATGAAGTATAGAAAAAAAAGTCTAGTATAGAAAAAACTTGTATCAAATATATTAAATACTCCCTTCGAGTATATAAAATTCTTCCAATTAGTATTTCGCGATACTTGACACAAGTATCTTTCAGACATTATGCAAGTATCGCATGAAACTTGATAGAATATTTTGCTGAACCTGGCACATGTTTCTTTATTGATATTGTTACAAGTATTTTTTATACTTGTCAAGAGCATTTTTCATACTTGTCACAAGTTCTGTATATACTCTCCATGAGTATTGTTTGATTATCTATATGATACGCTACAAAAATGAATGCTGTAGCGTTAATCGATATTCAGAGGGATTTTCAAGATGACTGTACGAGTTGTTCGTACAGTATGCCATTTCTAACTAGCCTTAATCATCTTCCCACTCTTCGGATGTCGAAGTTCTACTGTAATTTGTAATAACGATAAAATTAATGATCGGTAATAACGCATTACCGAATGCCTCAGAAGAGCTTTCTTCTACGGAAACGAACTCTTTCAACTTTTGTTATTCGTTCAAGACTGGATTAATGATGGACAATTTTTAATGGATCCTGTGAAATCGATTTTTTTTTCTTCTAAAAATCGTTGTTTTGGGCCATTTTAAAAAACTCGAGCAATCGATTTTTCGATTCGTTTTTCAGAAGAATTGTATCGTTTTTTTTGTTCGAAAAAAGATAATAAAGAAAGAGGATTCATTGCCCCTTAAACTAAAAAACTGGTGAAACGGAACTGTCGAATGATATGCGATATCTCTAATCCAATGTGATATATCGCATCGACTACTCGAATGTTTGCAATCGATCGATTGCTGCTGTTCTTCCCTCCAAATTGAAATAGATGCAACGGAACTATGGGATGTTATGCGATATCTCGAATCTAATTCGAGATATCCCAACTATTGGTCAATATTGAAAATTATCGATCAAAGGTAATCGTGATCTTTTTTTTTTGTTGGAAAAGAACAATGCGGCGATTTTCACGTTTTGATCTGTTTTCTTATTGAGGAAATCGATTCTCAAAAGATCGTATTTTCTGAAGATCGATTCTTCGAGAATCTATTTTTCCCAGAGATTACTGATCACTAGACTAGATTCAATATACCATCCCTAAGTGAAGCACTGAACATAAGTATTTTTGATATATGACGCAAGTGTTCCATACTCCTGTCAAATATGAAAAATACTTACAATGAGTGTATTTTCATACTTCTACAAAGTATGAAATATATACTTAGTCCTGGTATAAAAGATACTTGAATCAAGTATCTTTATTAATACTATGAGTAACTGCTCTAGAGGCTCAGTTAGACTTGTCAGGAGTATTAAAATGATGCTTATCCAAGTGAAGATAAGATACTTGATGACAAGTACCTTTTATACTAGGACTGCGTCTATTTTAGGCTTATCCCAAGTAGTTCGCCTATAAAGTTGATATACTTCTGAGGGGACTACTCACTTCTACTGATGAGTATAAAAAACCACTCGTATAATTCATACTCGACAGTAGTATACTTCATTTTCAGTGATATAAGCATTTTGTCGACTGGAGACAAGTATTTTTGTCACTATGTGGTATCTCGATGCCTCTCGCGCGTATCTCAAAGAAAGTCAATACATATAGATTTTTTTCCCAATATATCGAAAAAAAATTTGCTTTTGCCATGAAACAATGAAGGAAATAATTGTAAAGGAACTCTTATTGTTCAACTATTCCATTAAAAAGTTTTTATTCATCAATATGATACAATGAATGATATCCTAAAAACTTCACGATAATCAAATGATTTTAATTAATTATCTCTGAACATAGGGAAGAATTTTTTCCATTTATTTTTTTTGGTAGTACTGGTAGTAATATTGGGAGTAGTACTGGGAGTAGTACTGGAAATGGCACCTGGAGTAGTATTAGATGTAGTACTCAGAGAAGTACTGAGAGTGGTACTGAGAGTGGTGCTGGGAGTCGTGCTGGGAGTGGTACTGGGATTGGTACTGGGATTGGTGCTGAGAGTGGTACTCACAGTAGAAATGGGAGTAATACTGGGAGTAGTACTGGGAGTAGTACTGGAAATAGTACCTGGAATAGTATTGGATGTAGTACTCAGAGTAGTACTGAGAGTGGTACTGAGAGTGGTACTGAGAGTGGTGCTGGGAGTCGTGCTGGGAGTCGTGCTGGGAGTGGTACTGGGATTGGTGCTGAGAGTGGTACTCACAGTAGAAATGGGAGTAATACTGGGAGTGGTACTGGGAGAGGTATTGGGAATGATACTGGGAGTGGTACTGAAAGTAGTGCTGGGAGTAGTACTGGGAGTAGTGATTGTAGTCTTCTCACCAGTTAGGGCAGAGCCTATGAATTCTTTGTACAGATTTATCGGCAAAAAGACCATCTCCGAAGTTGACTTTCCACTTGATGGGAAAGTCTTCACAAGAAATCCACCGAGCTTACCTTCACAAATCAGTGGAGTACCACTGTCTCCCTGGAAGAGATAATGATTGAAAGAGTTTAATGATCAATTTATCTTCAGACATTCATTGAAATCAATTCTTCTTAATAAAATGAAAAAGAAAATCCTTACAGTATCTGCGACTTTGATGTGATACTGATTTTTTGCACAAAATTGTCCCGCAGTAACAGGCATTCCTAGAGCCTCTAATGCCCTTTTGCAGGTTCCGGCGGTTGATATTTTCACAGGAGCTTTCCTGAGTTTTTTAAACTCCGCACCAATGCTATCTAGCTCAGTTTTCCAGAGGAGTGAGTTACAAAGTAGTCCAGGAGAAACATTCATTGTATTTAGGTAGTCGAGAGGTTTGAGAGCGAGTTCATACGGGAGAGATTCTGCAAGCTAATGTGAAGAATAAAATCCGAAAATAATTCATTCTCAACTGAGGAGAATGGGATACCTACCACTAGAACAGCAATATCGTGTTCTGTATACCAATCCTTCCAATTTTCCGTATACCACGATTTGTACGCATCATTTTTTTCAATATGATGAACTGATCGCCCATTTAATTGAACATAAGTTGCCGACACTTCAGTTAATTCAGTAAGTACTTTCAATAGAGCTGGGTCTTTCTCCCAGACACAGTGTGCTGTAGTGAGGATGTGAGTTTCATCCAAAATAGATCCACCACATAAGTAGTCTTCGTCATGCCAAATTGAAACGATATATGGGAATTCTTTCGGAGTTCCTTCATTTATCGATTGCACATCAACCAGTCCCTCTAAAGATATTTCGATAATTTATAGTTGATTATTTTTACTGAGATATGGAATAATTGAAGATGCTAACTCACTAGTAAGTACGTCATGAATGAACTCCGAGTACGCAAATGTTTCCAGAAAAACTGAAGGATTTCCCGGTGATCTATTCACTGCTTTTCTGACAACCAATCCAACCATTGAGTTGTCACAAACAATAGGACCACCAAGATCTGCCTACGAGAAAAATTGATTATTCAGTCAATGACATATTATATTGTTGCATCAGAGACCGAGTGGCGTAAGTGTTATGCTGATGTGTAAACGCCACTTTATTTCGGAGGTGACTGTATGTAATAATATATTTATCTTACAGAACTAATTGATAATTGGTAGGACTCATCAATGAAACATTGTTGATTTTTTCCGATGGGAATTCTGAAATCGTCAATGCACAGTTGCTCATCCATACTCAACACAATATTCCATATCTGAGCTGGAACTTGCCGAGCATCGTCCCATGTAATCATTGTACAAATTGGACAGTATAACTCCGCAAACCCTACTGTCGTGAGGGGAGCTGATCCATAATCGTTACTCCACTGAAATTTCTCTGCAAGCTATAATTGTCAATAATAATATTAGAATATCTTTCTCTACGCGTCAAATATGCTCAGTGAAATCAGAAACTTGCCTCTATGATCGCAATATCATTTTCCCAGTCTTCTCCACCTGATTGAGGGTGTTCTAGTTGTTTTAAGGCAGGATGTAGGTTAATTCTCTTAATTCCTATTCGTTGGCCGGACTCAGGCTGTAGCTTAGTTGTTCCAGCAACTACTGACAGTTCACCTCTAAATGCACCAAGGAACAGGTGGGCTCCGCTGAGAACATGAGTCTCGTCGATGATTGTTCCAGTGCAAAGATGCTTATTCGATTTTTGGATGGAGACAACATATTTGAATTGACCTTGTGTTGCAAGTTCACCATCAATAACACTGTGGACACCTGGTGCAGGTTCAAGGGTCAATATTATTAGAAATTTCCAATTGATAAAGAATTTTCATTGCAGCTGCCACGACTAATTTCTTGGCAGAAATCCATGGACATACGTCAGTCTGTACTTGCCATCAGCATTTCGTAGAAATTCTATAGACGATAACATTGTGGACAAATCGTCTACAGTCATTTTATATATGTAATCAATTACTTTATAATTTAGTGAAATTATTGAACCCAAAAGCAAATTATATTATTTCACACGCAACAAATTTTCTTCTATTTATCTATAAAACCCAAAAAAAAATGAAGATGAATTATTTTATTTTGAATTGAAAGAATTTCCTTTCATTAATTCCTTATGTCATATGCGAAAATTTATCATAAAAGTCCAACCAAGCTTCTTGAACATATCAAGCATAATCGTATGGGAATTTGCCAAAATAAGAGACGCCTATTGAACCAATTATCAATTTGTACAATAAGTTGAAGGTGCATACAATATTTTCGACGTATGCAATAATATTAAGTGAGATTATTAAAACACATTACGACTTCGAAAAAATAAATCAGTAACAGTTTTCCTTGTCATTAGAATCGAATTATAACGTTGTCATCACGTGAAATATTCTTATTCATATATTTTAAACAATTCAAATATCTTCAATCAATGATAATAATAGAGAATCAGCAGCAGCCTTACTGCTTCAGCGTAATCTGACAGCTCCACTATTCATGCAATATCGATTATCCTGCCAATCAGATTGGCAGAAAATTTCCGAATGAAATTTTATAACTAGTAAATTATCGTTTACAATAAAATGAAAAAAATTGAAATTCTCAATAAATTCTCCTTTATAGTAATAAATCAATTGAAAATGTAGAAAAAGTGCTCCCATTATCGAAAACACAATTTTCTAAATCACGTTTAGTAATCCTACGCTGAAATTTCAAAATCTAGGAATTGAGAGTCGTGCATTAAAAAACTCTTATCACTCTTTCAACTATCAGATCAAAATGATGATGGGCTTACTTCATAAGAAAAATTCTCTACTTTCAGATGATTAATTCAGATATATTTGCGTTCTCAGGGAGAAATCAAGAAAAATCCGGATGGAATTTTTTATCTAAATCATGGCACTTCCGCCCTTTCGTTTTTATAATTTCTTCATCTGATATGAGAATTTTTGGAGTTCTGTCTCCTTGTTTTTCGAAATTTTTATCTCAATTATGCAGGGACCGAGAGCGTGTTCTATTTTCGTTTTCGTTCTTCGATCAAAGAACGAAACGAAATAGGAACGTAATTCACATGAACGAAATTGCGAACTAAATTCGAATAACGTTATTCGGGAGATCGAAAATGTGAACGAAATTCCGAATAACGTTATTCGGAAGAACGAAAATGAGACCGAAATTCCGAATAACGTTATTCAGAAAACCGAAAACGGAAACGAAAATACCCACGCGAACGAAATTCAGAACGAAAATACCCAAAGAACGAAATGAATTTCGGTCCTGAGAACGAAATTGAATTCCGTTCCCGAGAACGAAAATAATTTCATTATTTGGGTAGTTTTGTTCTTTTTCTCCATTATAAGGACGGATATTTCCGCATCGCGTTTTTTTCCAGACTTGACGGAAATAAATAACATACAAATACATATGATTGCTATAAATTATAATCCACTTAAGAAATTTTTTGTGAGTTTTTCGACATAGACAATTTGCTAAATTCCCGAGCTCGAGATGATTGCCCAAATTCTTATAGAAAAGAGGATAATTTGAAGAACTACCCTATAAATCTCTACAGTACCTCATTAAGCAATTTTTTAAAATTAATTGTATATTTTGTAATAGCTCCTATCGGTTTTATTTTTTGCAAAATAAGTTGTTGATGAGAATACAACGATCAACGTAATTATTTCGAATATGTTAGTGCTCGAATCATATCATTCAAAACTAACCGATATTCAATTATTTTGGTCAAAAATTATGAAAAAGTATTACTGGCTTTCGTAATTCGAAAATATTTATTATATTGTCGCCTTAGAAACAAAGTTTATAATGCAGTACATTGAGCTGAGATGCAAGTCTCTCGAAGTTTCTCATTGCTCATATTTTTGTTATAATGATTTTTTTTTCTTTATCTCGGAAACGATCTCACCTTTCATTTAAAATCGGTCCCAGGTCGCTACGACCAATAGAACCAGAGATATTTCCATAAAACAGAATTTGCTCAAAAATCGAAAGGTTTTTTACCCCTCAAAAATGACAAAAAATATCGAATTCTCAAAAAATGACAAAAAACCAATTCTGGTACATATTTCTCGACGAACATTTTCTCAGCTTTCCGATGGAATCATTAAAAGAAATCTATCTCCAATATTTTCATTCATTTAAGGATTTTTTCATAATATATGCATAAAAACTCAAATGTGTCCATTTCACCCCTCATGTCCGCATCGCCTCACCTTCCCCGATATTTAAATAATAATTTTTTTTTGTACGTCCTGGAATTTTTATTTTTAGTCAGGGAAAAATCAGGGAATTTTGAAATGAGTTTTCAGTCGCCACCCTGAGGATGACGCAATTGAGGATAAAATTAATAATAGAGCGTATGTGCAGAACATACTCTCCTTTATTATTATCACAATGTGCAAACCTTAAAAATATTTAAAATCAAACAGGCGCGTTGAGGGAGATACGCCTTTATATATTAATAATTGGACTTACGCCTTGCGTGTGTTATTTGAAAAAAAAGCGCTCTCAATGATCGGAAGTGTCGCGAATAATCGATGGAGGGAAAAAAAATTACGCCCTTTGGTTATTAAAAAAATTAAAAATGGAAAAAGTGGCACTTACGCCCTTTTGATTCTAGGTCGACGATATTTGATTATCTTTCTTGATCTTGAACAAAATTGTGATGCAGAAATTTTCTATTCTGCTGCGGAAATTTGGAATAGAAATAACCGCAGAACGAAAATGAATTTCGATCCCGAGAACGAAATTGAATTTCGTTCTTTGGGGAAGGGAGAAAAATACTCAAAGAACGAAAATGAATTTCGTTCCCGAGAACGAAATTAATTTCGTTCTTCGCCTATTTTTGTTTTCGGTTTCGTACTCCTGAATAACGTTATTCGGAATTTCGTTCTCAATTTCGTTCTTCGAATAACGTTATTCCGAATTTCGTTCACATTTTCGCTCTCCCGAATAACGTTATTCGAATTTCGTTCCCATTTTCGTTCTCCCGAATAACGTAACTCTGAATTTCGTTCACAATATCGTTCTCTTGAATAACGTTATTCCGAATTTCGTTCGCCATTTCATTCCTATCTTTTTTCGTTCTTGGGAACGAAAACGAAAATAACGCGTTTTTTTTCGTTCTCCGCAAAGTTCTCGGTCCCTGCAATTATGACAGTCTCTTTGTTTTTATAGTTTTTCCATTAAATTATTTTTTGGACTTGCACTCCTTTGCCATTATAAATTCAAAAGAACAAAAAAACGTAAGTGCTGGAGATACGTCTCTTTGTTCGTAGTGGATGGTATTAATGCATATGTGTTATCATTTTTCTTTCCACGATTATTGCATGAAATGCCCAGGGAAACCTACTGGAGCAGGAAAAACATACGCCACCTGGTTTTTTTGGAAAATAAATGGAGAGAATGGTAATTTATGCCGCCTTGTCACTAACCCTCTCACCTGAAAGGCGTTTCCCCCACTCTTTTCTCGTCCGCGGAGAAAGGGGACTCCGTCCAGTCACGTTCACTGGCGGCAGAGACGTATATATGGAAGAAATAAGGTAGTCTCCCGTTAGGGGGCATATCCAGTCTAAAACCTAACCTAGAAATTTAAAAGAAAAAGAGAAGATATGGCACTTGCCCCTACATGGGGATATAGCCAAAAGGAATAAGAAGAATAAGAAGACGTATATATGGGGTGCTAAGAAGAAAACAATTTTCTTTTCTATTTACTATCACTAAATGAACACTCTAAACTATCACTAGAATAATTTAAATTTTGATTCTTCATTGCAATGCACGTTATTGATAAAAATTTGAATATTAACTTCCTATTTTGAATTGCGTAAACCACGCGAAACGTGTTCGGTCCTGCTCGAGCACGTTGCAAGCATAGAAGGGTAGTGGTGGGGGCGAGTGGGCTCACGCGATTGGCCATCCCCACTCCGACCGCCCGAGTACGAGTTAGGCCGACTTTCAGGTTAGAGGGCTAAGGTGATGATATTCATCTCCCCGGATAATAATCTGAGCTGATTGTTATCAATTTCAAGAATGTACATATATGCTATTTTGGGCCACTTGAAAGTATACAGCTATATCCTTCTCATAAATTAATCCTCTCAGTAAAATTTCAATTAACGCATATAATGGCATGTAAAGGAGGCAAATGAACTCTGTCCGGCTCGTCACACACATCATCCATGGAAATGAATTACACAATTGCCAAATTTGCCATCATGAAAATCGGCCAAAATCGAATTCGAAGAGGTGTCATCTATTGGTTTCACTTGAATTGCCAGCAGAGTCCTCCATTTAATATGGCGTGCGCATGTACATGAATACTTCACATCCGCCATTGAAAACTCTTTTAATTTTAGCAGGCATTCGCATCCCTATTGAAACTCGATGCTCTCAGTTTCACAATGAGAGAGAGGAGGCCTCGATAAGTGTAAAATTTCGAGAATGGAGACCCAATAACGCTAGCAGTTAGGCAGGTTTTACTAGATAGAGAAATCCCACTGTAACACAATGCACGTGGCAAAAAGTATATATAACATATGAGATGGAAAGGATAGAAATAATTCTCCCTCTCTTTTCCCACTAAACTGCCGATTGGAATGGGAGAAGGGGGAGCATTTCACTTTTTCGTCTAATTCAGGCCAATTTGCCCTATCGTGCCTAAAGAAATTTTACGAAGGAAACCATTATGTTTCTCTATTTGAGAATTTTCCAGGAAGTATCAAACTCTTTTCAACAAAAAATTATAATTTTTTTCAGTATTTTCTCAAATTGAACTCCAGCAGCCTTCCTTCAACCGAATAGTTTCTTGAAAATCAGTCGTCAGTCTTCCAGAAGTGACGATCGCCATATGTAAAATAACTGTGGACAACTTGTCCATGGTGTTACCAGCCATGGGATTTTTGTGAAATACTGATGGCAGGTACTATACCATGCCATACCATGGTAGGGACATGACATATGTCCATAGATTTGTGCCATGGGATTAGTCATGACAGTTGCAATAAAAATTTCTATACGTAATATCACCCAATGAATTCATCAACTGATTCCATTGCATTGACTTACCATCCATCAAGAGAATCGTTATTAGTAAGAAATCGATCATCCTGGATTTTTTTACCGCAAAAATGATATTAAAAAGGTTTTCACTGTCTTAAACATATGGACACAAACTTCTTTCTAAGAATTTTTGATAGAACTGAGCTGGCATTAGATAATAAACTCCGTGGCAAGGAAATAAAATTTTTATTCCCGTTAGCTAGCAAATATGCGGCTCAAGATAAGAAAATTTTAAACCACAGTTTAAAAATTTCCCCACTCATTTTTATTCACAGATTACCTTCATTTTTTTGTCTTCAGGGATGTGCGTATAATATAATTCCATTCGAAACTCGAATTAAATATTTAAAATATTTAAATATTTGAATAGTGTAAGTAGCTCGAATTATGCGATGAGTTGTATTGATTCGATTAGTTTAGATAATTTAGTTCATGGAGGAATAACTCGAGTAATTTGGAAGTTTAATCAATTTGATAGTCGTAGTGAATCAGTAAAGTAGAATAGGTTCAAGATGGGAAATTCTTTAACACATCTCACATCGTTCCATATTAGAAACCGTTATTTACATGTTTAAACAGTTGGCATGATTCTCCTTTACACAGAGATAACGAAAATTTATGAGAATGTTTTTCAGATGACGTCATAATTGTTTGTCTAAATCGAAAGATCATAATGTATTTCTACCCTGGTGGATCCGTTGTTGCGCTTTTCATTATTGGTTGTGTACCCATATCGATATGTCCATTTAGTTGATCTTTCATCGGTCAATGGTCGATATGAATTCTGAAATCTTTGAAAAACAAAAATCATTGACTGCCAATCACCGCCTGTGTGAGCCGATTTATTTCCATTTTTAAAAAAAATTCAGAATTTGTATTGACCAGTGATCGATGGAAGATCGATTGAGCAAACATATCGATATAGGTAATCGATGGGTCCGCCAGGGTAATTCGCAAATTACTGTGAAGAAATCTCTGATTTCATAGATATTCATTCATATCAATTGACTGATTAATGCCAAATAAATTTATGCAGAATATCTTCCAAAGAAGATTGAGAGTCTCTTCCACGCGTCTCATGAAAAAAATTTCATAGCTTTTCCTCATCATGATACACAAGAAATTATTACAACTAATCAACACGTGGATATGTTACTGAGGTCATTTGAATTATAAAACATTTACCAATACAAGTTCTATTTGATTACTATTTTTCCAAATCATTGAACATTTTTGAGCTTAATAATCTAGATTATTAGGGTATAATTATATTTTGAGGATGTTCTGCTCGTATTGTGAGCGGTGGTTGTGTGGCATGAGAGAGGCAGTATTCCAACTCCTGAGTATGAAAAAATGAGCTTTTCAAATCCTCATTAAGATTAAATTGGGGGACTTGTGGCATTTTCGAACTTCCAAATACTATATCATTATCATTACTTTCCATAAAAAAATATTAATTTGAAAAAAAATTGGTTTTGGAATTATCCTGTGAATTTCACATAAGAACACGTGTTAAGCGATAGTTCGAAAAAAATCATAATATTTTCATAGGGGTCTGAAAAATTCAAGATTCTGGATACAGATTTTTCTAACATATTGAAGAACCTTGGAAAGAAACTTCATTGAATTCTTATATTTTTTTATTTTCTGAAAATGCCGACAGAACATCCTCAAATTTTTCATTTGAAATAGAATCATGAACGTTGTAATACATGTCTCCAACTTTGGAATTACAATTTATAAAGGAAAAAATTATGATTCATTCATAGCAAAACGTATGAAGTCTTTGTACGGATGTAACCACAAAAAAATTGCTATCGAAGGTGACTGATCATCCAATGGAAAAGCCCTCACAAGAATCCCGACTGGTTGGCCTTCACTAATAATTGGGTCACCACAGTCTCTCTGAAAGAGTTAATGACGAAGAAAGTTCAATCATTTAATCTTTTTCTCGGGCATTTGTTGAAATCAGTCCTTAATTTAAAAAAAGGTGATCCTCACATAATCTGCAGTTTTGATGTAATACGGATTTCTTGCACAAAATTGAAACGCAGTCAGAGCCATTTCTTGAGACTCTAACATGCTTTTGCAAATTTCATTGGTTGATATCTTAACACGAGCTTTCTTCAGTTTCATCGTCTTCATTCCACTTCTATTTCTGCTATTTCTCCAGTGGAATGAGTTACAAGATAGCCCAGGAGAAAAATCCCTTATATTCTCATAGTCGAGTGTATGGAAAGTCAATGCAAACATGACAGGTTCCGCAAGCTAATAAGAGAAATGAAATCAGAGAATAATTGATTTTCAATTAGGTAGAGGAGAATATTTACCACTACAACAGCGATATCGTGTTCTGTGTACCAATAGTTTCTTTCAATCAAGAAACGCATTCTGTACGACGTATGAAATATAATATCATGAACTGATAGCCCTTCTAATGCAACATGCTGTCGTGATACTTCAAGGTATCCCGCAACTACTTTCAATTGAGCTTGTTGAAAACCCCAAACACAGTGTGCTGCAGTGAGAATATGAGTTGCATCCAGAATAGATCCACCACATATATACTTATTGTCATGCCAAATTGAGACGATATATGGAAATTCTGCAGGGCCAACATCAACTAATCCCTCTAAACATATTTCGATAATTTGCAATTGATTATTATTCATTGAAACATGGAACAATCGAAGATGCTAACTCACCAGCAAGTACATCGTGAATGAAGTCGAAGTACGTCAATGTCTTCAGAAAGGTTGAAGGAGTTCCTTCTACTTCATTATCTGCTTTTTTTGCAACAAATCCAACCATCAAATTGTTGCAAATAATGGGACTACCAAGATCTTTCTGCGAGGAGGATTAATTGATTAATGAAAAAATAATTTCTATTGAAATGTCAGAGTTTGCAATAATTTGGCTCACAGAAGTAATCAATAAACTGTTCAGCAAATCAGAAAAACATTTCTGATTTCTCAGGACAGTAATGTTTCGTTCATGACAACGTTCATCAGAACTGCCGTCGACAAAATCCCACGTTTGAGCTAGTAGATCTTCATATTTCTGCTGGGAATTTCTCCAGTAAATCATTATGCAATCTGGACATAACATCCAATTAATTTCTTCTTTCATGAATTGGACTGGTCCATAATAGGTACTCCACTGAAATCCTTTTGCAAGCTATCATTGTCAATGATAAAATCAATATATTTCGTTCCACGATGGAAATATGATGAGTAAACCTGAAAATTTACCTTTATGATCGCAATATCATCCTCCCAGTAATCTTCAACTCCAGGGGTGTCTATTCTCTCCAATCTAGGATGCAAGTAAATTCCTTCTACTGCAATCGTAGGGGCAAATGGATGCATTATCATAATCTTTCCAGCTACGACTGATAGCTGAGTTTTGTATTTCCCAATGAGCACGTGGGCTATTGTCAGAATATGAGTCTCATCGATTATTGTTCCAGTGCACAAATGAACATTAGATAGTCGTATAGAGACAACATAGTGGAATTGTCCTGGTTCTGCATGGAAACCACTTTTCACCTTGTGCGCACCTGGTGCAGATTCAGGAGTGAATATTATTGTAGAATTTCAACTGATGAATAATACTCACTGACCACCCAATGAATTCAACTTATTTCGTTAAACTAACTCACCATTCATTAAGAGAAGAATGATCAGTAACAAATCAATCTTTCCGAATTTCTTAACCACAAAAATGATTTTAAAAAATTTCTTCACTGTCTCAAACATATTGAGTGAGCTTCTTTCTGAGCCTTATCAATACAACTGACGTGGCGTCGGGTAATGTGCATCGTGGAAGGATAATAAAATTTTCATTTCTGTTTAACGTAACTATTTGGTTGGAGATAGTACAGAAAATATTCAGACTTTTTTCCTTTAATCTCAAGCTCTAATGCATTCATAATAATTCCTCTTGCAATGTAATTACACAAATTCGAAAACCATCCAGTTTATTTTCATAGAATATCTAAGTTTGGCACATTTCTCTACTCTAGAACGCTTCCGAATGTATCCCGAAAAAATAGCCCATGGAAAAAACAGACCGGAAAAATAGCCAATGGAAGAAAAAGACAAAAAAAAATAGTCTATACATAAAATCAAAAGTGTATTTCTGAATTTATTTCTCAATTAACTCACCCACATCGACCATATTAACCACCCACCCACTGTGAATAATAATATTGGATATATTTTCCTTGTCTATTTTTCCGGTCTGTTTTTTCCATGGGCTATTTTTTCCTACATTCTTCCGAATAACTTCGACAATACTCGTATACTGAAGCAAGCGTCGGCTGTACGTGATTGGTTTGCTATAAGCATTGCAAGAAAGAGCACGCTCAGTCAGAATAAATTAAATTTTTTATTCAAGTACAGAAAACTCATTAATTGAAACTACCTCAATTTTATTCCGTAACTTTCTCACACCTCTCTATCATAACAATTTCCATTTACAAATTACCATGTTATCAGGATTCCTCAGAATACATTTTCGTTATTCTTTTAAAATCACCATACGAAGAAGAGGTATGTGTTACCTCATCAGTTTCTGCTTACAGAATATAGTTATAAACATCGTGATACATGTTGTTTTTAGCCAGTAAAGTAAATAAAAAGTCCAACCAAAGGTGACAGGTGCTGCGAGCTAATGTGAAGGATAATATAGAATTTTTTTTTCGATGGATGAAGTTGAACATTTAATTGGAAGGAACAAAAGTCTTTGAAGAGCTCAACCATACAAGATTGTACTAAAATACTTGCCATTAGAACAGCGATATCATTCTTCATATACCAATCGCTCCCTGCTGCTGATTCTATTTTCTTCGGTGGATGAAATATAATATCATGAACCGACAGCCATTGCATTGTAGAATCCGCTTACGATGCTCGAGCATATTCAGAAGCTACTCTCAAATTAGTTTTGTCTTTGGGCATAACACGATGTTCTGCAGTGAGGATATGAGTTGCATCCAAAATTAATCCACCACATAGAAAGTGGATATCATGCCAAATTGAATCGACAAACGGAACTTCAGTAGGACGTACACCCTTTTCTGCATTTGTAAGTACGGTCTTGATGAATTTTGAGTGAGCCATTGTATTTAGAAGAGTTGGGGGAGAGCCAGTGACTCTATTGTCGGTTCCTTTAGCAACAAATCCAATCATCATATCACCACAAACAATGGAGCTACCAAAATCACCCCAGAGAAAGAAGAATTAATTGATGAGGAGAATTGATCCACAGAAATTATTTATTAGAGCTGCAGATAATTCGTCTCACAGAAGTTATCAAAGAGGTTTGCAACAGATTAGCGAAACATTGTTCATTTTGTAGGACGTAAACACCCGACTGGAGACATTTTGCTTCACTCGTAGTGTAAACAAAATTCCACATCTGAGTTATGGTGTTCCTGCTATCATCTTCAGAATACTGCCATGAAATCATTACACAATCAGGACATGACAATAAATTAGCTTCTCCTTTCACAAATTGAACTGGTCCATAATTGCTATTCCAGTTAAGCCTCTCTGTGAGCTAATTGTCACTAATAATGTCAGAATTACCATCTTTACTGTAAATATATGCTGAGTGGAACTACAAAATTACCCGCAAAATCGCAATATCGTTCACCCAGTAATCTTCAACCAGTTCTCCAGCGGTGTCTGATATTCGAAATTCAAGATGAGGAAAAAATTTGCACGCTGGAATCGAGCGAAAGAATAGATGAATCACCACAGACATTCAAGTACATCTTAGATATAGGTTTACCAATGAACACGTGCAATATCATGAGAATATGAGTCTCATCGATAATTGTTCCAGTGCACAAATGAACATCAGATATTTGTATGGAGACAACATACTTGAAATTACCTTGCTTCGCAGGAAAGCCAGTATTGATATTGTGTACACCTGGTGCAGATTTAGGGGTGAATATTATTAGAGATCTCCAATTGATAAAAAAATACTCACTGATCACCCAATGAATTCAACTTATTCCGATGAACTAACTCATCATTCTTTAAAAAAAGAATAACCAGTAAAAACTCGATTATCCTCGATTTTTTTACCGTAATAATTATATTAGAAAAATTTTCACTTTCTCAAACATATTGCCACGGGCTTCTTTCACGGCCTTTTCGATACAACTGACGTGGCGTCAGGTCATGAACATCGTCAAAAGATAATGAAAATTTTATTCCGGATTTGCCGTAACTATTTGGTAGAACATGATACCGAAAATATTCATGCTTTTGTCCTTTGGATTTCCATCTCAAATGCATTCATATTAATTTCTCTCGAAAGATCATTACACAGATTGAAAGGTCAGCCTATTTATTTTCAATTACAAACTACCATGATATCACAATTCCTGATAATACGTTTTTTTTTATTTTTTCCATATGAGTACACAAAAAGTATCTGTTCACTCTTCAGTTTTACTGCTTACGGAATAGAATTATGAACATAGTAATACATATTTTAAACTTTAAAACTACAATTTTGTAAAAACACGACTATAATCTACTCAAAGTAGAACGTATAAATTCCTCATATGGATGTAGCCAAAGGACAATTGCTACAGGACGCGACCGATCATCCATTGGAAAAGTTCTGACGATAATTCCAACTGACCTGTCTTCACAAATAATGGGATTACCAATGTCCCTCTAAAAAAGATAATGAACAAATGAATCTGATGAAATATATGAAATCTGAGTGAATCCAATGGGATTGAATCAGATCTGATTATTTTTTCTTGAGAATGCATTGATAATTTCCTTACATAATCTGCAATATGCATGTAATATGGATTTCCAGCACAAAATTGCCACTGGGTAAGAAACACTGAAAATCTTTGGCAAGTTTCATTGGCCAATATTTCTACACGAGTTATCTTAAGTTTCACCTCTTCCATGTCATTCATTGTATGCCTCCAGTGAAATGAGTGACAATATCGATGAGCAGGAAAATCAGTTGTATTCATGTATGGAAGTGAATCAAATGTCCTACTGAAAATCATAGGCTCTGCAAGCTAATATGGAGAATTAAATAAGAGTCTTTCAAAAGTGTGGACATACAAGATTGTACGAAAATACTTGCCACTAGAACAGCGATATCGTGTTTTATGTACCAATCCATTCCATTTTCCAGAATATGTAATTCATACTGTGAATGGCGTATAATATCATGAACCGATGACCATCGTATTGCAGAATTTAGTGGTGATATTTCAATATATCCAGAAGCTACTTTCAAATCTTTTTTCTTTGAAATCCGAATACAATGTGCTGTAGTGAGAATGTGCGTTGTATCTAGAATAGATCCACCGCATATGTAATTATCCTTATCCCAAATTGAGACGATATACGGGAATTCGCCTGGACGAGCATCTCTTTGTCCGTCTGAAAGTAATTTGTAACAGCTCTGAATTATCCTATTCAATGCGTGAAAGAACTGAACTAATCGAAGATAAAAATGTACCTTTGAGTACGTCGCTGATGAAGTTTAAATGAGACAATGTCATCAGAAAAGTTGAGGGAGTTCCAGCAATTGCCCTATTCTCTGTTTCTTTATCAACAAATCCAATCATTAAATTGTCACAAATAATGGGACTGCCAAGATCTCCCTACAGAGAAAAAGAATGAATTAATGAGAATGATACGGTAAAAAAGAAGTGAAACACGGAATAAACCGATTTTTTCTGTGAACTTTTTTGAGAACATCTCAGAATCTTTC